>VDFB02281492.1:556540233-556868701 GCA_007258455.2 Sequoia sempervirens
GAAATTAAAAGAAGATTAATAAAGGTTAAATTAGTTATTTGTAGGGAAAAAATAGTTTTTAGTTAATTTGGAAATAATAGATCGAGAGCTATCAAATAATAACAATTTGCACTACAAATTATAAACAAACAAGAAATCAAAACTAAAAATTAAGTTATAAATTAACTTTAATTTCTTTTGCTCGTGAATTATTTTGGGAAACTTGATAGTAAAAAAATATATTATTTTATTTTAAAATTACAATTAATTCCTTTAACATGTTATTGATTTAACTTGCATAATTGGTAATTGATATAAATATTGGCTTAAATATTGGCTTGCATAAAATTCTAAATTGGATTATACTTTCAATATTGTAGAACAACATTTTAAAAAAATTGTTGATTTAATTTAAGTTAGTGAATTAATTTTATTTCAAATTAAATTTTTATTTTTATTTTATTATTTTATTAAATGCTTAGAAGAAGATGAAATATTATGTTTTTAAAGCTAGATTCATCTTTAGAATTAACAGTTCTTTTGCCATTAGCCATCGTAGTGTTTAAAATCTTGTGATCACTTAGAAAGAAACTTGTTTAGAGCATTCTTAGATATTTGGAATTGAGGAACCATTAGTTCATACATTAGATTATCCATCAAATTATAAAGAGGACTTGAAAATTAAAGAATAATAATTGTTGAACCTTAAAGGATGATTAGAAAATAATAGAAATGCAAATTAGAAAACAAAATGACCTAGAGGAAGGATAACCTTAGTCAAGTTGAAATCTTATTTGCTAGACAACAACTTGCCCCTTGTAGTTGATTAGGAGAATTAAGTGTAAACTAGGAAGGAATGTATGATTAGCCTAGTGTGTAAATTGAAGTCTCACCTTGAAAATGTGAAGTGATGTGATGACATCGTAAACTTGATGTCATTGATCGTAAATTATTTATCTAAAAACTTAAACTTGTCTAGTAGCAATAAAAATTTGAAAAAAAATATATAGTTGTGTTTGTTTTAGGTTGAATTTTTTTTAAGGCATGACAATTAAGATGTCAAAAAAAATATATTCATTATATTATAATATAATACAATACTAATATAATGCATAGATTTTAATATTAATAGAAAACTAATATAATACACTAAAATACTAATAACATTTGTAAAATATAACACTTAGGCAAGAGGTCACGAGGTCTAGTCTCCCCATCGTCCCCATGGTATCGGAGGGCGTGTCGTGCTAGCATCATCGGTCACATGAAAAAATTTACTAGGCACACTACAGTTTATGGGGGACTACTCGATTCCTACAATCTAAAAAACATACTCATATAATAATTATACTAAATATTTAATTGAATATAATCTAATATAACACTATATAATAATAATAATAGATTAAAAACTCTAATAAAATGTCAACCTAATATACTAATTAAAAAAATACAATAATCTCATTTAATGTTATGATTAAATCTAATAATAGATAAATATATTCATTATATTATATCATTATACCATAAGAGAATATAATAATAATATAATGCTTATATGTTAATCTTACTAGAAAAATAATAATATAAACAGGGATACAAGCATTTGCATGCAGGTATTAAGGATTCACTATAAACATGCTAAACAACCAGCTGCCATAAACATCTTTAGAAACCAACCACCAAAACAGCTAAAAATTGAACCACCGAGAACCCAACTAGAATTATCAGAACAAGGCCATATTAATGGCAGTAGCGCAACTAAGGCTTCCGAAAACATTGACATGCCTAAACTATCTCCTACGAAACAAAAAACTAACCACAACCCAACTTACAAAAAAAAATTCAATTTTGCAAAATCTTCGAATTCCAATTTCCACTCCACATTGTCAACCGCCATTAGCCCAAAGAATTTCTTAAGGAAAACAATAGCAACCGCCATGATCATCTGATGTCACATCAAACCCAAACCCTGCAAATCCAAGAGGAAAGGAAATAACTTCACCATCTCCTCTGTACGCAGTCGTTCCATGTCGCAAGGCCTTAGACAACCCCTACCTTCAAACACCACATGGAGAACCTCATCCACACCTTCAACCAAGTCTGCTCTAAACAATTTAACCAACAATCCTTTTGCTTCGACCTTCGGCACCAAATTGTCCAGAAGAGAAGCAAGGAAACAGGAAGAGACGTGCAAATTGTCTCTCCCATACTCCTTGCACTCCAAATGACCGGAGCCCAAAACCATTTTCACGACCACTAGCACCAACGGGTCATAATTTAGCAGTATCTGTTTTAATCTTTGGTTAGTGACCTCCCTGAAAGAAGCCTGTATCACCGACGACCGCAAGGAGATAGGAGTGTCAGCCCCAAACCGAGCAAGGCTCGCCACTGAAACTTTGATGATAAATTTAGAGCTCTTCGCCATTCGCAACCCCACACAGATTGTGCCCGACAGGAGAGAATGAGAAAAACCACATTCGCACACACCTGCAGAGAAAGCATAATGCAAAAAAGAGTTGAGCCTTCATTAAATAAAACCCAAACCACAAAAGCGTTGCCAACCTCCATAAATCATACACCTCCTAGCATGCAAGGTGTCCTTGCAAAGAGGGGAGATTGCATTAACATTAAGAGCGCTCATCACTAGACGTTGAGATGGGTGCCTTAGCTATTCGACACCCTACGCCAAAGCTTGTTGAAAAGATAGGCCAACTCAACCCTGCAGACATGCATGCCTACTTGGCCCAAAGGTCCCCAACTACTCGCCACCATGGCAACCCATGCCACCTCCCTCTGCCACCATGGAGGGGCGCCCACCCTTCCACCCACAATAATATTATTATAATTATATAACAATAATATATATATAAATAGGGTGGGGGGCCTAGCTCAATTGGCTAAAGCATCCTATTGCAGGCAAGAGGTCACGGGGTCTAGTCTCCCTCCAAACTCGTGGTACCGAAGGGCATGTCGTGCCAACACCACCGATCATGTGAAAAAAGTTTACCGGGCACAATGTAGTTTATAGGGGGACGGATACCTGACTGATTCCTGCTGTCTAAAAAAATAATATATATAAATAATTTTATAATTATTAAATTATATTATTATAATAACATTAATATAATACTCATACTTCACTTATGATTATATATAACTAATCATACAATTTTCTAATCACATTGATTTCATTATACAATATAAATAAATAATAATCAAAGCATTTAAATAAATTTAGAAATAACTCATACTAATATAACAATAACATCACTTAATAATATAACATAATATCATATAATATAATAATATTAAAAATATTATATTAAATATCATTATATTATGAATATCATTGCAATGCTATATATATATATATATGAGAATATAATAAAATAATATTAAACATTATAGATTTAAAATTTAAAATTACTATAATACTAATATGAATAGTTTTGACATATATATTTAAGACAATTGTTTACTTTACCTCTAATAGTATTTTCTAAAATCAAATGATACATTTTACTCATTAAATTTTACAATATTATTTTTATTTCTAATTATGGTTCGACCGAAGATGAACTTTAAAATTAGGGAACAAAAGAAAGAATATCAAAGAGAATACTAAAGAGAGTATAGAAAATGACATAGGGAGCAAATAACATATTCAAAAAGAGATGAACAAAGAAGAAAAATGAATGAAGCAGATAGAGCAAGAAATGTAAGCAAAGATCACAAGCAACAATAGGACCATTAGAAGTAGAAAACATACGAAAAGAAAATGCACACACATCAAACCCAAATGGATTATTTGCCATTGATTTCAAAAACATGCAAATGGTATTTCGTAATCATTTAGATTCTTACGATTCACCATCAATTTGTTACATTTGTGAAGAATGTTACATTGGAAATCAAAGTTGTTTGCACTTCAAAAGGTATTGTTTGCACAAGATATAAACAAGAGAGGAATCAACAAATTCTCAACTACAAATAATATGAATCTTGAACCCCAACCAGTTGAACTAGCAAACTTCACACAAGTAGAAAAAATGTTTTGATTAGTGGGGAAAATAGGTTTTGAATGAATGAACTTGAAACAATTTATAGGCAAGTTTTGAAGGGACCCAAAACCCTATCTAAAGAGTGCTACAAATAGATAACACTCAGACAATCAACAACCCATCAACAACCACAAAAATATAGACAAGAATATACTTACTGTAAAGAACGAGTTTTGAAGGGAACCTTAAACCCTCTACAACAAGGTTTTTATGAGGACCTTGAACCCTAACTACTTGAAGAAACCGTCTAAATCAACTAGGCAACAACATAGCCTACAATAGCCAGTCTGCAACAAACTATCCGCTTAGAATAGTCAACACTGAGCCAAGATAAAATATGGATTAACATGATGTAGCACATCCATAGATCACCCAAACTAGATCTCTAGTAAATCTTTCACGAAATAAGGTAACCAGAAAAGTAGAAGAAATGTTGATTGCAAGTGTGAGTCCAATATTGCAAGTTATACATGCAAGAGGTGATTAATATAAATATAGAGGACACACTATAAGCTTTTCTCAACATATTAAACACATATCAAATAAATTACCACGTTGTATCCAATATTTTCCAATCATTATAGTTTGAAGAAAAGATCAACGAGACACAAGTTATCACTTCATAGTGAATAGGGACCATGTTTATACAACACTCTATACAAAATCATTCACGATAAATTTTATGCAAATGTCACAATCGATGCAAATGTTCTTTGACACTTTACCTATAAATTCAGACCAATTTATTTTTGAACAACTAAGGACCGTGTATGTGAAATTTGAATCAGATACAATCGATATTGTTTATGTGGGACCATTGATGGAGAATAATGAAGGTAATATCATGATCACACTAAATCAATGGTTTCTCAACCATCTAATGCACAAAGAGAGATGGAGTTGATCCATGCATGGGTGAACAACCCAGATACATATTTGATGACATTAATTTATTGGTCAACAATTGGTGGATCTCCAATAAATGAATATGCTACATCAGGATTACTCGATATGGTATTCCCAACATTATTTCTAATTGGTAATTGTGACTGGTTAGAATCACGAATCAAGCAAGTACATCTATAAAGGCACTTATGTCATTATAGAGACAATTGATTCGATAACACATCCAATATTTTGATATTATATGGCAAGTATGATAATGAGACATCGTGCACAAACATCAACTACAATTCTTATGAAAAGAAATCTCCACGACATACCAATCACTATAAGCGAGCTTGTGAACATATGGAAAATATTCCACAATTATAACTTGTTGATAGATTGATGTGGTTCAAAACATATTAAAGGGGTACATGATCATATTGGATAAAATATTGTGCAAAATTGACATACATGCTACATCAGATTGAAACACCTACCATTTTATTTACATTAAGTGCAATTGATTTGTATTGGCTAGATTTACATGCATTAATGCCAAGTACATCACCAACAACTCCAAGAGAAGCATAACTTTGGTGAAAATGAAATGTGATTGACTACCCTCATATAGTTGCACAATACATGCACTTATGACATTCTAATTTCAAAAAATAAATCCCTCAAAAAGGAATGAGTGTTCAAGACTATTGGTGCAGATATGAGTGGCAACATAGAGGATCAACACATGTACATGGATTTTTATGGATAAATGGAGTGTCAAACATGAGTATTGATTGGTCAAATGAAGATCAACAAATTGTTGTTGAAAGATACCTCAACTTGATTGTTCATGCATGAAATCCGAGACATGATACTCATGAATAAAATTTATAGGTAAAAAATTTAATTTGTATAATATTTACACAATTACAAATGTTTATGAATTCCAACTAATTTATTATAAGCATTCCAAATTTTTACTATGCATCCATGCCTTAAAAACATAAGACGATTGGAAGAAACAAATGTTGAGAAGGAAGATAGCAAACACTATAGAAAGATGTACAATGTGTAGAGAGGGTGTATGTCTACGAAGAGAAGGAGAAAAAATGGCTTGCAGGTAATCATTTTTACAAACATTATTAATTTTATTTTTAAAAAATATATTGTTCTAATGTATTTTATTAAATAAAAAATTATGTTAACTATATAACTTATAGGTATAATGCTCCATGGCCATTAACTTTGTAAGGATCAAAATTATATAAAGATAGAGGTCCATCGGTGATTTTATTTTATCTTGCTAGAAATGATGATAGACTTAACTCACACAATCACTACATATTACAATTATGGAGAGAAAATATAGATTGGAAACTTGTTCTATCAAAACATGTTGTAATCAAATATATTACCAAGTATGTAGCCAAAGCAAAGAAAGGCTTTGAAACATACCAATAAATGTTAATACGTCTTGCAAAATAAAATCCAAATGACCTAGCTGCAAAAGCTTATAGGAAGCTTCTAACCGAAACAATAATAAAAAAGGATATTGGAGCTCAAAAACAAGTCACATGTTATTAGAACTTCCTTTGGTAGAAAGTAGTAGAAGATTTATCAATCTAAATGTATCAACTGAGGTTTTCAAATGTGTAGTGTTGCACACTGAAAATAAAAATGAAGAACAAACAATATTTTTCTTTGGTGCATATGCAAACATACCTTCTGGTATGGAATTTATTTCACTAATTGATGTGGCAAAATCATGGATATATAATCATAAATGAAAAGAAAATTTAACAAATGGAATGAAAGAAAAACAATAGTTATTGTGAGAGTTTTTCCTAGATTTCTATCTACTCTTATATGTGACTTAGATAAATGGTTTGATTTTTACTTCTCATAATTGTTACTCTATAAGTTATTTCATGAAATTCAAAGAGATATTGATCATAACAATGATTCAATAGTGTCAAATTGGGAAAACTTCAATTATAATCAATGGCATGTAGAATGAAGAATAGTTACTCAAATTATTGAAGACATTACCGATTCTCAAAGTGAAGACACTGACATTGTTCGAGATACTACTGCAAAGCATGACTGATAAATTATATCTAGACTTCATATGGTTAAATTATGCAAATTTCAAAAATAGATATGGTGAGTAGGAGAGATTTTGACAAACAAACCAATTGGTCTAATGAATTTCAAAGTGAACAATACACAAATGAAGCTATCACTTTCATTACTACTATAAAAAGAAATCGTTGCTTATTCAAGATGATATATGGTACTCTATCAACTACAAAAACCTCAACAAGAAACAAGAAAACACAGTTAACACTAGCATTTCACACTACTAAAGAAATCAAAATAAATCTCCATTATTGATGATAATTCAAGATACAATTGGAAAAAGGAAAGTCATATGCGATAGGTTCCATAACCAAAGCACTTCATAATGCTTCAATGCTTGATCGATCTCCCCTACTTCTACTTACACGAATTGGAGTTGTGACATTCAATATAGGTGCATCAACTATTCATTCCAAATTGAAAATTCTAATCAAAGACTTCAAATAGCTGGAAGGGACAATATTAACAAGTTTTCAAGAGGAATTAACACATATCAGATACATATTGATTGATGAAATGAGTTTTTTTGGTGAAATATTGATTGAAAACATATATTCTTGACTCCTTCAAGCTTTTTCTCAAAATGCAAATTGACCATGTGCAGATATGAGTCTCATTCAAACTTTAATCATCATATATAATTAATTTTAACAATTTTTTCTTGATATTTATTGCATTTCCTTATTTATACATTATACATTGTAATATAACATTTATATATTGTTGTTAGGAATATCAATGATCTTGGTTGGAGATCTTAGACAATTACCTCCTATTAATGATAGGACACCATATGAAAGCAAAAGATGAGCTAAAATACTATGAATTTTTTTCAAAATTATCATTATTTAAGATCAAATTTTCAAATAAGATGGATTAAACAACGAGCAACAAATATTTCATATTAAAGGTCTACACATTAAAGGTTTGCACATTTGTGTGATGATGTTGAAATTATTACAATGGAATTCAACAAGACTGGGTGTTTAGCCTAGCATGAGTGCTAAATGAATGATTCATATTTATTACAATCTGCTTTCTCCATAATATGCTTTCAACCTTTCTGTAGGATTTGCAACATAAAATATTTTTTTGTCCAGTGATTTTGAAGAGAGGAATTATTTTTAGTAGGGGATGGTAGAATAAAATATTGTACCTATGGCTCTAAAATTATGGAGATATAACTTTTTAATAACTTTTTTACCTTATTTTATATACATAGTCATAGGAGGTCCCCTATGTTGGTCACTAGGGTTTCTTTTATCCTACTTGACTCTTGATTCGTAAGATCTCTAATTGCAGTAGAATAAACAAATCAAATTTATTTATTTAACTGTTCTATTTGATTCATTTCCAACATGTTCTTTTTCTTATTTTCAACAACATTCATTCCTCTTAAAACTTGTTTTTGATAAATCAAATAGAATGGTTAAATAAATAAATTTGATTTGCTTATTCTACTACAATTAGAGATCTTACAGATCAAGAGTCAAGTAGGATAAAAGAAACCCTAGTGACCAACACACGGGACCTCCTATGACTATGTATATAGAATAAGGTAAAAAGGTTATTAAAAAAGTTATATCTCCATAATTTTAGAGCCATAGGTACAATCTTTTATTCTACCATCCCCTACTAAAAATAATTCCTTTCTTCAAAATCACTCGACAAAAAAATATTTTTCGTTGCAAATCCTACAGAAAGGCTAAAAGCATATTCTGGAGAAAGCAGATTGTAATAATATGATGGAGAGCTCCTCGAGCGGTGGCAATGGCGGTGGTGGATTTTCAAAATTCGAAAAGGCAAGATTTCTTGATGATGTTGCAAATGTTAATGGCAGATAGCTTGCTGATGGGAGGGTGATGTCAGGTGGGTCCTTTATGACAGGTAAGTGTTGTGGGTCCCCTTTAGATGATAATGTTTGTTCTAATGGGAAATGAGCTTCAATGGTTGTTTGTTCTACACATTCCCCGATGTCCTCTGAAAAAGAGATTCCTACGATTGAAAAGTTGAGGCCAGACCTATCTTCTGGTGGTGGTGATGGAACTTCTAATGCGACAGGGCTTTGGGTTGATAAGACCAAGTCTAACTTCTTATTGAGCTCTACTCTTAAGTGGAAGAATCTATTTGGAGCGAAGCCTAAAGGTAAGAGTACTCCTCCAGTGTCGTTTACTGCTAATGCAAAAACTGGAGAGTACTCTATTTTTGTTCTGAACTATATTGTTGACAAAAGTATGTCCAATATGGATATGGCTCTATTGGGTAAATTTGTTGTTCAGGTTGATAAGGTCTTTGTATGCGATGAGGTTAGATCTCTGCCCTCAGGGTTGGTGCACGAGGATGGCTCAAAGGTTGAGGGACTAGAGGTATTACCTGAATCTAAGGATTTTGGGGAGCAAGAGGATATGGACAATACTCCATACATTCAGGTTTGTGAGCACAATAGGAGAAAACATTCTCCATCTCTAGGAGTAGTGACAAGGAATCGACAAAGGTCATATTGTGGATCTGAGCCGCGCAGAAGAGGAAGACCTCCTGCAAACGTTACAAGGGATAAGGAGAGTCAAATGGACATTGTTGATGAGACGCATAGAACCCTATTGGATATGTGCTCCAAGAGCACGTCCAATAAGTTATTATGAAGATAATTTCTTGGAATATGAGGGGATTAAATCACCCTCACAATCATGATATTCTTAATAATATGGTAAGAGATCATCACCCTGATATTGTGTTAATTCAAGAAACTAAAATGGGATTGGATAAATTGTCTAGGTTGAAGAATAAGCTCTTTAAGGATTGTGGTATGCATTTTTACGATGCGGTTGGGGCATTAATAGGGATTGTTACTTTTTGGAATCTTAGAGTGATCCAGGGAGCTGAGGTTTTTAAAGATTGCAATCATGTGGCTACTTCCTTTACTCATTTGCATGATAGATTCTCTTGGACTCTGTCTAATATTTGGCTAGAAAAAGACTATGGGAGAATTTGTCCTCTTTTAAACTTGTGAACCATATTGAGAATTGGCTGGTTATGGGAGACTTTAACACTCCTTTACATGATGCTGAAAAGTTGGGTGGTTCGCAGATGGTGGATGAGAGCAGATATGGTCTTATGAGTCTCATTAATGACTCTGCTCTTCTTGATTTGGACTTGAAAGGTGCATATTTTACTTGGTCAAACAAGAGAGTGGGGAATGCCCTGATCCAGGTTAAGCTTGATCATGCTCTCATCTCCCCTGAGTGGTTGGTCCATTATTCTTCCTCGCTTTCTGCTCTAACTAGACTGGGTTCAAATCACTTCCCTCTAGCTCTATCAGTGGATTTGTTGGGGGGCAAGAAAAAATTTCCATTTAGATTTGAAAAAATGTGGACTTGTCACCCTGACCTAGGGAATTTGATTAATGAGTGGTGGAACATCCATGTGGATAGATCGACTATGTTTAGAGTTGCTAAAAAGCTTGCCAATGTAAAGGATAATGTTAGAAAGTGGAATCACACCTCCTTTGGGCATATTTTTATGGAAAAAGAGGGTGTGACTAAGGAGCTTCAGGTTGTGCAACACTCGATCCAAGTGTTCGGGTATGATCAAGCCTTGATGCAAAAGGAAAACATCTTGCTTTCCAGATTGCACAACATTGTGGCGAAGGAGGAGGAATTTTGGAAACAATGGTCGAGGATAATGTGGATTAAAAGTGGGGACAAGAATACCAGGTTTTTTCAGCTTTCAACTTTGAAACACAGGGCTAATAACTGTATTAATCTGATCAACTTCAATAATAAAGTGTTGGAAAAGGATGTTGATTTGCTGCTTGCTGCTTCTTCTTACTTCTCTCAATTGTTGTCGATGGAGGGGGAGCTGGATATGGCTTGTCAAGAGGATCTCTTAAGGGATATCCCTCAGATTGTGGATGTTGATATGAATAGATAGTTGGTTTGCATTCCCTCGGCGGATGAAGTTTAGAGTGCTATTTTTTCTTTTGAAGGTAATAAGGCTCCGGGTCCGGATGGTTTCTCGATGTTCTTCTTTCAATCCTTTTGGGAAATTATTGCTAGGGATGTTGTTGCGGCTACTAAGGAGTTTTTTAGGTTTGGATCCCTTCTGAAGGAATTGAACTCCTCTTTTATTGTTTTGATCCCTAAGAAGCCTGATGCTTCTTCTTTTGATGAGTTTTGTCCTATCAGTTTATGTAATTCGATTTATAAGATTTTCTCCAAGGTTCTGGCAGTTTGATTGCAAAGAATTTTGCCTCTTATCATCTCACCTTAGCAAAATGGGTTTGTGGCTAGGAGGAAAATCCTTGATTCTATTCTTTCTATTCATGAGAATATTCACTCTTTGTCTGTTAATAAGAAAGTTGGTTTTATTTTGAAACTTGACTTACTTAAAGCTTATGATAGAGTTGATTAGGGGTTTCTGTCAAAGATTTTAACTACTTTTGACTTAGGGGAGAAAGTGGTGGCCCTTGTGCTTCAGCTTATCTCTACTCCAAGATTCTTTGTTCTCATTAATGGGTCCCCATCTCCTCTCTTTGACTGCTCGAGAGGTTTGCGGCAAGGGGATCCTATTTCTCCATTTTTATTTATTATAATGGTGGAATCCTTGGGCTGTCTAATTCAAAGATCTATCAATTATGGGGTTATGTCTGGACTTGCCCCTTCTTCTAGTAACCTTATTTGCTCACATCAACAGTTTGTGGATGATTCTCTTATGCTTGGGCAATCGTCCATCAAGGAGGCCAAGGCTGTCAAGTCAATCTTATAGAGGTATGAAGCTGCTTCGAGGCAGAAGGTTAGCTTGCCTAAGAGTGTTCTTTTCTTTTTTAACACTCTGATCCATAGACAGACTAAAATTGCTAGAATTCTAAAGTGCCAGATTAGGGAACTTCCTGCTTCTTACTTAGGCCTGCCCCTGTGCTCCAAAGTTCCCGATTCTTTTTGGAGGGGTATGATTGATAAATTCAACTCTAAATTGGTTGGTTGGAAGGGTGCTCTGTTGAGTTAGGTTGGGAAAGTTCGGTTGATTAAATCTACTTTTCAAAATCTTCCTATTTATGCTCTTAGCCTTATTCATATGCCTAGGAAGTTTGTGGATACTTTGGAAAATATTCAGAAAAAATTCTTTTGGTCTGGGCTGGAGGACAAGAGAAGGATTCACTTGGTTGCTTGGGATGATGTTTGCAGACCTAAGAAGGTTGGTGGGCTGGGGATCCGTAAAATCAAAGCTTTTAATATTTCCCTCCTTGGCAAGCAAATGTGGAAACTTCTACTTGCCAAGAGTGAATGGGAGAAAATTGTTTGGAGTAAATACTTACATGATGCTAGTGGTATAAGGGAATTCTTTTCTCATGAGTTTAATCCCCCATTTGGGTCTGCTCTTTGGAATTGCATTGTTAAGGCTCGCAAGCTTGTGGCCAAGGGTCTCTTTTGGAAACTAGGGGATGGTAGAGATATCTTTTTTTGGGATGATAATTGGTTTGGAAACAGGCCCCTCAAAGATGAGCCATGGGCTCAACCTTTCATGGATCTTAGTGTGCGATGGTTTGGCAGACAGGTTGCTAACTATATTGAGGGAGGTTGTTGGAAGAAGCTGCATGAAGTTGACCCTATTTTGGAGATTGTGTATAAGGCTACATCTCTAGTACATATTCCATCTTCCCCTTCTCCTGATAAGTTTGTTTGGAATCCTTCCTCATGGCATCTACTTTGTGGCTTCGAATTTTCATTCTAATGACTCCTTTGTTGGCCAACGTCGTTTTGGGCTTTTGTGTGGTCTCTAAATTGATTCCTAAGGTGAATATTTTATTTTGGCTCTTCTGCCAGAATAAAATATTAACTACTAACAATTTGGTCAAAAGAGGTTTTGTGATGCCTAACAAGTGTTTTCTTTGTGAAGAGGAGGTTGAAAATGCTTGTCATTTGTTGATTGGTTGTAGTTATGTTAGAATGGTTTGGGCCCATGTGCTCTCTCTTTGGAACTTAAGTTGGGTGTTCCCTGGTTCTATAAAAGAGTTGTGGTCTCAATGGATTGGCCTGTCATCCAATCCTTCTCTTTAGTTATTGTGGTCTCTCTCTCTTCCTTGTATTGCTTGGGGAATTTGGCTTGAGCGAAATAACAAAATCTTCAGGAATTCTTCCCTCCCTGCTATCTTTGTGGCTTACAAAATCTGTGCTACCATCAAAGAAAACTTTCTGGCTAGGATAACTTTTCACAATGGTCTGAAGATAAATCTTAGCCCCTATGATATCTCTATTTCTCAAAAGTGGAAGTTGTCTTGTGATATCCCTTCAGATTTCTAAAGGAAAAACTTCTAGAGAAGATGTTGTTTGGAAAGCTCCTTTAGAAGGTTGGGTGAAGATTAACTTTGATGGGGCTACTAAAGGGAATCCATGACCTATTGGTTGTGGGGGAGTGATTAGAAACTCAAATGGTAGGCTCGTTTATGCTGTGGCGCTCCCTTTGGGAACCCAGACAAACCACTATGCGGAAGCTGCTGCAGCTTATCATGGTCTCAAATTGGCTCAAACCAAAGGTTATAGGAAAGTGTGGTTGGAGGGGGATTCTCTGAATATCATAAATAATTTAAAAATTTGCACACCTTCCTCTTGGACTATTGAGTCATTCATAATGGATTCAATAGATATTATGAAATCTTTTAATGAGGTTTATATTTCACACATCTTAAGAGAAGGTAATGGGCTAGTGGATATTTTCGCTAACATTGGTGTTAAAGAATTTAGGGAGTGGGGTCTGAATGAACCTCTTCCTATAGAAGGCATGCTACTATAAATCATGAGTGTTGATTTCAATTTGATTAACGCCTCATTATGGTTGGCAGCGTGCATGCCCTTCATCACGTGGTTGATTGTTATGAGAAAGGATGGTGTGCAAGATTTGAATCAAGTGATTCGTATGGGAGTAGGGTGCCATAGGAAACAAAATACTTTGGTCTTTATTATCCCTTGTCTCAACTCTGGCCTCAAACAGATTCTGGGTGGTTTTGGTATTGTTTTCCAAAGCATTCTTTGTTTTATGCTTGCAGCCCATAAGCTAGTTTCTTTTGCTAATTGTGGTGAGATGGGTGGTGACATAAATCATGTCGAACCCTCCTCTTGTGATGCTACTAGGGAAAGGAAGGAGGTCTGGCAGGTGCTAGTGAAGGGAGGGTTAACACCCTATTTAGAGAAACTTCATGGCAATAATCCCTAGGTAACGTACCTTTTTGTTAAAGGATGGAATGACAGAGTGCTTAAGATTTATGGGACCGAGTTTGAGGTTAATGAAGAGTTTATTGTTGGTATTATGGGCCAATGGATGACATGAAAGTATTTAGGGATAAAAAGGAGGCGCAAACTGCAATGAATATGTTTTTCAAAGATGATGAAGAGAAAGATTTAAAGACTACTAGGAGTGGCATATATCAACGAAGTTCCCTTAAGGCTTTATGGGGGGATGTTGCAGAGGAATTAATGCGCTACATTACCTTGGAAGGCCAATTTTCAATGGTGAATGCTTACCATTTCATTTTGCTAAACCATTTTCGACAGAAGAAGAGGGTTTCTTTCCCGTTTTATCTTCTAATGTCTCTTGACTCGGGTATTAAGGATCACAAGAAGAACCCAAAAAATATAGTCTTGCATGTAGGGTTAATTCTCCTCATCTCTGATTATGCAAAGACTTTTGAGGTTCCCAAACCTATGGTCACCCCGAAGGGTAAACAACCCAAACCTACTGAGGGGTATGATATGACCTCCGAAGAGGAACCAATCAACAAAAAGGTTAAGAAAAGGAAATTGATTCTGGAAAAAGAGGCTGAATCAGAGGAGGATATGGAATTCGTTCTTGATTCTCTCGCTTCTCTGGAGGGGGGTCCACATTCCCCTCCCACGGGAAAGAAGAAAAAAGGGGGAGCTTGTGCTAGTGGGGGTTATGTAACTTGTAGTGAAGAATTTGCTACTATTGTGTTGAGTAGGGGTATGAAGGTGAAGAATGAACAATATGGGGAGGCCTCCTCACTGCCCCCAGTTGCCATGAAGAAGGATTTGGGGGAAGTTAGTGGGAAGAAAAGGGTTTTGCGAACTGCGAGCCAAATTCTAGAGAAGGGCCAGCCTCTCACTATTGCAAGCGGCCTCTTTGCTGATGATTCCTCGAGTGTCAAGCTAGTTATGCAGGTGAAGGATAAGTATGGGGATGCTGTTGTTGCTTTGGAGACCTAGGATGTGGATTTAGAGAGGATTATGAGGAGAAAGGCAATGGTTGAGGAAATTGCGAGCTCCATCCGCAAGCTTAAGTCTCCGGTTGCTGTGGAAAAAGGTAAGGATTCCCCTATTGGTAAGGATAGGATTAGCTCCTCTGAGGAGGAAGATGCCTTGGGAAAAGGGGTTTTTAATATTGATAGAGATGATTTGTCTGATGTGCTTGGTACTGCATGTGAAGGGTCCATTGTTCTGTTTAAGCTTTTTAAATGATTTTTCCATGAACTCAATAAAATGAATGTCAGAGTCAAGGGAGTGGTTAGCAAGGCTAGGGGGTCCTCTGTTTAGAATCAAATAGATGAGTTGTTTGACTTCTTAAATACTGTGGCAGACACTGTTGCAGAGGAAACCCTCAAAATGAAGCAGAATCTTGAGGGAAGAATCCTCATCCTCGAGGATCAAATGGTGAAAATATGGGATACTATGATGAGAGGAGGGAAGGTTCGTAAAATTATTGGGAAATATGAGTCTACTACTATTACTTCTCTTGTGGTTAGTGCTAAGAAGCGAAAAGATAGTGCCCATGCTGATGAGGTTGTTGCAACTGGTAAGTTGATGGGGGAGGATGTTGCTGCTGGGAAGGGTGGTGAGAAAGGTATTGTTTTGATTTCAGAGGTAAATACAGATGGACCTGGAGCTAGGACTAGGAAAAAAACTAAAGCTTAGGTTGGGGCATCTAGGAAGGCTAGTTTTGATGTTTTTGATGATGCATAGAAAGCTATTGATTATGTCGTGGAAGCGACGAATATTCTAAAAAGCATGTAGTGTTGCTTGTTGGATCCTCCTTTTTGACTTTTTTTTGCTGATGGGTCGCTGTTGTTGGGTTGTTTTTTGGCTTAATGTTGTTATCTTTTATTTCAGTTGCTTTCTAATGTAAAGGGTTATGAGCCCCTTCAAAACCCATATTTTACCTCTAATCAAAAACAAAGATTTCATCAACTTCTAATAAATATTAAAGATGTAAACCTTACAATAAATGATTGTATATTGCTAATGCCAAAAACTAATGCAACACTAGATGCAACAACCAATGAAGACTTTGGCAATAATGTTCATTTGTTTTCAACAAATGTTAAAGTTCATAGCCACAAAAGAAAAAAAAAGTCATTGAAAAATTCAATTACATAGACCATTACAACAAAAATTGGAAATTTTAGTGCAACAAAAGGTTGTATAGATGATGAACTTGATATTGAATTCTTGTTAAGTAAAAATGAAGGGTTATGTTAACATCAAACCTATGGATAAAAGTAGCACTTGTCAATAGAGCTCTAGGATATGTTCAAAAAATTGCATATAGACTTGGAACAACACCATCCCAACCATCGACCTTTGTATTGGTACAATTCGACAGTTACTCAAGAATTCCATTCGATGATTCACATCCTTCCAGTGTTCCAATCACAACAATTCTATAGGGTAGCTCAATACAAATACCATTAAGATTGGCTTGGGCTTTGACAATACACAAATCACAAGGCTTAACTCTTAAAAAAACCACTGCTGATATAAGACCAACTAAAAGAATAGGATTAACATTTGTGACAATTGCTCGTGTCAAGTCTATAAACAGACTATGAATTATGCCATCATTTACATACGACAAATATGAAAAAATGAAGAAAAAAAAATCACAAATAAAAAAACAAAAGAAAATAGACTCAAAACCTTAGAATATAACCGATGTAAGAAATATATTTATTCATTCAATACAATATTTATATCTATAAATTACATTCATTCTACTTTATTTCATTTTTATTAAATTTTATGTTCTGAAAATTAAAAAAAAAAAAAATATATATCCAAAATCATTAAAAAATGTGTTTAAAACATATCCAAAATCATTTAATAAAAATAAACTAACACCTAAAAAAAAAATATCTATGAACATTATTTTATGTAGATTATAATATAAGATAAATAAACTAATTTATTTAGTTCATTTACTCTAAATATCTATGTAGTATATTTTATTTCTTTTTACTCAAAACCAATATCATATTTCGTATAGATACACCCCTACGTAGCCTCGTTGTAGCTAGGTCCTTTCTACCGCGCTGGCTGAGCTATAGTGCAATTGTAGGGATCATCTTGGAATAAAATTTCAAAACTAAAATTTACCTATATGGTCCCGTTTTTAGGTGTGGCGATTGCTACTAACATAGGCAAATATGGAACTCTAGGGTACAATTCAGGAGAGCGATGACGAGGATGATTCTCATTCCCACTGTTTTTAAATGTTAAAAACCACCCAAGTGACAGAAACATCCCTCTCATACCAGGATCTCAACTTCAAGCAAGAGGACGAGTCTTTTGCTTTGCTACTGGTAAGTTCCTACTCTGTTCTCCGTTAAAAAAAAAAAAAAACGATCATGTGGATCAAGAAAATGTTTAGAAGTTTGTTTTTGGTTGTCAAGGAATCATCTGATTTGTTGTATCATGGTCATAATTTGGACATTTTTAACTTTTTTGTGCATATCTGTTGGTGTTATGGAGTTTTTTCAATGCGGGTCTCGGTAGTTCTTCTTCCGAAATGGTATTCTGTTGGCTAACTCAAATTGTTCTCCTTTCATTTGGGAGGATGTTATTGGTTACTTATGCTCAGCAGGAAACTATCATGGTCTATTTTTTTTCCAGAAACTGTTTTCTTATGGATAGCAGTTTATAGTGGATGGAAGTTACATAATTTAATCTTTGCCATAGCTTTCTCTTCTTCCCCATTTATTTCTTACGGAAAACAGGTTTTTAGTGGTAGGAACTTTTACTTACGTTGTTTTTTTTGTCACATTTCTTCCTTCCCTCACTTCCTCTGTCATTGGTGTATGTTTGTCTCCAGTGCTGCTCAAATCATTCAGAAAAGTTGAAAAGATAATTTTTGATGTCCCGTCACTCCATGTCATTGGTGTGTCTTGGTCCATGTCGCCCCTCAAATCATTCAGAAAAGGTGAGAGGCTAAGGTCAGCTTTTTTGGGTCACAGCCCAGTCCACGCATTTCCTGGATGTTCTTAAACTACCTTGTGGAAACTGAAGAAATTTTTCATTTAATCATACATCATGTTCAAATTTTAGACTCCTTGGGTTTTGACTGCATGGCCACTTGCGAGCAGTTAGTTTTTGGGAAGAATCATCCATATAACCTGGTGTCTTGCATGCTCATGTTCTTTAAAAGAAAAAATATCTTTTGGACATTCTATCACTGGGTAGGTAATTTTAGTTTGAGTAAGGTGCACAATGGGACCACTACAATCACTATTCAAATTAGAAAATTCAAGGAAACATTGACCTTGTTGATTCAGCTGATAAAGAGCATGTTTGTGAGTTGTATCTTTTTGCTTGGTAAAGCTCAAGTGGGGTTATGGGCTCCCCTAAGGCAACATGGGTAAGCTTGATAAATGTGTCCTACCATCATCACACCACAACTTCAAAACATTTTGGTTGACTTATGGGCTGCCTTATTGCAGCATGCTTGTGAAATTTAGCATATCATAAGTATTGGATTTTTTTGGAAACTGATCTTCAAGCATCTAGGCATGGCTTTCTGAGGATTAGTATTGGTCTCCGTGGATTTCTTTTATGGGATCATCTTATGTTTACTGCGGCTATAAGCCTATAGATGTTGATATGGCTGCTTACTTTACTGCAGCTATTGAGAGCTTAGTCATCCCCACTGGAGGCAAACTAAAAATGTTTAGTTTAATTGCTACCATGTGGGTATATTGATATGCTACAAAACAGCAATGTTATTCTCTTTAGATTCATCCTTTTGCTCACCACAGGAGTTACTGGAATACTCCTGGCAAGTTATAGGCTAAAGTATGGTTGAGGCTTATTATGTGGTTTCCGAATTCCAATGACGTGCTTTACACAGGAGTAATGTTTTATTTATTTGTAGAAGTTTACTGGGTAACTAAGATTTCTGGGTGAACATACTTTGAAACTTTAGGTCAAATTCATTTTCATTAATCTGGGTACCATCACTACTCTATAAGAACAAAACTAATGATGGTTATAGAGGCAATAATTGTCTGCTGTGTGATTGTAGTTTAATCAAAGATCTAGTTAAACATAGGCCATTCTTTTTGGTGTTTATGTTGGCACAATATAATTGCATGTCTTAGAGGTTTTTGTTGGATTTAATTTTTCCCTGCTACTAGAACCTGGAGGCTAAATGAACTCAAGCCATGAGGGTGGGAGTAGGAAGTTCAATTTTAAAGTCAAGACTCCAGGTAAGCCCTCTGGTGGCCCAGTGGTAGAGGACCCAACAATGCTGACAGGAGGTCATAGTCACCCTAGAACTATTGAATTGACTTGAAATTCATGTTGTGATTTCACTTTATTGAGGATTCTATTTGTTTTCTGCAACTGTTACAATCTCTTTGAACACTTTATGAGTGTCTTGTAATTTAAAGCATCAAGGTTAGATCCATAACAGAAAATCAAAGTTGTTAGGGTGCATGTACCCAAATCAGCATCTGAGGTACATGTGCTACAGTATAATGCACCCAGCGCATTTACTGTAAATCTTGTGTGCACTCCATTAAAAAATCACATTAATTTATAGAGAAACTAAAACTAAGAAGGAAAAAGTGAAAAAGGATGTACTCAAAGCGCATTTACTGTAAATCTTGTGTGCACTCCATTAAAAAATCACATTAATTTATAGAGAAACTAAAACTAAGAAGGAAAAAGTGAAAAAGGATGTACTCAATTTCAGGTTTGCTAAGTATTGACGTTTTGTTTTAAGTTTCAAGTTTGATATTTCAGTTAAAATTTTACTGTGCACCCAATTTTTGGGAGATCTGCCCCTGCACCCTTGCACCTTGTGTACCACTGTACCCTTACCCGTTTTCCCATGTTTTGGGAGTGTGTACCAGGTGTTGCATGCCCTCTTCCTGTATCACTCAATTTATGCATCCATGTGATCTTGCTGCAAACACACAAGATGGTAGCACATGTTCTGCGTGTACCTGGATTTACACATGGTGTCTGATTTTAAAGAATTTTCTATGTTACTGGTTTGCTGTTAGCCAGGGGGCATGAAACTGTCTATGGGTTTGTCCAGGACAAACCTGAGTGAACCAAGAATGAACTTCACAGTATTCCTTAGAATCCAAAATGAATCTGCTGGATTTTGACAGTTCCTTAATGTCTGTTTTGGGCAAATGAAGTCTTTTTCCTGCCCATGTCCGCAAGAAACCGATTTAATGCTGCTCAAGAAACCCGTAGGTCATTGTAATCTTCACACATAAACTAAAAAACCCTGTGCAGATGTCCTTTCTCAGCCAAGCAGTGCAGTAATATTTGGTGAAATATAAAAAAGCAACCCTTGTCGGGAAAACAACCCTTTTTGGCAAAGCAACCCTCAAAAATGTGAAGAATCTTCCCAGAATATTTAGAATGATGGCATTGACTCTAAAATATAATATAGCAATAACATCAGCTTGTAACGGTAACCCTCATTTAATATGTTGCTGACAAAATAGTGATAACAATAGCTTGTATGACGAAGTGGTTAAAAATTTAAAATAGATAAAGGATAAAAAATCAAAATAGATAAAGAACTCTATTATTAGATTGTTGAGTGTTTATATTTTATTTTCTACGATTATTAAATTGATGATAAGGATTTATGTATTTATTAATTAATTGCTTAGTTATCAAGTAAATGCCTTTCATGGTTTATTAATTATTATTTAAATATACACATTTTGAGGATATAATGGGAAGAGAATATATATATGTGTGTGTGTGTGTGTGTGATTGTAGATAGATTAGCCAAGTATGCACACTTCTTTGCCATTATTGCAAATTCCAGAGCACTCCATGTAGTTGATTTATTTTTTAGGGAAGTGTTTAGGTTACATGGCTTGCCTACAAACGCTATCAATGATTTGGGCCCTACTTTGTGCCATAAAATGATGTATTTGGCTGTTAGAAGGCACTCCCTTTTTGCTGTTATATTTTTTCAATAGTGTTTTGTAGCTGATTTGAGGATGAAATCCCATGAATCTCGAAACTAGAGGACAAAAATCCTTTGGCTCTCTTTGGCAGTCTCATTGAGGGGATGCAATTGTGTTGAAGATATTCTCTTATTTTTGGTGAGTGTTTAGTGGTCTATGATAGCTGTATACAATATACAATCTATAAGTTTTTGATAGTTTTTTGTAGGTCATCACATGTTGCAGGTTTAGCTTAGTAGCATGCGCTATTATTTATTTTTGTAATCCAGTTCTATGTTGTCAATAAAATATAGTATTTCAATGTGGCGTGTTTATAAATTCAGGTGTACTAAGTTAGTTATACATTTCTTGTAAAGTATATTACACATAACATGCTCAATTTATGACAATTTTGAGGAAGGACTATAGTAATTTTTCCTCTTCTCCTCAAATGGGGTAAACTTTTGTGGGTCTTTTTGGTTGTGTGGTTGGGTTTGTTTGATTTTTCTTGTCAATATGGGCATGAAGGTTTTCAAGTGAAGAAGAGTGTTGAAGGGGTTGGTTTGAATGCTCTTGACCAATAGATGATGGCCCTCCTTGCCTATATAGATCTTATTTATTTATGGTTTACTATGATGGTTTGTGGTTGGATTCCATATACTTTTTGTATGGCTTCTTCTTGCAATATTTACCCTATATGAGAAGTGGTTCTAGATGTTGGTTGTTTGGGTTAGTCAATTGGGCCTTGCTCCTCTCTTGGCCCAATCACATTGTTACAAGATTCCACATAATGTCTAATGCTATAGCAAATCTATATTAAAAGTGTTTGTGTGGTAGGCCTTCTTTTGCCATGGGTTTCCATGAGTGATAGATTAGGATGTATAAATTTGACAAGGATGGATTTGGTGAGATCAATGCTACCAAAATCTAGACTTAATTGCTCATTTTTTGTGGTCCATGGGTGCCTAACCCAAGTATATAAGCAAAAAAAGAAATTACTATATAAATAATCAATCTATCTATATGTTATAGATTAAATTCTAGGGGGTTCTATGTGAACCCTCACCCAAGAAGTAAAGAAAACTTAGATACAAACTATATAAAGTTAAAGATAAAAATGGCTAACTAGACCCACATAGGGGTGCAAAAACATAGAAGATTAGACCACCAAAACACACCAAAAACCAAATATACACATGGGTCTCAAAATGTAGTAACTTGACCACCAAAAGGCACCAATGCCAACTATTACTAAGTAACCCCCCAAGTGCCAAGCTAAAGCTAGCATCACTTTCACTTTCTTTGTTTAAGCCTATGCTCCAAAGTCCTCACCAACTCCACCTCAAACCCCAACCATGATAGTCTTATGGTTGACCAAAGAAATGCTGCCACTATTTGCCAAGGTTGAGAATTAGGCACCATGCATGATTACTTCATGCAATTGCGCATGAAACAACTTATGCTCATTGAGGAAGGGAAAAGTGATAGAACTTGTCATCTCCATAACCCCATTATAACACATTTTCCATATTATTGTGAATGGTCAATCCTCTTTGATAGTAGACAATACTTTAAACCAACACTACTACAATCCATAGGTATTGGTTTAATTGTCAGTGAGCATGTTGTCTCTTCTAAACCCTTACTTTGATTTGGTTGAACCAAATTGAGTACCAACTATTGAGACTCATTCATTGTGGGATGGATAATTCCACCTTCTTTAGGAAGTCCTTCGTGATTGAGTCCTACAACCTTAAGAGATCATTGTCTTCTAGACACTCTTGGCCAAGGATGTTTATAACAAGATTAAGAGAAATAGCATTAGGACAATGGGATATTTTCCCCAGCGAATGTCAAGAAAATTTCTTGTAGTGGTAGGTGTCACATCTTTTGATAGCACTCCTCTTTCTAGCTAGTAAACAATCTTTGTGGAGGCAACACCATAGATGAATCCTCCTTGCATCCACTGAAGTCGCAATTGAACACCACAAGACCACACAACAACTCAAGGAGAGAAACTAGACAATAATGCCAGGGCATCTCCATCTCAATAAAAGCCCACAACACAATGCTCATCAAGCCACATGAGGCAAAAATAATAGGATAACTGAAGATAGTACCAACCACAAATAAACATAAACACCCACATCGAAGAGAGAAGGTGACACCTTCACACAAGCTAGTGCCACACCAATCAAGCTGGATGATTGCTCCCAAAAAACTTTTCCAATCCTAGCTACATGTTCTATCTTTCACCAACCAAATTGAAAAGGGGTCTTGATCAATTCCCCAATTCGCTAGAAAATTTGGAGCTTCATTACATTCTTGAAATTTGAAAACAATTGACAAAATTCGATTTTGGAGAAGTTGGAGCATAAAGATTTTGCTTCAAACAAACCATGAAGCTGCCAATTTGGACATGAACCATGAGAGAAAGAAAGAAAGAAATAATTATTTTAATGTCCATAAGTGACCAAAGTAGGTCAGTGGGACTCAAGAGAGCAATACTTTACAATAGAAAGTTCTAGGAAGAGAAACCTAGAAAGGCCCCACCAAAGAGAAGAACAAAAGTAAAAAAATACAAAACAAGCGGCCACCAACACAAGTGGTTAGAAACTAGTACAAATAGCCATGAAGGGGGAATAAGAACCCCAAAGAGAGAGTAATTGTAGAGAATTGGAGATCATTAAGTATCACTATTTGGACTGGAAATGGTGAAGTTTGGTGCCATCACTGATTACAATGAAAGGGACCAGTACAAGATCTAATAATGCTCATTGAGGAGTGTTAAGGGTTGGGAGGGGTACTCCTTCTAGGATCACACCTAACATCCAAGGTTGAAGTAACCCCTGTAGTAGTGAAAAAGCTTGTAATATGCGTTTGCCCCTATGATTGGTGGGGTGTCTAAAGAGGAGTAGGTCTACATTGATGATAAGATGTTGGGCTGTGTTGTCATAGATCCATTTTTTTGCATGCTCATAGATACCACATAGCATAGTTATATTTGTCTATTCATCTCAGGTTTGTTTCAGATATTAGGTAGCAATTTTCTGTCACAATCAAATCCATCTTCTCTCTAGATTCATGGCACACTTCTAATTTTTGTCATTTAATTCTATTTTGGGATCCAATCAAGTATACATTTCTATCCCAACTTTTAATCTAGAGAAATTTATTTACTCTAGATATTTATGTAGGGATGTTTTATTTCTTTACTCTCCTAAATGAATACACATTACATATGGATACACCCCCTCATGGCCTCATTATAGATAGGTCCCTAATATTGCTTGGCTGAGCTATAGAGCAATTGTAGAGATCATATTAGAAAAAAATCACTACTAAAATTTATATGGTTTCAAGATATGGTGATGACAAAAATAGAAAAATATGTTGAGTTAGGGTACAACAACATAACCATTGCCTAAATTAAGGTAGGGCCACAATGAGGATGATTCTCACTCCCACTGCGTTTAATGTTAAATACTACCCAAGTGACAAAAGTCAACCTCTCATACTAGAGTCTCAATTTCAGGTAAGAGGACAAGCCCATTGCTTTTCTGCTGCTAAGTTCCTACTTTGTACTCCATTATTTTTTTTCATTATGTGGATCAAGAAAATCTTTAAAAGTTTGTTTTTTGGGTGTCAAAGAATTATCTGATTTGTTGTACCATAGTCTGGATTTGAATTTGTGCCATGTTTTGTTGAGTTTGAATTTTTTCACCCTCACTGTTGCTCATTGTTTTTTTTTTGTTGAATATGCAAATGACAGTTGCAAGTGTGAACATAAAACAAAAGCAAACAAAAAATCCTCCTAAGTGTTTGAAAGTTTGACGAAAACCAGAAAAAATGCAAAATAATTTGTTAACATGAACAAAAGGTAGTGAACTTACCTCAAATGATGTAGATTTGGTGCTCTCTTGCCCTCTTCTTACTGTTGTTCCCTTCTTTGAGTTCTTTCCTCATACCCATGCTCTATCTTTCTTTTCCTCTTCATAATTTGTAAATGGAAAAAATGAGTTCCTTTTTTATTTTGGATAGTGTCTTTATTTTATGTTTAGGTTTTATCTAAAGGGATGTGGGGGTCCTTGTGGGCTCGCACATCCCATTATTTTTAATAAGTTTTGTGTATTTATAAAAAGAAATGGAGACATTTGAGTGCTGGGCTGGAGGGGACTGATAGGATGGTTGGGAGATGTCTAAACATCCCCTAGCCATCCTAGGGATGATTAGCCATTGCTTGGTGTTTCTTGCTGTCTCTTGCTAGTTTTTCAAAGCCTTGAAATGTTTTACAAAATTCTGAAAATTTGGGGATGAGGGGTGATGTTTCTTACTTGTCCTCGCCTCCCCAAATTGTCATCTATAAAGGATGGGTCCATTTTTGTATGGGATGTGTCCCTAGGGTACACAGATATAAACCTAAAAAACTAACAGTAAAAATATGAAACTGGCACAACTTTCGATTTCAGAGTTGTGAGAGATACCCCAACAACCTATGCCATGTGAATTAGGTGCCTCCCCTTAGTGGTCATAAGGCTTGATGAAAACACTACCTCTAGACATGACCACTTCCTTTGCAACTACACTAGTTGACGTAATAGTGTCCAGTAACCCATCAAATTGAACACATTTTATAATCTTTGCTCTTTTCAGTGCCCTCAGCAACACATCCCGCACAAGATGTGGTAGGGTAAATTATTGGACACTTCCAATAAATCCGTATGGTGAGAAACGAGAAGATTTTTTATTACAATACGTAAATCTTGGTAGAAAGTTGTTAGTGCATCCGTATTGGGTATCATTGCTTGCAACTTCAAATGCATAGCCATCTAGTTCAATTATGTTGTTGCCTTTTTAATTTCCATTTGCTCCAAATATTCAATACCTACCCCATTGCTTCAATCTCCACATTTGTGTTAACCATGTCCTTTGAAGGAAGCAACAGGAACTCCAACCATTTGCTCACCCCCCTTGACAGAACAATATGGGGAATTTTGTCCACAAAATTTGCTGGTATTTTTGCATGGCCATTGTTAGCTAGTCCTTCCCCTAATGTATGTTCACTAAATTTAACAGAATAGGATTCAAGCAATTGACAATTTGCTTTAGTCAGTGGTCTTAAACTCTACCATGCCATAAGGGGTCCCTAAGGGAGCTTTATGTTAGTGAGCCATGAAGCAACCTCCAACAAATCCCAAAAAACACCACCAGAGAACTCATAGACCAAAGGCCATGCAACATGGCTAGTAGAGAACCAACTCACAGAAGGCACAAGACCAATAACTAACATCCTTTACTTATGAAACCTTCACCATAAACCCTCATAATTCTCACATGTTTGAGTAATGAAATCCTTATAGCTCAATCGCGTCCATCCTTCTCTTAAAAGAAAATCATGACATTACTCAATAATGGGTTGGGATGGCCCTCAGGGATTAATCAAGTCCTCTTGTTGTGGTCTAAACATTGTCTAATTATATCCTTGGTTTGAAAGTTAATTTGACACTATAGCTTATGTTGCAATGGTATTTATATAGGCAAGCCTAGATGTTTTTGTTCTCGTCTGCTATTTGAAGTTTTTACTTGTTTTTGTTGATTCCTTGGGGTTTCAATTTGAAGCAGAAGCACATGCTCTCTTGCTTCTGATCCTTTCTCATACTAGCTTGTTCATATTTTTGGTATCACAATGGTAAATTAGAATCGAAGGACTGATATGGAATGTTCAAATAGGTTCAAAAACTGATGTTTTGGGAAGGTGAAAAAAATGAGTGTTGCTAAATTGTTTTTTTCTGACAACATCTACCTTTAAATTTGCTACATTAAATCTCAAACAGCTAGGTTTGTGTAAACCATGCAGTTGCCTTTTCCATGGAATACTATCCACTCTCTGTTATCTCCTTTCTTTGCATTTTAAATAATTAATAAACCATAGATCTGTAATAGAAATACTAGACATTCGCCTCTTATCGTAATAATATAATTTCATATACTTAATGTGAACTTATAAATAATATAGCTAGAATACCGGAAAAAAGAAATGTTTGTCCAGCAAACATAGATGCAAGACAAAACACTTGAGAGATTAAAATCAGTCCAATTAAGAAATATTAAAGATGAGGAAGCCACTTTCAGCATTTATTATAGACTTACATAAGGGCCAGATTAATAGCAGGCTGAAGACAGTCTAAATTATACCTAACTATATCTAGGCAGTAAAAACTGTTAGCCGATCTACAAATTCCACCTATAGCAATTCCATCTTCTTGTTGATTTGCTTAGTCAGATTTCTATTCATCTCCTGCTATAGTCAGTTACAAAAGATTCTTAATTGGCTTTGTCCTTTGGTTTGCAGGTTCTCAAGGAGACAGCATTATCACCTTTGAGTAGATTATCTAGACCAGGCATTCAGAGTACATTCACTTAATTAAGTTCAAGAACAGATAGTAAACAAGTAAATATGGGAAATAGAGGGCATGCACGTTGGATTGATGCATTGGATCAGGTGTCAAAAACAAGAAACATCAATGCGAGGGGAGTAAGAAAATGCATTGCCGAATCCCTTTCATGTGGACCTCCTGAATGGGCTAGGGAGATGCTCTTATCCACACTTGGGAAAGATGTTTCTAATGCTAAGGTAAAGCTATAACATTTTGTTGGATCCAAGGATCTGGTTATATATGTATATGAAAATATTGTTAACTGAATGTTATGCAGGAAGTCATCTCAACACTTTTGGCACATTATTCTGAGGCAGCAGAACCCTGTAATAAGCATGCAGAGCTAAAAGAACAAAACAAGAAAAATAATGGTATTTCTGAAAGTCTTCTCAACAGGATGGACATTGATCAAACAGTGATTTGTTTTCCAGAATCAGTTACTGATTGCTGTCGCAATGCATTCCGTGAGATCACTATGAAAGACAAATTTGGAGAACTTTTTAACTTGGTCCAGAACAAACAAAAAGAGATGTTAGACTTCAACCTTATTGATATAAGGATGAATATGGGGACATATGGAAAAGCACCTGAGCTTTTTGCATCAGACATGCAAAAGGTATGTATTTATGGTTATTAACAATGCAAAATCTAGTTTTAGAGCTAGCATAACTTTCAACCATAGGATGAACCGAGGAACATGGAAATTTTCCATTACATGTAGCAAACATAGTCAGTGTCTATGTGGAAAAGGAAGTATGCTCATAAGTCTGATGTTATTTGAGAAAGTAGAAAGTAATGTTTCTTAAACCTATATGTTAGTAAATGCAATAAATATTGACATACTTCTCTCCATTTACGTTGGCTTGACACTCGTAATTTTACAAAAACATCTTTGACATTTTTCTGTTGAGTTTATGGTCATAAAACATGCCAAAATTTTAGTTATGTTGCATGGTTATATGTAGTGTATTCATGACAGAAGTGGTCTAAGAGATCTTTTGTCTGTATTTCTGACAATAGCTAGTTGGCAGTTGGCATCAACAAGACTGAATCAAGTTGCATTTCCATCATCCCAATCAGTTCTTGTTGCAAATAAATTCTCTCTTTTTTTTTGTATACACATGGTACCTTCTTTTTCCATAAATTCTTAAAGTATACATGAATATTGATTTTGCTAATAATTTGGTTATGGAATATTTTTAGTTGATCTTGAATGGGAAATTTCTCTAGGCTTATTATAGTTTTTGTAGTTTTATCCATTTCTGTTGGTTTGAGTTTCATAATCTCTCTAGGTTTATTATATTTCATCATAGTATAATCACTACAAAAAATGTAAATTTTCTCAGAAGTGATGTGTAAGAGGCTGCCACTAATCACTATGTGTGTAGTAGACTATGGTTGCTAATCATTTATAATACTTGGATTAATCTCTAACTCGTGTTATCCTAAGATGCATTTGGATGCTCAGTTTCAGCAAAGTGTAATTACTGCTACCTGCTCTCCATGGAACAGATCATTTGTTGCAAGTGGTTTGAAAGACTTTGGCTATTATGCTTTATGTATTTAATTTTACATTATACATAGTAGTTACCACAGAGCGGATCAAATTTCACTCTCTATCTGTCTTTGTGTGTGTGTGTGTGTGTGTGTATATATGTATATTATTAACATATGCATTTACATACTAGTTTCTATATAATGTAAGAACATTTTGCTATGTTTTATTGTTCTCTCGGAACCCCCCATACTTGTATGGATCTAGTTTGGGGCTGGGTCCAGGGCCAGGATGGCTTTGGGTTTTCCCATGGTCTGCCTGTGTTCCCTGTAGGTCTTTCACAAAAGGATCAATAAGGAAACAACCATGCTTGGGTAGGGGGCTGGGTGAACTTGAGTGAACCTAGGGGAACCCATGGCCTAGGACCCAGAAAACAAAAAAAATGCTTTATAATAATTTTTAAAAACAAAATGTGCCAAAAAAAACCTATTTTCACCCGAAAGTGAGAGTATATGATTTATTTTGTTCATTTCAAAAACACAAGGGACCAAAATAACATTTTTTTGCCTCCAAGTGGTCATTGTTAGTTTTTGAAAGTTGTTACATTTTTCTTTGAAGGTGAGGGCCATAGGAGAGAAAAATCTGTACCAATAGGGGAGAAAAAGCTACATGGAGAAGATTTATCTATCAAAGGTGAGTGAATCTTCTATTTTTTTTCAAGTTTGGAAGAATCTTTTGAAGATTTTTCAAAAATTTTAAATTATTATTTTTGAATATTTTTTTGTACCTTTTATGCATAAAACGGGGTTATAATGCTCATTTTTTTTAATAAAAAAGTTGTATGGTTGTAAATTTGTAATGTTACTTATGGTTTATTATGTTCAAACTTCATACATAATGGTTTGTAGTTCTAGTTCAATTGCACCTAGTGTAGAGAGCTCATTTAAACTTGATGCAACATCATGTCTTTGGTGACATACAACAATGATTGAACAACTTCTTGGTGGTGGGGGTTATTGTTGGTGTTATAGCCAATGTGGAAATGAGTATAAGAGCTCGTACAATTGAGTGAAAGCTCACTTGTGTGCTATTTTTGGCTTGGGAATAAGAATTGTTCAAGGGCCAAAAGAAAAAAGGGTTTCCAAATCAACAAATAACGAGGTATATTAAAGAACAAGAGTATGCCGTCATGGTAAGTAATAGATCAAAGGAAAGAGCACATCCTCTTGCCAAGAAAGGATTGCAAAAACCTCCCATGGCTTATCACAACCGACTGGCCCACACCCTTTCATGTCATTGCCACTATCTTCTTGAGAAGAACATGCTCCCTTTCTTTTGCATAAAAGAGGCTCATTGGTAAAGGCCTTCAAGAATGAAGTGAGGGAGGTTGCAGGTGAGAGCATTGTGCATTGCATTTGTAGCAATGGGCTTCCTTTCAACCTTGCTATATCACCATATTGGTGGGATATGGTGATGGTGATTGCCAATGCACTTGTTGATTACATTAGTCTAGGGTATAAAAAGGTGCGAACCACCTTATTGGCCAAAGATAATGCTTTCAAAGAGGCATCATTGAGAGCAATCAAGGATACATGACCTGAAACAGGCGTGTCCATTTCCGATGGATGAAAAGATTGTAAAAATAGATCACTAATCATTGTCATTATAGTGTCACCTAAAGGGGTGATGTTTTTGAAATTAGTAGGTTGTGAGGGGCCAGTGAAGGATGCAATTTTAATTGCCAATATCCTCATACAATCCATTGAAATGGTGGGCATTGAAAATGTTTTCCAAGTCATAATAGACAACACTAAAAGTTGTAGGGCACCTGGTTCTACAATGGGGTGTTATGTATGGACATATTTTTTGGACACCATGTGTTGTCCACTCTCTCAACTTGATATTGCAAAAGATTGAGCGAGTTATAGAAATCTACAGGAGGTTGAGGAGATTCAAATTTTTGTGACTAATCATCATATGTCAGAAGGCATTTTTAGCACCTTTTCCAACTTGGAGTTGTTGAACATAATTTTAATTTTTTTAGTATATTCTTTAATTTTTTAATTGTTGATATGTGACATGTCGTTTACCTTTTAATATTTTAATTTGTTTTTTTTACATCATGTTAGGTTGTCGAAACTGAATCTGCATCACATACAATGGTTTTGAGATGACTTGTGATGGTGTGAGATGCATTGAGTGCTTTGGTCATCAACACTTTTTGGAATGTATTGAGGCAATCAAGTACAGAGAGCCCAAAAATATCAAAGGATTGATTCTAGATGATGAGTGGTGGGCTCGTGTGGAATATGTTTTGAGTTTCACTAAGCCCATCATTAGCATGATTAGGTATGTTGATGTTGATTGGGTGAAGTTTATGACTGCATGGACTGCATGGTTTAAAAAATAAAAACCATAATAGAAGCCAAGGAGCATGATTGCATAGAAGTATCTTTCATAAGGGTGCAAAGGATTATTATTGATTGTTGGAACAAGATGATCATACCCTTGCGTCTCCTAGCATTTGCTTTATCTCCAAAATATTATAGTTCAGAGATACTTTCTTTGCTGAGGAGGGTGGCAACATTTAGGGATGAAGAGGTTGCTGCTGGCTAGAAGATTGCATTCAGAAGAATATTCCCAAATGTGGATATACAAAATATTGTTTTGAGTGATTTGGTCACTTAATATTTTCAAAGAATCATGATGTTTGCGCTTTTCAAGACAAGTATAAAAAAGATGCTCATGAATGGTGGTACATACTTGGCCAAGACTATTTACTTGTAGCCTCTTGCAATAAAAGTTCTCTCTCAAGTATGCATCTTTTTTATTTTTTAACTTACTCATTTTTCATTCACTACTAATTATTATAAATTTATAATTTATGATTTATGTTATGTAATTGTAAATTTTATATGCAAATTCAATAGGTTGTGAGTTCTTTAGTTGAATGGAATTGGAGTACATACTCCATCCACTTAGTTAAGCACAATTGATTGGGAGCAAAAAAGGTTGAGGATTTGGTCTTTGTGCACCACAATTTACATCTCTTGTCACACGCAAGAGACTTGATTACAATGAGGCAGTGATGAAGAATTGGGATCTAACTTTTGAGTTTTCCAACTTAGATGCTATAGCTGCATAGCTTGCCAAAGTCTCTATAGATGAGGCAACTTCTGCGCATGACATGGCTAGTGGGAGTGGCATTGTAGCTGATTGTGGTTCAAATGAAATTGAACCAAATGTTGACTTTGATGCTCTCAATGATGAGCAATATGAAGATTAATTAAATATTGATTGTAATTTTAATTGTGTATTGACATTTGACAAATTATTAAATTATGAATTTATGAGTATTTTCATGTTTGTAAACTATGGGGTACTTAAATATTTTGTTTATTGGCAATTATGAGTATCACTATTTTTTATATTTAATAATTTAATTTATATATATATATATATATATATATATAGACAAACCTATACACATACCTAAGGAAAGAAAATTATTGTATTGTTGTACCGTTACTTGTCCTTGTACTAGGACGTACAACTTAGACATTTTGTGCATTCAAGAAATTTTACAGCAGAAAATAAAGACTATATCCCTATATCTGTAGAAGGAGGGCATGTTTTGAAACTTGAAATGTTAATAGACAACTAGGATGAATTGGAAACGATTTTCTAAAGAGGCAAAACTTGAAATATTAACATACTTTGGGTTGAGTTGGAACCAAATTGCATCCTAAAATGTTGGCCTAATGGGCCAAGGGTCCAATTACCAAAAAACATTCTTTGCAATATTTTTCCACCGTCATTGATATAAACAAAGCATATAATTCAAGGGGGAGTCAGTATTGGAAGTTAAATATTTGTTCCCTTGATTGGAGGGCAGCATTACCACAATGAATGCATATTTTATTCATATACATGGCAAAGGAGTTGGGGTTTGTGAAGAACTCACACTTTAGAAAAGGGTTAAATTTATTAGATTGTTTCAAGGAGATATCTCCACTCCATTTTCACCAACCTCTTCCTCTTGAACTTTCAAGCACATTTCTAGTTTCACACATTCTATAGTTCCATCTTTTGAGATGACTGCAGTGTAGTCCAAGGGGAATAGAAAGGTCATGGGTTCAATTTCCAATCAAGTTATGGATATGTTCAATGCACAAGCTTGAGAGGTTTACCAATGGCATTCCATTTCATGTGGCTTGCTCTTAATATTTCAAGGAGGCTATGGCTGAGGTAGCCAAAGCAAGTACATCTTATGTGCCTCCTATGGAAACAAAATTGAGGACTACTATCTTGATATAAAATATTCCAAGGTGAATTTGTCATTGAAGGAGATGAGGGTCACATGGGTGTTTCACCATTGCAATTTCATCATAGATGGATGGGTGGATATTACAAATTACCCACACATCAATATTATAGTTATATGTAAGGAAGGTCCTTACTTCCTTAGGGTGCTTGACTGCTTAGGAAAACATGAGGAATTAGAGTCTCAATTTCAAATCTTGAGAGATGCCATCAAGGAGGTTGGTCCTTCCAATATAGTGCGGGTGGTTATTGATGCAACATATGTGTGCAAGTTAGTAGGTTAATTAGTTGGGTCCAACTATAGGAAAATTTATTAGACCCCTTCTATACATTCCATGATTAATGTATTGAAGGGCATCTTGACAAAGGTGAGTGGTTCAAAAAGGTCATTGCAGATGCAAAGGAGGTGTAGATGTTCATTTGTAACCACCACACCTCATCGCATATTACTTCATTCTAATATAGAGGATGCTTGAGTTGTAGGAGCCTATGCAACTTACAATCATGACACGAGTGGAATAAATTGGGGGAGTCCAAGAAGAGCAAGGGAAGAGGGTGAAGGAGGTTGTGGTCAATGATGGATTTTTGTTAGTTGTGAGATACATCACATTTATTGTATTCCATGTTTTCATTGTTATTAGATATTGGGATTTTGATAGTCCTAGCCTTGGGAGATATGTGTGTAGGGGTAGCATATTTGGACATATGAAGGTTGCTATTCGTGAGAGAGACCTTACCATAGAGTTCCACCACAAGCAATTTTAGTTCATAATTTAGTGGAGGTGGAGAAATTAAACATCCCTTTACACAGCCACATATGCAGTGAATCCAAAACGGTATGTGTAGAATCCAGGTAGAGTTGTTCTTATTCATGACAAGAGGTGAAATAGGGCCTTAGAAAGACCTTCAAGATAATATAAAATCTTAAGAAAGCTTAAAAAATCAGAGTTGAGTGGATCAAATTCACTAGACTCGATGGCTATAAAAATTTGGCAAAGATAGATAGGATCACTTTGGCACAAAGTCATCTATTGGTGATTATATGGGCCTCTAAGATTGTTGTGCCCATTTGCAACTCACCTCCTCTTGTAGGTTTCTAGTTCTTTTGTCACTGAGAGGAATTGGTTGACATATAGCTCTATCCACTCTCTTAAGAGAAACAAGAGAGTGGAGAAGGTAGTTGTTGTTCATGGTGCCTTGCATCTCATTAGTTTCAAAGTACAAAGAGAGCCAAGCAATATGATGGCAGGTACAACCCGAGGAATGATCGTATATTGATGAGAACTAGGATTTGCAGTCAAGAGTGGTTGGGGTCTTGTTGCAGGAGGCAGTTGGGTCCAGTATTTCTAGTGGATGAGAATTTTCTTGAGATATTTATTGAATGACAGCTAGAATTTCTGAGCTTGTTTCTCAATGTAGCTATATGTAGTATGCATGCAACATTTTTTTTGGTATTTCTGAGCTCGCTCTTATAAATCCTTGGTTGATGAAATATAGATCTTGATTCTTATTATGATGTTTGGATGGGATAATGATTCTTGTTATGATTATTGCATATTCAACACATTATATCGAGTACTAACTTTTTTAAATTGTCAGTTTCTTTTTCATTTGTTAAGCTATTTTTTAATTTATTTGTATATTTAATTTTTTTTTATGTTTTTGTATATAATTTTAATAGCTGCCCCCAAAATTAGGAAAATTGTCATTGTTATGAAATTAGGAGAAACACTGTTTGTTGGTACTCTGACAGTGGGAATTATCTTTACCTTGCATTCCTTCTCTTTCTTCCTCACTTATCTGAGATTTGATTCTCTTCTATTTCACAAAGAGGGTTGTTGAAAACAATGTTTTTTATTTATGGACTATTGCCCTCGTTTTCATGCTTTTGCTTCATTTCTGTATTTTTAAGTAAGCATCTGAGATAGGATTCCCTTCTATTTTCATGAGGATTGCTGAAAATGATCTTCAATTATATTATGGATTACTGCCTACTTTATGATGCTCTTTCCAATTTTGAGTACACAATAAATCAAGATCTAAGCCTTGAACTACCTATTTCTTGAATGGATGCTACGCTTACCAAAGGACTGGTAATGGATGGACTGCCAGATCTACTTAGGCACCATATTGGTATCCTATATTATTATACACATGAAAAATCTACATCAATGTTCAGAAGCCAGGCAACATTTCTTATTTTAGCAATGGTAGGTGGTGCTTTTCTGGTGGAGTTTGTTTTCCAATGGTCACTTTCATTGGCTTGTAAATCACTTTGTTAGAAGAAACTTTATATTCCTTGATCCCACATCAAAAGATTTTGGGTGGAGTATATTGTGCCATTTTGATTGGAGTTTCCTGTGGGCACACACTTTGCTTGGATTTGATATTTGTAATTGTTTGTATCCAATTTATATCAATCCTATTATTTGATGCCATGGTTTCATTTGGTTTTCTATTCCTAGTACTGGCTCTATTTTAGTAGATACACTAGCTATTCCTTTCCCTTGGAGTTGGGAAGCAGTTCCATTTGAGGGAGCATTTTAATTCATATTATGTATCGACATAGGCATGTAAGTTATATGCTGTGTGCCTATGAAATCTGTTCAGATTCTGATCTCCATGCAGATTCTGATTTAACATGATAAAAATAGGTAACATGGTTGGAACTGTTCGGTCATCCCAAGCTTTGGTAATCATGTTTACAGTAGAAACTAAGAAATACAGCGACTAAGATATTTTCCATTCCATTGTTAGATTCCTGTTCATTCTGAATTCATGAACTTGATTATTCCCATGCTAATTCAGTAGAGCCTTCCAAGTGTTAGAACATGTCAAGGGCATCAACTCAAAACATTTTTTATATCTAAGTTTGTTTGATGTATCGACTACTTTTAGGATGTAAGCTCCCTTTGTAGGTGTTTCAGAGATTCCCTACTGAATCTGTTTGGGGATATGTATCCTCTATGATGATGAACATAAGATCAGCTAGGAGATGGGGCTTTTGAATTTGATAAAATGTTAATTTAATTTTTCTCTTGGTAATGGGCAGCATCTGCTCCTGTATCCTTCTGCTGATTACTTGCTGTCTTCTGTTTGCGTGTAGCATGTTTTGATAACCAAGCTCTTATACAGATCATTGGTTGTCTTTGATAACACTGCCTCTCTTATAGGGGTTGTGTCCAATGACATGATTGAGGATTGAGCAATGTGTAATGTCCCTTGGTTGGGGTATGCTTGAATTTGCCCAAAAAGTAACAATTCCAACAATATAATTTGTTTTACAAATAGTATTCTAAATTAAATCATATAAAAGTTATTGAACTCAAGAATAAATGAACAATTAATATAAATAGCATTGCCATATTGGTCTAGTCTATAGTTTAACTCCCCATAACCAATCATAGAAAGGATTGGAAAGGAAAGCATGGTAGGGTGCTCGGAGTTTGTTCATCACAATCAAGCCCAAGAGTGTGGCAATCACCCCTTGGCCCCAAGTGGCAGGAACTTTCGTTACCATCCAACATGAGGTGGCCTACTTACGTGGTGGAGATTGTTCATCACAACTAAGCCCAAGGGTGTGGCAATCACCCCTTAGCCCAAGTGGTAGGAACTTTCGTTACCATCCAACATGGGGTGGTCTACTTACGTTGTGGAACTCAGGGACTGTTCATCACAAATAAGCCCAAGAGCGTGGCAATCACCCCTTAGCCCCAAGTGGTAGGAACTTTTGTTACCATCCAACATGAGGTGGTCTACTTGTATGGTGGAGACTATTCGTCACAACTAAGCCCAAGGGCGCGGCAATCACCCCTTGGCCCCAAGTGGTAGGAACTTTTGTTACCATCCAACATGGGGTAGTCTACTTACGTTGTCGAACCCGGGGACTGTTCATCACAAATAAGCCCAAGAGCATGGCAATCACCCCTTGGCCCCAAGTGGCAGGAACTTTCGTTACAATCCAACATGAGGTGGTCTACTTATATTGTGGAACAGATCTGCTGCCTCCCCTGATCGTGTTCCCTCACAAATCCATGCCTGATTGCTTATAGGAAACTAATAGATTAAATCAATCATAATAAGAGCCTTAAATAGATTAGCAATTTCCATTAGTGACTAGATTAAAAATACATAAGAGATTATATATATAAACATTACACTCCATTATGATGCATACCAATCCCTTATTATATTCAATGGCTGCTGCCTTCCTGAATGCAGATGATTATTTATTTTCTGATCTCCTTTCCAACAGATTGCAGCCCTTCTTTTTTATAATAATTGCTGCCTATAATGTTTGTTTATATTAATCATGTGATATACAAATCATTGCCTTTTAATTATAATTGCTGCACCTTTCATAGTGATCGCTGCATTTTCTCACATTCTAATCGCTGTTTGGTAGTGTGCTACATCTTTTGTCTTTATTCTTATTTTGTCTTTTGTGCTTGTCTTATATGCTTTTTTCTTAATTTTGTTTGTTATTAATCACAATGGGGCATGATAGTCTTCTTTACTTACTGCCTGCAATCTTATGAAGGCTGTGATCTCTTGTCTTTAAGCTGTGATCTCGTCTTTCGTGGGTGGGGCATGACACAATGGTAGAGGGGATGGGCTAATTCGCCTCCTAGGTAATTCTTGTTTTCAACATCCATAGTACTTGCTAATTAAAAGAGCTGGAAATGAGTAGTTGGACCTTACTTTTGCAGATGTAGGCCTTGCCACTTTGAGAAGAAACTCCAGGGTCCTTCCCTTGAAATGTGAAACTCATCTCCTTTCCCTTGTTCATTCCTTGATTTGTCAGTGCTGTATGTGGGATTTGTGATTATGTCTTCTTGTTATCATTGGTCTACCGACTCTTCCAATTTGCCCATGGAGGTGACATATCTGACATCTAAAAAAGGGGATATTCTCATAGTCAACTGGCTGTTCCCATCCAAGACCCCTCAATTCTAGAATATTTGATTTGGGAGGGGTTGTTCTAGAACACTATTTATCCATATTCTCATGTAGTCGAGGATACCAGGACAGAAACTCAACTTGAATCTTACATAGATTCCACTATAGAATTACCAGTTGCCCTTATAGATGGTTCTTCGCATAATTTGGTTCCCAGAAGTGGACCCAAGCGAAGAATGTGCTTGGAAGGTCATTTGTGGGTTTGAATTATGGGGTTCATATTGTCAAAAATAGCCAGGTTGGTTTGCAAACCATGGGTCTTCTTGGAAAATGGCCTCCTTTTTGTTCTAGGGGGAAAACATGGCCATAAAGTATCATGAGGATGACAATTTGAGCATGAGGGTTTCCAGTTCTCATGAATGGAAAATCTGTGCTTTATGTTTTGGGACCATGATTAATTCTCCATTTTAATTTTACGCTGGAAAAGTAGTTTTACTATCCTTTGATTATGGAGGTGTAGGAATTTGGGCAGGCCTATCCTTGGGGTGCAGAGTGGATGTTTAGACATCTCCCAACCATCCTATCAGTCCCCTCCAGCCCAGCAGGCCAGCACTCAAATGTCTCCATTTCATTTTATAAATACACAAAACTTATTAAAAATAATGGGATGTGCGGGCCCACAAGGACCCCCACATCCCTTTAGATAAAACCTAAACATAAAATAAAGACACTATCCAAAATAAAAAAGGAACTCATTTTTTCCATTTACAAATTGTGAAGAGGAAAAGAAAGATAGAGCATGGGTATGAGGAAAGAACTCAAAGAAGGGAACAACAGTAAGAAGAGGGCAAGAGAGCACCAAATCTACATCATTTGAGGTAAGTTCACTACCTTTTGTTCATTTTAACAAATTATTTTGCATTTTTTCTGGTTTTCGTCAAAATTTCAAACACTCAGGAGGATTTTTTGTTTGCTTTTGTTTTATGTTCACACTTGCAACTGTCATTTGCATAGTCAACAAAAAAAAAACAATGAGCAACAGCGAGGGTGAAAAAATTCAAACTCAACAAAACATGGCACAAATTCAAATCCAGACTATGGTACAACAAATCAGATAATTCTTTGACACCCAAAAAACAAACTTTTAAAGATTTTCTTGATCCACATAATGAAAAAAAATAATGGAGTACAAAGTAGGAACTTAGCAGCAGAAAAGCAATGGGCTTGTCCTCTTACCTGAAATTGAGACTCTAGTATGAGAGGTTGACTTTTGTCACTTGGGTAGTATTTAACATTAAACGCAGTGGGAGTGAGAATCATCCTCATTGTGGCCCTACCTTAATTTAGGCAATGGTTATGTTATTGTACCCTAACTCAACATATTTTTCTATTTTTGTCATCACCATATCTTGAAACCATATAAATTTTAGTAGTGATTTTCTTCTAATATGATCTCTACAATTGCTCTATAGCTCAGCCAGGCAATAGTAGGGACCTATCTATAATGAGGCCATGAGGGGGTGTATCCATATGTAATGTGTATTCATTTAGGAGAGTAAAGAAATAAAACATCCCTACATAAATATCTTGAGTAAATAAATTTCTCTAGATTAAAAGTTGGGATAGAAATGTATACTTGATTGGATCCCAAAATAGAATTAAATGATAAAAATTAGCAGTGTGCCATGAACCTAGAGAGAAGATGGATTTGATTGTGACAGAAAATTGCTACCTAATATCTGAAACAAACCTGAGATGAATAGACAAATATAACTATGCTATGTGGTATCTATGAGCATGCAAAAAAATGGATCTATGACAACACAGCCCAACACCTTATCATCAATGTAGACCTACTCTTTAGACATCCCACCAATCATAGGGGCAAACGCATATTACAAGCTTTTTCACTACTACAGGGGTTACTTCAACCTTGGATGTTAGGTGTGATCCTAGAAGGAGTACCCCTCCCAACCCTTAACACTCCTCAATGAGCATTATTAGATCTTGTACTGGTCCCTTTCATTGTAATCGGTGATGGCACCAAACTTCACCATTTCCAGTCCAAATAGTGATACTTAATGATCTCCAATTCTCTACAGTTACTCTCTCTTTGGGGTTCTTATTCCCCCTTCATGGCTATTTGTACTAGTTTCTAACCATTTGTGTTGGTGGCCCCTTGTTTTGTATTTTTTTACTTTTGTTCTTCTCTTTGGTGGGGCCTTTCTAGGTTTCTCTTCCTAGAACTTTCTATTGTAAAGTATTGCTCTCTTGAGTCCCACTGACCTACTTTGGTCATTTAATAATTATTTCTTTCTTTCTTTCTCTCATGGTTCATGTCCAAATTGGCAGCTTCATGGTTTGTTTGAAGCAAAATCTTTATGCTCCAACTTCTCCAAAATCGAATTTTGTCAATTGTTTTCAACTGATTAGGAGATATGGAGTGGGGATGTGTGGAAACAAGGAAAGGAGAAAACTTTGGGTATTGGGAAACTTCACATGGAAATCTCATTTTTCACTTGCATTAGCATAGAATAATTGGCATTTGCATTATCCACATCCTGTTTGCATGTTATGTGTTGCTACTAATGTGACTTAGAAGCCCTCATCAAGGATAGTTCCTTGTGAGACATCTTTGCAAATCTGCTCTAGTGCCTGATTTTCCCATGTAGCATAATGTTTTATTGGTCTGAGTGAAACTCTTTGACATTAAGGCTTTGATTAGGTTCATAGCTCCTACCTAGAAGAGTATGAATATAAGCTATTTGTACAATGATTGCTAACTGTGTTATTATTTTGTCTTAGATACGTTTTTTGCTTCTTTTAGTTGAATAAGGCAATGAGATACAATGTCAAGAAAACTGATTAGACTTAAAATTATCTTGCAGATGTGGGAGAATGTACGTGCTGTGGGTCAAAAGATCATTGTACTTGCAAATTCACTTTCAGAATATTCAGAGGTTGCTTACCAGAAAGAGGTTGGATATTGACATCTTTTCCAAATAAAGAAATATTTGTTACATTTTAGAACATCTTTGTTTTTTCAGATGTTTAAAATGTATATTTTGACATATTTTGTATTCTGTATGAATGGAATGAATCTGTTATTAAATTGTTGGCTTAATGGATGTAAGATAAGTTTTTGTTTTTGCTGGAAGAATGAGATGGAAGTTCTGATGGTTCTGAATGAGCTCTAAATCTTTTGCTTGTTCCCCTCTTCTGCTCCCCTTTCCCCTCCCGATCTTTTATTCAGATCTAGCCCTGTTCTGATAGCTCTTGTAGTTTCCTCTTGTGAGGTGACCATGGCCTGTTCTATCCAAATCTCCACCCCTCCCCTTTTCAAGGCTTCTTGGAATTGTGTATCATGCTCAGATTAGTAGGTTGGTTATAGATATTTTGTGCTTTGTCCTGTTATGACCATAGAAGTATATAGTATCTCTAATCTGCAGCTTGCATGGCTGATTTACTACCATAGACTCTAGGAGTCTAGAGTACTGCATGGCCTTTTTTTCTGCTTAAAGAATTTCAATTCCAAGATGAATCTTGGTAACAGTGGAGTTCAAAGAAGTTTTTCTCTAATTACCATGAGACCAAAGATTATTTTCGACTTCCAAAAATGAGAATGTATTACTTTTTAACTTTAAAGGTTCTAAGAATCTAAAGAGACTATCCCTATGTACTCTTGAATATCAAATTTTAATGGAATTACTATTGGGTTGAAAGGTATTACAGTGCAATTCTGTTTGAAATGAGAAATGGCAATAGAGTAGGAAGTAAGGGTTGGAGGTCAAGTGGCCCAAATTTCTTATTGTTTACATAAGAGAGGTAAAGACAACTTGAAACAATAACATGGTGCCATGTTTCTGGTGACGTGGGATATCCACCTTCCCTTATGTTGTATTTGGATGGAATTGTGCAACTATCAACTGGTTATGTCCTAACCAATCATGGAAGCACTGCACCAGCTCCAGTTTACAATTTTCCACTTATAGATTTTAATTAATTGTCCATGTGAACTCCCAATCTCTCTTTTGAAAGTGAATACCATGAATGCTCAATGTGCCTGTTGACTCATTTAATTCAGTTTTTTGGTTTTTCAGGTAGCTATTTTGTTTGGAGAAAAAGCTGGAGACAAAGCTCCGATTGATGGCTCTGAAAACACAAAAGCAGGATCAGACACCGAAGAGCATCTACATGAACCTCTTCACAATTTGAACCAGCACCATCTGTCTGAGGCTAACAACCAGCCGGGTTGTAATGTTAGGGCTGAAGAGCATAATACTACTAGCAATTTGAGTAATTTGGTATGCATTGTAGCATTCAAAGGGTTTGCTGAATTCTAGAGATATTAGATATTTGCGGTGATTTATCTCCTTTGTTATACTCCAGAGCTGTTTTCTATGTTTTCTTACTCATTTTTGTCTATTGCCAAGGCTTATGACATTTCTGGTTTGTTTGAGTTTGCAGAATGAAAATGGGCAGAATGGAAGGTTAAGTGGTGGACTGGAGGCTGAAAATACATCTCCCAACGAAGATATTGCATCCAAGGATGTGGATACTATACCTCAATGTGTATCAAATAAACAGTGTGATAGTTCATATGGTGAAAAATTGAAATTATCAGCCGACAACCGTGTTTGTAGATCTTGTGGGGGTAATGAGCGTGAAAATTGTATCGTACTCTGCGATGCATGCAAAGCAGCTTATCATACATATTGCATTTCTCCTGCCCTCGAGAACATTCCAAGTGGAGGTTGGTTCTGTGCTTGTTGTGTTGCATCAGGAAAGGGCAATAAGTCTATACCAAAATATAATGGGATGGAGGGACACCATTGTATAGTTTGTGAACGATTCAGTAAGGAGTTGGAACCAGAGAATAGTACAGTTATTGAATTTCATACTGGTGAAGGGCATATGGGAACTTATTGTGAACAAAATGTGGCATGTGTGCATGGTAATAAAGAAGATGTTGATATAAACCAAGATGAAGGTGCAGGCAGAGAAGATACAGAAGTCCATGCCAGTACAGAAGAGGAGAAACTGAATGGTGAACCACCGGTTAAGCTTTGCAAAGTATGTTCTTCTGGAGAGAGAGACAGTGACAATCTTATAGAATGTGCCAATACTAATTGTCTTTTCAAATATTTTCATTTAGGCTGCTTGAAACCTCCTCTTAAATGTAATCCTCCAGCAAATTGGTATTGTCCATCATGTATATGTATGATTTGTCGAATTGATGAAAATGATGATCAAATTGTCCTTTGTGATGGATGTGATGATGGTTATCACATATACTGTGTAAGGCCACGACTTTCTGCCATTCCAAAGCGTAACTGGTACTGCTCATCTTGTCGTAAAATGAAAAGACGAAGAACAAACAAAGAGAGATATCCAAAAGGAAATGCTTCAACTGAAGAATTACAGGGTTCAAATCCATCTATGGTTGGCAATAAGTCATCAGGAACAGGCAGAGGAGCACACAATTCTCAGGATCGAGAACCTCACATATCCATTTCACAAGACCAATTACAGGCCACTCAGTTAGGGAGCCCATGTCCTATTGCTCCAGAGGAACCTGGAGTTAATTCTGATGAAAATTTTGGTTCAAAAGATAATTTCCGCATATCTTTCAGGACAAGGAATACATCTGAATCTGAAGAAGGTACAGAATCAAAAGAATCTGGGAAGAGGAAGAGAAAATCTTCAGAACCTAGAAGATCTGAAGGACAAGAGGAAATGGGTAGGGGATTGATGTAGTTTAATTGAAGTGAATGTATTAAGCAATTAATAATTATACTTGTCAAATTCACAAATTTTGAAAATTCTCATTCTGTATCATTGTACGAGTTATTCTATTATTTACCATTTTGTCTTTATAGACTAGGAGCATTCGAGTTGTTCTAGAAGTTAAATGCTATATAAGTGAAACATACTTAATACATACTCTATAAGACTATAACTTGATGCAGTTCTGCTGTTGATGATTTAGGACACAACATGCTTTTACAGTTTCATTAGAAAGTACCAGGAAGCCTTTCATGTTTCTCATGTAACTGATTTTACAGAATATTTTTTGAGTGACTGCAGCTTAATATAGTCCTTACATATGATGACCTCTAATTTATGATAATGACCAGGGTTTATCCATCATAATTTAACCCTCTAGTTAGTTAGTCTTTGATGTTATACTTGTAACTTTGACCCTCTCGAGTCTTTTGGTTGTTAGAACACATTTTTGAATTGTGTCATTGTAATTGGCTGTTCTTTCCATTCCAGTTAATCTACTTTTGTTGTTTTTTTTTTGTCTTTTTCGTGGTAATATATGATGATGCCTTTTCTGACATGTCCAGGGTTTGTCCATCACGAGTTTACCCCCTAGTTGTAGTCTAGTACCGGAAATTTATTTTTTCCTCAAAAATCTAAACAAAAGCCTGATCGTGGTTAGATCATTTTTGCATGATATTATTTATAATATATTTTTCCAATTACTCATTGTTCTTTTGCAAGTTGCATTAAAATCTATGTCATCTGTAAATGTTGGTATCATTTTTGCATGATATTGTTCATAATATATTTTTCCAATTACTCATTGCTCTTTTGCAAGTTGCATTAAAATCTATGTCATCTGTGAATGTTGGTAATTACTGCAGAGCATATTGTATTTCTGGCACAAACCATTGCAAAACCTGCTAGACCATGATAATTGACATCCTGTGCATTTCTGTGCTGTCTTCCTGGTAAGCATGGACTATTGTGTATCCGGTGTTGGTGAAGTCTTGTATGCCAGAGAGCAAATCCGTTAAGTAAGAAGATGGAATGCAGCTAACCTACAGCGATTATGAACTCTGAGTTGTATAGAATGTTTGGCAACCATTTGTTTCCCCTGGCGAGTCTTTATTCACACTTGGATCATGGCAAAGGGTTATAAATTAAACCAGTGAAACATGTAGCTTCTATCTGTGAATCTCCTCGTTAACATGCCATCACTTTGAGAAATGCTACCCTCTTATAGACAATTCCGTGGTAGATTTCATTGAAAGGTGGTGGGACTATTCCCAATTTCTATTTTCAACTTAGAACCAGTGCAATATTTTTTGACAAAATATTAACTTTTTTTTTTTTTTCAGAGCCATTTGCATGTTATGAAGTGAAATGGGTCTGGGACAAATTAAAAGGTGTGGTATTTCCCAATTTCTATTCTGGTTTTCCAGAATAGTGGTGGATAAGGGAGTTGAGTCCTTTGATCCACCATTTATAGTTTAATGATCCAGCACACCATTTAGTATGTTAGCAGAAAATCCCTCGAGTGCTTCTACATATATGCCAAGACCCTTGCTCAATATAATTTGATGTGGGTGCTTTCCAATGCACAATTCTGTGCAAACTTGTGAGCTGAATCTTGTCAATTTTTTTTATCAAAATATTAGTCTGCATCCATATATGTATGTGCTTGCACTCATTTACGTTTTTGGCTGGTTGCAGGAGTTTCTTTTACAGTAAACAATAGGGTTAACTAATTGCCTCTCCAGGGACTAGGTGGTCAAAGTGTAGACTTAACTGTTTCAATGCAACTAGGAATATTTCATTGTGAGTGACTTATGGCTGGCATTGGGTTTTTAAAATCGCGGGAGTTTATATATATAGCTCAAGAACTTGGCTTCAGTTCTACTGAGGTGAGTCTCTAGTGTTACTAGTTTGGATGCAGTTAGCTGCTCTTCCTTTGGGATTTCAAATTAAAAGGGCAGTTTAAAATTGCTTTGGTCACTATGTTGCGTTTTGAAATATTGAGAACCTAGCTTACAAGGTAAGAATCTCTGAATATTTTGATTGTTTGTTACTCTCAGGTGGCAACCTTTACTTGGTGTTCCTGTAGTTAATGATGTGTGGCATAATGGAGTTAACATGTTTATTAGGGTTCTCGTTTATGTTCTGGCTTTACCTTCCTGGCCAGTAAAAGCTAATTGTGTTTTTGTTATCCATGAAAATTGATTGCCTACTTTACTACTATTATCATCCATCTTGTGTGATCAATATTCTGTATATGTATTGATTACACAATTGTGTCATGGAGCAAAATGATGATCAGGGTGCACTGGCTCACCTTTACATATTTGTAGATAGTTGTGCAGAGTTGCATATTGACTCCATTATAAATTTGTATTACAAAAATCTGCATGAGATTAGAGCGAGATGAGCCTTTCACTCTGACGCAAAGTTATCTATGCACATGAAGACAAGATTGCAGCAAAGCATAGGCCTCCCATTTGATGGTGCAAACCTTTCTTACTGTATAAGACATCCAAGAAAAACTAGAGCTATTTGTCCTTGGAATCTGGAGGAATATCATGTAAAAGGTGGATGAAATATGGAGTTTTAAAGGGGATCTCTTTTTTTCTAGCATTTGCTTGATGCTACATAATTTTGGTGGTGCAAGCAAAATTCATTTCTTCCAAAGACGTCTCTTGATATTTGTGTATGAGAAAAACTTTGAAATTTGAGCTCCACAATGAGAAATTGCACAGGTTCTACTCCATTATTGAAGATTGGTTGTCTCAACCTTTTGGAGAAAGTGAATTGACAACATTTTGAAGATTTCAATTTGTTCATTGTAATACTACTGCTTTCTAGGATGGTAATATGCTTCACTCTTGTCACAATATCCATGTGATTTTGTAATTGAATAAATTTGCTACAACATTGTTGACTAGGCAATCATGGTTCTCTCATACAATTATTATTTAGGATACATTGTTACCATACATTTAGTTGCCTGAATTATTATTTGGTGCTTCCCTATGTTATTAGATTTCTCTTTGGCCATATTGGCATCAATACTTGTGTGCACTCTAGTCTTCCTTCTCATGGATGGGTCAATTTCTACTTTTCGTGCCTTGCAATTTTCAAGCACATGGCGTCTAGAATGCACATTTGTAGTTGCAATGAGTTTTTAAGGAGTTTATGCTTAGCGGATTGGGGCTCTAGCTCATATGTAAAAATCATTTAATTGTTTATTAGGGTCACATTTGTCTTCATTATTAGTATTGTAAGGGTAAAATTTACAGTTTCATGCAAAATTCTAATTTTGTTTTGGGCCCATTTTGATGCAGTGTTAGCATGTGACACACATCATGCTAAGTTTAATGCCAAAAATTGCATACCTTTGCAATTTAACACTATATGTTTTTGTAATGTCCCTTAATTGGGATATTCTTAGATTTTGCCCTAAAAGCACAATTAGAATCCACAATAAGAAATTTAAAGCATTTAAGATTGTAAATTTACCAATTGAAATGTCCTTTAAAGGATATGGATTTTGGTTTAAGTCATGCATAAGCCACGATAATATTGTAATGTCCCCTATTGAGGGAGTACCAAATTTTGTCCAAAATTAACAAATCCAATAATACAATTTATTTACAAAAGCATTCTTTCACTAAATTACACAATAGCAATTGAATTTAGGAAAATGATAATGTAACATGCACACTATAGCCAACCATATTAGGAACTTGAGGGGGAAAGCACAATAGGGCTCTAGGAGATTGTCCTCCACAACTAAGTCCAAGGGTGTTGAACAACCAACCAAGTCAATTGGACCTCGTGGTCCACAAGCAATCCAACTCAATGGGTGGCCTACTTAATTGAGGGGACCCGTACTCCTGCAATCTCCCTATTATGTTTCCTTGCCTATTCTTAATATGTTTGCTTTATGAAAATCAAATAAATAATTACTAATCCTAAGGTTCTTGATGAACTAGCAGGTTAATTAAATAAATAAATATGTTCTTTACTAAATTCACAAACTACTATATATGGGATTCAAATATGTGACATACCAACTACTACAAACATATAAAGTTTGCCTTATTAAGTCAAATTATCATTGCTTCATAATTCTAATTTCTTACTGCCTTCTTATTCAGATCAGATTTCAATTTATCCTTGATTCAGATTTCTAATTCATCCATTGATTCAATCATCCAATCATCCCAATTGATGCCCCTCTCAAATAAACCCATAGCGTTACCTTAGAAATGGGACACACCCTTTCATCACCTATTGATACCTTTAACACCTTTGTTATTGTTAATTATTCCTTTTATTAATTCCCCTCAACCCCTTGTAGAATTGTCAAATTATCATTGCTTCATAATTCTAATTTCTTGCTGCCTTCTTATTCAGATCAAATTTCAATTTATCCTTGATTTAGATTTCTAGTTCATCCAATGATTCAATCATCCAATCATCCCAATTGATGCCACTCTCAAATAATTTTTTCTTCCTTTAATATCTTCCAGAAGGGAAGGGGGGAAGGGGGAGGAGTTCTTTTCACCCACACCCTTACCTTAGAAATGGGACACACCCTTTCATCACCTATCGCTACCTTTAACACTTTTGTTATTGTTAATTATTCCTTTTATTAATTCCCCTAATTCCCCTCAACCCCTTGTAGAATTGCTACTTATAATTTAATAAAGGTTTGCCTTTAATCAAAGTCTAGCGTCACCTTAGGAAATCATTGCTATTTAATATCCTCCTTAGTCAACGATTATTATTAGTGTAGGATAGGTTGCGGGGTTTTGGGATTCGGGGCATGACAGTTGTGTTCACTTTGGCATCTAGATGTGAATTGTCTTAAATTCAAGATGCTAGCACTTTGATATTAATCTTTTGTACTTTTGTAATGATCTTGGCTTTTGAATCTAATTTTTCTTGGACGAGAGTGCACATGTCCGCATGATGCAATAGCATCCTACAAAATTTCGTGATTCTAGTGGTCATTTGGGTGTTACTATTTCCTTGCTAATATTGAAAGTCAAGGAGGTAACAACTACGAATGGTTTGAGCAATCATTTGACCCTTGTTTCTCTCTATTCATGCCAATTTGGAAAAAGGGGATTCATTATTCTAGACTTAAACGAAAAGTGAAAAAAATCTCTTTCAAGCAAAAAATAGCAACCTTCATGATCATTTTGTGAAGCTTCTACCATCCTATTGTGCATGCAAACAACATATTCATTGTGAATTTGATATTCGTAGAGTTGTGACAACAATTTACAACAACTAATACTATTCTTTTTGGTGGTTTCAAGCTCCAAAGGTGATAGTATTCTTGTTTTATTGTTCCTTTATTTCATTTGAGTTTTTGACTCCTAAGTGCTAACATTGCTTGCATTTAGCATCTCATTCAGTTTAGATTATACTACTATGAAATAAACGAGGCTATCATAGAGGTTGAAAGACCAATACGAGATTTGACTGAGGCAAACTCCTAAACAACTACCAAAAGTTAATTTCTTTCCTCTGTTATTGTAGGTTTGCTCGAGGTGAAGTTGTATTTGGTGATATTTCTCTAGACCATCCATTTGATTTTTAGTCTAGTCTATTTTCTTTTCATCTTTTGAACATAATAGTGGAATTAGGAAAGTTAATTCTATTATCTTAATTATTCCATCGCTTTCAAAATTTGTCTTGATTTCTATGTATGTAGGGAGATCTTTTAAGTTGTATACTATTTTTGGTTCTCTATTAATACAAGATGACAATTCCTTGTGAACATTCTCACCTCGCATTAGGGTCCTAGGCAAAGGCTTTCAAATTTATACCCCAAGTTCCTTGTCTTCTTTTTTTGTTTATGTTATCAGCTATTTATTTTTATTTATCTATTTTCAGTTATTTTCACCAATTCACCTTCTTTAAACATTTTCGTGAATCAAATTCAGTCTTATTTAAAATCAAAATTTTAGAGAAGGGCAACCAACACATAAGTCTAAACAATAGGCTTAGTTAAACATAATGTTGTTGATTTATTCTAATGTAATGTGTGGATTGCTTTAAAAAGATTGATTTTTCTTTTGTTAAAGTCAAATTTCATACACTACAATTTGGTGAATCCGTTGTTCTACACAACCTCTTTTAAATAAAAACCTCAAATATCAAAGGTATTTTTTCTCGTTCTTAGTACTAGAGTCTTAGATTGTATCAAAGGTATTTTTTCTTATTCTTAGTACTAGAGTCTTAGATTGGTTGTTCTACACAACCTCTTTTAAATAAAAACCTCAAATATCAAAAGTATTTTTTCTTGTTCTTAGTACTAGAGTCTTAAAGTCTTAATACTAGCGTCAAAGGTATTTTTCCTTGTTCTTAGTACTAGAGTCTTTGAGTTTTGACATAAAATATTTTACTCAAACTCTTACTTTGAGTTTTGGCCTAAAGTGTTGATCCAAAATTTTCTCATGAACATTTTATTACTGGAATGCCTTCACCAACTCCTCAAATAACTATACAAGTAGTTTCTCCTTCCATTGGTTCTCCTTGCATGGATGCATACTTCAATCACGAGGTTGCCTTGTAGATCTCCGATTCTCATCTTCAAAACTTAGATCAACATTTGGATAAATTTCAAGAATTTTTGGCTAAGGACACCCATTCTTTTGAGGACATGCTTGTCCTTGGTGCCATTAGAAACATGCTAAATAATAATTATTCTAAAGGATTGAAATTTCTTCACGGCTTGGCATACATTGTTTAGGACGATGTCTTGACTTATACTATAGCTTTTGGGGACATTCATGATTTACATTATAAAATAATTGGCACACAGTTATCTCTGTTGATTTTAGTTCCAACCTTCCATATGGTCACTACTAAACTTATGGCTAGGATTGTTCCACAATTAGTAGGGGCTCATACTATGTTTACTAGGTTTGTACCTCCATCTTATCACTTTAACTTTAGGTTTTTTAGGGAATGCATATATCTAGCATTTGCACACATACAATAGACCTTGTCATAAACCAATTAATGGAAAATGTTGGACAATTACCATATCAACTAGCTTCTATTGGAACTACTTTAAATCAACCTCTAATTCCTCCATATTATAGAAGTCTTTTATCACTACATATTCTTGCTTAGCTACCCATGGGGTTTGAGGTGCCAAGGTTTGAGAAATACAACAGTAAGAAAGATCCATAAATGCATGTATTTGCCTTCACTACATGGTGCAAAGATTCTCTCTTTTAGGAAGTATTGTTAACAAAATTATTTCCATGGTCTCTAAAAGATACCATGTTGGATTATTTTGCTCTTTTCTTGACCATTCAATCAATTCTTTTGATAAATTAGTCAATCAATTTTTGCAACACTTCCAAACTAACATTGTGTCACAGGTCACCTTTATTGGCCTCATACATTGTAAAGAAGGACAAAATAAATAAAGTTAATATATTTTATTTCCAGATGTCAACCTTTGTTTTCACAAATCCCTTATGTGTTGTTGAAGTTTGATGTACGAGTGTTCATCAACAATCTATAGCCTTTGCTTCGAGATAAGATACTATTAATGAAATACAATTCATTTTCTCATTGCTTTGTGGGACTACTAGTAGTTGAGGATCCACCTCATCAACTCCCTTTGATGTCATTGGCAATTCAACATCCTCCCAAAATTTCAAAAAGCAAATATTCTCAAAGCAATGCTTATGTAGTTAACACATCTCAAACATTATATGCTTTTATTGTTGAGCAAGACATCAATGATTTACAAAATTGTTTGTCTTTCCACAAACATTTTACAAAAACTTCTTAAAAAATAATTTTCAACTACCTTCAATTCATCCTTTTCCTACAAATCAGCCACTCTCATCTTCTTATGACCTAGAGATGATTTGCCAATTCCATTGAGTTCTTGGTCATGATATCGAGCGTTGCATGCATCTCCGACCTATCATCTAAGACCACATCGACTTTAGTACCATCCAACTTTCAAATGTTCTTGAAAAATTTAACAAGTCCATTGCAAAACCCAACCAAAATATGCAAATCTACACTGACCCATTTCCAAAACATTTTTCTTTTGCTTTCAAGGCATTGGAATCTCCTCCCTTTAGGCCTTTGTCCTCCTTAGTTGATATGGTAGCTATGGTGGATGCTCGCCCCACTCATTGTGGGGGTGAGCTATTCCCAATCCAAGGATAAACAACCTGTGTTGGTATGTCCTCTTGTTTTCCTAGTGATCTCATAGCCTCTAATGGTACCTATAGTTCTGCCCCTTATCTTTATGGTAGAAAGAGGAAAAACACCCATGTTGCATAGATCCTCCCCTTAGGTTTTTCTTCCCTATGTGGTTCCCTCTATTCCCCCACTTGCCTCTTTGAAAGTAAAGGGAAAACAACCCATAGGAGGAAAACCTTCCCATGCATTAGTTGGTCCTCACCCTCTAATGGTAACTTCAATTCCTCCACCTACCTCTCTGGAAAAAAGAGGAAAGCTACCCTGTGGGTCCCACCTCATGCACCCTTGTCTCTCGGCCTTCAAATGTTGTGGTTGTTCCTCCTATATCCTAGACAAGAAATTCCCAATAACCAAAACAAAGAGATACCACCCTCCTACAACTCAATCTAAGGCCTATCATTTTTGCTTGTGAGAAAATGCAAGTTTTGTTGGTGTGTTGCAACTAGAGAGCAAGCTACTTTAAAAGTCCCCAATATTGAGCATCATCCTCCTATGCGACTACCTCCTGATCTAGTAATTCCCAAATCTCCTTCTCCACCTCTACATCCTCCTATTGTGATCCCTTTTGTCCCTTGTTAGGACCCAAACAAGCCTAACCCCAAAAGGGTGCAAGTGGTCTTGGCACCTTCGATGGATTCTCCTTTCATTTATTTGACATGCCTTCATTTTTGTTGTCTTTGGACATGCCTAACATTAGTGTGATCTCCAGTCCCACCTCTACTTCTCCCATTCCCTTTCGACATACCCAACACTAGGTCTTTCCTGATATCCTTTGCCCCGCCACCATTGACATAAACATCCCTTGCCCACCTCCCGAGAGAAAGACAAAACATTAGTTTACCTTGCCATATTGCAAGCAAAAGCTCAACCCACTTTCTCCACCACCTCTAGATTGTTCATTAATTTTTTTTATAGAGGAAATTTTACTTTCTTTTGATCCTCTTCGTGCTCTCATTGAGGATGTTAGTAATGATCTACCACTTGCCACATATCTTGAGAAGGAATCACATACCTTCCCTCTCAAGGAACACTTGTTTGAGTCCTTTGTGGACATTTCAATATTGTCATTGATATTCACATGATCATTACCACGTACCTCACAAAATACTCAAGATGATGTTGTACTTGTAGCTTGTTTCTTATCCCTTGCTAGAGGTGAGACGCCTAATATTGCTTTGACTATTCTTCCTCTACAAAGCTCATCCTCCCTAATATGATCAAGATTGTGAGGACAATATATTGTTTGATGCTAATCAATTAGAGTAGTACCTTTATTTCATTAGAACATAAGTTTTTGTATATTTGTTTTGTTATCCTCATGCATATGCTTGTTTGTGTTTGTTAGTTTCCCCTAAAGGACCCATGTTACCCTTGTAGGTACATGGATATAGGGGGTGAACCTATTGTCATATTCTTCTATTTGTTGTATATTGATTTTCTACTTTGGGGCCAATGCAAAGTGTGGAGGTATTTAGGTCTTTTCCATGACCCAAATTTTTTATATTGTCATATTTATTTCTTCCTTTGTACTTGTAGTTCCATATGGTTTGGAGAGATGACATTTTAATTCTTTCTATATGAAGAGTATGATTATGATTACTCATATATTTATATTGACCCCAAGCCACTAGATCCCTTAATGTTTGTGTTATAAAGTGATGTATCTTTCTATGCAACATTCCTAAATTATGTGATATCATACCATGAGTACAATGTCATGTGTTTCATGCTTCCAACATCCTTTTTGATGTCTCCTTTGTTCCAACATCTTTCTTTCCCTTTCTCTACCTTAAAATAACTTGCATTATTTGCGTCATACAATAATTATAGGGGGGGCTCTCATAGCACACACTACACTTATATGCTCCTTGAAGCATTTACCTCCATGGCACTGGTTATACTCTCTATAGTGTTGGTAGCATATGCGCCACTAAGCATAATGCAATTTGTTAGCCTATGGGTCCTCATATGTCTTACCTTCTTGTAACATTTTTCATGGTCACCCTACAATGTAGCTAGCCTTACCTGACACTCATTCTAACAACACATTGCTAGAAAATGCCTCTTTTACATATCTCTATCTTATTCATTTCTCTTCTTCTTTTGAGTGTTTTTGTATGTTTGTTTTGCATGATTACTCACATTGTGTTTTATTTTCGTATGTGATGTGTTTTCTAGTTAGTCTAAGAGTTGGCTAACATTTTTGTTTTGCAAAATTTTATTTAATGTTTGTGTCGTGTACAAGATATTCATAGATTGGTTTTGCAAGTCTTCTTTCTGGGGGCATATGCACCTCATTTGAAGATTTTGCATCCTCTACGCTATCTTTCAGTATATTTATAATTTTTGCAATTACTTTATTGTACACATATAGTTTACATCATATGACCGCTAGAGTGAGGGAAAAATGTAATGTCAAAAATTGCATACCTTGCAATTTCACATTATATCTTGTGCTCACTTTAACGTTTAGATGTGAATTTTCCTAAATTAAAGATGTTAGCACTTTGGTATCATATCCTTCATATCATATATGAACAAAAAACTAAAGTATGAAGAATATGATACTCTAGGGTCCCAAGTAGAGGCTTTCAAATTTACACCCTAGGTTCCCTATTGTTTGCATTTTTTGTTTTTGTTATTAGTTAATTATTTTTATTTCTCTATTCTCATATATTTTCATAAATTTACTTTATTTAAGCATTTTAGTAAATAAATTTCATTTTTGTTTAAAATCAAAACTTTAGAAAAGGGTAACTAACATATAAGTCTAAACAAGAGGCTTAGTTAAACATAACATTGTTTGTTTATTCTAATGTAATGTGTGGAACTTATCTCAAAAGAAATTGGTTTTCCTTTTGTTTAAGTCAAATTTCATATACTATATTAAGTTTGGCTCCTCCCCTTGTCACACATTTCCATACATTTGGCATTACCGTAGCCCCATTTGCACCAATTCCACACTCTCAACCCATTATTAGTTCAAACTACCATTCATCAATTCCTAATCACAAGATTCACATTTTTCTATTCCAGTTCAATCCCATAGTATTTGTTCTTAATAGGAACACATTTGGATTTTTAGGTGTCTCTAGGTTAGCGGGAACCAAGATAGGTCATTGAAAAGTCTAACAATTTTTTATGAGTTTTCTATTAATGTGCATCAAACAAATGTTGCCACAATTTATGTTTTAACTCTCCACCATTATTGGCACACAATAGTAAACCTCGAAACTTGCAACCCACAAGAATTAACATAAACTTGACACTTAACAATCATAACCAATTGACATTGAATTGACACTATCATAGCTTTATGTGTTGACATGAACTCATCATCTACTAACAATGTTGGGAAAATTTGTCTCAACCTTGCATTTTTAATATGCCCCAGAAACTTGTTCATTGTCTCTTTTGAAAGCATTCTTTCAACAATGCTTTGAAATCATGCTCATGTTTCTCTAGAAGCATCCCTTCACTAATGCTCTAGAAGTTCACTCATGCTGCTCCAAAAGAATCTCTTCAATGATGCTTTGTAAGCCCCCTTGTGCCTCTTCAATAATGCTTTAGAATTTTGATTGTGTCTTTCAGCAATGCTCCAAACCACCACATTAATTTATTTCAAGATAATAATTTCAAAAGAATTTTGAAATCAAGTTTTAAACATTTCTACATTAAATGTGTCAGAATCATTAACTAACATTTGAACAAAGAGAGTTCAAAATATTGAGTAATAAATGATCTCATTCACATTAACGAGAAGTGAATATCAAGAGACAATACCATACATCAAATCTTGGCAGGAAGATATGATTTTTCATGAGAGATTGACAAGTATGTACATTATTATTAATTAAGGATGTAATGATTATTAAATAATCCATTAAATAGTAATGATATCTTTGTTTCCATAATAACAAATAATGAATAAGATTGCATCACCTTTTCTCTGTCTCATGTGATGAAGGTGGCATAATAATATTTCACATTCATTTTCATTATTTTGCCAAATAAAACCAATTACTCACCTTATTTTTTGTGTTAAGCTCAACCTTCACTCAAAAACTTCCCTTGCAATTTTTTTCTTGCAATCAACTAGATTGTGTAAAAATTCCTTTGTACTCAATTCTAGTAGTACCTTCCTTCACAAGAGTAACAATAGGCATGAAGAGGAAGGCCTAACTAGACTCCCTAGAGAAATTGCTCTAGGGTCAAGAATTAATGAATGTTTTCAAAGCAATAGGTTGGTTTAATTTTTACAAATTTTTGAAGTTTACCACCCAAAATTAGTAGAGCATTTTGTTTAGAATTTCTCAAAAAGGGTCTACAATAATATCATGATAAAAGTTCAAGGTAAGCATTGAACTTATCTCTAGAGCTTCTAGAATTTAATGTTGAAGGAATTGATTTGTATGGAAAGAGACAACGTATATATCAAAACATGATATCTAATTTCATTAAAGAAGGAGAAAACATCCTCCAATTTACAATTAACAAGAAGGGTGATAAAAAATAAATTAAGAGGGATACCATTCCCAAACCATGGAGGTTAGTCATCACATGGATGATGAAATATTTCACTTGTGAAGGGAATTTTGTTGTGGTGGCGAGTCTGACATTCAAAATGTTGATTCACCTATATCATGGTGTAGAAAACCCAACATTGAAAATTAACCTACCCCTATATCTGTATGAGTTTAAAATAATGATGGATATGTATAAGAAAGGAGCAGACCCTTTACAACACCATGACTTGATTATATTGCTATGTAGACACCAAATTTTCATAAACTATAAAATAGAAAAAAAAAATGGATAAAATTCTTACAAACTCTAGAAAATAAAGTCCAAAAATTAGAAATAGGGGAACCCTTTAGAGCTACTTCTAAAGAAAATCCTTATAATTTAGGCCAACAAGCTACAAACACTAAGCACTCTCCAAATAAACATGAAATTTTTGGAACCTCTGAGCAAATACCCATAGAAAAAGAAATTAAAAAACAATCAATCTAGGAGAGCCCTAACTTTCAAAAATGGGTGGACATAGTCTCCTTAGGCGATGAAGGAGAAAAGAGATAGCCTAAAAATAAAAGAACCAAAGGTAGGAAAGAATCATGCAACCCACTTCCTCATCTCTAAAGAAGTAAGCATAAAAAAATCGAAACCAACCCCTAGTATTGAACAATTATATAATAAAAGTAAGGAAGAACCCTAGCAAGGACTCCAACTATATACTTTTTGGAGGAGCAAGATTCCCCCATTAAGGAAACTTTAACGCAAGAAGATAATCCCATTTTTTAGGAAGCCACAATGGTTGTAGGATAAATACAAGAAGAATTCCACTTGCAACATAGTTCGGCCAAAGGAAAAGGTCCAATGATGACCTCATTAGAAGAAGATGAAAATAATTTTAAAAGAAACCCAATTTTACTATAATTGACTAGGGTGGAGCAAATAGTTGCAAAACAAAAGTAAGAAATTGAGGAATTGAAAAAGATGGAGGAAAAGAACATACAACATAAATTAGAAAATGAAAATTTTAAAAAGGTGTTAACAAAAATGGATCAAGAAATTATGTATTTAAAATTACAGCTTGACCTGTCTTAGGAGATGGTATAGCCACGGTAGGAGGGTCCTCAAAGAGAACAATCTGGACCATGCAACAAGAGTAACACAACAAAAGCAACACGAAATATGGAGGAAAATGCAGATTCAAACTTGCTTATTATCAAAAAAATTGATTACAAACAACTGACAACATCCAGGCTTACAAATTCGGCTCACAGGCTTGATACAACATGTTCAAAATACCATCTTCCTATAGGCTCCTTAATGCGAGCGAAAATATTACGTAACAAATCGTATGTTCTAACTTTGCTGCTTTCTAATGATCGATTACAATGTTTTATATCGTGTTTTGAGATCTAGAATCATCCATGTTAGCCAAAGATCATTACAATCTCTAATGAAAGAAAATGCAACTTGTGCATGAATAGGTTGGCCTCAAATTTGAATTACTCCTCGCTGAATGCATGGATGAAGTGTGAACCTATAATTAAGGTCGGGGACACTCCACGAAACAATTTGAAACACATCGTAAGGATCCGCAAGTCATGGGAAAGATCCACAAGTGATCGAACTAGCCGTTAGGTTTGAAAATTATTCTAGTGCCGGTTCAAGAAATTACCACTTAATCTGGAAGTGATAACTTGTCAGAAAAAGATCCAATCGTGCTCAAATATGGGAATAAGGAAAATGAACATGTCCACAATGTAAACATAGATCCATGAGGTCTGGTGAGAAAATATGATGAATCCTCTGACTTGAACTGAACAAGAAAAAAAAATTGAAAGAAAAATATTTTTGGTTGATGCAAGATTGCCAAGAACCAAGGATGCTCCTGCATCAAAAATTCGGGGTTATTTGAAAAGTGAGTCCCTCACTTTGTCGAGACTAAAGAAAAACCAATACGGTCTACCTCAGCTTGAGAAATCCAAGAAGAATCCTCCATTGGTCTACCTTTCCACTTCACAAGATATTCTTTGTACTGTCTTCCACGTGTTTTCCTCCCATCTCTGACATCCAAAATGTCTTCTATCTCATCTGATTATTGTTTAGGAAACTGATTCTCCAATTTTTCTTTACTGTCTTCACTGAATTCTGCTTCATGGTACTGATGTAGATCTACAATATTGAATATAGGTGATATACCCATGTCATCTGGTAACTCCACTTCATATGCATTTCTTGAATCAAATTTCTTCAAAATCTTATTGAGTCCAAACTTCCTCATCTTGAGCTTATTTTATTTACCAATTGGAAATCTCTCCTTCCTCAAATACACCATCACTTCATCTCCAACTTTGAACTCCTTATGTCTCCTCTTTTCATCTGCTTTCTCCTTATACTTTCGGTTCATATCCTCCAATTTCTCCTTTACTTGAGTATGCACTTTCTTCATATGTTCTGCAAATTCCTCTACTTCTACACTCCTTTTATCTTCCATACTGATGTCTCTCAACTCTGATATACCTCTAGGATGAACTCCAGTAACGATCTCAAAAGGTGTCTTTATGGTACTCCTGTTTACTGAATTATTGTATGCAAATTTTGCTTGTGCGAGAACTAAATCCCAACTTCTAGTCTTCTCTCCAACCAAACATCTCAGTAAGTTCCCCAAACTCCTATTTACTACCTCTATCTGTCCATCCCTATGTGGATGAAAAGTAGAACTAAACTTCAAATCTATCTTTAACTTCTTCCAAAGTGTCCTCCAAAAGTAACCAACAAATTTCGTATCTCTGTTTGAAAAAATAATCCTAGGTAATCCATGTAATCTGACTACTTCCTTGAAAAACAAGTCTGCTACATGTACTGCATCTGTTGTCTTCTTACAAGGTATGGAATGTGTCATTTTTGAAAATCTATCCACTACCACAAATATAGAATCATTACCTCTTTGTGTCTTCGATAAACCAAGTATGAAATCCATGCTGATATCCTCCCAAGGTCTCTATGGAACTGTCAAAGGCTTATACAATCCAACATTCTGACTACTCCCTTTTGCAACTTGAAAAACTATACAACTCTGCACAAATTTCTTGACATCCTTATGAATCTTCGACCAAAAGTAATTCTCAATTACCAATGCTATTGTCTTATCAATTCCAAAGTGTCCTGACAATCCTCCACTATGTTTTTCTTTCACCAAGTTATCTCTCATTGAACTTTGGGGTATACACAATTGACTTCCTCTTAACAACATATCCTCCTGAATGAGATAATCCAACCACTGACTTCTATCCTCCAAGACTGGTTCTTTACAAGCTCTCCAAGGTTTTGCAAAAATATGGGTCTTCCTCATACAAGTTCTTTAATTCATCAAAGCCTAATACCTCCACTCTCATCTTTTTCAGTAAATTACTTCTCCTACTCAAAGCATCAACAACTCTATTTGACTTTCCACTCCTATGCTTCAAAACAAAATTATAACTCTGCAAGAATTCCACCCATCTCATGTGTCTCTGATTCAACTTACCTTGACTGTTCAAATACTGCAACGCCTGATGATCTGTTTACAACACAAACTCCTTAGGCAACAAGTAATGTTTCCACTTCTTCAAGGCTTGAACTATGGCATAAAACTCCTGATCATACACTGAATATCTTCTCCTAGCATCATTCAATTTCTCACTGAAATAGGCTACCGGTCTTCCTTCTTGACTTAACACTGCTCCAATTGCATTTCCACCTGCATCACAGTCTACTTGAAATACCTTACTAAAGTCTGGTAAATCCAACACAGGCTAATCAATCACCTTCTATTTCAACAACTCAAAAATTTGGTTTGCTCCATGTGTCCACCTAAAATCCTTCTTATCTCCTCTCATCGTTTATGTCATGGGACTACAAATAGAACTAAAATTCCTAATGAACTTTCGGAGAAACTAGCCAATCCATAAAATGATCTTACCTCTCCAACGCTTTCCGGTGTAGGCCATTCAACAATTGCTCTTACTTTCTCAGGATCCATCTTCAATCCATCCGTAGATATCACAAATCCCAAATATACCAATTCTTCCTTCATGAAACTACACTTCCTAATGTTTATCAACAACTACTCTTCTCTCAACCTTTGCAAAACTTGTCTTATATGCAACAAATGTTCTTCTCTAGTCTTACTGAAACTCAAGATGTCATCCAAATAAACAATCACAAACTTACCTAATAATTTCTTCAATACCTCATTCATCAGCCTCATGAAAGTACTCGGTGCATTGGTTAGTCCAAAAGGCATCACCAACCACTCATACAATCCTTCATTAGTCTTGAATGTTGTCTTCCACTCATCCCCTTCTCTGATTCTGATATGATGATATCCACTCTTCAAATTTATCTTTGTAAAGTATTTAGCTCCGCTCAAACAATCCATAATGTCATCCATCTAGGGCAAAGAAAATCTATACTTTACCATGATTTTGTTTATGGCTCTAGAATCTATACACATCCTCCATTCTCCATCCTTCTTAGGTGCTAACACAACAGGTACTGCACAAGGAATTAAGCTTTCTATGATCAAACCCTTCCTCAACAACTCTTGCACTTGTCTATTCAACTCCTCATTCTCTGCAGGTGTCATCCAGTGTGCTGCTTTATTAGGAAAACTAGCTCTAGGAATCAGATCCTTGCAATGAATAATAATCCTCATAGGCGGTAATCCATCAGGTACATTATCTAAAATTATCTCCTCATACTTTGTTAGCAAATCCTTTATCTCTTCTGGTTGTTCTTCTACATACTTCAAGTATTCAGCCTTCTTAGGAACCAAGGCATAACACATGTTCTCATGTCTCAATCCATCCAAAAAACTCCTTCCATCAACCAAACAAACTGTAGCACTCGTACAAACCTCAACTCTAGAAACATCCTCCAATGGTAACAAAGTCTTCTTCATCCCATTAGAAACAATGGTATATGTATTCTTCTTTCCATCATGAATAGCCTGTCTATCATACTGCCAAGGTCTTCCCAACAAAACATGGCATACATCCATAGGCATGATATCACACAAAAATTCATCATGATAATTTCCTATCTTCAATTTCACAAAACATTGTTCACTTACCGGTATCTTATGCTCATCCTGAATCCACACTATCTGATAGGGCTTCGGGTGTTTCAATCTTTCCAACTTCAATTTGGTCACCATCTCTTCAGAAACCAGGTTCTTCAAGCTTCCATTGTCAATAATCACCTTGCAACATTTACCAGCTACCTTGCATCTGGTTTGAAACAAATTCTTTCTCTGCAATGGTTCTTGCACCATCTCACTTTGAAACAATACTCTTCTATTCACCAACACTTCTCCATCTTCTGGTTTATTAGATGATCCAACATGATCTTCCTCAACAAAGGTTGTTTTTCTATTGTTTTATGTATTTCTATTTGTCTCTCCTTGATTACATTCAAATGCTCTATGTCCTTCTCCACCACACTTAAAACAAGTTCCCTTGAATACTCTTTTCTCTTGTCCTCTATCATCTTTTCTATAAAATTCATTCCGGTAACCACCATATCATCCTCTTTAGTAAGATTTTTCATCACTTCTACAGTACGAATCATCATTCTTATTGACTTCCTTATCTTTACTCTGATATGCAAAAGTTCCTCTTCCTCCTCCAGTAAAAGTTCTTCCTCTTTGAAATCTTCCACCTCTTCCTCTCTGTCTTTTCTCATGTTGTTTATTCAACTTCTCTTATGCTTTTAGGGCACATTGATATGCCTCTTCCACATTTTTCAACTTGATCAAACTAATCTCATCTTGTATAGACAATCTCAAGCCATTCACATATCTGGCTACTTGCTCCATCTCATCCTCCTAATGTCCAGATCTGATATTCAACTTGTAGAACTCCTCAGTATACTATGTCACACTTGATTCCTTTTGCTTCATATTCTGCAACTTCCAAAACAAATTGATCTGATAATCTGTAGGCATAAACTTTATCTTCAACTTATTCACCATCCGATCCCATGATCTTATCTTATCTTTTCCTCTTCTTCGCTTATCTGTCTGCAAGTGTTCCCACCAAAGGGATGCATGTCCTTTCAACTTTGTACAAGAAAATTTCACTTTCTTATCTTCAATGGTACCTTCAAAATCAAAATAATTTTCCATCTCTGTTATTCAATCTAGCAATTCATCTAAATCCAACTTACCATTATAATCCAGTGGATTGAAATGTGGCTTAGTATTTGCTCTAGTTAAGGCTCTTATGAACCTCTCTTCTCCCTGATCTAGGCCAGGATTTTCTCTTTCCCTTTCTTCCTACTCTTCTACGTCTTCATCACTCACATCATCAACTAGTTGACCTCTCCTCTAGGCCGTTTCAACTGCATCTAATCTAGCAGCAATTCCTCTCAACATCTCCATTAAAGTTGGGTCTGCATTTCCATGTGCTCCATTTCCTCTAACCTTTTTTCTTCCTGTTGTCTTTACACAAGTCCTCTGCAGTTGCAGGTTGAATCCACAGTCCACCACCCCACAACAAATCTTCAACAGGACTCTGCGAATTCTGACGATCTCTCATGGATCGAATCTCGCTCTGATACCAATCTGGTACATCCATGGTAGGAGAGTCCTCAAAGAGAACAATTCAGACCGTGCAACAAGAGTAACACAACAGAAGCAACATGGAATATGAAGGCAAATGCATATTCAAACTTGCTTAGTATCAGAAATTTCAATTACAAACAGTCGGCAACATTCGGGCTTACATATTCAGCTCATAGGCCTGATACAACATGTTCAAAATACCATCTTCCTAGAGGCTCCTTAATGCGAGTGAAAATATTACATAAAAAAATGTATGTTCTAACTTCGCTACTTTCTAATGATTGATTACAATGTTTTATATCGTGTTTTGAGATCTAGAATCATCCGCGTAGGCCAAAGATCATTACAACCTCTAATGAAAGAAAATGTAACGTGTGCATGAATAGGTCGGCCTCAAATTTGAATTACTCCTCGGTGAATGCATATGATGAAGTGTGGACCTATAATTAAGGTCGAGGACACTCCACGAAACAATTTGAAACACACCGTAAGGATCCACAAGTCATGGGAAAGATCCACAAGCAATTGAACTAGCCGTTAGGTTTGAAAATTATTCTGGTGCCAGTTCAAGAAACTACCACTTAATCTGGAAGTGATAAATTCTCGAAAAAAGATCCAATCGAGCTTAAATTTGAGAATAAGGAAAATGAACATGTCCATGATGTAAACATAGATCCGCGAGGTCTGGTGAGAAAATATGATGAATCCTTCGACTTGAACTAAACAAGAACAAAAAAAACTGAAAGAAAAATATTTTTGGTTGATGCAAGATTGCCAAGAACCAAGGATGCTCCTGCATCAGGAGATATTTAATGCCAACCCAAAAAGGGAAGGAGAACGTAATAATTTTGAAAAAATAAAATTTTAAATTAGAAGAAGAAATTTCAAGCTTGAAGATAACTATAAACAACTGGAGAATTCTAAGAATGAGGCTTGTAAGATAGGGGAGTTACTTCTCACAATTAGGTAGTCTTCCAAATTTTATAACATGTTTTGAATGAATATTTTTTAAGATGAAAAATATTGAGAATTTCATGTAATTTACCCCATGATCTAAATGTTCAACAATTTTGGAATATTTTAAAAATTATGGACCAAAATAATGAAATCTCTTTGTCTGATTTTTTTACACACAATCTTCTGGTTGAAAAATATACAAATTTATTCATCAACCTCTTTGTAGGTGAAGTAAAATTAAGGGCTTTCATTTATACAATGAGAAATTAGGTGGTGTGACAACAAAGAACAAGGGAATATCAAAAGGAAAAATAAACTAGTAAAATTTTAGTGAGACATCAGTTTAGAAAGCCATAGGCATTTAAGGACAAATTTTCAATGGATGTTAAAACATCCGTCTATGACTGACAAGTATACCCAAAGTTCAAAATTTTCTTATGAAGCTCTAATTGATGTTATTCCTAATTTTTCAAAGATAAATAATGCAACCTATAAGAAAAGATATAAAACCCTAACTATGCAACTCTAAAAGTGATAAACAATATCATTGAAAAATATTATGTGGTCTTTTAGGAGAGAAATAAATTGCAAAAAAGTTAAACAAATTTAGAGAATGTATTGGATTGGGATGAAATATAGACCACCACTCATTCTTCAACCAGTCTAGTTTGGAATTTGACAAATGTAAGGAAAATAGATAAATTTCAAGGGGCTACATTATTCATCCTCAGGAGGTAGACCTAGAGGCACATTTGATTTATGATATTAATCAATTTTTTGAAGAAGAATGCACTAGAATGGAGGTAAATAAACCACAGAAGCAATCCAAGAAATAAGCAGGAGGACTTGCTTAACCACATGTTTGAGGAGTGATATGAATATTTATCCTTGTTTTAGATTCAAATTATCCATTTTTAACCATTTATCACCCTCTATATAACCTTATCATGTGCTTAATTTAACAAGATTATATAATAAATGTATTGCAATCTTAGTTAGATATTAATGTATGCATACTTGTTACTTTTACGTATTCATAAAAATCTTAGTAAATAAGCCACAAAAGCAATCCAAGAAATAAGCAGGAGGACTTGCTTAACCACAAGTTTGAGTAGTGATATGAATATTTATCCTTGTTTTAGAACCAAACTATCCATTTTTAACCATTTATCACCCTCTATATACCCTTATCATGTGCTTAATTTAACAAGATTATATAATAAATGTATTGCAATCTTAGTTAAATATTAATGTATGCATACTCGTTACTTTTTCTGTGTTCATAACAATCTTAAAGCTAATGGTCATGTGTCAAGATATATTTTTGCAAGCATACAATATGTGCATGGAGAGGAATTCTGGAGTGTCACATCTATAGAGGTCAAGAATCTTGAGGCATATCTAGAACTATCATAGACTAGATCTCTATGAAGGAAATTTTGAAGACAAATGTCTCCTTTTTTTTGAAGTTGTGAATGCCATCAAATTGTTAGCTCTCCAAAAATTAAGACTCATGTTTTATGATAGTTATCTTAGGTAGTCAAATTGATTTTAATTTAATGCAACTCAATTTTATTTATTAAATTCATGTAATATACTTTTAATGGCATCAAGGCATGTCATAATAATGCCATAATTTAAGAAATAAGTCATAGTCTATATATATATATTTTTGTTAATAAAAAAATATAGTCATGGCATTTCATGTCTAATTTTTATGAGACATATAGAGAACTTCTTTTAGTAAAAGATAATATTATTGTGAGAAGTATGAATACATGTTGTTAATGATTTTGTGAGTGGAGGAATTCAATCCTCTTTCGATATAGCCACTCAATTGAGGATTTGGAGTTCATAGTAGATAAGTATTTTAGATTTCATTGATTTTATGTTTGCATAGCTTGTGTTCATACTCTTTATAACCTACAGGTTTAATGTGTTCAATGTGTTTAATATGCTTAAAGTTATATGTGTTATTTCCATCAAGAACTAAGTACTTCATTATTTGCTTCTTCACTTGTGCTATTATTCCCTAAAAGGAAAAAAGTGGCATGGACCTCATCTACTCTTCTATAAACCTTAATATCAACTTCTATGAAATAAATTTATTAGGGGAATCATAATTTGTAATCATATGTTTTATCCTTGGATCACTTTCAACTTTGATCTAACTTTGATTTCCTTTCCAAGGCATCCATAAATGTGAAAAAATTATAACAAAGTAACCATTAAGGCTCTTTGTTCAATATTTTTTAAGGAACATTTTGTAGAGCTTTGGGATATCCACCACCTTGATATCAATAGGTCATCCCACAATAATGGATCCTAAACTTGGGACATCAAATTTTCTATCTTAGATGCAAGTAAAAACTTAAAAACACCTTCATTTGAAGGTATGTCAAAAAAATTCTGCCTTCGAAGGTTGAAATCTTCAAATGAAGATAATTTCCAAAAATGGAAAAGGGACCTTTGTTTGAAGGTCCTTTTTTCCATTTTTATAAATTACCTTCATTCAAAGGCTTTTTTACTTTTTTTTTGTGGGAATGACATACCTTTGAACAAAGGGACCTTCATTTGAAGGACCTTCTAATGAAGGGCCTTAGGTAGACACTTTCAATTTCTACTTCAAAATCTCCTCAAAAATTCCAATTTCAAATCTCGGGTTGGACCTTCAAATGGAATTAACTTGACAAGATAATTTGCAAGATCATAGTCCTCGAAACTAGCTTTCCAATAAATATAATTTTAATATATTTTTATTTCATTATGTATTTATTTTCTAATTTTTACTGAACATGGGTCTTTCACCAAACATCGAGTTCTTTGTTCTACACATGTGGCAAAATAGTAAAATATTGAAATAAATTCCAAAAAATATTTATTCACTAGGCATTGATGTCCTTGTTTCAACAAAAAAAAAAGAATTTCGATATATACAAAACAAATTATGCATTATGACATACACTTATGTCCAAATTATAATTTCCTTGACTTCAAAAATTAATTAAAAAAATGGGACACAAAATTATGAAAAAATATCCATGCACTAGATATTGATGTTAAAAGTTTATATTTTAAAAATTGTAATTTAATCCTTTCTAAAAGAAAAGTTATGTGTTATGACATAAACATCACTTTGAAAAATGTTGTTCACTATAAAAACAAGTTATTAAACGTTACGTAAAAAAATCAAAATTTATTTCAAAAAAATTAAGAATAAAATATTTAGAATCTATACACAAATCATCATAAATTACTAGTTTGCATCATCTTCAAATTCTTAACGGTTTAGCTGCCATAGGTCTGTGAAGATTTAGTTAAAAATGTTGATTTCAATGTCCTACTTTGGCCAAAAGGTGGGACTCATTATTATGGGATTACTCCAATACACTCTTTGACTCTTGGCTCTAATACCAACTAGATATGAACATCTTTTAACTCTCCTACCACCTTCTCTTCTATCTTATCTAGTTGAATTATATTTTTGTTGGTCTAAATGGGGACCACCACTAACTTCTAACAAATAGAATACGGCATAGCATTTCAACAACCACCAAAGTCAACTAAGCAATTATGTAGGTTCTTACCAAAAATTCTAACACTCAAAAGGAAAGGATATGAACCTTTTATACCTTTGTACAATATTGCAAATGCATCTTTACTTACAATTATTTTACCTTTATCTCTTTGTGACACAAGTATTTTCTTTCTTATGCAAGGAATGGATTAAAGGTTTTTTAATTGGAAAACTTTGGAATACATCAAAGAGAGGCATGCTATATTTATTCTTCTTTAAATCCCTTGTCACATAATAGTCATGATCCATTGCGCCATAAGCCTTAATGGATGTGAAAGAACCTTTCCTATATGATCCCACTTGGAGACCCTTAGAGATAGCTAGATCATTGTTTGAGTTAGAATATGGTGGAGTGAGGTTACCACTTAAAGGAATGGAAGATGTAAGTGCTCCTTATTCTTATTTATTAAGAAGTAATTGCTCTTAGCCTAATAGAACACCTAAACCTCATTGTATTCTAACATTGGTTCATTATCTCCCTTCAAAGGGAATATACATGTATCAAGTACCATTATATCACCATTTCCATATTTCCCACTACCACTACAACCATCATTCACATTCCATTGATTATCTTGTGCTATTTTAGATATTTTATCCATCTCTAGATAGTTCAATTCTGAATTAGTTATTATATCATGAAGCCTACGCCAATTTGGTAATGGATTTATATCTATAAAATTCACTAAGTTAATTTGAATACCTAAGACTAGGTTTATGTTATCCTCAAGGTTGGGAACACCCCCATTGTTATGCCTAGTGTTCCGCTATCTATTAGGCCTTTGATTATGAAACCATCTATTTTGTAAATTTTAATTCTATGAATTATTCTGGTTTTGGAAATTGTTACGATTCTCATATTTACCTTGGTTATGATTATGTCTAAAAGAGGGGTTGACCTTCATCCTTGTAAGCTTATTAATTACTTGTACACTATATAGTATTATTGAATGCTTCTATTTTTGATGTCCACTATGAGCTTTGATCATGTGTTGATTGTGCACCACCTAGTGTCATACCAATCTAATTCATTGTCTGCATAATAGTTGTAGGGATTTGATTTGATGCTTATTTTTGAAACAATGAGCAACCTAAAGGTTGAGGTATGTTAGGAATAATAGTAATTTGAACCTACCTTGGATAAGGTAACATGGGGTTAGGGTAAACTTAATTAAGGTGTTATTGATACATGAACTAATTCTTCTCCTAAGGAGCAATGCCTAGTATAGGATTTAGCAAAGGTTTGTGATTTGTTAGGATATTGTTAATGGTAGGGATCTAATTGGTCATCCTTGGATTCCCTAATGAGGGTAATGATTTTATAGCTCTTCCTATTAGAGGATCCATCTAATATTGTAACCTTTTTTCCTCTATATAAGTAGTACACAAATTATTCATATATTCCAGAGTCCTCAAGAATAATATAATTAAGGGATCTAAAGCCTTAAGATATGTATAAAGAACAAATTATTAATTCATTTCATATGGATGTGCCAACCTCTTATACAGTTTTTGAACCTAATGTTAAAAAAACCTATAGGATCATTAGGTTCCCTTTTGCATGTGATAAATTGATGGTACAAGATAGTTGGGTTAGTATAAAACTTAAGTTTATTCATAAATGCTTCTTTTAACTATCTCTAGTTAGTAATAAATTATAATAGGTAAAATCAAATACCAACTATATGCAAAATATCCCAAAGGAAAGGGGAATAACCTACAAACCACATCTTCATATAGAAGGTTATCTCTTACAACTATATTCATGAAAGGCCTAATATATTCCTTAGCATTCTTGCCTTCCCCATAAATAAGTTTAAAGCATAACTTCTTAAGGTTGCTAGGAATTATTGAGAATCACTAGGAATGCAAAGAGGTGAGTTATCAATAGCAAAGGAGGTCATTGGTGAAGGTTGAATTATTACAACTAGAAGAGGAGTAACTTGATTTAAACTTAAGGATAAAAAATTGGAAGGTGTAACCTCTTTTTTTTAGTAGTTTTCCCTTAATTTCTCCTTTTCTTTCTATGTTGACTTAATGTAGTGCCCCTCCATGATTCACCCTTTCATGATGTTTAATATATGTTGTTTTGGGTTATTTAATGCATTAGAATAAGTTACTAAATAAAAGGTGTTGTGACAAATAAATATAAATGTATTTATTAATAATCATAATTATAATAATTTAAAAGTGTGATGAAATATAATAATATAAAAGAAAATTATAATGAGATGTGATAACTGATAGATAAATAGTAAAAATATGACAGATAGAAAGATTTTGCATGCAACACATGCACAGTTTCAAATGGATGTTGAAAAAGAAACTTAATGCTTTCTTGGGGAGTTTGTGAGATTTTATTGGATTTTTGGTTTTCAAAAACGTATAGCCTTCTTTTTGTATATATTTATCCTTTTGGGAGATTTTTGGGGATTATTCACTCTGTTTTCCAAAAAGGGAAGTAATTGTCTGCAATTCATTGTGGGAATTTTGGATTTGGGGTTAAGAGAGGAAAATTTCCGTAAAAGAATTTCTTTTCAATGTTGATTCTTGAAAGGAAGTAAAGCGGGGACTAAGGAGACAAAGCTGAAGAAATCATCATGTGGAAGGTTGAGGAAAAAAAATAAAATTGGTATGTCCTATTTCCGATGTTTGCCTTACGGTTAGTATTGTTATATGCTTGGCTTTTGGAATTTAGAATGTAGCAACAATGTTAGTTGTGTCTCTATTTTCTTTCCTCCTCTGTTTCATTCCAGTCCCTCTTGGCACGAATCATAGGAAACCACTTTAATCATATCAAAGACCAATGTTCTGAATTATACCTGTACTTCATTTGCTTATCCAAGACAATCGTATCTTCCATTTAGATCCTTTCTATGGTTTAGAAACCAAGTTATGTGTCTCTTTTTCAATCTATGCTTCAGAAGTAAATTTTACCCACCTTATCACCCATTGTTGTTTCTTAAGGAAGCATCTAACTCACTCTCTAGCTTGAGTCCTTCATAAGAATAGATTTCTCAAAATAATTGCACTATTCAAGTCTTTGAGCTAAATCTTGAGGTACGTCTCCTGTCATAGTATCGATCTCTTGGTCTAGCAAAGATAGTGATTCCACCATTATTTTTCTCATTATTAGATAGGGAGTTCATTTGAATTTAATAGTCTGCATGTAGTGGTATGATTTCCCAACCTTGTATGCAAATTTCCTTTAGTATTGGATGTTATAGTTGGAGTTTAAATTCTAGAAAACTCTAAAAGAATGGGACTATCGTTCGACCTCAAGTCGATGGGAAATTGATACTCATAGAGTATTTTCTTTCACCATTGGATTTACTGTGATTCTTATATCGAATTCCATCTGATGATTTTTTTGCTTCACCCTTGGTTCATTCGAATTCTATTCGACGACGGCTTGATATTCTGCATGGCACTCAACGTTGTAGGTGCGCCCCTTTTTCCTGCATTTTACATTCTATATTGAAGTTTTGACTTCATATCCCTGGTTTTATTCGATGTTTCTAATGACTTCTCAACAAATCTAAATTGGGCGCAACCCACAATCATTTCATTCGATGCGATGAGGTCCCTTCGGGGCCGTCTATCAAACAGTGCAAACGCCTTCCCTCCCATTGCATACAGCTTCGCTCCTACCAATTGCATTTGCTTGAAAGTTTTTGAAGCCTTTTACCATTTCGCAAATGCTCCTATTTGTTCTGTACCCTGTAAAGGATTTACGCTCTCCCTTGGAGTCTATTCCTTCCTTTGACCTGTAAAGACTATCTAAACTTGAACCACGAACCGCTTAAGCTGTATCTTATCTTATATTTTAGATTGCTTCGACTTTACATTGTTGATGTCATGTATGCCTGGAAAATAATGTGCATGCTTTTTTCATGTTTCCATTTATGGTGATCACTTGTTGTCTGCATATCATTTTGATATTAGATATTGCAATTTTTGTTTCCAAGTCCATACTTTTTACTGCAAATTTTATGCGCCTTACATTTGATCGTATGTAGTTTGATAGCCATAGAATAGGGGTCCGATCTGATTGTATATGATGTTGGGTATTGGTTTGTAATTCGAAGAATGTGATTTGAGTTGGTATTCGAATTTCACCTTCTCATCTCTGCAGGCTCGCTGCTTAGCAACGCTTAGTGTCTAGTCACTTCCTCATTGATTTTTTGTTTGTTTATGCTGACTTTTATTCTTTGAATGTTTACTCGTTATTAAAGATGTTGATTTTAAATTGATGATTCCTTGGTTTGGCATTCAACATTCAATGAAAATGCTTGATATTTGTTAAGGGATGAATAAATATGTGTTTGGAGTCGATTAGTGAGCATGGAATTCGATAGTTATGATTATAGTTATGCTTGGAATTCGACTTATAAGCTTTCATTGTGTTTCTTTAATTTGATGGATATATATTATGTTCAATTAATATATATAATATGCGTTAGTTACAATTTAATGATCAGTTAATATATATATTTATGTATAGATGTATACGTTTATATAAATATAAATTATGGTTAATTTGGTATTTTATTATGAATATGGTTATTTCAAATATTTTTTCCTTGCAATCAAATGATTGTGTTGATAAATAAAATAGAAAATTAATAAGTTTAAAATTTGATTTTCTTAGAATTAGAAAATTTGAGAATTGTGATTAGCCTTAGTCTAAGTAAATACGTTAGATTATCTTTTAAATGCCTGATTCTTTTTTAATCATTTAATAGTTGTTTTATTGATACTTGCAGATGTCATGATTACATTATTGTATAATGTGCTTAATTAATGGAATTAAGGAGATGTTGATTATTGGGAGTCTTTTATGCAAAGTGGATATTGGTAGTCTTCTAGAGGCCTGGGGAATTAGCTTGAGTTTTGGTTTCATGATTCTTTCATTTTGAAAATGGATGGATTTTAGACTTGAATTGTGTACAAGAGGGTTTTTAGCCTTGCATTGCTTATTCACTATTATGGTTGGGATTTGTGTGCGGGATGGTTCACGCCTCGCTTTATGTGTGTGTTCATGTGGTTTGGTAATTTGTGCAAGATGGCTTTACCCTATTTGATGTATTGGGTTTTCTAGTTGCAAGTAGGGGGAGTGGCTCTCAATGGAGGTCGAATCCCAAAGTGTTGACCTAGACAACCCATTGGAGAGTTCTTAATTTAGTGATAACCTAAATAATGAACTGGGGGGATGGGTAATTTTCACATAAACAAGATAATGGATTCATTTCCCATGCCTGTAGTGCTCGTTTAGGTTAAGGATGGGGTGAGAAGGCCTTGTTGGCAAGATTAACTTCCTTGTCCTCATGAAAGGATTGTCGGTTTCGCATGTGCCACCCTATGTAGTCGGGACCTAGTGAGAGGTATGCTGGACAACCATAGATGGGGGTTGGGACCTAGTGAGAGGTATGCCAGACATCCCATGCCAGGACCATGCGATGATACTCTTCCCTACTACATTCTAGCATTTTGTAATCATGTTTTCCCCTTTTGTTGTGTGTGTGCCTCTAGAAGCGGTGTCTTTGTTATGTGATGTTATGTTGTACTATGTTATGTTGGAACTGTGATTTTTCCTTTTGTGTTAAGCCTTCTGTCTTCTTGATTGTTTTGTGGTGGGACCTTATTGGTATCTCCTAGCACGGGGGGTGGACCTTAGGGTTCCACATGGTCGGGTAGATTGTGTTTTTTCCTCCATTGGGTTTCCTTTGTCGTTGTTCGTGTGCGTGGAGGTTGTTCCTTGTGTGGCAGATTCCAGATCTTGTACCAGTTCGAGGAGACAGTTACTATGTATATGTATTGGACTTGCATATCAGTTGTACCATGTATTGTAATGTTGATGTATACTTCCCAATTGTATTTGGGGAAACCTTATTGTAAACAGTGTATTGATGTAACCATTATGATGTACTCTCATGAAATGGAACTTGTACAAAATTGTTAGTTGTTTATAAAAGATCTTTAATGTTGTTCATTTGATGTCATGTTCATGTTTATAGTTGTGTTAGTAATGCAATCATGGAACCTTAGAGGACTTAGGATGAGATTTTATGTTATGTTATTTTATGCATATCATTGTTATTCTCTTTTAAAAAAAATAAAAAAAATGTTCCATCATTGTGCTATTGTTGTGTCGTCCTATGGGGTCCCTTGGCAGGGCATTACACTTAATCCATCAAATTGATGGCATCCCTCTATAATGTATGTAGATTGGGTCACCATCTTATACTGTCTACTAGATGATGGACTTGAATGGTTTGAATTCATTTATGAGCCCTCCTTCTAGCATCAATTCTATTGATGGTATTTATGACACATGCAAATCAAATAGAATGAAGATCACTCTAATTCTCTTAAAATTTTAGCTCATCCTAGTAATCAATTAACTCCAAGGTCTTGTTTGACACATTGTGGCAATGTTGGAGCAACTTAGTGGTCTATGTGATTTTTTTGTTCACAGGGCCCATGCTGGTAAAAGATAAAAATTGAAAATTCATGCATCTTGTATGTTAAATATATTTAACATCTAATGCATATTTCAATATCTCAAATAATATTCTTCTAATCTAATACTAATATATTAGATTGTAACAAAAGATAAAAAGATGTCATTGTTTAGAGGAATAAACATAAAAAAATTAACCAATGATGCACTTAGTTTCAACCTTAATTCTAAAATATTTGATAAAATTCAAATAACCTATGATGAAGTGATTAGAGATAAATGCATAAAATCACCATATTGCATGCACAAATTTTACACCTACTCCACTTTAAAGAACTTTGTAAAACTTCACCAAATAATTCAACTTAAAGAGCATAAAACACAAGATACATCACCACCAACGATTAAAATGGTCATAAGAAGTAGGCATGATCTTTATTGATTTGGAAGTGGTAGATTATAACTCTTAACAAGTTTTCCTTCACTGAAAATTTTAGTCCTTAGCTTCTCTCAAAAATTCCCAACCCTTTTCAATTTTTTTGAAAAATACTAATTACCCAACCTAGGGTGACCAAAACTACACCTCTAAGAGCAAGTAGGATTGGATTTTTAATTAATCCCTAGGCCCAAAATTTATAAGTTACATTTATTTTTCAAAGAATTAGGCCCCAATATTAAATCTCATTTAATTATTTGGATCTAAGAAAGAATTGTTACCTGATTTTGCTTCCAGCTCAATCAGGTAGAGCTGAGATTGTGTTTGCGATTAAAAGATGAAAGGTATTCATTTAATTTTGTTATGTTTCATTCATATGCACAAAAGGATTATCAAAATAGACTGCATTACATTATGCGAATGCATAAAACAGAGAAGAGAGTCAAATAATTTTTACAAAAGTAGTCTTTATTGATAAATATAATGTATGGTGTCCCACACAAGCCATGTGACTAACTATTTGAATGCAAATAAAGGAAAAAACTATACATTTATAGATACAAGAAAGAAAGAATGCATATATAAGGAGATAGGACCCGTCATTTCCTAAATGATGAATCTCGGTTGAGTTTCCTTTGCATCAGATTCAGCCCCTTCTGCTTATCCAACCTCCAATTGTTGCTTGCCCTGCTGCTCCAAGAATTCCTGCATGTGTGAGAGAGAGTTGGTTAGAGCAATGAAAGATTACCAATCAATACATATGAAAACATTCATAAACATATAGTCCGATCCTCATAAGTATAAAAATAGTTTGCAGACCATAGATGTCCAGGAAAATAGAAAGGTTATCTAAAACATCTATCATATGCTCTGGTTTTATCTAACATGTTTGTTCATTGTGTCGGTATAGGTGAAATCTTTATGGCTATTTTGTTTCATTTGATCACAATATGTGGAGTGACATGGGCTCCCACAAGGGTTGAGCCTAGCATGTTGCCCTCTATTTTAAGAGGGATGAGAATGCAAGAGAATCACATTCATTTGTACATGTGAGGACAACATGTATCAATACAAGACAATCATTGGAAGACTGAGATAAATTTCTGATAAATGTAGAATGTTGTTGAAGTCAACATCTCATCATGCATATACTATTTAAGTCTTTGTGAGTAGTTATATAAAGTTTATGGTAGCATGAAGATCCATGTGGAAATCATGTTAAGAGGGTCAAGCACTTTTGTGTTTACACAGTAGGACAACGTTGTGTATCAATGAAGAATAGTCAATGCAAATATGTGACTAAATACATAGTGAAAGAAATGCAAGAAATGGTGATTCGCCATTGACATTCGATCACAGTCACGAAGGATAGTTTACATTGCAAACCTTGGTTAGCACTTCATCAAGACAACCATCATTATTTGAAAACAAAGTGGCACTGTTAATAAGGGCAGTCACAATGAATGCACAGTGAGCAGAGAATCATGGAGAAGACAACCAATATGCAATCAAAATGGATATGAGTTCAAACACATGATGCCTTGGAAAGGAATTGTAGAGGTATAGTCCTCTACAAGGAATTTTACAGTGAAGAGGAAGATTACATGACTTTAAGTGCATAAACCACAGTAATCATAACAAGATCACAACAAGTTAGAAATAGATCAGAAGGACAGTTTACAAGAAATTTTGTAGACCTAAGATCAGTGGAATGTTAAGATGAGGTGGCTAAATAAAAGTACCTAAGCTATATAGCAAGTCATAAGATAACCATGGAAAAGAGCCAAGAGATGAGAAGTGGTCAAGGTTTGATACAACCACTAGATGCACAAATTCATGGTGTGGGTAGCAGCATTAAGAAAGGACATTCCTACAGTGACCATGAACAAAAGGCTAGAGATATGAAATCTTGTAAGAGAATAGAGAACTCAAGACCATTAAGCAAAGCATAATGACAACAATTTCACAAAGCATAAAGATAATTCAATATGCTTATAATAGTCATAAATCAAGACCTTGAATTCAAGTATTGTGGTTGTAACATTGTAAAAAACAAGGGTAGTCAGGTATGATGGAGAGGTAGATATAAACATTGTGAACATCTACTACAACGAGGACAGTGAAATTCAAAAGATGGGACAATGTAAAAGCAATTATACTTGGCATGAAATCAATGAAAAGATGACAAATGCAATGATAGTGAGTTGTAAATGATGATACAATGATGCATAGTGATAAAAAAATGCTCAAGCCATGCATTCAAAGCAATGAGATCATTCAAAAAATAGTGGAGATTCTTTGCTATAGCAGTATGGACCAATATATATTAAAAGTGTTAGTAAAGAACATAGCACTATTGTTGTAGAAAAGATACATTGTCACTAATCTAAAGAATGGTGCATATGAATCATGAATGAAATTCATTTTTCAGCGTTCTTAATGGTAAAGTGTAGTCATAAATGCAAGATCAAGAGTAGTGTTTGACATTGAAGGAAGCCAAACAAAATGAGAAGATAAACCCAATAATAGAGAGAAATGATAGTCAAAAAGACCATAATAGCATTGGGAGTTTGGAGAAATGAAACCGTGACCTACCATGAATAGCTCGAGGCATCATTTTTGAAGCAAATAATGATGCTTACCAAAATGTACACAAAATTTGCATCAGACGGCTCCAGAGGACTTCAGAGATCCCATAACCTCCAGATGCAAGAAAAGGATGGTGATGCCTCAGAGCAGCATGGTGAAACAAAGAAATGAATGTAATGACAATGAGTAGTTGCAATATGTTAGGGTTTCTTTTTACCCTAAGTGACCGCCACACTTAGGCAATTTTTTGCATATGTTTTAGAAAAAACTTTTTTGACACAATACCCCTGTGAGAAGCATGCTTATCATGCTTTTATATTAAGTATAAAAATGTAATGAGATAAACATTTACCAAAATGGTGATTAATATATCATGTTATTAAATGTTTTTTCTTATTGACATTTGTTTAATGAGTCAAAAGTGGATGTAGTTGAAGATTGATGAGCAAAGGCCAAGCATATAGGGAGGTTGGAGAGGTTAGTCAACCTTTGGAGGGAATATAGGCTTGTTTGACTCATTTTGGAGTAGATTTAGGATCTTATAAAGCATGGATGATTCATGTTTTTTGCTTTTCTTGCATCAATTTGAAAATGTAAAAAAAATATTATTTAAGTGATGTTATTATAAATCACTTTATTAGTGTTTTGTATATGCAAGATAGAGGTGTGTTGAACACACCAAAAGTATGAGTCAAAGCAATTTGGAAACATGGCTAAATAATGATGACTTGTGCCAAACATGTGGAAAGTATGTGGGTTGTTTTTTATTGGATTTTTGGAGGGAATGAGAGCATCTAGGAGCAATTTCTCATGCTTTTATTGTGGGTAAGGTCATGACTTGAATTATTCTTCACTTTGGAAACATTTTGGAGAGGTTTTGGAAGCTATTTTTAGGGTTTTTTGGTTATGCACAACCAAGAAGCTTCTAGAAGTATATGTGTGGGGAAAGCTTCAAAAAAGCATAAGTAGCTTCAAACATCAATTTTGAGGGGAGTTCTTTCTTCTTTCAACATGTATTGTAGCTTATTTTGGAGCTCTTTCGGGCAAAATACAACATTGTGACTCAATATCAGACATGTACATCAATATGTAACACCTTTTTATCAATGAAATTTAGTGTTTTACCTTCTTTGAAGCTGTCTCATTGTGTGTAGTGTGATGATGGATGAATATTCTTGTGAGTTTTGATAATTCCTTTATTGTTTCTCATTTTAGAATCTTTAGGTAGAAGGAACATATATTTTTGCAGGTTGTAAGTTGTGTAGTGGTTCAAATAGCTACTTTAGTTGTGAAAGAACACTTTTCCTTCAAAAGTGTTAAGAGAATCAAACCTCCTTGCAAAATACTTATGCATTAATATATAAAAATATCTAAGTTATGTTAAGTTAAGTTGAGCTTTTGATAAAATTGTGTGTTAAAACAATAGTATGGATTCTGAAAAAACACATTAGGTGCATTACCCACATAGGTAGAATTCATTTTATGCTTTTCTTTCTACCATTTTCCATCACAAGGAGTAGTTTAGGTGAGTACCTTAGGAGCCAACCTTCTCTGGAGCCAATATTTTTGTAGGTTGTAAGTTGTGTAGTGGTTCAAATAGCTACTTTAGTTGTGAAAGAACACTTTTCCTTCAAAAGTGTTAAGAGAACCAAAACTCCTTGCAAAATACTTATGCATTAATATATAAAAATATCTAAGTTATGTTAAGTTAAGTTGAGCTTTTGATAAAATTGTGTGTTAAAACAACAGTATGGGTTCTGAAAAAACACATTAGGTGCATTACCCACGTAGGTATCTAATTCATTTTATGCTTTTCTTTCTACCCTTTTCCATCACAAGGAATAGTTTAGGTGAGTACCTTAGGAGGCAACCTTCTCTGTAGCCAATATTTTTGTAGGTTGTAAGTTGTGTAGTGGTTCAAATAGTTACTTTAGTTGTGAAAGAACACTTTTCCTTCAAAAGTGTTAAGAGAACCAAACCTCCTTGCAAAATACTTATGCATTAATATATAAAAATATCTAAGTTATGTTAAGTTAAGTTGAGCTTTTGATAAAATTGTGTGTTAAAACAACAGTATGGGTTCTTAAAAAATAAATTAGGTGCATTACCCACATAGGTAGAATTCATTTTATGCTTTTCTTTCTACCCTTTTCCATCACAAGGAGTAGTTTAGGTGAGTACCTTAGGAGCCAACCTTCTCTGGAGGTCCATTCCAAGTTTAGGCAACCCACAAGCCTAGGAATGTTCCCATGTTCCTCCAAAGTGCTAAGTTTTGCAACTTGAGGGTGCAACTTTAGGAGACAACAAGAATGACAATAAAACACACTCAATATTAAAGAGTAATTTGTTACATAATTGAAAATATTGAGAATGGAGAGGAAAGAGAATATGGGAACCCAACCTTCATTGTCCCACTTCAACCTAATATCTCCTTTTCCTTCACTAATCAAGGAACTATGCTATGAAATTCTACAACACCTCCAAGGAAAAGTTAAATTTGGGAGCAAGAGTGCATTGAAATATTACATTATTTGAAAAAAGGGTCTTATTAATCTACTCCACAACCTCCTTTTCCACAATCTTGGCCTAGAAAACATTGAGGTTAGCTTTGAATCTCATCAATTCATTTATCACCTCTTTTTCTAGAGGCTTCCTTATTAAATTAGAAAAGTATTTCATGATAATAGTAGTAGGAAGGACCTTGTTGGGCCACTTACAAAAAGTGAAAGGAAAGATTTTAATGCAATTATGTATTTCAATTATTACTGCATCAACAACCTCCTTCCTCACAATGAACTTCCTCTTGCAAGCCTTCAAGACCTTGGCTCTCTATTTTATAGCTTTTAGCCACTCCAAGTATAGAGCACTTTATCTTAATAAATTTTGATTTAAATTACCAAAATTCTAGATTTGAACTAAGGATTTTGATCAAAAACCAAAAAAAAGTATAATCAATAAATGAAATAAAATTGGTGTCATAAGCACAATGTTGGTGTGAATGGGGTTTTTTCCTAACTAGTCATTAGTGAGGACCTATTCACATGATAAGTTTACTTATGAGTTAAGTTATCGTAGGTGTCATTTCTAGAAGTTAGTTATAACGGGGCCATGTCTCATTATTTACTTTTAGTCATTTAGGCATTTAATAGCTATCTCATGCATTTACTTTTTTTGCATTGACCATTTAATGTTTGTATCAAGGGTAGTTGTCATCCTTTATCACACCTTGCCTGCATATACAAGGTGATAGTACATTATAAATCATTCTAGATCATCATATCAATTCTCAACATTCATGCAAGCTCATGTTGCAACACTTTCTTGTGGATGGTATCTTTCTTGGTTGATCCATTGAAGACTACACAACTATTCATTAATATTTCCAACATGGTATCAAAGCCTAGACCTTGACAATCCCATCTCATATTGGAGAGTTGAGCATTTTCTTGAGGAGAGAATTCATTGTAGATTATTGAGGGTTTACATTCAAGCTAGTTACTATCATCTGGGAGGTAGCTTATTTTTGGAGTAGATTGAGTCAAATCTGACCCCACCATTGCATATGAGAGGCCCAAATACCCCTAAAACACCTGTCAAATCATCAAAATTAAATACTTTTATTCGAGAGGCATCAAAGGTTTTTTGCAACAGTAGGATATTTCGCATTGTATGGATCCGTACAATACTACATAGAAAAATTTGGCCCCCCTTGCAGTAATTTTTTTTATTTTACGGGTTATTATTTTGAAGGTTTAAATAAATTTTAATTGGGAAAATTTATTTTATTGTGGGCAATTTTATTTGTGGTGATTTAAAATCTTTATTTGTGAATTGTACTTCATTAGAGGAATTTATTTGCGCAAGCCCTTCATACGTCGTACCTGTGTTCTACCGATGGTTTATGCAAAATTTGTTGGGCATTCATTGCTTTGTCCGTAGACCATTGACCATAGAAGGTGTTGTCAGTTGGTGCTCAGTTAAACTTTCGGTGCCCTTAAACCTTTGCACCCGTCCACCAAATATCGTCAATGCCTCGTTGTTGGAGGAGCGACATGTTTATCGCCACCACTATCGCTCTACCGTCCCACTGCCTACTTGGTAGTGGATTTTTTTTTCCCAAAAGAATCACGGTCATATTGGAAACCAAGGGTCAATGCTCAAGTGCCTCATTTTTGCACCTATTTAGCCTACATATGCCCAAATTGGGCCATTTTTTCAAACTAAGATAACTTTTGATCCAGGGGCAATTTTTTGCAAACAAGATATTGTTGAAAAGCTAATTAATTCAGTGTTATTATGGTGGAGTTTATTTCTCAGTATTTTTATGTTTGACAATATTTATTTCATATTGAAGTGAAGACTCCCTTTTAGACTCCCAAGCTTGTATCTTTTCGCCAGATTGTCAGATTTTGGACATTCCAGTGATTGTGAAGGTGATTAAGAGCTCTATCATTCCGTCCATGTAATTTTTCCAAATTCAGCCCCAAGTATTATCTATTGAGTTTTTGTAGTTTGTGGCATCTACTTGATTACTTGGACATACGACTATTTGGAGAAGTTCTATTTGTTGGGAAGGCCTCATTTTCAGTTATGCGTCATGTTTTGGATTTTCTAATTTTTGTTGAAGGTTAATGTCTTTGTAATTTTAGAGATTAATCATAGTTCATTATGGGGTTTTAATTTCATCCTTCACTGATTATGTTGAAAAGGGGAAACTATAAACAATGGAGAGATGGCATCATATAACATCTGCATTGGCTTCGATTGTTGCCACATTTGTATGATCTTGTTCCCCCTCCAGGTACTGATAGTAAGAATTTTTCTTGGAATTGAAAAAGGGATCATGTCTTAGGAGTTATTGCAATGCATGTTGATGATGAAATTTGAATGATATTATTCATTTTTAGTGTCTTCATACTATTTGGACTAAAATTTGGGAGATATATGGAGATCCTAATACTCAGCCATTCCTAGATGATCTTGTTTCAGACTGTCTTGTACCTCTTCATTTTTCAGACATGATACCCTATGATCATGATACTATGCAAGAGTTTTATTTTTTGGAGTACTTTGAATCTTCAGATGAGGAAAACAAGATTTCTTTAGATGTTCCTTCTTCTCCTTCAAACGTAGTTGATGTACATTCACCTTCATTGATTCATTGTGCAGAGTCATTGATTGAGGCTCCCATCATTCCTATTATGTAGGACCATTCATTTTCTATTGGTGATTCATTAAGAAATTCTAGTGATTCATTGCAACACTTATCTCATTGTCTTCCTGATTGAGATTCCTATTTATCAGACATTGCATCCTTGTTTGTGGAGTCTCAAATTTTAGATTTGGAGGACACATTTGAGGGGTTATCTCTCCTCTTTGATGAAAATAATTGCACATTTTTTTTCAAACCATCATTGTCTTTGGATCTTGTTCCACATCAGTTTCCACATAGTCCTGGTTTGTCATCTTCTTCTTTGGTTGGGCTTGTACCTGATTTGATTGTGGCATCTTCATTTTCAGTGGGCAAGGAGACACATGAAAAAATTTCAAAGACATCATCATACATTTTTATGCTTCTTTCTTTCAATTCCTATCCAAAATGGGATGCATTACTACATTTGTACTTGGTTTTGTTTCTTCTGAAATGGAGACATGTTGTTTGTTGACATTGTATCATATTTTGTCTTCAGGCACTTACCATTTTTGTGGGAGATTATACATTGTGGAGGTGCTACACAGTCTCTCTTTCCCTCTTATGGAGGGATTATTATATTATATTCTTGTGATGGATGTAGTTATTGGGGGTATTGATGTTGAGACCTCCATACATCACTTCTTCTATCACTTGTACATGATTTGTATTGCATCTCTTTTTTGGAGAGGAGTTTTTTCCCATTGGGTTTTCTCCTTTACTCTGTTTGTGAGAGATTAGCTGCATGATTAGTTGTACATGGGTACCTAACATGGCCTCGTTTTCAGGACCCATATTGCATATTGCATCATTTGCATAATAACTACACTCCCTAAGTTTCACTTATGGGGGTGTTGGTGTGAATAGGGTTATTTCCTAACTATTCATTAGTGAGGACCTATTCAAATTATAAGTTTAATTAGGAGTTAAGTTATCCAAGGTGTCATTTCTAGAAGTTAGTTATAATGGAGCAATGTCTCATTATTTAATTTTAGTCATTTAGGCATTTAATAGTTATCTCATGCTTCTTTTTTTTGCATTGAGCATTTAATGTTTGTATCAAGGGAATTTGTCACCCCTTATCACACTTTTCCTATATATACAAGGTGCTTGTACATTATAAATCATTCTAGATCATCATATCAATTCTCAATATTCATGTAAGCTCATGTTGCAACACTTTGTTGTGGATGGTATCTTTCTTGGTTGATCCATTGAAGACTACGTGACTTAATTCGAGTTCATTAATATTTCCATCACACACAATCTACACATCCAATCCACAAAATCAAGGCAAGCTTAAACACAAAGGGTTACCAATTTTCAAAGAATATGGAAATTTTGTGGAGGCCACAATAAATAGCCTCCCCCTCATCTTGAAAAATAAAATACACATCCAAAGAAAAATTAGAGGGTATCCACACTTACCAAACCAACCATGAGATTCATTGCAACTAAAATTTTATAATTTTTAAGGATAGGAAAAAACCATGATTCCCTGAAAGACAAACTTGTAACATCATCTAATAAAGAATCCATGAGACCCTGCCTTTTTGTGATTCTATTCACTCCATGTATCCTTGATGGTATCATGTTTTCTAGTTTAGTGTGTGTGAAGGAGGGGACTCGCTACTCCCAATTCCCAAGACAAATGGGGTCTAAAGGGAGTGAATATCCCTTAGTCACCTCAATGTACAGGGATCAAGTGATGGAGGTACAGGATGAAAGACATTGCAAAAATGTACTTGAAAGAGAGTCTCTAATATTTTTTTAGATGAAGGATTTTGAGGATCAAAAGAGCAAATTACATAGGTCTTTGGAACAAGCCGACTAGGTCTCAACCATAGGATGCCAACACGGGACTCAAATGACACTGTGATGTGTTGTTGTCTCAAGGATGAGTTGGCATCTCATACAAACAAAGAGTTAGAATTGTAAATAGAAACTCACATAATTTGCTATCTACCCAGAATCTGAAGTCTGACTATTTTACTAAGTTGATAGAAAGCTAAAATGAAAGGAAATGACAACAAGAAGAATACTTAGACTAAATCGATCAAAATGATAAAGAAGGTAAGATATCGACTCATGAAAGGTCCTATGAAGCCTCCCAAAAAACTCCACACAAACAACTTGCACACAAGGAGGACGAGGAAAAGTGTTGGGGCTGTTTCGGGACTCGCCTTAGTCAAACCCCCATTTTGGTGTTTCAACCTCCATGAACAACCGAATAGATAGAAAATAGATCAGATGTGTCATAAAATAGACAAGATGTGTGATAAAAGAAAACCCTGCTATGGAGGAGAACCCGTATCACAAATAAATAGGTGAGACAAGATATGTTAGCAAATAGATAAGACAAAATAATACAACAAGAGAGTGTTAGCAGTAGTCCATGGCTCACTCTTGGCTTGATAGATGAGATGTTGAATTATTGCAAGAGAGCCTTGGCTATTGATGAGACATGAATTTGACAAAGCTTCATCATAGAAAAGAGATGTAGAAGAGAAGAGAATGATAAAGTAAGTTGGAGAGAGAAGAAGTGAGAATGAATTGAAAGAAAAATGAGAATCAATGAGAATGAGGATGAAAAATAGAGTTTTGTGATGTTGCATGGGTGAGAAGATTCATTACATCTGTGATTCTATTATGATGACATGTGTCATGGGAAAAGGTTGCGATATTTCCTCATTTAAACTCGAAAAGTTCGAGGACACTAGTGCACCATGCAGACATTTGTGTGTCATGCAAACGTTCAACTCACAACTTTGCAAGAAATGAGGTGGTGGACTGCTAACGCTTTGTCATTGTTCCTTATGTAGTTGAAATTGTGAAATTATGACTACAACGAGCTAAATGCGTAAGTGTGAAATTGCCATGGGGTGCAATTTTTGACACTACAGTGTGTCATATGCTTCTATAGGTAGAAATTTTGCAGAAGTTATCATTTGTTATGTTTCAAATTTACTTTATGTTCCTTGATGTTTTTAATTAGAGGTAAAAGCGGGTTTTGATGGGGCTTGGAACCCAGTACAAAGAAAAGCAGGTTGCAAATAAAATAAACCATAATCCAAGAACAAAACCACAACAACCTCTAAAATATAAGCATGACTACACACACTGCACCAGACAAAAAAGCAAGGGCCTAGAACCCCTTTTACAACCTGGTTTTAACCGGGACTAGAAACCCTTAGAGATACAAAGAAACTGCCTACATCTGCTAGGCATCAAAAAACCAATCGCTCATGTAAGACACCATAGAGCCAAGAATTATTACCAGATTAATGGTGTAGGACACCATCAAACCCCTAATCAGCTCAGCCTGCTAGGACGTAGAGAGAAACTTAGAATACCACCTAGCCTGCAAAAAAACATGAAAATCCAAAGAGTCCAATCATCCATGGAAAACTCCAACAACAACTCCTTCAAAACACTCTAGATACAGGAAACCAACTCCAAAACCACCTCTAAAGGAATGAGATCCCTGCTATTAGAGAGGATGCTACAAGCAGCAAGACCACCACATCTAGAAATCACTAGCACCCTACACCTCCACCTCCATGGGAGAATTTCCAACCTCAATAAGAACAGTTGAGGGAGGTCCACCTCCATAGAACCAGAGGAGAAAGCTAACACAGTAGCCGAGCACACAATCGTAGCATCCTTCAGTAAACACTGCACCAAAAACAAACTGTGGACAAGGAGAAGATTCTCAAATAAACACCATAGGTCCACCATAACAACATTCACATAAGAACTCATTTGGGTTTCCATAGCAAAAAAACCTAGCAACAAGCCAATTGCTCACCCACTTATGAGCCTTCTCAAAAGGCGAAAACAACTGAGCCAATAGTATCTAAACATGAACCAACTCAGCCCAAGAGAAGACCACAAACCCCAGCATTAGCCACCTGGGGGAAAGAGGAGAAACAACATCCTTAGCAAAGAGGGTCCAAAGACACTCAACCAGAGAGAACAAGGCCACAAAAAAAATTTAGCCAGAGAGAACAAGGCTACAGAGAACACATCAGCAAAAAGAACCACAAGCCAAAAGACCACCAAAGGTAGAGTCCCAGTCTCAGAATGAACAAGAACATCCAACCCCCAAGAGGAACGGGGGGTCCCAAACAGGATGGAAATCACGAGAAGTGCCAGCAGGAAAGAACACCAAGCAACCCCAACATGCCAGTCAGAGCCAGAGATGAGCCAAAACTCCTAACAACCAACTAAAGGGAAACACCACCACTCCTCAGAGAGGGGCCAGGAAGAACCCAAAACACTCCGAGAACAAAAACCCCCAAAATAGATCCACCAAACAAGCGGCATGCAAAAGCGAAGGACGACCAAGAAGAATCCAAAGGCAGAATAGACCAACATGGAAAACCACCAAGCCTTCCTATTATGCTAAATAGGAACAAAAAGAGGCCCATTCTGCAACCAAACTTCCTCAAAGAAACCCACACTCACCCACTGCATGGTAGGCAGCCAAAAAATAGGTAGGAAGGTCACCTACACAACACCCTCAAGCTGAAGTGGTTTAGTAGGCTAGCACCCCCCAAAAACTGCAACAATGCCAAATACAAAATCCACGGGGGATCCAACATCAAAACAACTCCCAGCATACAGACACAAGAAGGGAGCAAAGTTATCACCATTCGACTCATCTCCCTCAGCGCCATCCTCATCTACAGTTTTCAAATTGCCGCCTCCCGCCTGTGCTCCATCTGTTGCCTTCACCATTAACCCCAAGGAAGAGCCTTATGTTCCTTGATGTTATCATGACTCATATTGGCTATTTTCGTGTGTTATAGGATCTTTATGAATGACAATTATTTCCTATACATAGATGGTTTTCTTATAGTCTTATGATTGTTTTGATTATCATAGATATTACTAGATGATGTGTTGTACTTATTATTTGATTTCATTAGGTGGTTTTGTAAGTAGATATTTTAGAGATGATAATTATATATGTTAATATTTACTTGTGATGATTATTAGATTTTGTTTCTTGGTTGATTATTATTTTTGAAATGTTATCTTGATTATGACAATTGCTTTGGCTATTTTTATGTTGAATGAACAAGACAACTAAGAGGGAGGTGAATCAACTGTATATTATCAAAACATCAAAACCCTTATTAGCATTCAGATCCGTGCATGCATTCTTTAAACCCTTAATCTGTTATGAAGTTTTAACATGAAAAGTAAATAATAGAAATTGAAACAACTTTAACACCATGCACAAGAGAACACTTGATTATGTGGAAAACTCAAGGGAAAAACCATGGTGAGGATTAGCTCACAATATAAGTAATTGCAAAACCGATTACAAGGGCTCACTGCTAGAATAGGACACACTATCCAGAAAGGCTCACAACCAAGGTTCACTACCAGAGTATAAAAATAAGTAGAGAAGAAATGTTACACAAAGAACATGATCTCAATGCAATAGAAAATCCACCATAATAGCTCCAACACCTTCGCAGTTTGTTTGAATGATTATAGACACCTTTTGCTCACTGCATTTGGTAGTCCAACACTTGAAATTTTGCATTGATGTACTCAATTTCACACCTTACAACTCTGCAATTTGCATCACACACTTCACACTTTCATCTATCTTTTCCTCCTTCAACAATTCAACTCATACTTATACCATCCTCAACCTTGAAACCCTTTTCAATGTTGGAAATGCACCTCAAATGTGCAAATTCAAATTAGGTCAATGCCAAAACACTTTCATGGCAGATATAAGTGAATGTGCACCACATCAAAACTTAATTGGGACCCAAATCAACAACACCACTTAACGCACACTACCATAAACAATATTTATCCTTCGCATGTAGTGTAAACACTAGGTCGGTCGTTACCTATGCAAACACTATTAAACTTTTAAGTAAACACTTCCTTAAACCCAAAGATGAATTGAAAACCACACCATGCTTGAACATGATCTAGAATATTCCACAAACATCCTGAAATCCAACAAAATCCTTTGCAACAACTTCCACCTGAAGAATGTACAAACCCAATACACTTAGACTACTCTGCGATACACTATTACTTGAAAAATTATCTTCCAATGAACCAAAATTCAAATCCTATTGACTACTCGGTAAATTACCAACACCATCAATGCACCTTCAGAATCACAAGACTTGAAGCATAATTGTGGAGAAACACGGAGCAAAAAAAATTCTCCCAGACACCTCTGCAATGCACAATCACACACCGGTGAACACAACATCTATTGTACAATGATCCAACATACCATCTCTTGAATATAACATCTCCAAACACCTCTCACCAACATATCTGAATCACATAGGCAAATCTTCAACCTAGAAGAAATGCGGAGAAAAAACCAGAACATCTCTCTGTAACCCAAAACAACATTGCAACACATTATTTCCTCTTTTTATTAATTTTTCTCAAAAGCACTTGGAAACCAAGCACCAGAGACACATCCAAAACATCTTCATCACTACTACATCCATAGATTAGAAGCTTATCAAAAAAACACTAGAGGTTAACACCAATAGCTTAACTGATGACAACATAAAGCAACAAATCAAAGAATAGACAACACCAACTATTTATCTTCAATACCAATCTCCTTAACACATATAGTTAACACCAATGACAACACAATCTTGTTGGCATCAATAACACCAATCTGCACATACTTGCAACATTCTATTCATGTGATGTACTGACACCTTTTGTTGAGTGAACAGGTGATTTTTTTCAATGATTGTAGGGAGTCATATAGCTACTTTCATTTTTTAATCCTTGTGAAATATCGACCTTGTCTCCTAGGGAGAATAAGGTCATGTAATATGTTGTTGTGAAACATTTTTTTATATGTTGTGTGGCCATGTGTACATGTGAGAGTTTATTTTAATTATCTTTTAATATGTTTACCTTGTTTATGATTATATGGTTCTTTATGTGGTTTATTTATTTCATTTTTAAACTCTAAAAAATTTCCTGGGTTAGACTTATAGGTTAGGGGTTATTTAACCTTGTAAAATACCTTTATTTAAGTTTAGAACCCACTTTAATTACCCAATTTTGAAAAGTGGAAAAAAATTGGAGTTGGTTGGGTGGTTTAGGTGGTTAAGGAAAGCTAATTTGTTTTTCCTTTTCTTGTTTATTCTTTCTCCTTTAGTGCAGAAGGAGCTTTTTCATCTTGGTGGTTCTTGATTTAATTTTAGGATTTTCAGTTTGTGGAAGCAAGTTCAAGGGTGATGAAGGAAAGAAATAAGTAGTATAGAGGAAGGAAGATTATGAAGTGATGGCTTGGGAGTATTCATCAACTTGGATAGAAGATCTCATGGTAGGGTCTAACTCTCTTGTTAGATATTTGCTTTATATGCTTGGAATGTTGTTCTTTGTTTGTGAAATTTATGTGAAAATTAATGGTGAATCTTTTAGGATATTTGTTGTAAATTGTGTATGGGGTTTTGTTTTGGGTATGAGTACTCACCTTTTTCTAACTTGTTTAAAAATAACAATTTTTTTGTATATAGGGAGGGAGTAATAGTATGTGAAGGAGAATTGTTGTCAGGTGCAAATTTTGGTATTACAAATGTTATGTGGTGAATAATTGTTTGGAAATATATGTGATAAGTGTTGGCTTAGAGCTTGTGAGATGTGTTTGTGAGTTCTTTAGAAAGCTATGTGGCATGTAGCTCGTGTTAGGGATTGGAGGCAATAACTTATCAATTAAATGCAGAAAAATATGAAAAACACAATAGATTTATAAAACTTAGAAATTATGAACAATAAAAGAAGAACACGAAGATTTAATGTGGTTCACCAAAATATGGGCTACATCCACCAACAGAGGGTCCAAATTATATTAATCTCTCAACAAATAACCTTTACAATAACATGCAAAGACATGTAGCAACTTGTAGCAACGTTTTTTCATGTTTTTCCACTGTTGATTTTTACATAGTCTTTGCTATGGGTACCCGCGACACTTCCTACATTTTTCCAGCCACTACTATGTGAATTTCTACATTCATTTCCAATGCCATCAACCATAAATAACCCCAAAACATGTGGAAAATACCTTCCCATGCATGTAGCAACTCATGCAACCAATAAATCCTTTCTTTTTGGGTGGTTACTAATTATTTTAACCATTCATACAAGAGTGCAATAAAGAAAAAATTATTTAATAAAAAGTAATGGTGAGTAATTTTAGCATCCAAGTTTTATTGGTCTCCATAACACAACAATCTCCCACTTGGAGACTAATTAGATTCTACACCATACCATCTCCCATTTGGAGACTGATCATAAAACCACTGCCCCTACAACTCCCATTGGAAATAAGCACCTTGGACCCTACTCTGTTTTATTTTTAACCTTGAAGACCAACCGAAGATGAAGAGGAGCTCAACTTCTCCCTTGTTACCGTATTTGTAAAAATATCCGTTGGATTTTCATCCGTATGAATCTTTTCTATCTTTACTTGTCCATCCTCCAACACCGAATGAATGAAATGATATTTCAGTTGTATGTGTTTTGTTTTCGAATGCAAGGCATAATTTTTTGCAAGATGTATAACACTCAAGTTGTCTCTAAACAAAGAACTTTCAGCCTGTTGTTTTCCTCATTCTTCCATGAAAAGTTGTAGCCATATCATCTCCTTTTCCGCCTCTATTGCAACAACATACTTTACCTCCGTGGTGGATAAAGCAACCACCTTTTGCAATCGAGAAATCCAACTCACTATTGTCCCACCAACTGTAAATACATAACTTGTGGTACTCTACCTGTTATCAATACCCCTTGCCAAATATGAGTCAACATAGTCTTTTAAATTAGTATTAGAGCCCCCAAAACATAAACATTTATTGGATGTACCTCTCAAATACCTGAGAATCCATTTTACCGCATTCTAATGCTCCATTCTAGGATTACTCATATACCTACTAACAACTCCTACGACATGTGCTATATCTGGTCTCGTGCATACCATGGCATACATTAAACTTCCTACAGCTGAAACATATGGTACCTTGGACATTTTATCCTCCCCCTCTTGTGTCTTTGGACACATATCCTTAGTAAATTTCAAATGACTAGGCAAAGGTGTGCTAACAGCTTTTGCATTCACCATGTGAAATCTCTACAACACCTTTTCAACATAATCAGATTGAGATAAAAACAATTTTATGTTTTTCCTACCTCTAGTAATCTTCATACCAAGGATTTTTTTTACAACCCCCAAATCCTTCATAGCAAATGAATTTGCTAATTACTATTTTATCTCCCTTATGTGATCCATGTTAGACCCTGCTACAAGCATATCATCAACATATAAACATAAAATAATGTAGCTATCATCATCTAACCTCTTAAAGTAAACACAATGGTCTGAATTGTGCACCCACTGTAGCCTTGCTCATCCATAAAGCTATCAAATTTAATATACCATTGCCAAGGTGCTTGCTTCAAGCCATATAAACTTTTCTTCAATTTGCACACTAGTTTCTCCTTACCTTTGACCTCAAATCCTTGTGGTTGTTACATATATATTTCCTCTTCCAAATCACCATGGAGAAAGGCAGTTTTGACACCAACCTGTTCTAAATGCAAATCTTTTGCAGCCACAACACTTAAAACAATACGAATAGAAGTCATTTTAACAACCAGAGAAAATATTTCATCAAAATTAAAAAAAAAATTCTATGCAAATCCTTTTACAACTAGCCTTGATTTAAATCTTTTCTTACCTCCATCTTCCTCTTTTAGCCTATAAACCCATTTTTTTGGTGAAGCCTTTTTACCTGCAGGAAACTTGCATAATTCACAATTCTAATTTTTCAACAAGGAGTCCATTAGATTCTTCCATTCCATGCTCCCACTGAACCTTGAAATCCACCTGCATAGCTTCATCATAGTATTTTGATTCACCAACATCATCCAATAAAATAGAATACAAAGAGGGAGAAAATCTTTTCAGAGGTCTACTTGTCCTTGAAGATCATCTAACATTCACTAGAGTTTGTGGTATTTGTTGTTGTTGTTGTTGCAGAGCATGAGGAACCACTGGAACACCGCTATTTGGAGTATCATCCAACACTACATAATCATTTTCTTTCTTCTCATGTTGTTGCATCTAATCTTTGTACAACATTTTCTCATTAAATATGACATCCCTGCTTCTTACACTTTTTTTATTTTCAAAATCCCAAATCCTATAACCAAATTCATAAATGTCATACCCAACAAATATACATTTCTTTGGCTTAGCATCAAGCTTGGTTCTATTTTTAGAATCTATATATTGAAATGCTTCACAACCAAAGGTTTTGAGAAAAGAATAACTCGCCTTCTTACCTATCCATGCTTTCTCTGGAATACCACAACTCAAAGTATTAGAAGGACCTCTATTAATTAAAAAAAAGTAGTGTTTACAGCCTCTTCCCACATGTTTAAAGGCAGTCCAACATGTAATCTCATAGTTTGTGCATGATCCATTATTGTTCTATTCATGCGCTCAACCACTCCATTTTCTTATGGAGTCCTTGGAACCATTTTTTTCCTATGAATACCATTAGAGGAACAATAATCTTCAATTTTTTTGTTGCAATAATCACCACCATTATCAGGTCTAAGACATTTCAACTTTTTACTTGTCTCATTCTCAACCAACCTTCTCCATTTTTTAAAAGTTTCAAATACATTAGATTTCTGCTTAAGGAAATAAATACCTTCCTTGTTGCATCATCAATAGAAGTGGCATAATACCAAGAGCCACTGAGAGAAGATACTTGAGTTGGTCCGCATACATCCATATGCACAAGCTTCAATTTCTCATCTTTCTTTTGCTTCCCATTTTTGAGAAAACTATCTCTCTTTTATTTGTCAAACACAGAACTTTCATAGAAATACATATTAACACATTTTAGACCTAGTAAAACTTTCTTTGAATGAAGTACTTTCATACCTTTTGCACTCATATGCCCAAGTCTATTATGCCACATTGTTGTTTCTGAACCCACAACAACTGTCTGATTTTCTTGCTGTTGAACTACAACAACTGCTCCTGAACATTGAATTTTCTCTGCAACAACTAAAGTAGAAGGAACAGTATGACCTATACAAAGATATAAGGTGCCTACTTTCACTCCTTTTGCTACCACTAAGGCACCTTTTGTAACCTTCCAATTTTTATCACTAAATGTAACAACACAACCCTCATCATCTAGTTGCCCTTCTGAAATTAAATTTATGTTTAACCTTAGAAAATGCCTTACTTCTTGTAGTATCCAATGATTCCCATTCTGCAACTTGATCTTGATTCTTCCCTTTCCAACAATCTGACAGGGTTCGTTATCTCCCAAATAAACCAACCCAAAATCCCCTTGGACATAATCAAGAAAATAACTTCTATGGGGGGTAGCATGAAATGAAGGCCCTGAATCTAACACCCAAGAATAATCAACATTATTAAGGGAAAGAATCAAAGAATCCTCATTAGATTTATTACTTACCACATTTTCCTCTTTATTGCCTTCATTTTTGTCTCCTTTATTCTTCTGAGACCAACAATCTTTCTTTAAATGACCTGGATTCCCACAATACCAACAATCCTTCTTTCCACTGGATTGTGACCTATCATCCTTTGATTTTCCTCGTGACTTCTCATGACCTCCATCATTCTTTCCTCTCTCCTTTGTTCTGCCCCTGATTTTTGCATTCAAAACACTGCCTGATGTGGATGTTCCACTTGAGCTTTTCCTACAAATTTTCTCACTCAAAATCACACCAACAACATCATCAAATTTTAGTGTATTTGAACCAGAAACAAAATTACTAATAGCCATTACCAAGCTATTCCAACTTTTAGGAAAAGAACACATAATCAAAAGAGCCCTAACTTCCTCATCAAAATTAACATTTACAAAAGTCAATTGACTGGTAATTGTGTTAAATTCATTTAAATGATCAACAATTGACCCACCTTCTACCATTTTCATATTAAATAAATGCTTCATAAGAAATACCTTATTCAAAGTTGAAAGCTTTTCATATAGTTTCACCAGGGTTTGCATCAACTCTTCAATTGTCTTCGCTTTTGAAATATTAAAAGCCACTGATTGTGCCAGGCATAGACGAATACTACCAAGTGCCTTTCTGTCCAGAATATCCCAATCCTCATCAAACATAGCTAACAGTTTCTTGGATTTTCCTTCAAATGGCTGCCATAAATCCTTCTGATAAAGATAGTCTTCCATCTGCATCTTCCATAATTGATAGTTCTACCCATTAAATTTATCTACCTTCAATTTACCCTCATCCACCATTACTCCCACTCAACCGCAAGATCTTCCTGCAAAGGATAACTAAACACAAACCCGCTCTAATACCACTTGTTAAGGATTGAAGGCAATAACTTATCAATTAAATGTAGAAAAATATGAAAAACACAATAGATTTATAAAACCCAGTAATTATGAACAACAAAAGAAGAACACCAAGATTTAATGTGGTTCACCCAAATCCGAACTACATCCACCAACAAAGGGTCCAAATTATATTAATCTCCCAACAAATAACCTTTACAATAATATGCAAAGACATGCAACAATTTGCAACAACGTTTTTCCACTGCTGATTTTTACACAGCCTTTGCTACAGGTACCCGCGACACTTCCTGCATTTTTCCAGCCACTACTCAGCGACTTTCTACATTCATTTTTCACACTTGATAACCACAAATAATCCCAGAAATGTGTGGAAAATACCTTCCCATGCATGTAGCAACTCATGCAACCAATAACTCCTTTCTTTTTGGGCAGTTGTTAATTATTTTAACCATTCATACAAGAGTGCAATAAAGCAACAATTATTTAATAAAAATTAATGGTGAATATTTTTAGCATCTGAGTTTGATTGGTCTCCATAACACAACAGCTCGGGGGTGGGTTGAATTTACAACCCTACAATTGGGTGGAGAGCCCATTGGCCATGTGATTTTTCCTTCTTGTTGTTCCACTTTTTAGATCCATACTAAAAGAAGGAGATTATCTTGTGATCACCAAATATTTGGAAGGATGCATATGGGCTATTGTAACACTTGTAAAGTTTTATGAATTTGATGGTTGATTTGTGAAGTAGGATATCAATGTAGAAAAGGAAGGTTATTCGCTTTGCTAGATTGAACGAGAAAAAAATAAAAGAGGGATATTGTTTGTCATGATTTTTTCACAAGTTGTTTAGATGAAAGATATTTACTCCCAAGTGCTAATGACTATTTTGTATTTAATGTTTGAAGAAAGAGAACATAGGCTATTCATTGAAAATATTTAGATAAACATATTAATGTTGAAAAAGTACTAATTTATGTTGGTATAAAAGGATTCATGAAGTTTGAAAAGAAAAAGAAAGAAAAAAAAATTGTCATCTCATATTGAACTTTGAAATTTAATTTTGATCTTCAGTTAAACTCCCAATTTGTAAAGGAAACATTTTCACAATTTAAGATATAAGCACAATATCTATTATAAGTAAAAATAATTAAATGTGTGTGTGTATATATAGATGATAGATTGTATTTAATTTAAATTTACTAGATATTAATAATATAGAAATTATATTATATAAATTAAAGGACCAACCATGGGTCGGCTATAGTTGCTCGTGGTGGTGACCATGGGTCGGTTGTAGCTGCCATGGTGGCGACCATGGGATCATAGCAATCCATGGACGCAACCCATGAGGCTGCAATGAGCTCATGAGAGTGCAACGACCCATGAACGTAGCCCATAGGTTGCATCCATGGGGACTCCCTATGAAAGAAGAGGAGGTTGCCCCCCCTCCCCCAAAAAAATGACAGCTTTATATATATATATATATATATAAAATCAACAAAAATAAATATTATAATTTGTTTTAAAAATATATATATGACTTTTGTTCAGTGAGTTGAATTTAAACAAACAAGATTAAATATACATGCAAATTTGTAAACTGGAAAACCTTTGTAATAATAATTTATAGATTTAAAAAAACTACAATATAAATATATAAATATAGAATCTACAATATATAACTACAGATTGTGAATCCATTGCAAACAATATGGTTGCCATTCATTTTGGGCAATTTTCATCTGCATACCAGCAACAAATATATATATATATATAGGTAGATATTAACAAATATAATATTATTTATAAAATTTGGAAAATATTATTCAAAACCTTTCAAAAAATTTACAAAGTTTTCAAACCCGTAAGCAAACTATAAATACAATCTTATCAATCAAATTGATTTGCAACATTAAAAGACGACAAAATAATAGTTGAAGATTAAAAAACAAATGAGAAATTAAAAGAAAAATATATATTTAAAGTATTCAAAGTTAGTTGAAATTAGTTTTTTTTTTTTTATAAAAGACTTTTTAGGCCGACTATTTATATTATGTAATAGTAAAGGTTACAATATTACTATGAAGTATCTTTATAGATAGATACAAATGTCAACTAATACATTTTGAGAAGTTGACAAACCCTTCCTTTTTTAGGACATTTTTTTTGCTAAATATGGAATAATATGGAGATGTCAACTGTCCATTATAACAAAATCAGTTGACTTTTACAAAGACCAAAACATTTTAACAATTTCCTTCATGCCTTTTGTACTGATAAATTGACTTCTTTCCCTTCTTTGCTCATAATCTAATTCATTGGAGGAGTGTTGTAGAGTTTGCAATAATGTTCATGTCTGGGAGGATTGGTTGACACCTTTGAATGAGTGGTTGTGCATTTGATGGCCCTGGTGCTACATTTGATTCTTCAGTTTCAACCTATCCTTGCTATGGCAGAATTGGATGACTGAGTAAAGTTGATTGATGACAATGATGTGTAAGACGGAATGAAATTGCATGATATTTGGTTTTGAAGTTCCTTATCATATCATTACCCAGTTCAATATGATACCTGTTCAACTCCCTATATAAGTAACTTGAGGAATTAAATTCAAGTGCCAACCTGATATCTATATAGATGTTTCTGAAACTCACTTTGTGATGCCAGTAGTGTCTAGGGAATACACCTCTAATGTATGCTTCTCCAAGAAAAAATTCATACTTCTAAACACTTGTGAGTAGAGCATTTTCTTGCAAGAAAACCTCTTTAATGGCTGCATTTGCTATCTTCTGCATATCCTAATAGTTTGGGTTCAAATCCATGACATTTGAAACAAATATTGATACCAAATTGGAAGAAAAATGATTCTCTATGTTGATGGCTGCAATATGTCATCTCCAATTATAGTTGAAATTAGTTTTTAGTTAGTGATTAGAACATATAGATAATTAATGTTTGAATGATATTGATTTTATTTTTTTTCAAGTTTTTTTATTCTTTTATAAATTTAAGTTAAATATTCAATTTGAAAATGAAAATAAAGTTTCATGTATCAAGTTAGAAGTAAAATTAGTTTTTTTCTATTTTAATTGATTAAAAAATTCTTCAAAAACCAAAATTAAATTGAATTCAAATTTAGGTTTGTTTTGATAAATAAATTAAATTGAGGAATAATTTTGGAATGAGAATAAATGTATGGAAAATAAATTATTCAAATTAAAGGGTAGATTAGTACAACCTTTACACTTAACAAGTAACGTATAGAAAATATATATGTAAAAAGTTGTTAATAGTGGAAATACAAAAAAATATTGATTTAAGTTATGAAATTTATTAGTGATTAATTTCATTATAATTTAATAGATACAAGTAAATTTAACATTACTCAATTGTTGTTAAATTAAATTTAGTAGTATTGGTATTCCAAAAAATAAAATAAAATTTAATTTCATAGTACTGTAGTTGTGTAAGATCAAATAAATAAAATAACATACAATTATTGTTGATGTAATAATTTTTCCTTGTCATCTACAAACATAATATTTGATTTGAAATCGCCTTTACATGAAATGTACTTTTGAACGTTCATACTCCTCTTTAGCTCTTTTATATTTGTTTTCATAATTAGAGGCCACGAAGGTTTATCCTCAATCTAGTTATCTCCATTCCACTTTTGTTTTATGTTGTGTAAGTACTTATAATGACATCGTTATCTTGATGTCATCACAAACACCTAGCATATGTACTACGTTTTATCTTGGTTGAGTTGAAAAAAAATGAGGTTTTGGGTTGAGTTCAAGTAGTGGAAATTTTAGGGCATGACAAAATCCATAGGAAATATGCATCGATTGCCATTGAAATTTTAAAAAAAAACCCTAGAAAATCAAAGCACATTAATGAATATGACTAGAGACAAATAATGTGCAGCCATAACCAAATTAGTATAGTTTAACCATGTAAAAATAGTATTATATCAACCATATTGTGTGCACTCAAATCATTGACCTTCCTAAATTTGTAAGGTTTGATTAATATAGATTTAGTATCAAGTTATGGCAACACATTTCTATTATAATATGCATAAGTCTTTTGAATGAGTGTGAGAATCTCCTGACATGTCTTTGAATATCTAGAAATCGCTCCACCACTAGTTGGGCATCCATGGCCCCAAAAGAGTTATCTCTAGTCCCACACCTAGTCGAGAATCCATAGCCCTAGTAGTGATTACCTATATCACCCAATTTGATTAAAATTTTGATTATCATTTTTTAAAATTTTCTTTCCATTTTTATTTTGGGATCAATTTATAAGAATTAAATCCCATGTATGGGTCAAGGAAAATAATAGAAATTAATTAATGAATAATTAATTCTTTAACTTGGTACCCCTACCAAGATTATTTCGTAAGCTCATAAATCATTGATGTAAGATTGGTGAGAAATTAATAGTAAGTTGTCATATGCTTCATAGTTGTTCTATACTTCCCAACAATGAATGTGCCACTATTCAAATGGTTCTACTTTTTAAATGAAATTTTGTTCCAGGTAGTCAACCCATTGTGAAAGAAATCAATGCATGAAGAGATCTCACAAATTGAGGCAATCATGTTTTATTTTATGCCCTTAATTCTATAGTGTGTATAAGGATATAAGTAGTCAACTTGTGGCTAATATAACTATTAATTAAGTTATATGACCATTAATTTATTGTCTTATAGAGGTGATTAAGTCATCTTGGATGACATCCATGGCATAAGTAGGGTATATATGAGGTAATGGTTAGTTTATTAGCATAATTGTGTATTATGTTCTTATTGAAGACTATTGGAGGTAGCCCCCTCAAAGTGGGTCATTATTATCAAGAAATTGTAGCATGTTTATTATTACATTATTCTCTAAGCAAAGTTATTTCATTACAAGTGGCATCAAAACATGATCTTGGCACTTGGAGGAAAAAACAAAGACATTTTTTTTTTATTCAAGCAATCAAATTGTGAAGCACATATATCTCTCAATTTGGTGAAAATTATCTTTATTTTTGGAGGTTTTTTCAAGGCCATGATGAAAATAATAAAATATACATTTGAGTTCATTTGGAGAAAATTTCAAGGAGTAATTATAAAATTAGTTTTTCCACCAAATTTTCTCCCAAGGTTGTAAATAACTATTTTTTTATTTTATTTTGAAGGGTTGACCAAGGACATACTAAAGCTAATATAGTATATATTGAGGTTATTTGGAGTAGGTTTGAAGAATTTATTATAAAATTATGTTTTCCTCTAAATTCACACTTAAGTTTGCAAATCATAGAATTTCTTGGAGATTTTTCTAAAAGGAAAAATCTAAGTCCAACTAGGTTATGATATTTTTTATTTTTTTTAATTATTAGAGTAATCTAGTACTTAAGATTAGGTTATGTGTTTTCTTGTGTCTCAAGTCATATGATGAGGACACATGTCATGATCTCCTTTCATCCTCACCAAGGGTTTCTTTAGGACTATTTTTTTCCTTTTTCTTTTACAAGGAATCTCATTGTATCATACTCATATGGTGAGGTTTTCACATTAATGATGATTCATGTTTCTGGATCAACCAGTCTTTAGCCTCCATAGTCTTTTTATTTCTCTTGTTCTATGATAGGAATTCGATTACAAGTGATCCTTGGGAGTCATGGGGTGAGAGATCAAATCCAACATGGTATCAAATCTCTATATCTATAATTCTCTATCCATTTTTAAAGATATTTAAACTTGGAAAATATTACGGTGCATCTTGAAGCCAAATAGACCTCCTCATTCCATCCAAAGGACCAAAAACCCTAAGATCAACTATCAATCTATCAAAATCAAAGGTCAAATTTTCTTTGAGGTATTTTTAGATGGTAATAGGTTTTGAGGTACTAAATTTCATATAGTTGTATGGATTTGTACACTACATGGCATCAACTTGTGCAAAAAAAAATTGTTGTCCTACATGTTTTACATTTTTTTGACAAATTTGGTTCATTTTCAATGAATTATTTTTTAGCAACGACTGTTTTTTAATTGGATTTCTAATGTTTCATTTTCTAGTCCAACCTTAAGTATTTTTTAGCATTTGTGTTTTCTTTTTTGGTGAGTTTTTTCTTTTACCAAAAGGGAGATTTTTTCAAATTTTCCTCGCTCTTTATTTTCCCTTGCTAGCAACCATCTTAGCATCTATGAGCGTTTCTTCCATCAAAAGCCCCAACTTACTCCTTCATGACATCCTCTACCACTGAGACTCAAAGGTTTTTGGTGATATTTGTTAGGGATGTGAATTTTTATCCATAAGTGGTGACTTTTACCCAATCAATACACATTTATCTACCCTTTATTTTTTGGTACCAATTTTTCTTCTATTTTTTGACATGTTTGGAAGAGGCAATCACATTTTTCTCTACTTCCTAGCAACATTCCTTATTGGAGGCATTTGAAATTCCAAGTAACTTTTTAAGAGCCTGTTTATGACAAGTAAACCTTCAAAATAGTCATCGACATTAACAAAAAATACCCGACTACAAACCTGCTTCAAAAAAGATCCACATGCATGGAATACTTTTCTTGGAGTCATTCCATAGCTTTCGTGACAATATGGTAATATTCCAATCCCATGCAACTATTTCATTCACTTTTTTGGCGATTTTGTATATTTCTGATGAGAAAACGTCTTTTGATGAGTTTTGACACATATTTTGGGATTTTCAAGAATATTCCAACAACAACAAATTTTTGCTAATCTATTTAATTTTTCACCCGAATACAAAAAAAAATCAAGGCACCAACACCTTTTTTTTATGAGTTCTAGGAATATTTTGGTAGGCAACATATTCTAGCTACTAATGTCAACATGATGTCAAGCTAATGTTAGCAATATAAACATCCCACACTTACCATCTCCTAGCCCTACTATTCCATAAAGAGGTGCTTTTTTGGGTATAACTTGGGGGTACAATATCAATTTTTGGCGAACAAGATATTATTGGAAATCTAGTTCTAAGCACTTTCTAGTGGTGTAGGTAGTTTTCTCAAATTTTTCTAATGGTGCATTTTACCACCTAATAAAGTCAAATGTCATTTTTGGATCTAAAGCTTAACTTTTGTCTAGTTACTCTATTTTTCACGATTCTTGTGGTGTTGAAAAGGTCTTTTAGAGCTCTTCCAAGATACCCATGCACTTTTTCCATATTTTTCTCTAGGTACATTTTATTCATTTTTTTTGTTTTTCATATTCTAGTTGATTACTTGGATGTTTTGACACCTAGAATTTTTTTGTTTACATGGGATGACTTCTTTTAAGGTGTTTTATATGTATTTCTAATTTTTTTCTTTTTTGGGCATTATAAGCATCTTTTGAATGCACTTTTCCATTTGTATATGCACTGAGATAAAGTGTCATTCTGGTGTATATTTTTTGGGGATTTCACACATCTAGTTGTGTCGTGTCTTGTATTTGCATTGTATTATAATGTACCATGGTTTTTGTGTGTTTACCTTCTTGTTTTCAATCACAACCCCATCTATCTTCATGTCTGTGTTCCCTAGTTTGTACACCCTTTTTCAATTACAAGTACTATCTTGTGCATGTGCAAATGTTGTTTTATTATTTTTCATGCACTATATGGTGGCACATAATTTAAATGGACTTGTCATGCCTCACCCTTGTCAGCATTATCGAGGGGTTTCATACTATTGGTGTTAATGCTTCCATGGTTTCACATTGGAGTGAATGATGTATCTAGTATTTGTTCTTATATACTAGGTGGATGCAACAACTGGCTACCCATACATTTTAGTGAGATGAAGCACTTACCATATGGACTCTCTTTAATTCCTATTTTTTGGAGGTGACCTTCCATCCTCAGTTGATCAATTTTTTAGACTATTAGAACCTGTATTTTTGACTTGTAGTATTCTTTGCATGGTTGAGTAGTGTTATTGAGGTCACTCGTGCATATTCATGTGCCTTATATATCTTTGATTGTGATATGCTTTTCCTTTGTTTTCCATCTAATCATTGTTCAAGTGGTGTTGTTGGGGGAACTCATGTAGATTGTTGTCTTGTTGATCTTGATTTCAGAGAAAGTTCTTTTAAGGACTATAGAAGTCATCATTCAATAATTGTCTATAACTTTTTTATGCTTCAATCATGTTCTTCATGTTTCTATTCTTTTTAGGACATTATTTTGGAGGCTTCTTAGTTCATTCATATTTCTCTCTTTTGGAGATGAGTTTTTCCCATGAGGTTTTCTCCTTTTCTCTAGTTATGGGAGATATTTTTTTTATTTGTGCATAGTTGTCTCATCATGCATAGTTTTCAGGACCCATATTTTGTATTTTATACATTTACATTTAGAGGTTTTAAGTACTCCCTAAGTTGCACTTAAGGGGGTGTTAGATTAATCTAGTACTTAAGCTTACTTGGGCCATGTGATTTTTTTGTTTGAAGTCATATGATGAGGACACATGTCATGATCTCTTTTTATCTTCACCTAGGGTTTCTTTAGGGTATTTTTCCTTTTGGTTTTTATTTTATAAGGATTCTCATTGTAGCACTCATATTGTGTGGTTTTCACATTAATAATGGTTCATGTTTTTGGATTAGTCAGCCTTTGGTCTCTATAGTATCGCTATTTCTCTTGTTATGTGATAAGTGTTTGATTACAAGTGATCCTTGGGAGCTATGGGGTTGATAGATTAACTCCAAAATTATTATTTTTTGATTGATTTACTATGAAAACTATTTTAGTAGCATCGTGAAAAGGTTTTTAATAAGAGGCAAACAAAGAAATATTATCACCTTAGTGAAGTATCTTGAGAAGGATGATCTGATTATAGAAGATAAGGATCCCATGGATGTTCAAGCTTCTATAATTATAGTGATCAATAAGATTAAGAGGGAGATCTTGGTGTTAGTGGCTTGGAAAGAAGATATCAATAAAATAATCACATAGCTAGTTTCTCTCATGACCTGTATAGATACTTGATGAAATATGCAAAAACAAGTATCATATCAAGATGAACCAATATAGGAAGAAACTTCAATACCTATTACAACACAAAGGAAGGTTTTCTATATAACATTATGTCATCTTCTAAAGTGTCGCATACCCCAAATTAACTAGTGACCCCTTCACCTTCCTCTCCAATTTCTACTTGTACAAGGACCCCTTCTCCTCCTCCAAGGTTAGCTCACTCCACTCCTCCCAAATAACCAAGTCCTTTAGAGCACATATAGGTGAAACATCAATAGGGAGTTTCTTAGGGATACTATTATAGATAAAATAAATAATATAGAAGATACATAAGACATACCAACCTATTATAGAGGACATACTAACCTATTACAAAGGACTTCTCTCAAGTGGAAGAAATTTTTAAGGACCAACCCAAGACTAAAAGAGAATGAACGTTATCCACCATCAATATGGATGCTAAGGGAGTTAAATATACATAGGTAGTAAGGAAAATATTAGGCATAGACTTTCAACTTGCACCATTAGACATGAGAGGAAGAGAAACAGTCTCTCCCAACTAAATTATCCATAATCTTTGGTTGTATGAACAAGGATGAAAAACAAAGGAAGAAATCAAGGATCAAGTTGGTGAATTATCTACTTATATTAATTACCTCATAAGCCAAGTGGATTCCAATGCATCATATCCTACCATGCTAAAGGTATCAGACAAGGGTAAACAAAGAAGGAATACTAGAGGAGTGGTGATTGCAACTTTATCTTTGAGGGATTCCTTAGAATCATAAGAAAGTTAACCTAAGAGGCCATATATTATTAACACAAAGTGAGTGATGAATCCAATACAATGGTTGATTTTGATGAGTCTCTTGATCAAGATCTCATATTACTATAGGATAACCTACCAATTCTATAAAATTTATGACTAGGGTTCTATTTGTGGATATGTAGAATAAAGACATCCTCGTAGATAGAAACCCAAAGATCATGCTTAGTGGGTCTCAAGATGGGCCATCTCTTAAGAAAATGAAAAATTATAAGTTAAGAGTTAAAATATCCCTTAGGTGTATTTTCAAAAAAATTGAATAGACTTGAATTCTTATTTCATTCTAAATTTTCCCGAAAACTCTACCTCTATATGAGTTGGGTTTTTTTATCCCTATAATCCTCTACTAATGTGCAAATTTTATCTAAAAATTTGACAATATAGTATTAGCAAAAAAAAGGGGAGTTTGTAAGCAATCTAGTAGTTCATTACCAAACTACCTATTCATTTGATAGCCCAAGTTATTTTAATATTTATAATTTTTCTTGACTTTTTTCATTTTGTTTCAAAACTACACATTTTTTCATAACCATACCCATCTAAACCCATGGACCTTTTGTAAGACCTAATACCCTATAAAAATTTATATTTAATGTAAGACCCTAAATGATCTTATTATTTAAACTTTCCTTGATTTTTGTGTCTACTATTGAACTTTCTAAAATCTCTAAAACCTTGATGAAGAGTAGGAAATTATGGTTCACATGTGTTAAATAATCCCTTAAAACTTGATTCACAATCATATTATTTTATCATTTGAAGTATCTCAATATCCTTCTACATTCCCCTCATGCCTTTTTCCAAAGAAAATAAACTCAACTTTCCCATCAACCCTTAATATTCCATTGATCATTAAAAACTTGCATATATTCCATATTTTGATAGGCTTCATGAGCAAGATTTATCTATGTATGATACCATATCTTCTTAGGTTCTTTATTTATACATTTTAATCATTTATTTTTATTTTGTAATATGATTAAAACTTCCTACCAAGGATTATTTTAAAGATATAGGAGTCTAGTTTAAACCATAGGTACTAATAAATTACCTTGAAACATCTCTCAAACTATTAAATATAGAAAACTTATGGATTTATCTTCACATAAGAAAATTTGGCCTAAGTGAATCTCATTGAAAACTATGTGGAAACTTAGTGTCATAAAAATTTGACCTTGACTTGTAGCTTTTCAAAATTTCTTATCTACATCAAATATTTGGAATTCTAACTGTCCACAAACTTGTGGGATTTTCTTCCATCTTCATAGTCCTATTGAACTACCACTACAACAAATCCATGTGATTAGCTCCCTTTTTTGCTCCATTTTTTTCTTCCACCCATTGTTTTAATGTATTTTCTCCAATTTTTTGGGAAATTTGGCACTATTTATCAGGATGGCGCTATTTTTGGCATTTTTTGCGTCAATCAGAACAAGTAGGCACTAAATTAGGCACAAATTAGTGCCCAAATTAGCGCCTAGATTAGCACCTAATTTAATTTAACGCCTAATTTAGCGCCTACTTTAGAGCCTGCTTTAGCACCTAATTGTTCTAATCTAGCAGGGATTAAGGGTTAAGGGATTAGGGGTGTTAGAACAAAAAAAATCCTTCCCCAATATTCACTAGCCTTCAATTGCTTGCCTACATTTCACTTGCATCAAAAGATCTACTGCCTTTTATTTTTCATTGTATTTAACATGAAATGCAACAATTTGTGTGACAAGATCCATACTGTCACCAACATTCCCTTTGTATATACCCATTTATTACTCCAGATAATCATAAACAAAGAAAATTTCACCTTTACCCCAGTACAACAACATCAAAATAAAGGTAGCGCAGGATGGCAACATCTAAGTTAAGAAATAATCCTTTACCGCCATACCGCCAATAGATTATATAGCTTGCATGGTAAAGTAGTACTCACCACCACCCCGCAGGGAGAATTATAAGGCAATGCGGTAATGTGGTACCTACCGCAATCCCACATAAGGTGATTCAAAGGAGTGTGGTAAGGTGGTAAACAACAAGAAGATAAAGCATGCACCACTATACCACTGGGAGGGTGAGCAACATATGCGGTAGAGTGGTATCCCATAGCAAGAAGTCTTGAGCAAGGCGGTAGAGCGATAAGCATTGGAAGAAAAGTGGGTGCCGCAGTACCGCATGAGGTGGATAATGTGGCTATGGTAGAGCGGTATACACCACAACCCCATAGTAAGAGGTCTTAAGCAAGGCAGTAGTGCGATAAAGAATAGAAGGGAAGGTCAAAACACCGCCATACTGCAATAGGTATAATAAGAGACGGCGGTAGTATGGTAATCGTGGAATTATTACAATTTACAACAATAAATGCAGAAAATCATGTCAGTTCCCCTTACACATGCTTCCAAATTAATTTCAAGGATTTGAGCTTGTTGGGAAACTATCTGGCAAAGAATTGGCATTAATATTGATATGACTAAATACCATGCCTTCAAAAGCAAGTGAATTTTCCTAAAACTATGCTCAATTGAAATGCATTGTTGTGGACGAAGTTGAGGATGCTAAGAAAAGGAGCTCTATGAACGACAAGCACTTGGGTAAGTGCACAAATAACCCTATGAAGAAGCTTGATTGGTGTAGTATTTGGTAGATCTTTGTTATTTGAAGTCATAGTAGGAAAAAATGAAATATGCCTCCTAAAAGAAAACAATTGGAAGTAAAAGAAAGTAAGGCCAAAATTAAGGAAGAAGAACTTAAGGTAAAGAAGAGACTACTCTACCAGTCTATATTAGATATACTTCCAGGATCAACCAAGGAGGGAAATAAGAAATTTCTCGTAGACACTGCACAAGGTTGTAGGGATGCTCTCATTCCCAAATCTGGGTGGGACTTATTTTGGTATTTTTACAGTAAGAGAAATGAGAAGATTCCAATGTCAAACCCTTGGATGTTGGATTTAGAAAAGTTGATTGTCCTGAACATGTTTATTGATGTGGATTTTATCAGATTACTATCCAAGCATTATCACTCTGCAACCAAGACAGTAAGGTTTCCAAATGGCTCAATATTGGTAGAGGTAACCAAAGCTACTATCATTGAGTTATTTGGCTTAAACAAGTAGGCTTTGACCAAAATAAACCTACAGAAGAGTGAGGAAGATTATACCAAGTTAAGAAGAACTTATAGAAGTGATGAGCTACCCCTATATATGAAAAGAGGCATTGGTAACAGAACAATTCCCATTTCTACTTCCACTACTGAACCATTCACTGTGACATATTTTTAATATTATTTTGTGAATACATATCTAGCTTTGTGCCAAGTACTAGGGGTGGATGCTCAAAATAAAATTTCAATAAGTCTGATGATGATGGTCATGAGAATTCAAAACCCTGAGACTAATATTGAGTATGACTTTGCTTCATACCTTGAGAGGGTGTCGTGGTGCAAGGGCACCATGTCATTTTGTGTAAATATGGTTTTAGGTTTTCTTTTTGGGGTGTTGATTCTTTGGTCATGAAAATAAGGTCATAATAGACCATTTGATATGTAACTTGAATTATTTGGGTTTAGTCTTGCAAATGTTGCAAAAGCTTGAAATGTTGTCAAAATATAAAATTGCTAAAATGCAAAAAGTGCAAAATTAGGAAGTTGAAGAGTCATCTATTGAAAATTCATGTAGAAGTTGGTTGGGTGGTTAGAAACGGTTGGAACATATTGTAAAAGGCATAAAAATGCCTTGTGCATCGTTGTAATGGTTGTTGTTGAAGTTTGAGACAAGAAGCAATGAAACATCATTTTTCTTGCATTTTTTGAACATTTTTCTCTATTTATTTGCATGGTGTTACATCCCTTACCTTGAAACTATAACTTAACTTGTTATGATAATGGAACCATGGACATTAATGTAGTTGCAAATAATAGCCTTTCATGTGAATATGAAATAAAGGATTAAATAATTGTTCTATTTGTTGCAACTGTAATGTGAATATGAATGTTTATTTTAATATGCGAATGTATATGATGATGATGATGATATTGAAATGTGAATTTACATGTTAGGAATGGTCTAACCCTAGTTTCTTGTGCCAAGTGGTTGTAGGATAGTCATTGCATGAAGGGAAGAGGGACTATCATCAGGGGGAGGATGTAGTTGACAAGGATAAATTTGTCATCGAACTCTGGGTAGTGTGTGGCGTGCAACGACATACCTTTGGCCATGGTTTAAATAATATAAATATTAATTATTATGTCAAAATAATATAAATTTTGATTGTTAAGTCATAAAATAAAATATAAGATACTTATCAAATAAATTTCAATTATATAAGGAGTACTTTATTATTAATAAAGGAAAAAGAAATTACATAATAAAATATAATAAACATTTAAATAAGGATTGAATTGTGTAGGAGTGAGCCATCGGTATTGGGAAACCTAAGCATATCGCCACTCTTCAGGAAATAGATGGAATGCAAGAAAACACCACTATGGAATTTGAAGGGATTCACCTTAAAATGTCGATCTTTCTCCTTCATTGGATTCATTCACTTTTGTATTATTTTTGCTTGAGCATTCTTTATGCACTTTTGGGGGTTGTGTGAGTTGGACATCATAGTAATCTCTCTCCTCCTAAATCGATCCAAGAAAGAAAAATCCAAATTCATTTTTGCCTCTATGTTTATAGCATCCTTTGGGGAATCGTTTATTCTTTCATCTGTTTTTGCCATCAGAGTGGTATCCTCTTTCGTGAATTTGGGTTTAGGGAAGCAACGAACTTCTGTGGATTATTTCTTCAATCTCTGAAAAAGAAAATCAAGTCGAGGAAACTTGATCAAACGTCCAATGAAGGGTTCCAAGGCCATCTTCGAGCTTCATATTTCTAAACAACCAGACATGTAATGAATTTTGAGTTTCTTATTTATTGATGGAATTCATATGACTTTTTCATCTTGAGTTTTTATTAAAAACATCTCTTCGAGTTTAAGTAGGGCAGCTCAAATCAGTTAATGACAGAGAAGGTAGAAATTTATCTGAGAATGAGATGGCGGTAGACTCGTTATTTTACTTGATTTAAATTGTAACATATCTTTGTCTCCTTCATAAAATTGAACTCTGTAATCACATCTTGAATGTATTTTCCTTGAATCTAGTTATGGCTTCATCTATGACTTACTACCGCCATTAACTCTTTCTTCTAATGCCGTCCATTAATTTCTAGTCGAAGTTTCTCTTTTGTTTGCAACCTCTTAAGCCTTCCTTGGAACTTAATCTTTGATTTAGTTGAACTGAATGGGTAACTCGCCTTTGTCTGAATCTTAAGTTGGGATTAGGGCCATAGTTTTTACCCAACAACTATTTGACTCATTGTTTTCTCGTATCTTGTTACAGAAGATCACTTATGTTTGGGATTTCATTTCTCCTTCTGATCCCTTCACGCCAGGTGACTCTTTTTTCTATCTGTGAGTTCTCAATCAAGATTACAGCCTTCTGAACCAGTGATTAGTTGGGTCATCTTGAACTCAAAAATCTTACTCTCTGCCTTACTCTAATTCAACCTATTCATCCTTGTCCTTTTGGGTACGTGACCCTTAATTAGCTGCTTAAATGTTAAAAGCTTGGAAGGGTAGTATATCTGTCTGCAGTTCATCTTTCTCCTTCCATAAAGGTATCAATTAATTTTATCTTAAGAATTCAAATCACTTAATTAACCATAAACCCTAAGGTTATGACCTAAGAGAATATCGATACTTCAATAATTTTGCATAAAATAAGAAACTTAATTTGAGAGTAGTCATGTCGAGCAAGGGTGAATGATGATAGCACAGTAGTGCTAGAGATGTAGGCACAGGAGTACTAGAGACATCGACACATAAGTGTTAGAGAAACCGGTACATTGATGCCAGAAGCAATGAAATCCTTGGCCAAGGTAGATGCTAGTTAGGCAAAGTCAGCTTCCATGTTCCAGATATACCGTGGACAGAAAGATCCTTCTGGATAGGGGGAACCTATAGAGGAAGGATCGACCAACAGTATAGGAATCATGGACACCAGGCTTAGAGACATGATGACATTTGATCCTTGTTGATTGACCTCGAGAAGGTTCGAGATTCTTCAGTTGAAGAACACAGGAGACCAATAGGTCTGGTTGGGCGGTAAAGCCCCTGATGATAATTAATTTTCCCTCATTGATAAAGTAACTCAAGAGTTCCAGCTTGAAGATGATGGAAAATAACAAAATCTCTCATACTTACTTCCAAGCATTTACTTTGTCAATTAAGTTATTTACAATTAAGCAATATGTATTTTCATTTATGAAAATGTTCGTTGATGAATCAACATTGTTGTTAGTTAGTTATTTCCATTCAATTAAAATGTTGATTGCTTGAAGGTAGTTCTGGAATGATAAAGTAATTTTGTGTTTAAAAAGAAAACCCTAGAATGATAGTTATTTCATTATGATTCTTTAGGAACGGTTAAAAGTTTTCATTTTAGTTGAAATCTATAAACTCAAAGGTTAGTGGTTTATTTTGTTAAGGTTGGAAACCCTAGTTTGTCAACAGACAATAAAAGATGTTAGTTAGTTTTGTTGCCCTAGCGGTTAATCTCTTTTCAATTCGCTATCTTTACTTTGGAAACCCTAGGTTGTTAGTTATTTAGTTACTTTTTAGCTGAAGTTGGCAAAATATTTGTTTTTCTGATAACTATCAGAAGTTAGTTGAAATTTAAATTTATTCGGTTGAAACCAATTTGGAACCTCTTGAATAAAAACAAATTAGCTATACTCAGCATAAATTTTGGTAGTTATAGTTGAAGACGAAGTTGGGTGTTACACATGGTATGGGACTATACAACCTAATCTTGGTCTGAGACCAATTGGAGATGAAATTCCTTGGAGTCTACTTGCATTTGCTTCAAGTCTCATCAATTTTCAATAAGTTTTGAATAAGTTACACCCATTTTACTGTAAGCAGGTCTGAACCCTGAGTAGGGTTAATAATGGTTAAGAAAATGCATAACTTTAATTTTTGTGGGTGAAAATTCATAAAACTCAGTGTCAAGGTCTGTATAGACATGCTCTTTGTGTTCCCCAAGTGGCAAGAGTCAGAAATAAAGTTTTGAGTTAATATGGTGATGCCCTAGGTGATAAAACTCATTGTTTTGTGCAAAAGTGATACCTAAAGGTTAGAGCTTGAAGAAAGATCAATGGTGAATGATGGAAAATGGTTTAATAAGAATATAAAAACTATATTTGATGTTTCTAAACCTTTGGTGATAATTTTTGAGGCCAAAAGTGTAGAAAACAAATAAACCCTCTTACACACAAGCCAAATTAGGCCTCTAGGACAGCAAAGCAGTCAAATTTTGGAGGTCACTTTCCAAAACAGCCCATACTGAATTTTTTATATGTTTTAAACAAGCCAAAAGGGTACTCAAATATGTTTTTATATTCTTGATAAGTGAACTCTCAAAAAGTTGTGAAGGACTGTTCCTTGTTGAAAACCTGCTAGGTGTAAAAGTGGTTGATAAGGGAAACTTGTAATTTGGTGAAGTCTAAATTCTTGTGAGCCTTTTAGGTTAGTCCCACATGTTTTAAGGTGTCTCAAATGTCTGGTGGAAGTTTTGAGGTCTTGGTACATAGTTGAAGCTTGTAGCCTTGTCAAGGTCATGCCAAGTTGAAGAGAGTTTAGTATGTTGAATTGTCAACCCATTTTTGTGAAATATGCCTCAATTATGTTTGGTGATCTATCAAAATCAGTACTATGTATCTTTCAGAACCTTTTGAAGCCCTCCATTCTCTTCATCAATTGGTATCAAAGCTAGAAGACTCTGGAAAAGGAAGGTTGTGTGTTTGTGTGTGTTATAGAAAAGAGGAAAAAAAGAGATGACGAAGGAAAAAGAAAAGGCACAACAAATGGAAATTGACTAGGAGATAAAAGAGTTGAGGCAAGCTATGGAACAACTAAAGGAGATGAGAGAAAATATGGTAGAGGAATGGAAGGTTAAGTTGGAAAAATTAGCAAGCCAAGCATCAAGTTGGCACTTATTAGTTAAGAGGAAGGTTACATGGCCTATTAGAAAGATTATTCAGTGGAGAAGACAAGAGGAGATGGTAAAACTAGATGTGAAGGAACATTTGTGGATGAAGGAAGATGATGAACAAACCAAGCAAGCTGAGGTGATGATGGGAGAAGAAGAATGCATGGAGTTTGCAGCCACCCTTAAAAAGGAAGATGTGAAGACAATAAGTTTGAAGAATGATTCCTTGTTGGAGGGAAAAGGTAATGAGATGATGTCAAAAATAGATCTAGAGAAGGTCAAGGATGAATTGATCTTGGAGGATCAAGGTTTTCTTCAAAGGTATGTTGAAATGGTGTTTTCTTCATTATTTTCCAAAGAGGATAATGGTTTTTTAGTTTTTGTCACATCAAAGGTTAGTGAACTTGATAAAGAAATAGTTATATGGGCAGGATATCAGATGGGAAAGGTAGAAAACAAAGGTGAAATAGATCATAGTTACATTTCAAGGGAACAATGATAAGGAAGGAATCCTCATATTTCTTTTTGAAATTGAAAGGAAGGATAAACCTAAGTTTAAAATGAAGTAGATAGTTCATGGTATAGTTGGTAAAGGTGTGTTTGCAGGTATGAAGATAGGTTCTACATCAGTTTCAAAGGATGGAAAGGTAAGAGAGCATACAACAGGTCAGTTTGGGAAGATGGAACAAAATCTAGGTGGCAACAAGTTCAATAGTGCAAGGAATGATACAAATTTGCAATATTTGATACAATGGAAAGGAATACCAGATGCAAAGGCTTTTGGAGACCAGAGGAATGAAATGATCAAGCATAATGATGTGTTGCAGCACGGTACTCAAGGGACTTGAGTTCTTTTTCAGTCTGGGTGTATGGTGCAGGGGCACCATGTCATTTTGTATAAATATGGTTTTAGGTTTGGTTTTTGGGGTGTTGAGTCTTTGGTCATGCAAATAAGGTCATAATAGACCATTTGAGATGTAACTTGAGTCATTTGGGTTTAGTCTTGCAAATGTTGCAAAAACTTGAAATGTTGTCAAAATGTAAAATTGTTAAAATGCAAAAAGTGCAAAATTAGGAAGTTGAAGAGTCATCTATTGAAAAGTCATGTAGAAGTTGGTTGGGTGGTTAGAAATAGTTGGAACATATTGTAAAAGGAATAAAAAGGCCTTGTGTTTTGTTGTAATGGTTGTTGTTGAAGTTTGAGACAAGAAGCAATGAAACATCTTCATTTTTCATGTATTTTCTGAACGCTTTTCTTTATTTCTTTGCATGGTATGGGAATGTACAGCCTGATCTTGGTCTAAGACCAATTGGAGATGAAATCCCTCAGAGTCTACTTTCATTTTCTTCAAGTATCATTAATTTTCAATAATTTTTGAATAAGTTATTCCCATTTTACTGTAAGTGGGTCTGGACCCTGAGTAGTGTTAACAATGGTTAAGAAAAATGCATAACTTTAATTTTTGCTGGTGAAAATTCATAAAACTCATTGGTAAGGTCTGTATAGACATTCTCTTTGTGTTCCCCAAGTGGCAGGAGTCAAAAATAAAGTTTTGAGTTAATATGGTGATGCCCTAGGTGAGAAAATTCATTGTTTTGTGCAAAAGTGATACCTAAAGGTTAGAGTTTGAAGAAAGATCAATGGTGAATGATGGAAAATGGTTTAATAAGAATATACAGACCATATTTGATGTGTCTAGACCTTTGGTTAGAATTTTGGAGGCCAGAAGTGTAGAAAACCAATAAACCCTCTTGCACACAAGCCAAATTAGGCCTCTAGGATAGCAGGGCAGTCAAATTTTGGAGGTCACTTTCCAAAACAACCCATATTGGATTTTTGATATGTTTCAAAAAATACAAAAGGTTACTCAAATATGTTTTTAGATTCTTGATAAGTGAACTACTCCAAAATTTGTGAAGGATTGTTTCTTGTTGAAAACCTACTAGGTGTAAGAGTGGTTGATAAGGGAAACTTGTAATTTGGTGAAGTCTAAATTCTTGTGAGCCTTTTGGGTTAGTCCCACATGTTTTAAGGTGTCTCAAATGTCTGGTGGAAGTTTTGAGGTCTTGGTGCATATTTGAAGCTTGTAGCCTTTTCAAGGTCATGCCAAGTTGAAGAGAGTTTAGTATGTTGAATTGTCAACCCATTTTTGTGAAATATGCCTCAATTATGTTTGGTGATCTATCAAAATCAGTACTATGTATCTTTGAGAACCTTTTGAAGCCCTCCATGCTTTGCATCATGTTGGATGATGAATTCTCACAAGTCATAGAGGATAGAGCATCGATTACATTCAGACACTATTCCTTACTGTGCCATTGATACTATACCAAAATCAAGACCATTAGACTAAACAAATGCACTTGGCTAGAGTGGATGAGCAAAGAAACCCCACACCTATCCAAAAGTGGTGCTATATTTGGGATAGTCAGTGCAAGAATTCAAGCTTTTCTATATTCTATGAAGACTTTGTGCATAGAATCCTTGGAGTTCTTGGTTACTCAATGCCAAGATTGCTAAACAAAATGCAACAATTGTTAAGACCTTTGGCCCTAAGACAGGAACAGGGTCACACACATAATTTTGGTGATTGTTTCTTTCTCCTAGAAGTTACAATAATAATAATCTATGGTTTCCCTACTGCTCCACACATACTGCCAAAGTTTGTGCCCCTCGTATTAGCATTTCTTGAATTTATGTGGCAAATGATGTGGATAGAAAAGGAAGTAATGCACAAACAAAAGAAGGGCACATTTCTACCAAACTTAACCAAATGTGGAGATTGGAAAATAGGCTCAGATACACTAGAGGAGTTGCAATATTACTTGAAGACAAGATATGCGTTGGGTTTTGGAAAAGCAAGAGCCTTTGACCCTGAAAATCATATGAATAACATAAGGAATAATCTTCTTACCAAAATGACAGTGGCGCACTAAGTGGACTGTGAAGAGGATGTGATAAGAAATTTCCTTAATTTTCAAGAAGTATCTAGTAGAAGGAAAAAATGGGAATATATGAGGAAGTTGGAGGAAGAAAGGAAGCAGAAACACAAAGATTTCCTAGGCTATTTTGTTGAAGAGAAATATCCTATTAGGAGAATGAACTTGATAATTAATAAATTTGAAGACTTATATGGCCAAAAGGAGGCATATCTTCAAAAATATGGTGGTGAAGAGGTAGCGGAACACACCTCGGACACAATCTCTGAATCTCTCATGGAGCAATTGCCTTCTAAGAGACAAAAGACACATAGCACTAAGCCATTGGTACCTTATGAGGAGAGTGAAGGGGTGGGAGATATTGAAGAGGTGGCCACTATATTACAATAATTAAAGGTTAATATTGAGGTTGATTAGCCCATCCATGAGACTAGCGCCCATAGGCATGAGGAAAGGATGGATGATGTAGAAAAAACAAGTGTAGAGATACATGAAGATGAGAGAGAAATTGCTACCAGGAGGTTTATATAGGATGTTGAGTTCATCAAGACTCCAAAGTTTAGGGATTTCTAGACAGAGATGAAGATAAAATAAATTGAAGAGAAAATAGAGTCAGATAAAGTGGGAATTGAAGAACCAAAAAAGAATCAAATGGTGGCACAGACCTTCAATGAATTGTGAGTTGACCACATTGACATTAGCCCTCATAAGGCTAGAGAGATGATTTTTGAAGAGCAACATGCTCATTTTTCCTAGGTTGGAATTAAAGAAAATGTTTTTGCTTGATCAAGTATGAGCTCAAGAAGATCTAATGTTAGTTGCAGAGTTTGACACTCACGAAGGAGTAAGTGGAACTGGGTATAACCCCAAAATTGAAACCCTGGTCATTTGGATCAAGCAGAAAAACACACAAAAGCCTAAACTGTTGGATGTAATATAGGGAATGAAATGGGCAGCAATGGTAAGAAAAATATAGGACACCACCCCTTTGGAGGCAGCCACAATGACCATGCACTCAACTATGTTCACTCATGCAACTGTTAAGGGATTGGAGGACAAATTCAAGGAGTATGAAAGAGAACAAAATTTCTTAAATGATGAAGTTAATAAACTGTTTATGGAGAATGTCAAATTGAAAGAACAGTTAAAAGGAGCAGGAACTTCAAAAAACAAGGAGATAGTGTTATATAAGCCTCCTAGTGACCCATTAAATATTATACAAAGCATTCTGGCCAAGCAAGAAAAGGCTCCCAAGAAGGAAGTGGATGAAATTAAGGAGACTCAAGATGAAGTAAAAAAGGAAAGTTTGTGAAGTTATGGAAAAGATTCTTGAGCACAAAATAAAGTTGGTTATTGATAAACTGGATAGTGTGCATGCCAGTTATAAATCACTTCAGCAAGCAATTGATCAAATAAAAGCACACATGCTTATATTGGACCCCCTGTTCAAAAGGTGGTAGCCTATTCACCACACTCTCTCTAAGTTATGCAGAGTTCTACAAAGGAGTCTTGATGCTCCTACAACATTAAAATTGACTGATCAAATAGTAAAATTGATTGCTGATGAATTTCAGTATATAGAAGGGGACGATAAGAGGATTGTGGCACGAATGGATTCATTCCATACCTTAAAACAATGGTATACACCAGAAATTGTGAAAGATGATGGTCAAGTAAAAGACTTGGATGAATGGAAGAAGGAATTTGGTTAGGTTATTCATAAGTGTTTAATCCATGTTAAGGGGGATAGTGACACCGGTCTTCACAGGCTCAATTTGATCATGGATGGATTGATTGCTCTTGATGTTGGATATCTAAAATTTTTCAATGATACCAAGGAACTACTAGATAGTCGATGGAAAACTCATCTTGCAAACATACCAAAGATCCAGGAATATTAGTGGCCATCATATTTTACGGTGTATCAATGGGAAGAGAAGTATTTGGCTTCAGATGACTAGGTCATTAAGGTGAGGGCATCTGGACGTCTATCATGGAGAGGAAAGCTTTTTAAGATTGAAAATCATAGGCTTTCCACGTTGATTAAAGGAAACATACGTCTAAGTGTCTTAAGCCTTGTTATTTCTTCAATTATGCAAATTAATTAGTTGTTAGTAAAAAAGTAGTTTTGAAGGGTCATCTCTTTTTGTAAAAGGCTTGAAGCTTGTTGCTTCCTATATAAATAGGAAACCAAGGCCAATTTTGAGAGCATCATCATATTATATTCCATTTTCATTTTTGTTATAGTAGGCATTAGTAAGATGATAGATTGCACATTCCACCCATCCATATCATATCAGAGACTTATGCTATAAATGTATATATTTTGAAACAACATAATGGAGAAGATTGCTCATAATTGGTAATCTATTATTTAATTGTTGTGTTAAATTTTATGCTTAATTGTTGTGTTCAATTTTATGCTTATCATAATTAGCTCCCTCGGGGATTAAAATCCTTTAAAGGTAATTAATCTAATTGGTTTCCCTTAAACTTAGAATTAAAAATCCTTTCATAGCATCACAGTAATTTGAGGGAATAACACTAGGATCATTAAAGAAGAGTACTATAACAAACAAACCTACACATTTGCACAAGGTGTAAACATTCCAAAGTGCCCAACAATTAGAGTGAAGCTGAATATTAGGTTTACCTATCATACACATCTATTTCCATTTCCATCATCCAACCATCAACTCCATTCACCCAATAGATTAGGCACTGGTCAAATTTAGAACATTTTATATAAATTCAATTCTCATTCTTGATTATTCAAACACTCTCAGTAGGTATTAGTCATCAAATCTTGCATCTACTTCACCCTCGTGTGCCATTGTGAGTAGATTGCCTAAATCAGAAGATCATTCTCAAACCCTTAAGTCTGCTCTATCACTTAGGTACACCCACCTAGGTCTAGCAGATCCTAAAGAGTAGGAGATGATCAATCTTGTTTGCCTCTTTCATTGGCCAAAAGTGTACTAAGAGACTGGCACCCTCTTAAAGCTCAAAACCTACACTTTTGAGACCTAACAAGGGATTAAGGGTCAAAAGATAAGGGATTTGGGGCTTAGGGGTTAGGTAGTTTAATGGTTAATGGCTTAGGGATTATGGTTGATATTATGTAATCTCTATTTAAACTTTGATAAAAAATAATAGAGGTATGAGTGGAAGGGTGTACCAAAACTCTGTTGGTGTAACTTTTGAGCTTATGAATGAAATAAAACATCTTATTATCAGAGATTCTCCATGACTGTGATATCATTCTGTATTTTTCTTATGTTTTTCATACTTATTTCTTCTTATATTTGAATGAATATTAGTTATTGAGCCTCAATATTGTGCTTATGTGAACGAATATGTTGATACAATAAAGCATTTACTATGGATTTTTTTAGTTACATGTTCAAAATTATGTTCAACATAAAAATGGAAACTATTTAAAAATAATGAAGTTAACAAAGTTGCTTATTTAAATAATTGTGAGTTACGTGCATTAATATTTTATTAACTTTTGTGTCTTCGCGAACATATGTTGATACAAAATGAATGGAAGAAGCATCCAAGTAATCCTAATTTTTTCTGCCAACAATTCATACCAAAGATTGAATAATTTAAGGATATTGCAATAGGTAATTTGTATCAACACAAGTAATATTACTGAAGCATTTCAAAGTTTAGGCCATAAGAATCATCCTTTTTTAAACATGAATTGCAAATAATTCTAAAAATTTAGAATTTTTGGTCATTAACATTATTGTCTGCTACAATGTCATCCAGTGTATCATTGTCAATGTTCATATGTTCTTTCAAGTATTTAATATTATCATCATCCTCATCTTGACCTGCATCATCTTCACATCATTGAAATTTGATTGTAGACCATCTATATTGTTACCAGATGTATTTGGATCATCATTTTCTATACCATCCATATTGTTGTCTTCCATAACATCATCTAACTCTGGATTTTTGTCTTCTTGTGCCTAAACATAACCATCTTCAACATCATCATAGATGTCAATTTCTTCGATGTTCTCTAATCCCTCTCTCTCATTTTGTTGGCCATCATTGTTTTGCTCAGTATCCACTAATGCATCGTCAAATACATGCCTTAATCTTGGATCATAATGTATGACAAATATCCATTTTGGGTCCAAAATATCTTCATAGAAAAATACCTGCACATGAAAGACATATATATTAGACGTATGTTATAATAATTTTATTGATTAATAAACACATGTATATATTCGCAATAAACTATGAATTAATAGATTAATGATCAATACCACTTCTTGTTTGAGTTAAAGAAATACCTGCTCACAATGAATTGGTAGAACATAAGGCTCCTTATCCTCTGGTAGGAACCATGAGGAATCTATAGAAAACAATACACTATGGGTATCATGTCTTCGTGTCCTCTGAAATGCTTCATACCATCTACACTTAAAAATACAACATTTAAAAGAGCGGTAATCCAACTCAATAATTTCTTGTATTTTCCCAACATATTGTAGATTCCCTTCAATTATATTCTTATATTTTGATCTTGATCAACTGGATTGCTTGAAGTCAACCATGATGCCACAATCAAAGGATCATCTCTTTACATCTACACTTTCTACATGATAATGTCAACCATATGCCCACATTGCTAGATATTTCCTTGCCTATGAAAGACCATTTATTTCAGTGAAAAAAAATATAATGACGAATATTAAAATAGTTAATAGTGTCAAAACTGTAAGGAAACAATATTTTGTAAAATTCCAACTGCACCTTTCTTTCACATCCTCTAGACATGTTGATTTCATATTTTGTTATGTTTGAATCTATACTTGCATCTTCTATTTGATTTTGAATTTGTTCAGTAACCCATTCTAGTGTGCAATCTTTGCCCCATTCCACAAGCAGATCAATGGGAAGTGGAGTATTCCTTGGGTTCAATCTCTTAAATTGTCTCCTTGCTTCTAACACTTCTTCTCTCTTTTTATCATAAAGATCAATCCATTTGTTCATAAAGTCCATGTGGTACATAATGAACTTGTCGAGTATAGCACTTTTGCCTACACCTATTACATGTCAACATGTTTATTTCAAACTCCAAATGTTATGCTATTAATTTGACAAATAAATTACAAAGCAAATTAATGATTGCAAGAAAAACAACCACACTAATCATGAATTTACTTACTAATTTCTACTTGAACACCATTAGATTGTAGTTTTTCTCCATCAATAATATTTGATGCTCGTTCTTCATCCCATAAGCCCATCTTCAAAATCCTTACCAATGAATTCACATAGGAAGAAAATGCTTCATTCAATACATACCCTTCAGCCGTGCAACCCTCTGGATGTGACTTTTGTTGGACATATCTTTTTAGAGTTTTCATATACCTCTCAAAGAAAAACATCCACTTCATTGATATGACACCACCAATTCAATGTCATTGACTAGGTGTATAAGTAAATGGACTTGTAGGTCCATGAAACTTGTAGGGAGCTCCTTCTCAAATACACATACAATTTCTGCAATTTCCTTCTTCCATTTTGGCACTTCACATTCGTGGATCTCGTTGGAGGTCACCCACCTAATATAAGAATAGTAAATTAGTATGAACCTTTAGTCAAAAATTAAAATACAAAATAATATCTCTATGTCTCTCACACATGAACATTTCATATAACCACATACCTTGTAAATGATGACAATCGACTTATGGCATTCCTCAAGTCAATTGTAAGACAAGAATCCCCCCTAATTGCTAATGGCATGATATGCTATCAAACACATTTATGAAAAGGTCATTAGTAATTTTTTCTCAGACAACAAAATATCAAAATATATTTAGTACTTAATCAATGTTACCAGTAAATGTTAAATGATGATATATAATACCTTTATAAAATTATGAAAATCATGTGTTTTAAATCCTGTGATATGTCCATCAACTATAAAAGCTTTAGCCAATGATGACCCATATCCAGTAGGTGTCCTTATTGAACGGATGACATTTTTTAGTTGGTCTAGCTCTCTTTTTTTCAAAATCCATGGAGCTTCTGCATATGTTTCATTTTCCATGTTTGGCCACAAATGTTTTCTATCAATTTTGGTACACAGAAGAGCAATATCTCTCCTCGAAGAGAAGGTTCCCTTCTCTTTGCTTGATATATGTCGAAATATAGAATCTGGGACATTTTTGAAGGTGTGCATAGGATCTAATAGGTGAGATATTAATAGATCCTTCTAGTAAGGGAGCTCATAAAATATGGATTTCCTTTTCATTCCTTCTGGCATATTAACTACAACTTGTTCTGGTTCTTCAATTGAATCACCCTGATCAAAAAAATCCTCCCAAGCTTTCAATTTAGCTTCTTCATACTTCTTAAGCCAATCACCTGAACCCATAATCATGGGAGGGCCTCTATTTTCAACTTTTCCATCAAATTGATTCTTCAGGCAATTTCTAAACTTATGATCTAGTGGTAGAAAAACCTTGTTTGCATAAATAAATTTATGTAGATCTTTAGAATACTGCCCTTGAAATTTTTCTGCACATCTTGGACATGCAAATATCCCTTTTTTTGAAGCCCTGCAATTCAATAAGTAATGTTAATAACATAAAAAAAATAGTATAAAACTAAGTATGAAAGTTGGGATGAAAATAAATTATGAATGTAAATACATAAATATTTTATCTTACCAACAAACACCAAGTCCTGGGAAATCATGAATAGTCCAACATAGCACACCATACAACATGAAGGACCTATTTGATGGAGTACATGATATGTCATACATTCTTATTCCTTTCCATAGCAGTTGCATATCATCGATAAAGTGCGCAAGATAAACATCCATGTTTTTAACTTGATGTTTTCCTAAAACAATGAGAGTCAGCATAAGGTGCTCCTTTCTAACACTCATCCATGGGGGAATATTGTATACTATCAATCCAACTATCCAAACACTATAATTTGAGCTCAGGAAAGAGAATGGGCACACTCCATCAATTGCAAGACCAAACCTGATACTACGGGGTTCATCTTTGAATTTTCTTGGCCATTTTTCCTCTATGTGTTTCATTGCTTTGGAGTCAGTAGAAATTCGCATGAATCCATCTTTACTCCTATTCTTTGCATGCCAGTCCATCAATTGTGCAAGTGACTTGCAACAAAATATTCGTTGAAGTCTAGGTATAATTGGCATGTGATGTAAAGCCTTCTTTGGAACTGTAGGACCTTTTACATCTGTACGATATCTCTTCTCTTTGCATACATGGCATTCTACCTTGTTTTGATATTCATCTTTGTATATCATTTTATATGAATTAATTTTCTTATATTCAATCACCAACTCAACCAACAACAGATGTGCCGCTCTGCAAGTTGATGGAAACACATTCTCTTCAGGGAATATTTTAGTTTTTAGTGCCTTGTAAGATTTCCAGAGATTAAATCAATTTAATGTTTGACTTATGATGAACATGTTTGATATGTCAATCTATATTGGGACTATTTATATACAATATACGGTTTTAAAATCCCCTTAAAGAAATATAAATGAAGTTGATGAATGTTTTCGAATTATATACACCAATTGACAATGCAAAGTAAGAAATATATTTCAACTCACTTTAGTAGGGTAGTGAATCCTTTGTCTGACCAACCAAATAGTGACTTGATTTCTGATAATATTAATGTGCATCCCAGTTTTGAGGTTCTACTAGCACCCTATTTGAACATGGGTGTCTTTGTTTCTTGCTTGATGGAGTCTTTCAGGTTGTTATCATCAACATTACGTCGGTGGTAATTACCCCTGCTATCATTGTTATTGTCAACCATATGATCATTATTGTCATCATTGTTTCCATCCCCAAAGAAACCTGTAAGCATTTCATTCAATCCTTCTTCATGCACTGCATTTTCACTATCATGATCATCATCATTAAGGCTAAGTGGCATGTCATTAGTGTATGCGGATCTCATCAGCTCTTCAGATTTCTCAGCTGGTAGTATTCTCTTCAATGTTGCTCTTTCACCCCGGTATTGTTTAAAGGATGGTTTGGATCATCCTATCCAAATCTTAATAACCCAGTTGGATCTTGGGTATTAGTATGTGTTTCATCAACATATTCTACCTATCAACAAACGCAAGCATTATTTAATGTTTGTCAACAATTAGATAAATCATAAATGTATTAATTTCAAAGAAATATAATCAAATATGGCTTAAAAAATAAAAATATAAATTGTATGAACATATATACATCAATTGAATAATGGAACATTATTTTATAGACTACCTTTTTATACAATAATTTAAATAAAGCACAATTTTGACAACATAATTTATAAAACATCAGCCACACTCATTTATTATTGTTTAGTTTTATGCCTTTAAGAACATCCTTAGGGAGACCTTGTTCTTCCCTTTTCTTTCACGTAGGAGTGTGTTTTAAGAAGGGGTAATCAATCAATAACTCATCCCCAATGGTAAGGTCCATAATAGCCTCAACCATTATCAATCTATCAACCTCTCTTTCCATATCTCCATCTTTATCATTTATAACCTCAACAAATTGACAATTTGGTCTTACAGTAGGGTCCCTTCCCTTACCACTATTTAAAAATCCTGCAATATTTTTGTGTGTGTATGCACGTCCATCTATATACATAAGATGACCTCTATTCATTTCTTTTCCACTTTCCAATTGGAGATGATGTGTATACATATTCAAATTTAGACCATATGCTGACATGCTAGGCTTATATTATGCTAGCCTTCTCCATTCACCATTGTAATATGATGGACCGTAATATGGCATTAATCTCCTAGTGGTTTGTTCTAAATTGTTTCTATGTTTAGATCCCACATGTACATTTTAGAAAATAAAGAGGCCTAGATTCACTCCATGAACATTGGAGGGTCATATCATGTAGTTGTATCCCCAAAATTGAAACACCTCGTACACTCTAGGTAGTTGTTGATCACTAGGCCAAGCACAATATAGTCGACGATCAAATGTCTCTTTGTAAATTGATCTCAAACTCAGGGGCAAGTCATCATCTCCATTACATTAATTCTCATAGGGTATGTAATCCACCTTCCCCTTCTCTTTAAGTAAATTATGCATCTTTAAACCAGTTCTTGTTTTGTTACTTGTTTTCATCAATTCCTCATCTTTTGAGCTGGTATATTGGCACATATTTTTGTTAGATGTATCATCTGATAAATGATTATTTCCCTCTAGGTTGGAAGTCGATGTTCCAAGAAACTTTAAACCAAGAACTTTATCCTGCAAGTATCCATTAAGAAAAAAATTAGTTATTTAAATAATATAAAACAATGTTTAAACAAAGTATACATGTTATTTATATCAAATTGGAAAATTCCTTACCACGATTCCTATTGTATTTGAATCGATTATAGGAGGCATACTACCAATTGGAAGCTCATCATATATGTAATGTCTTTGTACAATTGCTCATTTGAATTATTTCTTTCCACGACATACAGAACATTCACAAACAACAATTTTCTCAAAGTATTCATCCCATGTACTATAGTCCTGACCAATCTCTTATTCAGTGCAATCATTTGTTGTGTTTGCAAGATTCATTGTTATATCCTCTTCTACCCACTATCCTCTACGTGATTTAATAGTTTTAGGTCCACATCCGCGTACATATCTTTTTCTTTTTCTAGTTGAACGCTCAGGCTCTGCATTTGCTCCAATCTCCATCTAAAATAATCAACAACATGCATTAATTTATGTCAAGATTGTATAATACTTACAAATTTCAATAATACTTTTAAAAAATATGGACGTATCACAAAATTCCATCAAATCATTTTTTCCTAAGTTAAGTCAAAATTTGAGTACCTGATGTCTCGCTTCATTCGTTGTGTCCTCATTTGATATGACACGATATGTTTCCATGGCCTTGTATGGCCCCTATAATACACAACAAAGTTAATAATGTTTAGTACACCAATTATATCATTTCAACGAATATTCTATCCAACACAAAACCTCGCTTTAGTCATATATTTGACATATTGATATCATGTTTTGGCCATCCTAATTTTCAAACTTTTCCCTTGATCATAGAATCACATTTAATCACCATTCCTGTGCATTTTCAACCAATAAGTTTGACCTCAGAGGCCTCATGGACAAAAAAATGACTTTATCTCCTCTATGTTGTAGCATTTGTGAATTCATTTAAACACCTTCCTCCTTTGGTTGAGGTTGCTTTCTCTTCTTACCTCTATTGTATCTAAAGATTCCATCGTCATATCTATTTCCACCCACTTTCCTCTCTGCGATTTAGTAGTTCTGTGTCGTCCACGTCCTCTCTCCATGGCCTCCTCTAGATCCTGTCATACACAACAATGACAATAGTCACATAACACCTATGCACCATGAGAATACTATTGAAATTATCTTGTTAATATGCTCACTTTTCATTAAGACGCACTATGAAAAACAAAATAGGACATTGCAACACTTTGCTCTTCACAAAAAGTTTACACACAAAATCTTGACAACTAGAGCTCAAATCTTATGATTACAAGATGACTACAAATTCACATCAAAAAGAAATTTATTTACAAGTTGACTACAAATAAAACCTATTAATAATAATTTTAGTTGAACATCCCTTCCATGGCCCCTTGTTATCCTAGATGAAAGAAAACCTATTACTAATAATTTTAGTTGGTTTTCTACCTTACACTTCTTCCACAAATTCATTAAAACCATAGATATTTTCTCTTTGAAAACTAGAGATCGGATTCCTTATTCTTGATTGAAACCTACTTTACATTGGATAGTGTGAGAATATTTATCTTAGATAAGATCCAAAACTTTAATTCTTGATTTTTTATTTTTCATGATTGGTGTTTATCCTCCATAGAGGTCGTGGTGAAAGTAGTTGGCTTGGTTATGTAGAAATCCCCTCATCAAATAAAAGCCAACAAATATTTACAAATGGCTCAACCCATATAAGACTTAACAATTTACTACAACTTTAATGAAAGATTGATACATATCATGACCTACTTTATGTTGTATGGAAATCATATTTGTAGCCTAATATGTTATGTTTTCATAATTAGTATTGCATGGAAGTCTAGCCACTAGCTAAAACCTTTAAAATCTTGATTGATTTAGCTAGCATGTATATCTTCATTAGCCAAGATAAGGCATGAGATCTGAATTTATTTGTTTGATAGGTAAAAGAGTTTGGTTTTCAAGTTATTAAAACACAATACAACTTTTTTTAAGTTCCATCAAATTATGTTTTTATTATGTAAAGTTTCTAGGATGTATCCATTTTTTCCAAGCTGGTTGGTGGTATGTTATTGTCACACTAGATTCCAATGTTATAAAACCCTTACTACTTAAACATTTACCTCAATTCCAAATGTTTGCATGAGGAACATTTTGGTTTGGCACAACTAGGTGCTAAATTAGGCAGACTTTGTGCCGCCTTTGGCGCCCCAAAGAGATTACATTTAGGGTTGAAAGTCGGTGCTAAAGTCGACATTAACTACAAAGACTATAGCGCCAACTAATGAATCAAAAACCAAAAATTAAAAATTCCCACCTGCGTTAAAACATACCACACAACAAAACAAAACTTTCATACCACAAACTTGACGAAAATAATTTGCCATAGGTCGCTCTCACTTTTTGTTTCAATTGTTTTACGTTTGTTAGGTTGGTCTTGTTGTTGATCTTTTAGTTTTCATTTTTCTTGTGTGTTTGCATTATTTGGTTGCCCGATTTTATTTTGTTGCCAGATACAGAGTATAGGATAGATGGTGTCTACAGTTTTTGGTCGCTCGGTTTAATTTTGTTGCGAGATACAAAGTAGAGGATAGATGGATATAAATCAAACCTCTGATTTCACGTTAAATGTGAAAACTAGGTATGTTTTTCCTTTTGGTTCAATTTGAATCCATATAAAGATATTTAGATAGAATTTTTACTAATAGATTTGTACAAAAGGGATGCCACCTAGTAGATAATGGTTGGGCTTTGGTTGCTTTGGGTTATTTGGTGGTCTTATTTTTGCATTATTCGTTCCATCATAGGGTTTTAACTCTCAACAGATATCTCATAGGCATTTAAATCCATAAATAGAGTCATTCAAGGTAAAGCTTGCTCATTAATCACTTGTTTCTTTTAAATCGCCCATTTCTTTTAATTTCTTTGATTTGTGGCTTGCTTTCATACCACAAAAAAAAAAATTCATACCACAAACTAGACGAAAACTTTCATACCTACCAGTGTGTACTTCATTTGCCTCCACAGACTAGATGAAAATAATTTTCCCTAGGTCACCTCAAAATGTCAAGCAATAGAGGGAAGGGAGCAAAGGGAGCATACTCTATCCACAATGAGGTAATTCATTGTCAATTTATAGATTTGTAAATGTTTCCATTGTTTCTTTGATTTTTAGTTTTTATTTTTTTATTTCTAAATTTAAAAGAAGAAATTTATTTGATATATATATATATATAGGGACATGAGATTGACAAAGATAAAGAGGCATTGGCTTCCATATTGGGGGTAGAGGTAGTGAACAAATTGGATGGTGTGGACTTGACAATGCTTGCCAAATACATAGAAAAATGATCTAGTAAAGCCCCTAAAACATTACAACCAAATCAACCGTGTCAAAGGGAATCAATTGATTCCCCAACCAGTCTTGGATCGAGCAAAAGATCTAGGAGGAAATCAATAACAATAAACTCTAAGAATTTGGAACAGGGAGCAGAGACTTCCAATGTCCTAGCCACTCCTAAGACACAAACTTCTTCCACCACACCATGTTTTGCATCTTGCATTGGTAGCTACAATACCAAGATAGAATACGATGTGGTTTCAGGGGAAGTCTGAATGACAAATGCTGGAAAAACGTTTGTGAATAGGTTGAAGGAATCATGCCTTCAACGGTTCAAAGACCATCTACATTGGCCATTCTCAAAGATATCCATGCACCTGCAAAAAGAAGTTATCCATGACATGGAGACTGAATTTGGCATGGGTTGGTCTATAAAGAAGATAAAGCTACAAATGTCTCAAAACTGCAAGAACTTTTAGTGAAAGCAAACAAAGAAGATAAAAAACTCCCTCCCGAGCTAAGGCTCGAAAAAAGGCTAATTGATGTAAGTGTGAAAGTATGGAAAGAGCTTGTAAAAGCATATGAGAAGTCTGATGCATAGAGGAAGTCTAGTGAGGAGAGTACATAGGTATTTGAATTTGCTCATAAGATTATATCAAATTTATTAAACAATTTTTAAATTTTATTTATGCATAGTTAAATTGAATTAGTATATGTTTCAGGACAAGGCCTCCAAGGCTAGACTTGACAAACTTCGTGCAACATATCATAGTGGATAGAAAGGTTTATAGGCCTTGATATGTACATTTGGAAGTATATTTGATATGTTAAATGATATATTTTTTTATTTCCTAGGAAAAAGTAAATGATTTCATATTAATTAGTTTAACTAGTCCATGTGCCATGTTTTGACATGAGGAGAAATATGGCCAGCATCCAATGCAATTTGAAAAAGAAATGTTACAATGCAAAAAGTGGACCAATTTTGTAATCTAGATGGAGAACGAGGTATCAATAGTTGACTTTCAATAACTTAGTTGGATATTATTGTGTTGAGTTGTTTATTGATGTGTAGGATGAGTTATGAAGTGCTTCTTTGTTGGCCCTAGATCCCACTCAATTGTCCCATTATTTCATGTTGACGAAAAAAATATTATTTGCCTTAAAGGGCAGTGGGTGACATTCATGCCTTATTTTCATCACATCTTGTAATTAATGATCGTGGTCTTTTAATATCTCTTAAGTGTCCTCATTTAAGTTATGAGTTGTATCATTTGAATAACTTAGTCCCACATTGATTTGATTTATCTTCTTTTCTCTCAAACATGGTTTCTCAAGGAGTGCTTCCTTGAATTCATGTTGCCATTCTACTAAGTGATCCACATGCATCTTTTCCATCCTTCCTCACGATGCTTCCATTCTTTTAACATGTCAGACTGTTTTGATGCATCTTGGTAGGGATCTTATAGATCTAACACATCCTTGTAGAACTCATTTTTCACCAAGGTCAAGTCATCATGGATTTCTAATGCATATTCCATGAAATCACCTATGTCATACCTTACATCCTTGTCGTATTCCACTTGATGTTTCAAGTGCTCAATTTCCTTCTTATGCCCTTCCATTTCTCATGTCATTTTAAGGATGTTTGATTCATTTTATTGTGTTGTGGTGACCCTAGTCATAGCCCTAGCCACTAGATCCATATCATCTACATCCATTACCATTTCTTCCATGGCTTCATTAAATCTAAAGAGTATAGTATGACATGCAACTTCTTGATCAACAACATGTCAGGTATATTCTTGGGAAAAGTATGGGGTGCCTTTGTGGTGCCATAGATCTTCCTATATGTTAACAACTCATATAGGGAGTAATCTTTTAGGTTCTCCAAGATTCTGATCATGTCTTCAAACAACCTAGGGAACCTTTTCTCAAATAATAACTCATGCAAGGGAGCAAAGAATCTGTCACAGATGTGCTCATATTTGGATGAATATTTGTGCTCCCATCGGTCCTAGCAATAAACATGGACAAAATGACATGGGATGCTCCATGTCCAATTCATCCCTAAAGAATTTATTAGTTGCACAAATAATATAACACAAGTAAGAGGTTGTATAGAATTTTAGCTTTTATGCCCATTGGATGAGACTCGACTCTCGTTATTTCATTGCACAAAGTGAGTGAAAAAATAACTACCTAGTTTAAAATTGGCCCTTCTTTAAGCAACATATGTAGCAATGAGACTTAGGATTCTTGAAAATGAGAAGCATCCTTCTCCCCATACAACTTGCTAACTAGGGCCACTATGTTTTTTACTAAACCCTTGAGGCTGATTGAAGGGTACCATTTAGTGTTCCTAGAAGTTAATTGTCTAACTCCTCCTCTTGAGGTTTAGGCTATGTTTCAAGGTTGAAAACTAGGCACTTTTGTTGTAACATCCACTTCTAGGACCCATGGGTGATGTGGCACAGGGCCTTGAACCACCACATAGGTCTTATAGAGAGTGTTTGGTGTAAAATCCAAACCTAAGTCCTATAGAGAGAGAGGGTGGCGCTAGACTCCAAGCACCAAAAAACCATAAAATAGTCCTCTCATGCATGAACATATGTGACCAAATGCTAGATCAACCCAACACCTGTGGAAGATGAAGGGACACTCCACATAGAAAAGTAATAAAGTATCTCATGTGGGTCAAGTAGACCAAATAATCCATGCACGAACCAATAAACAACCTCCATGATGCCTCAACATGTGTGCAAGGGTGCTATGTCATCTCTATCATGCCTCAACATATGTGCTAATGCCAAATCAAGTCCCATTTGTGGTGATGAGAAGGTTGATTTATGTCAAAAAGTGATGAATGAACATGTGTGAGCCAATGGAGACCAAGTGCTCGATGAACTAATCCATATAACTTGTAGTAGAAACTTATACATAATATTTCAATGTCTTAAGAAAATAGGCATCACAATATATCACCATGGATCTTGTAATGATTTTATCATTCATAAAAATAGTAAATCACATTCACTATATACATCAACATTTAGAACAGAATATAGCAACTGGGAGCACAAACATGAGAGGGAATGAACTGACACTGAAAACTCCAGGAATTCATTGAGATAAAAACATAGGCCTTTCAACACCTTTGTATTAAATTATATATAGCTATCAAATACACCTTCTAAATAACAAAGTCCAAGTGTAACAAAATAGTCTGGAACCCCTTGTCTTTGAATTTACATAGTTTATATAGATAATTACAAACTTTGAGCCATTATTAGCTCATCAAACTAACTTTATGCTCTAATTAAAATCAAACAGAAATGTTTAAAACTGCTGCAAAGATTATGGTTTGTTTGTTGGAACTGCTACAAGATATTTGGACTGTTACTCATAAATTGGTGGACAGTTGTATAGAATAAGGCTTGTTGCTTATCTTCCAGAAGGTAGGTGAATCTTTGTTCCATATTTAATAATGTTGGCCCATCGAGAAGCACTTGGGAAATTATAAGCTATCATTTCACTAGTTGAGAACTCCAGGTCATTATATTGAGCATATGAAAATGGAGGCAAATAGTGCACTAATAATTTGAACTTAGTTAAGAGATCAAATTCATCTTTCAACTTATCTACTATAGACTGTCCCTTTCAGTGATTTACTGAGATCTTCAAATTTGGAGTCTTCACTTCTGCATTTGGCTAGTAATTCCAAATAATGATTTTGAGGAATCAAATACTGACGATCATCCCAAAATGATGGAAAACCTTTCTTAAACAGATTAATGAATCGAGCCTTGAAACCTACCACTTTCTTTAGAAGTTCATTTGCCTTATTTGCACACTTTCCATTATCTAATGCTTTCCAATAAGTCTCTGAGCATCCAATATAATAGTTGACTTGTCAGTTATCCCCAATGCTTGCAAACCTACCCTGGAAGTAGCATTCATAATATTGATAATTTGATTTGCAAGGTCTTTTGGCATATGGATGAGCTCTTCTCTTAAATCTCTACACCTTTGATTACTAGACACTTCTTGCTAGGTCGAAGAAGTAGCCTAGGCTTCTTGCAATTAAATTCTTCACATCTATGTCACATCTATAATCATGGCATTGTTTGGATTTGAAGTCTTATGTAGGGAACCCAAGGCTTCAAAAATGGTATCTTCCATTGGCTCAAAAGCATCTAGTTTTTTTGCAAACAATCTAAGCTCTTTAATATTAGCAATCTGTAGAAGGACTTTATTGTGCCTGAGGCATTCCATTTTTAGAACTAATATTGATCATGGTTGCTTAGTATCTTGGATGTACATGAAATCTATATTGTCTACAGGAGACTAGAGTTGTGCCCATAATTCTCATTCTTAATGGTGCTAGAGATGCCATTCTACTTCCATACTCATATTCATTCAAAATTAGGTCATAGATATGACAGTCCTCAGGTTGATTTTGTTCTGGTATATGCTATTGAAAATACCACAAACTCTTTTACTTTTTCTCATGCATGCTTAATAAGACACCATAACATAGGGATTTATTCCAAAGAAACCACACCAACCACCAAATCTCAATCATCTATAAAAGGCATTAAGGAGCTAAAGTGTGATGAACCCTAGATTCAAAAGTTCAAAAATTCCCTACATTTTCTGCACTAACAAGCTCCAAAGTCTAGCCTCCAAATATATTGCCAAGTCACTGTAAGTAAGGGTTGATTTAGGTATATAAAGAAAGGTTTGCTTCAGCCTTAATAGGTTTTCCCATTCCATCACAATATTAGACTATTGATTGTTGGTATGTGTGAGTCTTGGGCACTATATAGTCTGCTCCAACCCTAGATCACATTGTTGTCCTGAATATATTGCCACTTTGGATGGCTCCATATTGGAAATAGAGCTCCAATGAGGTTAGGAACTTAGGAAAAAGTGACTTTATTAAAATAAAAGGAAAATTATTAAAATAAAAGGCAAAAAGGGCCAAAAGTGGCGAGGGAAATATAAAAAGGTGAAAAAGATGAGTTCTCTCCTCATTCTACACTAATCACTTTTTGAAAATTACTTGGAGAGCTCTTGATATTGGAGAGGCTAAGGTTTGGAAGAAACCCTTGCATTATTCACTGGTGCAAGATCCACCCTAGCTAGTTAGTAGTGGAAGATCATTCATATTTTTCCATTGGATTCAATGTTTTCAAGACAATAGATTGTTGGTTGATATTAGAGGAAGTTGTGAAGATTGAAGGGAGATTTCTTGAGCAATAGAGGGTGCCTCTCTCATCTCTGTTATCTTGTGGACAAGTTGGGTGCTATTCCCTTCACTTTGGGCATGAAAATTTCTATTTTGGAAGCGTGGGAACCATATCTATTTTGTTGGGTGAGTTCCCTTTAAACCTAGGCACATTTCCTTCATTATCTAAGTATGTGGGAACTTATTCTCCTTGGCTGGGCACATTTCATTCCATTTGGAGCAGCAAAGGGCCATAGCAGCTCTTGATCTTAGTGCTGGGTGACTTTAATCCTCAAGTAATAGAGCATGGGCCTACACTACTTAAATTTGGGTGCTTTTTATCCATAGAACAATTGGTTGCCATTGTTTGTTGGTGCGTGGGACTTATATTGCCATTTCTGGGTGCATTTGGAAGCATTTACCTTGGGCATTTTCCACATCACAAGAGATTACTCCTTGTTGGGTGTGAAATTGATGCTTAGGGACAACATGGGGGCAGTTATCTTAGTGCTAGGCATTGCCTGATCTGTTTGGAGGGGTCGTGAAGCTCTTGGGCACTAAACAGTCAAATAACAGTCAAGAAGGGAGCTGAATATTTCATTTGGGCACAAGGAAAGGAGAGCTAGCTCTAATCGAATCCCTAGGTGCCATTCTTCTTGTTTCTTATGTGTATTAAAATTTGTGATAAATAACAAGGGATTTTCTTAATATATAAAGTTATATTGTTGATGCCCCTTATTGTTATTTGCATGACAAAGAAAATTAGATAACAGTCCTATGATTTTTTTTTGTGAAGTTCATAATTCTATTGCTGAAAAAGAAAATATGTACATAGATTACATAATTGAACCCTTTTGGTGGGGCTGGCACAAAAAAGAGTCAAACCAAAGACTAGTTAGGGAGGCCTGTATATGAAATTCAGGATTCTCCGCTTGACACAACCAAAAAAAGATGGTTTAGTTTTAAACCGCTTCCCTTTACAGGGAAACCAACGTACATGATTTTGAGAATGACTGCAAGACATGAAATATAAGATTCTAAAACAAAAAAGACTAAAAAACCCTGACAGAGAAAAACTAGACTATTGGCTTATATCTGGGAAATCTCGGAGGAACCAGGGCTAGATCGCTCCCAAATTCGGGCAGAGGCTTGAAGGTGATGATGCAACCATGCTCCTCATTACGCTCCAATTTTGATTCCATGCTCTTCTCCTGCGTCCAGTTCTCATTCGGCTCACTACTCTAAGCGGCAGTATGAAGGTGCTCTTGCCCCTTGGCCTGAACTGGTGTTGGAGATGGGTGGGAGTCTACCGGTGAAGCTGTTGATTCTCAATAGTGATCATGATTTGTCCTTGCTGACAAATCCACTTGATTTGAGTCTCATGGTTTGACTGCTTCAAATATGGTCTCCTTCAGGATCTTTATGCTCTCCATATTCAGTTTCTCAGTTGTCTTGACATGATGTATACTTGATGGCTCTTGATGATTATAGTTGGTTAATATGGCGATTCACATGGTTCATGGCTTGTACTTTCAAGTTTCCAAGTTTTAGTTTTTTACATATTGCTACTGATATTTAATATGGTGTTCATTGTGACAAGGCATGCATTTGTTTCAAGGCATGCATTTGCTTCAAATTTATATGTCATTGCTATCTTGACAGGTCATTTAGGTTGACCATTTTCAGATGTCTATTATATCTTGAGGCGACAAAACATTCATAAGGACTCTTCTTTTGGTCTTAATTATCACATTTTAATGTGATTGAATGTGTTGGTTATGCACATTTCTACTACATATATCATGGAATGTTTAACTTAACAATTTCATTGTGTCAATGGTTCTTTGATTTTTGTACATGGGCATTATTTGGTGACATCTCTATACGGGTTGATTATTTAATGTGGCATACAATATAAATCTTAATCGGTTTCGTTTGGCACATTGTATTGGTGTTTAACTTGGCATATTGAGTGATTATATCATTTCACTTTGGAGATATCTTTGGCAATGACATAGGTAATATATTGTATCGGGTTTTATTTTGCATCAAACCCTATCGATTTTTCATCGAGCACATGGAATTTGTGTCTGTCTCATGGCACTTAATTGGAATTGACTTCGACAAGTCACATGGAGGTAACATCATTTTTGTCAGCATATTTGATAGCAGAATTAAAATTCATCATGATGTTTTATTAAAAACATTTAAAATTGTTATTTCGGACTTCAAGTTTTATTGTGTTTTGGAAAATTCATCGAATGACTTGGTAAATGAAGGGATAGGGAAAAACAAGTTTTGTGATTATCATTTTGGTTGAATGTGAAACCCTAGCTGCCACCATGGAGTCATTGTAATTGTTGTTCTTCATTGGTTCTGCTAGCTGAAACAATTTTTGACATAATGCATTCTTTGTGTTTAAGCTTGAAGGGTATGGTTGCTCTATTTGATGTTTTTCAAAGGCTGAAAGCACGAATCTGGAAGGAGATTCAATGACATTACTCAGCTAGGTTGGTAAATACTTCATTACAGGTTTTCATGCATTTCTTTAGCTTCGTGCTTGGTCAAGTATCTCCTTCATCATTTGCTTTTTGTTTCACAAAAGAGTGTTACTGGTTTTTGCTCGAATCTGGAAAAAGATAAATGGTTACTCAATTATCTCTATCAGAAAAGCATGATTTGAGTTTGGTTATTCTTGACCTCACTGTGGGAATTTTGAAAGCTTTGTTAATTTTTGGTATTTGGTGAAGATATGGGTTCGGTTACAAATTATTTTCAGACCCTAAGTAGTGAGATTCTTTTGCGTTTATTAGCCTGAAAATTATGTGAAAAGAAAAAGATGCGCTGGTGAATTTTTTAGTTTCCATCTATCATTAATCATTATGGGTTTTTTGAAAACAGATCTATAAGGGTATTGTGTTTGATAAAAGCACTTCAAAAAAGACAAATGAGAATGATGGGTGCATACTATTATTGTATCATTGTATTTCCTGAAACAAAATGGTTCCAACAACCAGTTGGGTAAAAGTTTCTTTTGTAAACGACATTTTTTTGAAGACTCATTTTTCAGAAGATCTTTTTTTTGAAAACATGTAAATACAATGTTTCATCACTGTGAGATTGCTGATGTGATTTTTGTGATATTGTAACTTGTGGCTGTATCAAAAAAAAGGAAAAATTTGAAAAAGCTTTGTAATACAAAATAAAAATATGATGCAGAGCAAAGATGTATACTTAATTTATGTAGTATTTTAGGGATTCATTGTTTTGAATCTTTAAGGTATTAGATAGATTAAGGGTGTGGGGTTCTATGAGCTTATTTGGAAAACAGAGAGATCCTCTGTGTTATTGTTATTATGTAATCTAAAAGGGGTTGGTGCTCCTTGAAATTGGTGTTTCAAAATGAGGGGTTGGTGCTCCTTGAGTTGGTGCTCAAAAATTAGCCTATAAGGCATTGTTTACAGTGGTTTTCAAATAAGAGTCTGGAAGTCAACATTTTCAGGAGTGGTTTTTCTACCCCAGGAGGGTTTTCCATTCGACAAATCTTGTATCTCTTTGTTCATTTGTGGTTTCACTGCTTTACTGAGATAATGCTATATTGTTCATTGTTTTGCTATTACATTTCTCATTTCAGTTTATGAATGATTGCATTCAACTCATGAATGTACTTATCATTGAAATATTGAGATCAAATGTGTGCTATGGTTTATTTTCTGAAAAATGGTAAAATATGTTAAGACACTGATTCACCCCCCCTCTTAGTGTCATTTTCACTCCAAGAGAAGCCTGTGGTGGAATGGGGTGGTGAGCACCCAATCCATCTACCAAGGAGTCCAGGTGCGCCCTAGCCTACTCAAGAGCAAAATGGAGATCGTGGGCCAAAGTAGCCTAGGTGTCTTATTGCTGCTGAGCCAAGAGGGTCCATCCTAGAATGTTTTTGAGTTCCCAATATGGGCTAACCACCCTAGGGGGATCTACAGAGTCCTGTTGCATTTCCAAATAAGTAGCTCATGATTGTCAATCTCCTCATGAATGTGCATGAGGATGCTTGGGTCGTAATCCCCATAGAATTTCCAAGACTGATAATTGTTGCCTCTGCCTCCTCGCCTCACACTACTACAAACCACTCTTTGTCGTAGACGAGGTACCATGACAGGATCCAAAATGCCACAAATTGTAACTTGTACCAAATTGGAAGCTCCCATCGCCAACTCCACTCGAATCCAAAAGAGTATCCATAGTCCCCATGTTGAGTCTCAATCCATTGAAAAGGGGGGCCCAAATCCAACACAAAAGCCATCAAAGCATGTTGTCTAAAGGCACATTTACTTGCCATCACCGCCAGTGCTGGAGGGGGGAAACAACAAGCCACGTAGAAGTGAAGGGCATTAAAAATTAGAGTTAGATGGACTGGTAGGCCAGGTGCCTGCGTACCTCAGCCTACTGCCATGCTGCGTGCCAGCTGTCTCGGGATTGTGGTTGTCGGTTGCAATGAGGAGGGGAGGGTTGGTTTCCAACACAATTTGCTGATGAAAACTTGCATTTGGGGATAGCAATCCTATGATTGTGGTGAATGCTTGGGTGAATTAACACCTCAAAAGACATTGTTTAAGACTTTAAACTCATACCAACACCTACAACCAACTAAAATAAACAAACATAGATGACATGTGAAATGTTTGGCAATAGTCCTCACTCAGAAATGTGGTATTAAAAGGGGTGGAAAAATTAAGATTAGTGGGAGTGGTATTAAACAACAATAAAAAGTTTGTTTCTGTAGTAATTTAATAAGTATAACTAATATCCCTTTCTTCACTATTTCAGGCCAAGCATGAGAGCAAAATCATGGTTTTGAAGGAGAAGCTTCAAAAGATTTAGATGCTTGTTGGTGAAGATGTTGCCTCTTAGCTTACAATGGTTAAATTTGGTCATTATGCTTCAGAGGAGATTTCTCGAGATGGGTGGTATATAGAAAGTGGCGCCACATGCAATATGACAGGGGAGTGTGATCTATTTCATCCACCTAGCTCAGTAGCTACTAGATGCTTGGTGAGGTGTGGGATCCACACATAAGGAGCAGTCGATAGAAGAGAGGGTTTAGTTGTATTTGAGTTAGAGTCAGGATGGACTCTAGCCTTTCATCATGTTCAATATGTTCCTCGTTTGAGAATGAATGTGCTCTCAGTTTCAGCCTTGGAGGATCAAGGCTATACAGTTGAGTTCACAGGACACTCAGTACAGTTATGGCTAGAAGCAGTTGTGTATGCTGAGGACTCCATCATATTGGGGATCAAAGAGCGATGATTGTACCGAGTATGGGGTCGACCTCTTTGTTGAGAGGGACATAGAGCTAGTTATGAAGCATTTTTTAGGTGGCAGGAGGACCACCTTAGCAGACCCACTTGGTGGGAATGGACCTAGTTGGAAGAGATGGGATACTCAAATGACTTTAGCAGAGCTTTAGTAGGTAGCCACAACATAAATGAGGCCGAGTTTCCAGATTCAGAGGAAGCAAGTTGCTCCAATTCAAAGGGAGTAGTAGCAACTACAGACATAGATCATGTAGTAGGTAGCTCCAACCAAAGTAACTCCTTGCTAAGAGGGACTGTTAGTTTTCTATGTAGCTAGGTATGTAGCAAGGTTGTTACTTTCACATTGGGTGTGTCTAGCAATGTGAAAAGTACCCTTATGTATCTCATCCATGGCCAATGGGTTTCTTCATTCAATAGGTATGGAATCTCTACAAATGCAATTTCAAGGCATATCATTGTACCTACCACTAGGCCTATTATACCCAAGTGTCTGGTATGATTACCCCATTGATTTACTTATCTCATGCAAATAGAAACACTAATATTTGAGTATCATTGCACAAATTTGAGGATTTATATACATCCCTGTATGTTCAACTAGAAAGAACATATCTTAAAAGCTCAATATCCTTTATCTAATCTCTAGTTAAAATCATAATAAAATTTGACTTTCAATATTGACTCTAAAATACGGGGACATATAGACTACTTAATTCTCAAAGAACCTTTGAAGCATATTACAGTGCCAAAATGTCTAAGAAAAATATCCATTTTTGAAATATAGGAGAAGAAGATATATAGACTAGTTAACTCTCAAAGGATCTTTGAGGCAAACATAATCATATATAACACAAAATGCAGAGGGTTGGCACTTAAGGTTATGTAATAGAATTTACAATTGATAGTTAAATTGTATAACAATTTTTTTTATGATCTTTACTAATGTTTATTAGAATTCTTGCATGTTTTGCATCATTGGAATGACATATTAGCTGTAACTTTTTTGAAATTTTATTTTTGTATGTGCACTTTGATATGATGTAATATGATTATGGTTTCGTTTCATATGTTGTAATATTAGATATATAACTGAAAAATAAATTATTGCATGAAATAAATAATAACTTTTCATTTTAAATGTTTTTTTTGTAGAACACAGGTCTTCCAGAAGATCAAGATGATCCTCATGATATAGATCTAGAGTATGTTGGTTTTGGTACAGATCACATGGTAGAGGATAATGATGACATAGATATAAAAGACACCGAGGCCAATGATGATGATGATGATGACACCAATTATGATGACGACGATGATGATCATGATGATCATGATCATGATGGTGATGATGATGATGAGGCAGTTGTTGGTAGTAGCTAGTGACATTCATGATCATATAGATTGCATCATAGCTCATTGCTGATATATCGTTATGATGCCTCTTTTCATGGTTACTATCATATGTATCATTTCATGGCCTGCAGTACCATATTATTGAGTTGTATCATTTTGACTTATATCATTTGGACATGTATCATTTCGAGATACATAATTTATCATTTTTACTTATATCATTTGTACATGTATCATTTTGACTTATGCCGACTATTGAACATGTATCATTTTGACATGTTATTGATCTACTAGCATATTTGACTTTCACTTGTTTTAGTTATATATGATGATGATCTTATCAGTATTGACTTGTCAATTTATATATATTGAAAGTGGTCGATGATTTTTGGATGGATATTTATTATGTATGATGATTGTAATTTACTGCTCAGGATGGATGTTGTCAAATTCAATTAAATTATAGATATTTGACTCACTTATTTTAATTCTAGATGATGATCATGTTATAATAATTATCTTGTTATTTTATATATACTGGATATTGTTGTAGATTTTATTTGATGGAGATTTAATAAGTATAATGATGTTGTTAATTTGTATGGATGTCCATTTCCCTAAAAATTCTTTATAAATGTTATCCTATAAAATATTTCAAATGATTTAGGGGTCTTCAAGTGGATGGAGCAAAGATCAATGAGTTATAGAGTATTCTGTTAAACAGGTTTGTGAGCTTGTCTTGCAAAGAGGATAGAATAAGATGGAGCTACTAAAAAACTAGGGAGTATCAAGTTAAGCTAGGCTATAAGGTGAAAGATGGGGTGGTTAGAAAGCAAGATTGGCCCACTCACCTTTTTTGGAACAAATCCTGCCTCCCTAAGGATGGAGTTTTCACATGGTTGGATTTGCAAAGGAAGATCCTTACAAAGGATAGGCTAAAATTGGTAGGGGTTGAATGTCCTAGTAGATGCCCTCTTTGTAAAGACAATGAAGAATCGGTTGATCATCTCCTCCTTTCTTGCTCCTATACAGATTTTTGTTGGAAATTATTTATGAGTAAATTGAACTGGAACTCCCCTTTGCCAACAGATTTAAGGAGTTATTTCAAATGCAATATGACTTACTCTATAATCATATGAGTTATTTAAGAGGCATGATATATTTAACTAATTAAATTGAACTAAAACATATTAAGTTAATAAATGGAAGCAAAATAAGAAACATTTTTAGAAGCAAAAAAGGAAGCAACAATGGAAGCTAAACTCAAAGCAAACCAAAAGCAATCTTGGAAGCAAAACTTGGTGTTATCTAGGAAGCAAAAGTAGAAGCAATTCAGGTAGCAAACAAAGAAGTAATAATGGAAGCAATTTTAGAAGCAACAAAAGGTGCAATAATAGAAGCAACAAAAGATGCCAAAATGGAAGCAAAGCTAGATGCAACAAGCGATGTTATATCATAAGCAAAATTGGAAGCAAAACCAGAAGCAAAATTGGAAGCAAATCTAGAAGCAAAAATGGATGCAAAATTGGAAGCAAAACTGAAAGCAAACCTGGAAGCAAACCTAGAAGCAAAATTGGAAGCAAAACTGGAAGGAAACCTAGAAGCAACACAAGAAGCAAAACCAGAAGCAAAATTGGAAGCCAAATTGGAAGCAACAAATGATGTCATAATGGAAGCAAAACTTGGCATCAATTAGGAAGCCAAAAAAGAAGTTATTCTCGATGCCATACTAGAAGCAAAACAAGAAGCACAATTAGGAGCAAAACTAGAAGCAAAAATGGGAGTAGACATGGAAGCAAAACTGGAAGCCAAATTGGGCTCTAATTTAGGTGCTATTTCTAACATTAAATTGGTCACGCTTCTCGACGCCATTCCCGACGCTATTCTAGGTGCTAAAGGAGGCGCTATTGCTTGCGTTACTTTTTCGGCGCAAAATCCGATGTTAAATTTGGTGCAAAATCTAACACAAAAAATGACGCCAAAGATAACATGCAATTTGGTGCCGAGTTTTGCACCGACAAAAGTGTCCAATTCATGAACTCAAATGCACTAAATTTTGGTGCTATTTTAGGCGCTAATTGCCTATTTTGTAGTGTACCAACTTCCCTAGAACTTGATCTCATGATACAAAGTGAACTTTCCAATTGTATTAGTAGTCTTTCTTGATGACATGTTTTCTATAGACCCCTACATAGACTTATAAGAGGAATTTTTTTGCATCCTAGTAATTATACCAAACTAAATGTTTTCTTTGGGTCCTTGCATAGCCTTATTATTAGAATCTTTCTTCATCATATTAGTTTTTCCAAACTACAAAATTTATTTAGAACCCCACCAATAAGATAGTGAATGTTTTATCCTCCTTGCCAATTGCTACCTACATAAAATGTTTGAAAGTCCTCATAAGTCAAATTTTGTACAAATTTCTCAATTTTATCATCATAGGTCAAATTCTAAATTAGTATCCTATACAATAAATATGAATTTATAGGAGTAGTGCCTCCTTCTAAGACCATATCTAATATCACTCAATTTTTTTATATAGATGGAGGCCATGTCAAAGTAGAAGAATTTTATAAGAGGATGGAAGAGACTAGGGTGAAAAATATATGGCTCAACAAATAGAATAAAATAGACTCACTTATTCTGGGAATTTTTTATTTTTTCTTAAGTATTGTATCTAGTGATGACTATTGGAATAATCACCAGTGTCTCCCTTTGGATTCAGGACATGGACTAATTGCCTCCCATCAATCTGCTTATCTCTAGCATTTGTATCGGGCGTTAACAGGTCGATCTTTTGGCACAATGGTAAATGTGTTCCAACAAATGGTATCAAAGCTAGGTTGTAGGTTCAAATCCCCTCAAGTGACACTAAGGGGGGGATTGTTGGACTAATTACCGGTGTCTCCCTTCAGATTTGGGACATGGACTAACCACCTCCATGGATCCGCTTATCTTTGGCGTTTGTATCGGGAGTTAATAGGTCAATCTTTTGGTGCAACAACAAACATGTTCCAAAAATGACATGCGTTAATTTTATAACCCTAAAACCAAATAAATTAAGGATTTAGATCATAATTTTCTTCTTCAAATCATGCCATAATATATTGAATAAATGTTGGATACTCCTCCTCATATAGATTATTTAGGTATTATAGTGGACTATTCTATTTTTTTTAGGATAACTCAAACCAATGCATGAGAATTATCAAAAAGATTGGTTGAATAAGCCAAGGTTGATCATGACTGTATTACCTAAGAGCCTATACAAAATCAAATTTCATATGGAATTTATTTGCATAATTATATTGATAAATAGGGTTGTTGGAAATGAGGATGCAAAAAAACCTTTACCCTTAGATGTTTCTTTATATTTTATAATCCTAAGAGGAAAGAAATTTATTAATAAATCAAACCTAATCAATGATAATTTACATGATTAATAGATTAAGTTAATAAACCAAAAAAAATCCATGTGACTTCCTATTTAGTATACTCTCTTTCTAAGAGATGGATTTTTCCAAGGTTGAAAAGAGATGTAAGTATGGGGTTAGGACTACAATTAGTGTATGAGCACTACCCTTAATTAATAATAAAGAAAAGTTAAAGATTTTTTAGGAGGGTGAATGATGCATATGTATTCTTCCTAATTAAGAAGCTAGAGAATGACACCAACCAATGAATTTAAATTGAAGCTATGAGTATTGTCACCAAATGGTGAAATAGGTTTATCCAATTATGTAGCTCATCATATATGTCGGTTAGATTCTCTACCAAGGTGCCATACAAACTCCCAAAATATATGAGTGCAAATTAGTTTTGTTAGAGTTGTGTCAACAAGTGGTTATGATACATAAATTATTTTCAAGCAAACACAAGCCCAAAATTTAGTTTCCCATCTTCATTGATAGGTATACTTGCCCCTCCTACAAAAAAATTAATGTGACAAAATTAGAATGCTTTCGTTACTTTACATCCATTTTAATCCAAATTAGTGTTTCATCCTAAGGAGAATCCAGAGGGATTACTTGGATCTTCTTACACCCATAGAGAATATTTTGAATATTTCTATCTAAATTGTGATGATGAGCATGAAGTCAGAAAGTGGGATTTTTAAGGGTTGCAACAATTCAAATCAAATATTTCAAGGTAGAATTGAATTTGTATGTTGGAAATTCAATGATCAGATTTGTGGTTATGATATTGATCCCATACCATGAAAATGATCTTGGATGATGGAACAATGAGATTTGTGCATAAAATGAATATCTAATCATGGTAAGTGCAATAAATGTGTTGGGTATGGAGAAATGTGCACAAATTGGTCAAATGTAAATATATGTATGAAAATGCGTGTAATAAGAATAGTTGAAGGTGGTTAGAACAATGAGCCCAACATCGCATAAGATCACACCATTTAACAATATAAATTAAACTATTCTCTTAAAATAAGATAAAACAATAAGTATGCAAATTTCATCATTACAATTTATCTACAACTTTACATATAAAAAAACATTTTTTTCCTTTTTTTTTTCTTTCCTCCCTCCATATTTCTGTAAGCGAACCATAAATACGCGTTTTATGACAACCTTCGAAGAAAGACGCCCGTTTAGCATGGAGGTCTCGCACGTGTCTTGTTGGCAACACAAGAGAATTGTGGAAACTCATTACTAAAAACCAGGGTGTGGGGCCATCAATCCGGTCAAAAGTTGCTCAACATAAAATCTTGTTCCATTCCCTCGTCTGGGCAACAAGAATCAGTTGATAATTTCTGTCCCAATCATGCATTCAGTTGCATTTTATAGTAGCATTTCCAGACCAAATTCCAGTACCCATTTTAAGCCATGCTCCTCGACTTCCAATCCCAATGTTTGTAGGACTTCGAACCTCAACGGATGCCATGAACTTACACAAGTTAGCTGCTTCAATCCTGCTTCAATCCATAGAGAAATCTCAATATGCAGCGCCCAGTTAACAACAGGTCTCCAAACCAGACTAAAGGTCCCTAAGAGGTACAACTGCTCATTGTATATAATTGCTCACATAAGTAACATATTCTGAATATATTGTGATATTCAATGATTGTGAGTTATTGGGTGGTTAAAAAAGATAGGAGCCCTAGTATGACTTACCCGTTTACTTTGCATTTTTATTGGCAATGGCAGGGGTATTCCTGTAACTGCAGTAACAGGGAGTTCCAGTGATGGTTTTACTCAGATGCCTCCTGTTAAGGTTATGAGAAAGATTTTAGAAACTCCGGGGGTGCACCAGGGCCCTGCTTGTTTTGATGCTCTCAGTGCAAAGCTGGTGGAACAAGCAGGATTTCAGTTCTGTTTCATGAGTGGTAAGATTTCTGGCCCTCCAATATTGTAAGAAAAATAAAAACGAACACATACACACAAGAAAGCGTTGCTTTTTTGTATTATTTGTAGAAACCAATCATATATTACAACTGTTCAAGGGGTTGTGGTTGAATTGAAATATAGGACTTGGCTTAGGTTCAAATCTGTAAATAGCTCCCCTTGTATGTGGCGGCGTTATGTTTACTCATATGGTGGACATTTGAGTGTTATCCATGTTTGGAGAGCCTAAGAACACGGGGAGGTTATTGTTTATTGATTGTGGGATACATTTAAGTGTGACCTCTGTTCTCAAAGCTTAAGAATTTGCTCAACGGTTATAGTAGGCTGCCTTAAAGGTGGCCTATAACCTCACTCGTTACTTACCAGTCAAAAAAACAAAACATTATATTCTAAATTTTCATAGGATTTGACCTCCAAATGACATTCATATAAATGTATGAAATTAATATTCAAATGTAACATGTTCATTGACATCAGTGTATTGGCAATAACAAATAGAATTTCATTATTTACATTATGACAAAAGGCTCAAAGGCTACAAAATCATAAATGAGTCAAGAACAAAATGCAAAACAATAGGCATAGCAATAATATAATGGGTATTACAAAAACATAGTATTAAAAGAGCCCTCTTCCTTTGAGTCAACTTGCACATTAAGTTGTCATTCATCTTGTAATGTCCTCTTTGTTGGTGTAAGCAATTGGTGGAGACCCTTACCCTATTTTAATTCCCGTAGGCTGATTGAGATATGATAAGGGAATAATTAATTAATTAATTAAATCAAGTCTTTTTTTTCCCAAGAAACAAATCATACCTTGATTTCAAGAAGGAATTAAGTACATTCCTTAAATGCTTAGCATAGCCATAAAAAAAGGGATTATCCTCCCCAATGAGAGCAGACCTAAAACTAATCACAATCTTAGTCATAGGTACCAAATAAACATCTCAAAGAATAAAAAATGTCTTAGAAACAAAATCATCCCTATCCCTGGGAATACCGCAACAACAAAGAAGAGCAGAATAAGAATCAGCTCCCAAGATTCATAAACTTTATCCATCGATGATATCAAAAATTTGAAATTAGAAATCACATAATTTCCCACTAATGATATTTTCTGAATCATCTTCTTTGGGAATCATGACAAAAGTATTCGGCTGCAGTTCCAATCCCTGTTTGGATAAAGCATCCGCTTCTGTGTTTAATTCCCGAAAGATATGGTGAGCTTCAATATGACCAAACGATTGCACTATATCTAGGATTTGTAGAGCTAACACAGACAGGGACAAATTAGTAATCTGTGCCTTTCCTTGGATGAAATTGATAACTAGAGAAGAGTCACCAAATTTTTTCAAGGAATTTACCTTTTTTTGTTTAGCCATCTTCAGTAGGTAAAACAATGACAGCAATTCCCCCCTATTGTTAGTTCCTTCTTCGGCATTTGCTTTAAAAACAATATGAAACATAATTTGAAGGTGGAGGATGAAGCCCAATCCACAAAGCCTATCCGCTCTCTAGCAAGCCCCATCAAAGAAGGACCAAGGCTCATCAGTGGCAAATACCAGATTATCCGCCACACAAGGTACTTTTGGAGTCAAAACTAATTTATACTCTTGTATCTTTTCCTCCGCTAGTCTAGCAGCAATCAAGGGAGGTAAATTCTTGTTTTCAAATAATGTTGTGTTTCTAGCCGACCATATACTCCAATACACAAATTGGTGGAAGAGCCCTCCACATCTTCAAGTCCCTTTGCCTTATAAACTCATCAAAGCATTCACCTATGGAATTTTTATTCCAAATACCTTGTTGATGGACAATTAATCAGATCTTGGACCACACATCTCTCGTGAATGGACAGGTGAGGAACAAATGTGTATTGTTCTCATTATCATTTTGAGAAAGATAACACATATTTGGACCTTGGAAATTCATTCTCCGCAGTGCATCTCAAGTCAAAACTTTACCATGGAGAATCAACCACATTAACATGATACTTTTCGGGGGAGCCTTTATTCTCCAAAATTTTTTCTACCAAGGCTCACTATTTGTAGGAAAATTTGATAAAATTGTTTTATAGCCAAGTTTGCAGAGTAGGATCCCCCCGAATCATTAAATTCCTGAACAAGTTCATCCTATTTGTCTACTAGTCTAATGTGAGCATGGTCAAGTTCATCCAAGAAGTTTTTCCAATGATACGACCATACCCTAAAAATTCCCAACTGATGAGCTGTGAGCCATCCTTGTTTCCACAAAGAGGTGGATGTTAGGTCACCAACCCTGGCTAAAGTCACCTTACCAATCTGCTGTAAATAGTAAACTAAACCTTCTGGAAGACAAACTCTATCATTGCAACCCATAATCCCATCAACCCCAATTCTCACTTCCACCCTAGACCTAACTCTCCAAGCCAAATACTTCCCTAGAATCAAGAAGGAAGTGTAAGAGCTTTCCAAATATTATAAACATTGGAGATGTTTTTATTTCATGTTCAAATCCAATCCACGATTGAATCATTGCCAACGTATCTATACACTAACAACTTGCTCCAAAGACTTGAAGAATTGAAACAATGCCATTGAGACCTGACAGCTAAAGCTTTTCCAAATAGGATACTGTTCTTAAGACCCCAGCTACCCATATGTTTTGGTAGAGTGAAGTTTTTCTAGCTGACTAGATGGAGACCTTTATATGCTCAATACTTTCCCTGCATAGGTAATTAAAACATAGCTTTGTAATTTGATCCATGATTGCTTTAGGAAAGAATGCAAGTAGATGCCACAATATAGGAATTGCTTCCAGAACAATCTTAATTAGGACCAATCAACCAACATGGGATAACCACCTATTGCACCAAAAGTTAATTTTCAATTCAACCTTCCCCAATAACAACTACCAATTCTAGGATGTTTGGTTTCAAAGTAAACACTAGTTGACCACCACAGGATAACCACCTATTTTCCAATAAGTTAATTTTCAATCCAACCTTCCTCAATAACCACTACCACTACCAATTGCAATTCTGTTTCATATAGTAGTTTGGTTTCAAATTAAACCCTAGATACTTTAAACCATTGTTGACATTCTTCAAGCCAAATGGGTAGAACATTGCCAGCATGTGGACAAGTCCTCTCTCTATATTCAATGTGAAGACAATCGACTTTTGATAATTTATTTCCATACCTGCTTCCAAACAAAACAGATCAAGGGAATCTAGGGCTTGTCTTAAATCTTCTTCCTCTCCAAGACAAAAAATCAGTACATCAACAAATAATAAATGAGAGTGGCCATGGACCTCCCCATAAACGCACCTCTCAAATGACCACTTTCAATTGTTTCCTTCATTATCCTACTCAACCCCTCCGCCACCAATAAAAATAGATATGGAGATAGGGGGCATCTTTTCCTAAGGCCTCTTGAAGAATTGAAAAAGTTTGATACTGAACCATTTATTAACACAACAAATTGTGCACTAGAAACACACCCCATGATCCATTTTACCACTTTGTAAGAGAAACCATATGCCAAAGAAAAAGCCTTAAGTATGTCCACAAGACCTTATCATAGGCCTTTGATAGTGTTAAATTTAAGTGAACAGATTAAATGCACAGAAAGTAATTCAAAAATCAGACAAAATAACACAGCATATACCCTGGGAAAACCCTCCTCTTGAGGGAGAAAAACCCAGCAACAAAGATCTCTCTTATATTTGATGTAACAGTGGCAATTTTACACATTACAATGAGGTCTAACACAAGACCGATATACAACACCTGGCAATATGGAATGACAGATGGCAACTTGGTAAATCACACCTGGCAATGACTGAACACAGATCTGGCAGTGTTCGCTTTGTGTTGAATGGTCTTCAATCTGTACACCGGATTGTCTTCAATCTGTGCTAGCTCAACACTGTGTAAAGTTCACCTTGATGATCTGATTGAACTGAATAGACTTCGATCTGTTTAAATCCGCACTGAATACAATATTAGTGCTGCTTATGATGCCCTGTAACTTGTATTCGCACCTGATAATAAGTTTGCACTTGATACTATAGAACTTATGTGAATATCGAACTGATGATGATGTAGTCGAACTCCACCAGATTCGCACTTGAACAGATTGGCACTTAATCAGATTGGCACTTAATCAGATTCGCACTTGAGCAGACAGAATTGAAGTGAAGGACCGAACTCAGTTAGAGTGATTACAATAGACGAAACAAGGAGTATATGTACAAGTGAATGAGAGAGACGCCTCTCTTAAAATCCTTCATGTCGGCCTCTAATGATAGTCGGCCTCAAATAAATATTAACTATCTTCTAATGAATTTCAAATTCTTTTATGTCGGCCATAATATGAAATACAAAACAATAAATATAAATTGAATAGCCAACGGCTATTATTCAATTTATGATTCCACGAGGGAGCTGAGCTGGAAGGAGCTACCGAAGCTGCTATATCATTAACAGATAGGTCAACTTTTATAACAAATGATGGCCAATTCTTGGATTTTATGTTGTGCAATGCTTTTGGTGTTGTATCCATCGTCTCATGAATGTGTCTATCCTGTAGAAATCCAAATTTTGCTCATTAGAAAATACCCTAGAGATAATTGGCTTGATTCTTAAAGCAATGACCTTTGAGACAATTTTGTAAATCATATTGTAGAGAGAGATCAGACGAAAATCATCAAAGGAATTAGGGCTATCTGTTTTTGGAATGAGTGCAATAAAAGTTGATTGTTTATATTTCTAGACACCTTCCCTTCCAATCTAATCTCCTTAGCTAGCTGGAGTAGGTCCTCCCCTAACATGTCAAAAAAGGCCAAAAAGTTCAATCATCTAGCCATCATGACTTGGACTTTTGTCCTTTCAGAAAGTTTTCATAGTAGAGCGTAACTCTTCTAAGGATATCTCTTGAAAGAATTCCTCATCCTCCTCTTCAATGAATCTTGGGAATTTTCTAATCACCAAGAGTATCTGAGTTAGGTTACATTTATTGGGTTTATTAAAAAGTTTACCAAAATGTCTCACTCCTAGTTCTGCCAGCTCACCAATTTTTTTAACTTGCCTTCCCTCTTCATCCCACGATTCCCAAATCATGTTTTTGTGTTTCCTGTGTGCAGAAAAATTGTGATTTTTTTTGCATTTTGGTCTCCCTCTGCTATCCAGACAACCCTACTCTTCATGTGCCAATCCACATCTCTTCCTACAAAAGTTTTTTTTTGTTGCAAATTTTAGATCCTTAATAGCTTTGAGCTCTTAATCATTCAGTAGGAATCCATCCTCTCTATTACCAAATTTGCCAGCCTATCTTCAACCTCTTTTAATTTATAGCTTTGCAACCTATGCTTGATTCCAGCCCATTCCATCACCTTTTGCTTAATATTTTTTATAGAAGCCGAGTATTAGCTATTGGCCAAGACACCCAACCCGAAATCATATGGTTTCCAACTTGTTCAAACCAATGATTGAAACTCTTCCTCGAATATTGAAGCCAGATTGAACTTAAAAGGAGCATTGGGTTTATTGCTTGGTTCTTCAAACTCAAGCAATATTGGGAGATGGTCCGAACAATGAATTTTGTCCACCCAAGTTCTGCATCTGCCAACCTCATTCAAGATATGACTGTGAATAAGAAGTCCTCTTAGAAATAATTGCATTCCTTGCTCTGTTATTAAGCCAGGTTGGTTTAATGTCCACAAGGGCCAAGTCAACCAACCCAACACATTCCAAAGACTGAATAAAAAATTTGGCCAAGGGTTTAGGCCAAGTTGAAACCCCCTAGATTTCCTCTTTGTTTAATGTAAGATTTAAATCGCCTCCAAGAATAATATTATTGTGCATTAGAATCTTGGAGTTAAAAATCTTGTCCCAAATATTTTTTTACCTTCATAAGGACCATAAATGTTTAGTATTTTGAAGACCTTGTCCAGATTCCTGAAGAAAATTTCCACCATTAATCCAGAGGTTACTGCAAATGAGTTTAATAGGATTAGATTCTCCTTCCAGCCTGTAATAATTCCCTTGAAGCACCTTGCAAATCTAAACTCAAAAAAATCCACCCATGCAACAATTTACACAGACTATCACATAAAACAACACCACTACCTATAGTTTCTTGGATCAAAACCATGTCATGATTGTGAATCGTTAGCAGCCATTTGAGGGCTAATTGTTTTGCCTGCCCTCCGAGGCCTTTGACATTCAATGAAAGGATTTTCATCAGCACACAATTGAAGGGGTAATGCTTGGCTCTAAGTAACCTAGTTAGTAAAGATTGTTTTCCTTGTTTCATCTCTTGAATTGCTTTTCCTTGTGCCCTTTTGAGAGCTGACAATCTACCAATAGATAGTTGTAGGTGACATGTATCCAAGTCAATGCCTAGACCACCAGATGAGCATAGTTTGTGATGATTTTTACTTTTCTCCGTCTAAGGTCATATGGATCTCCCCTCCTCTCGTTCATGCTTGAGGGTGAAAGTGAAATTGTTTCTTCAGCAAAGGGTGTTTTCCCCATTGACCAAATGGGGAATTTTCCCAATAGTTACTAGAACCTCCCCAAAAACAATGTCTCCACATATTCCTTGAGGGTCACTTTTGTCAGGACAATCCTAGACCTTTGTGTTACTCATCGGCCTAGGGAGTGCAGGCTGACTCAAACTACCATCCAATATTCAGTAACCCCAGGATTCAACAAAATATTTATCCCTCAAATCATTGCCTTTTATGGAAGATAATAGAGGTTCAACATATTTCATACTTGAAGAGGAAATAGGCTTCTCCCATTCTGAAGACTTGGGCACCTCGCGAGCCATCAGCCAACGAGAATCCTTCAAGTCCTTTGTTGAGTGTCGAGTCCTCGTGCAATGCACACCATTCTTCCATATACTTTAGTGAAAAATATTCAATATCGAATCTTAAGGGGGGCTTCGGGCTTTCCAAAACCTTAGTGACTTTTTATTTTTCCAAACATAAATCCTTTATCTCCATTGTCTAATTTGTCAACTTTTCCCCAACACCATGACTTTGAAGCACATCAACCTTAAAACCTTTTGGAACCCTTTTTTTTGAAAATATTTTAGAGGGCATTCTTCTAAAAGGTGGCCTACTTTATGACATTGAACACAACGAAAGGAGACATTCATACAATCTAGGGATTGGGAGTGCTTGCGGCTACCACACACCAAGTCTATAGAGTTGAAAAGGCCATCTTTTATCTTTAGATTAACCAAAACCCTAGCCATTGTATGCCTATTATTAGATTTCTAACTTTCATCAATTGCCAAGATGCCACCTAGCCGATCTCCTATCGCCCTCAAGCCTTCTAGTGACCACCATTCTAATGGCAATCTAGGTAACTTAATCCAAATTGGGTTGACATCTAACCTAGCATCATTTGGATTGAAAAGTGGCTTCCAGTGTCATAGAACCAAAATTGATGAATCCCATGACCATTGTGCCTTGTAAATTTTCTGTACATCAATCTTATCACAAACAAAAACCCTATCTAGCCTTTGTTAAGGATGTAGAAAATTGGAGAGTAGCCCAACAATGGAGACCACTGCTCCGAAATCCAAGCCCCTAGGCTAGTGTGTGCAACCTTGCGACTAACGTTTTTCCATCCAAATCCAAAATGCCATCCATGTTAATGTCTTTTCCCACAACCAGGGGAATCTCTCCCCCCCTCCTGCGCTTGAGAATTTTCCTCTTCTTATGAATGAGGGTTTATGGGTGTTCCAAACTGTACCCCTGAATCTGGAACAAGCCTAGATCAACACCAACAAACCCTAATCTCTTATCCTTCACTATCATGGAATCAATTGATTTCCAAACTCCCACAGCCACTGAATTTTTAATCAAAGTGACAAAACTAGAGGAAAAGTCTCCATTATGGTCCTCCCCCCAAGAGCTTAATGTCAAATCATGCCAATGGTTTGACTCACCCACCGTACCTCTAACTTTATTAGAGAAATCACCAAGACTAGGGCCACAACCTATTGCGAAAGGCAATGGTAAAAAAATGAATGAATTATTTACAAGAAGTTGCACACTTCAAATAGTTTACAAAATGTACAAAATCATAAAGTTTCTAAAAAGAAACTTCAGATAAGATCAAAGACGATGTTATCAATAAACTTTACAATAAAATACATTATTGAGCATTAATAAATAAATAATAAATATTATTTTAATACCCTCCCTTAATGCTCAATCTGTCAACTACACCAAGATGCCCCTTGAATTTTACAAACTTATTTGGACTGAGCGACTTGGTGAGAATATCTGCTGTCTGATCCTCTATTGGAACATACAACAACTGAACCGATTTGTCTTCAACAAGCTTCTGAATGAAGTGACAATGAGTTTCAACATGCTTGGTTCTTTCATGGAAGACTGGATTCTTGGCAAGTTTGAGAACTCTTTGATTATCACAGAACAAGGGAGTCAGACCTGCTTGAGATATTTGCATATCCGCAAGCATCCGGCGAAGCCAAACTGCCTCACAAGTTGCCTTAACTGCTCCTTGATACTCTGCTTCTGTCGAGGAGAGAGCCACTGCTTGGTGCTTCTTACTAGTCCATGTGACTGCACTAGATCTCAAATTGAAAACATACCCAGATGTGGATTTTCTGTCTAAGAAAATACACCCACATTTTATGATTGAAATCATCAACAAAAAGCAAGAAATAGTTGCAACCAGTAACAAAAGTTGTATTCATTGGCCTACAAATATTAGCATGAACCAACTACAGTACCTTAGAGGCTCGCCATGAGTCACCATCCGTGAACGGTGTCCTATGTTGCTTCCCAGCCTGACAAGCTCCACAAATGCCATGATGGTAAGTCTAGATGTCAGGTAAACCAGCTACAAGTCCCTCCCAAGCTAGCTGAGAGAGATAGTGCACATTTAAGTGCCCGTACTATTGATGCCAAAGACTGGTGATAGCAGAATTTCTGGTTGCCATGGCTAACTCTGGAGAATCACTTGTATCCACAAGTTTGTATAGACCATGATCCTCAATACCAACAACTACTATGGTGCGAGTCTCCCGATCAACAATGGAACATTTGTGTGTACTGAATACCACATCCAGCTAAGGAGAACATCCAGCTGAGGAGAATGCCGCATAATCTGACTGCCTGAGAGAAGGTTGAGTTCCATGTTAGGAACGTAGTATACATCGAGGAATATGAGACTCCTCCCACCAGACTGAATCTGAATAGTGCCTGTACTGACAACTGTGTATTCTTCACCTCCTCCAAAAATAACTGAGTCAGTGCAAGGAGAGAAGTCTGTGAACTAGTCACGCCAATGTGTGAAGTGTCATGAAGCACTTGAATCAATGTACCAGGCAAAGGACTTCACATGATTTGCAGGCCTTTTTGCCATAAAAGCGTAAAAGGCAGATTCCTTCTGCTCAGTGTGCTCGACAACATTCGCTTTCTGCTGAGACCCTCCCTGCCTCTTTTGTTCAGAAGCCAAATGTAGACGACAATCCTTCTTCATGTGACCATACTTGTGGCAATAATTACACTGAATGTTCTTTTTCGTAGGGCTGCCCGGAGGTTGACTTGAGCCTTTATGCTGCGAAGGCTAACCTTTCCCTTTGTTTTTAGGCCGAGTTTTAGCTACAAAGGCTTGCTCTGTAGAGGATGATGAGGCACTACTACCAAATTGTTGTTTCTAGCGGTCCTGCTGCAAGAGGATAGTACAAAGCTCCGGAAACTTCAGATCAATACTAGCAGACGTAATGTTGAGAGTCTTGATGAAATGTTCATAAGACTTAGGTAGACTTTTCAGAGTGATCACGACCATGTCTTCCTCCATTTTCCAACCAATAGCTTCCAACTGATCTCGGATCTCCTGGATCTTGTTCAGGTGTGCCTGCAAAGTTGTCTTCTCATCCATCATGATAGAAAACAACATATCTTTCAAGAAGAATGCACATCTTTTGTCGGAAGTCTCATGCAAACCCTTCAGATGGTCCTAAATTTCCTTTGCTGATTTACGAAGCGGAATCTAAGGCAGCTGATCATCGGTAATTGAAAGTTTAATGAGCATCACCGCTTCACGATTTTTCTCGTCAAACTTTTCGTGGTCCTTACCCACCATTGTGGGATGAGTAGTGTTGCCTAGAATCATCTGATCAAGGCAGCAATATTCAAAGATGGTCATCATTCGCTGCTTCCAGGTATTATAATTTTTGTCGTTGAAACGTTGACTGCCTTCCAACATAATGTTGTTCAAAGAAGCCATCTTCATGCTTTTCGAGGCACGAAAAACGAGGTACTGAGAAGAGGATGAATACACGAAACTCGAGGCACAAATTCCAATGCAGAAATAGAGGCAGATTTAGGTACAAACTTCGAAAAATACAAAGTACGACTAACACAAATCTCGAGGTAAAATTTTCTGAAGACCCAAAAAAATTTGAAGGCAACCCATAAAAGGTCTCGAAAAATCCACAAATAATCTGCAATCAGCTTAATTTTTCTACCTTAAATGTATTAAAATAATATTCTTTATTTATTTATTAATGTTCAACTATGTAAAATATTGTAAAATGTCTAGATAAGATCATCTCTGTTGTCCGAGATCTTATCTGAAGTTTCTTTTAGAAACTTCTTGCTTTTTCTTGAGATAAGATCGTGTTCGATCTTATCCTTGCACATTTTGTAAATTATTTATTGAGCACATTGCTCGTTGTTAATACATCGAATATTTTACCAATTACCTGTGTAATATGGTATCAGAGCCAGTACGCTCAAAATTAAATTTTTAATTCATAAAAATTGAATTAAAAATTTGATAAAATCTTCTTGAAAATATTTTCGAAGATTTTTTGTTAGCAGGATTTCGAAATTTGTTTTTAGAATTTCGAATGTGGTTCTTCTGAAAAATTTCGAAGGGTTTTTATGATTGAAGGTCGTGATTATTCGTGCTCTTGAAGTCGTGTGATTTTCAAACCCTTCTGGGCGTCGTTTTTTTCTGGCCCGAATCGTGTGTTATTCTGGAAACCACTGGTGGCGGATGATTTTTTTTCTGAAACACGTCGATTCTGTGTCATTTGCCTGCGTGTTTTGTTCTATTCTGGTCGCGGTTTCTGGGCGTGTTTCTGGGCGTGATTTCATTCTCTTCTAGCCGTGTTTCTAAGACTTTCGTGGCTGCGTTTCTCTGACTTTTCAGCCTGCGATTTGGAGAATCTTTGGCCCGCGTTTTCATCAGTTTTTTGGCCGCATTTCTTCATTTTTTTGTGATGTTTCTATCTAATTCGTGGTCACCTCCTGGTCGCCTAGGGTTTGGCGTCTATTTTGTCAAATTTTCTTACAAATTCGAGCTGATTCCTGCAAGTTTTCTAGTTTTTTATGGCGGCTAGGGCTTTCTGGAAGCTCGACTAGGGTTTTGTACCCTCGGATCAAGTCAAATTTTTTTTTGGATTACATATTCATTGTGGGTTTTTTGAGAGCTCAACTGGGTTGGTCTCTGAATTTTCTGGGTGCATCGTTTTCCGTGCCTTGAATTTCGTGCCATCTGTACATTGTACTTTATGTAGACTGTACCTGAATTTTCCTTTGTTTTTGCATTGGAATTCGTGCCTCGAGTTTCGTGCATCAGCCTCTTCTTAGTACCTTGTTTTTTGTGTCTTGAAAAATGTGAAGATGGCCAGTTTAAATAATTTGATGCTGGAGGGCAGTCAGAGATTTAATGGCAAAAATTACAACACTTGGAAGCAGCGGATGCTGGCAATTTTTGAATATCGCTGCCTTGATCAGATGATCCTCGGCAAAGCTACTCGTCCCACAACGGCGGGTAAGGATCAAGAGAAGTTTGATGAGCAGAATCGTGAAGCAGTAATGCTTATTAAGCTTTCGGTTACTGATGATCAGCTCCCTCAGATTCCACTTGGAAAATCAGCTACGGAGATCTGGGATCACTTGAAGGGTTTGCATGAAACTTCTGACAAAAGCCGTGCTTTTTTCTTGAAGAATATGTTGTTTTCTATCATGATGGATGAGAAGACGACTCTGCAAGCGCACCTGAATAAAATCCAAGAGATCAGAGATCAATTGGAGGCGATTGGTCGGAAAATGGAGGAGGAAGACATGGTCGTGATCACCCTGAAGAGTCTACCAAAGTCCTATGAACACTTCATAGAGACTCAACATTACGTCTGCTAATGTTGATCTCAAGTTTCCAAATCTGTGCACTATCCTCTTGCAGCAGGATTGCTGGAAACAACAATTCAGTAGCAGTGAATCATCATCCTCCACGGAGCAGGCCTTTGTAGCTAAAACCCAGCCGTGTATCAATGGAAAGGTCAGCCTTCACAGCAAAAAGGCTCAAGTCAGACCTCCACTAGTACGAAGAAGAAAAATGTTCAGTGTAACTACTGTCATAAATTTGGCCACATCAAGAAAGATTGCCGTGCTCGTTTGGCTTCTGAGCAAAAGAAGCAGGGAGGGTTTCAGTAGAAAGCAAATGTCGCCGAGCACTTTGAGCAGAAGGAATCTGCCTTTTATGCACTCATGGCAAAAAGGCTTGCAGACAATGTCAAATCCTCTGCTTGGTACATAGATTCTGGTGCCTTGCGTCATTTCTCACATAGGCGTGACTGGTTCACAAACTTTTCCCCTTGCACTGACTCAGTGATTTTTGGAGGAGGCGAGGAATACACAGTTGTTGGCACAGGCACTGTTCAGGTTCAGTCTGGTGGGAGGGATCTCATATTCCTCAATGTGTATTATGTACCTGATATCGAGCTCAATCTTCTCTCAGTCAGTCAGATAATGCGACATTCTCCTCAGATGGATGTGGTGTTCAGCTCGCACAAATGTTCAATTGTAGATCGCGAGACTCGCACAACGGTGGCCGTTGGGATAGAGGATCATGGCCTTTACAGGCTTGTGGACACTGGTGATTCTCCGGAGTTAGCCTTGGCAGCCAGAAATTCAGCTGATACCAGTCTTTGGCACCAGCGGTACGGGCACTTGAACGTGCACTATCTCTCTCAGCTTGCTCGGGAGGGACTTGTAGATGGCTTACCTGACATTCAGACTCAGCATCAGGGCGTTTGTGGTGCTTGTCAGGCCGGGAAGCAGCATCGCACACCGTTCAAAGATGACGACTCTTGGCGCGCTTCTAAGGTACTTTAATTAGTTCATGTTGATATTTGTGGGCCTATGTCTACTTCTTCTGTAACTGGTTGCAAGTACTTTCTTCTCTTTGTTGATGATTATAGTAGGAAAATGTGGGTGTACTTTCTTAAACAAAAATCAAAAGTTTTTAATGTATTTCAGAAGTTTAAGGCCTTGGTAGAAAAAGAGTCCAGTTCTTGTATTATAACTCTTAGGTCAGATAATGGGGGGGAATTTTGTTCTAGTGCATTCTCCAACTTCTGCGATACCCATGGGATTAAACGTCAGTTGACCACACCCTACACTCCTCAGCAAAATGGTGTTGTAGAGCGGCGCAATCGTACGATTGTTGAGATGGCTCGCTCCATGTTGCAACACAGGAGTGTTCCTACCAAGTTTTGGGCAGAAGCAGTCAATACTTCAGTCTATCTCCTTAATCGGTCACCCACTCATGTTGTTAAGGGGAAGACTCCTGAGGAAGTTTGGACTGGTCGCAAACCCAGGATCAGTCATTTGAAGGTTTTCGGCTCTCTTGCATATGGTTGGATTCCAGAGGCCAAGCGCTCTAAGCTGGACTCCAAGAGCCAGAAACTAATGTTCACAGGGTACAGTGACAACCACAAGGCATATAGGCTGATCGATATAGACACTGATCGTCTTATCTTCAGTCGAGATGTTGTCTTTGATGAGGAACAAGGTCCATTTCACTCTTCTTCACCTGTTCAGCATTCAGAGGATCAGTCTCTACAGGCTCCTGATGTGAGCGTCCGACTTCCGTTAGGTTCACCTGATGGGAGGGATGACGAAGACTCAGTCTTTGATGATGCTCAACCTGAGTTTCCTCCAGATGGTAATGAAAATCTCCCTGCTGAACTTGTTCCAGATCCACAACCAGATCCAACTCCTCCTGTTACATCCGATGTTGGCACTTCTACTCTCCGGCCGAAATGGTGGGCTAAGACTATCAGTGATCTTCGTGCTGATGAGCTTATTGAGAGTAGATCATCCATAAACAAGAGCAAACAACAGTCTACAGTGAATTTTGCTCTCATGGCTAACATTCACTGTGTGTATGAGCCTCAGACATATTCAGAGGCAAAAGGGATACCTGAGTGGCAAAAGGCGATGGAATCAGAATACCAGTCTTCAGAAGAATCACACTTAGGTCCTTTCTGATCTTCCTCCAGGGAAGAAGCCCATTAGCTGCAAATGGGTGTACAAGGTGAAGTACAAAGCTGACAGAACCCTTGACAAGTACAAAGCTCGTCTGGTTGCACGGGGGTTCTCACAGAAAGAAGGCATTGACTACGAGGAGACTTTTGCTCCTACAGCCAAAATGAGTACCATATGGCTCGTCCTTGCCTTAGCAGCCCAATTTGGTTGGAAGGTCCATCAGATGGATGTGAAGAGTGCTTTCCTCAACGGTGAGTTGAAGGAGGAAGTATACATGATGCAGCCTCTAGGTTTCAAAGTCGCTGGTCAAGAACAAAAGGTGTGTAGATTAGTCAAAGCACTCTACGGCCTGAAACAGGCTCCTCGGGCTTGGTACATAAAAATTGACACGTACCTCACAGATCATGGCTTTCAGAGGAGTCCATCTGACTTGAACCTGTATGCCAAGAATACTGGTAATGAGATCCTGATTGTTGTTGTCTATGTGGATGACTTGATCATTACTGGCAGTTCGGCACATTTGATCACTGAGATCAAACAAGATTTGTGCAAAACTTTTGACATGACAGATTTGGGCCTCCTGCATTATTGTTTAGGTGTTGAGGTTTGGCAGACAGAGAGCAGCATTTTCATCTCCCAGTCCAAGTATGCTCGAAGTCTTCTGGATAAGTTCCGAATGCAGGATTGCAGACCTGCCTCCACACCCATGGAAAAAGGGCTTAAGTTGTCAGCTAAGTCCGATTCACCTGTGGTAGATGAAACATTGTTCAGGCAACTAGTGGGTAGCCTCATCTATCTCGCTGCCACTAGACCTGACTTGAGTTTTGCAGTGAGCTACATATCACACTTCATGACAGCCCCCAAGGCTGATCATTGGGTAGCAGCGAAGCGTGTGCTGCATTATGTGAAGGGTACTACTGATTTTGGACTCTTGTACACTCGGCGTCACGATCCTACACTCAATGGGTTCATAGATTCAGATTGGGCAGGTTCAGTTGATGACAGGAAATCAACATCTGGGTATGTGTTCAGTTTGGGATCTGGTGCAGTCACATGGACTAGTAAGAAGCAGCAGGCAGTGGCTCTCTCCTCGACAGAAGCAGAGTATCGGGGAGCAGTAAAAGCAGCATGTGAGGCAGTTTGGGTTCGCCAAATGCTTGCGGATATGCAAATATCTCAAGTAGGTCCGACTCCCTTGTTTTGTGATAATCAGGGAGTTCTCAAACTTGCCAAGAATCCGGTCTTCCATGAACGAACCAAACATGTGGAAACTCACTGTCATTTCATTCGGAAGCTGGTTGAAGACGGATCAGTTCAGTTGCTGTATGTTTCGACAGAGGATTAGACAGCAGACATTCTCACCAAGTCGCTCAGTACAAATAAGTTTGTAAAATTCAGGGGGCATCTTAGTGTAGTTGACAGATTGAGCATTAAGGGAGGGTATTAAAATAATATTCTTTATTTATTTATTAATGCTCAACTATGTAAAATATTGTAAAATGTCTAGATAAGATCGTCTCTGTTGTCCGAGATCTTATCTGAAGTTTCTTTTAGAAACTTCTTGCTTTTTCTTGAGATAAGATCGTGTTCGATCTTATCCTTGCTCATTTTGTAAATTATTTATTGAGTACATTGCTCGTTGTTAATACATCGAATATTTTACCAATTACCTGTGTAATAAAATGGAGGAGATATCTATAAAAATCTAGTCGGTTTTCAGAAACCCTAGCCACAACACCAAAAACACTGAGAATAACCCACAATTTTTAGAGAAATGCTGGAAAACGCAGGCAAAGATGGCATTGAAAATCGCGTCTATCAGAAGAAAGGATTCACGACTAAGCTAGGGCACAAATCACGTCCTTAATCACCAGAAAAAAATGCACTTAGTTTAGAATAAAAACGCATCCAAAGAAGTAACAAAAATGCGACTAGATTGAGGAAAAATGCGAGCATAAACTCGGATTTCGAAACCAGAGACGCGTGCCCAGAATGCGTCCAAAGATCACAAAAGGTCGCACTAGAAAAGAGGAAACAAAACTGCAACCCAACTGGAAAAAAATTTCATTCAACTCTATACGCGATTTTTTAAATCACGATTTCCCCCCTTTTTTTTATATATAAAAAAAACGACCTCTTAGAAGAGACGAAATGCAGGAGCTACAAATTTCTTTTAGAAAAAAACGTTTTTCAAAAAACAAAAAACTTTTGAAAGAAATTTTTAGAAAAACGAATTTTAATGTTCTGGTTCTGATACCATATTGCGAAAGGCAATGGTAAAAAATTGAATGAATTATTTACAAGAAGTTGAATGCTTCAAATAGTTTACAAAATGTACACAATCAAAAAGTTTCTAAAAAGAAACTTCAGATAAGATTAGAGATGATCTTATCAATAAACTTTACAATAAAATATATTATTGAGCATTAATAAATAAATAATAATTATTATTTTAATACAACCCTAGAGCCATTCCTACCTTCCACCAGATTGTCATGGCAAAATCTAGTGCCTAAGGGTCCCTAGAAATCCGGTGTAGCTAAATTTGGCACAGACCCTCCAAAAACCTCCTTTACTAATAGTCTCCTTTGTAAATCTTGAATGGTGGGCTGCAATTACTCGACAAAAACTTCATTTTCTATTAGAGAATCCTCTTTGTAATCAACTAAATCTCCGTAATAGTTTGTAACATCTCCTGAAAGAGGGTTTGAACTTCGATCCCATACTCACCTTATTGTGTTCTATCCAGCCAAGATCAATTAATTAAATTAAGTTGTCTAAATAAAGTCATTTCGCATTACTTATATTTAATTTTTTATTTTATTAAGTTGGATAGTTCAATTAAAAAGTGAATTAGTTTTGGAGCCCAAAATGTAAAGTTAAATTTAAAAGTCACAGAAAATAATATTTTATTATTTCAAAAAGACTGTATATAAGGGGGATATGAGGAGAGAAAATTCGTTCTATGCATTTTATCAAACCCTAGCTTATTGGGGAGATTGAACTTGGTTTGTTCTTCAGCTGAAGGACAAAAACCCTTTTGGCAATTAATTTTGTGGATGAAAACCCACTTAACTGATCGAGTAAATTCATGCAGGATTCTCCATTGTGCTTCATTAATTGGATGGATTAAAGGAGATTTATTTAATCTGGATTTGAACAAAAATATTGAAGATTTTTTTAAATTTTGAAGGTTGCCACAATATCCGCTACAATACCAACTACAGTACCTACCACCGTACTGCTACAATACTTGCTTCTGTTTAAAGGAGAATCAACATCTTTCTGTTGATGTTACATGCAGCGTCTGGAATAATCTTCCAGCGATCTTCATATGGATAATAAATTAAATGATAGCCACATGCTATTTAATTTATTTGAGTCTAAAGGGGCGCGATTTTTTATGGAGTCACCACTATTTGTTAAAAGCAAATGAAGAGGCACGTTTTCTTAACAAGGCCGACCTTGTTCAAGTGGCGCGATTTTTTAAAGGACGTCTTCTTGCTTGTGGCCGACCTGTTTTGGAAGAGACACGTCTTTCTCTTAAAAGATGTATATATATTGATATTATTCTCATTTGTAATTATCAAGTTTCAAGTTAAGTTCGATATAGATTAAGTGCGAGTTATCTAGAAGGGAAAGCGAATTGTATAAGAGAGCATTTTGTTGAGGCTGAGTTCTATCAGTATTTGAGTTCTGTGTTGCATCACTCTTTGGTGCTTATTGTTGGGCTTGCATATTGGCCTCTTGTAAGAAGATCATTTTGTAACAATTCAATATATAAGTGATATATTGTTGCTGGGTTTTTCTCCCTCAAGAGGAGGGTTTTCCCAGGGTATCTGCTGCGTTATTGTGTCTGATTTGAATTAATTTCTGTGCATACAATCTGATCATTAAAATTTACATGGTATCAGAGTAGGTTTGAGAGGATCGTGATCAGATTTATCCCTAATCAACAATACCCTATTCGTTCATTTGTCTAAATTAGTCAAGATGGTGAACGGTTTGAAGATTGAGGATAGACTCGAGGGAGCATCTAACTTCACATCATGGAGATTTAGGATCATGCTTACCTTGCATGAAAATGACTTGGGTGAGTTCGTGGAGTCTAGCGTTCCTGAACTTGAGGAGGAAGAAGAGAAGTTGCAATGGGTAAAGAAAGATATTAAAGCAATGAAGATATTGGTTGATTCCGTCAAGGATCACATTGTTCCTATCGTCTCTAAGTTGAAGACAACAAGAGATATGTTCAAAACATTGGAAGAGATGTACGAAATCAACAATACCAGCCGAGCACTTGCACTGAAGCAACAACTACATCATGTGAAGATGGCAAAAGGTGAATCAGTGATTGCATACTTTATGAGGATTTCAGATTTGAGAGATCAGCTCTCGACAATAGGGCATATGGTTGATGACAAAGACTTGACCATGCTCGCTCTCAATGGTCTACCTTTGTCTTGGGAATCTTACATTCAGGGAATCAGTGCAAGATCAAAATTGCCTAAGTTTGATCGGCTAAGATCAGATTGCATTCAAGAGGAATCAAGGTTGTTGACAAGAGGCGTTGGTCAAAGTTTAAAGAATGAAGACATTCATGTTCTCGCCTCCCATGCTTCAAAGAAGAAAGGAAAAGATGGAAGGAAAGGATTCTTCAAGAGGAATCGAGACAAGGGTAATGATGATGCACCTCCCTTCAAGAAGAAGAGAGACATGTCCAAGATTCAATGCTTTAGGTGTGATAAGTTTGGGCACTTCGCTAAGCATTGTCCAACTAGACCTAAGCAACAAGTCACCGTTGTGGATGTTGATGATGCTTCTCCGCAAAAGGATTCAAGTGAATATTTGTTCTACTCGGCATTGTCAAGCAGTGTACTGTTGTGACCTTTTTCACACATCGCCCCATTGCAAATGGGGACCCCCTAATTTTTGCGTCGTTTCGAACTTTTGGCTTGATTTTTGTTTGTTTTCCCGTTGTCTCTCTTTTCTGTTGTCTGTCTTTTCCGGGATGTACCCGTCTGATGTGAAATTTTGGCCAAGTCCATGAAATTAGGGTTTTGAACTCTCTAGCCAATTTATAATCAAATGAAGTAATCAAGTTGAAATCTGAGACTAACATTGTTGTCAGCATGCTTCTAGCAGGTTTCTAGCTAAGTTTCGTCAGATTCCAACAACTTACTATTTTTAGTAAGTGTGTAATTCTAGGCATTCCTTCAGCATTCTTGAAGTTTTAACAGTCACACTGCGTACAGAACAGGTCAAGCTACTCGCATGCAAAATTTGAGCTGAAACAGACAACTTACTATTTTTAGCAGTACAGCTTCCAGAGTAGATTTCAGGGCCTAGATGCAGAGTTTTTCAACGCATGCCTGGAGATTCCTTCTGGGTTTTCGAAGACCTTCGCGACAGTGTAACATGCAAAACGAGATGACAACTTTCAGAGTTTAGCCTTCGGAGGCCATTTTTAGGGTTTGCATGCCAAGGTTTTCTTTGCATGTTTGTATAGTCCTTATGGGTTTTTCGAGAGCTTCGCAGTGATATGACATGCAAACGAGGATGATCACTTATTCAAGAACTTACTATTTTTAGCAGGTGCGTCCCGGCAGCCACCTCCTAGCACTTTAGAATCATGAGCTGATCGCAATGCAACAGAAAAGAGAACGAACAGAGTTCATTTGATATGCATGCAGAACAAATTAGGGTTTCCAGCTTCGGAGCTTGAAAAGAGGGGTAAAAAGTCAGAATTTTCGAAAACCGGTGTAAACCACCACGATCAGCATCCTTCAAGCTATCTGTCGGTAAAATTTGAAGGCAAACGGAGCACTTACTATTTATAGTAAGTCATTTTGGAAACAGGCTAAAAATAGCAAATCAGTTGCATGCGCCGATGTCAGCAGGCAGGTCACGTGGTGAGGAGCGCCTCATTCAAATTTCAAATCAAATGGAGTTGCGGAGATATCAAAAGCAGGCAGTTACTATAAATAGCAGACCACCTTCGGAAATGGGCTAAAAATAGCAAGCCAACCCGAAATAGCAGTCTCAACAGGTTGATGAAGTCGTGAAGATCCATCGTTCAAAATTTCAAATCATTATGAGCTTTTGAAGTGCAAGAATTGAAGGGCTTACTATAAATAGTAAAGCACAGAGAAGTTGGCGAAAACGAAGGAAAAGTGACTAAGTCCGAGAAATATCCTGCTTCACCTTGAAAATGCGCCCTCTTCACAGATTGATAAAAAATTTCTAAGTACAAAACTCGTCCTTCACCCATGGCAAAATGCGCCCTCACCTCAAGCCAAGCCAGGTATGTGAAATTTTTTCTAAGTCTAGGCTTCATCCTTCATGCATGGCAAAATGCGCCCACAAAGGAAGTTCAAGAAGAAAGTCAAAAGAAGGTCAAAGAGTTTTATCCTGCAGCTACCCCAAAATGCGCCCACCTCAAGGTAGTGGCATGCAAAATTTCTCTAAGTGTAAAATGTTAATCCTCCTGCCTAGCTGAAATGCGCCCAAGGAAAGCTGGTGAAAGTTGAAAAATATTCTAAGGCAAAGATATCCTCCTCACCCATCAAAATGCGCCCATACAAGAGTAAGCTTGAGAAGGTCAAGGAAAGTCAACAAAGTTTATCCACCTCCTATGCCAAAATGCACCCAGCCACAAGAGGCATCAAGAAAAGTTTCTAAGTGTCAAACTCATCCCTCACCATGTAGAGAATGCGTCCAAGTTCATAAAGGAAGTCAAAGAGGTCAACGTATTTCATCCTCCACCACCTCAAATATGCGCCCATCCTCTAGCATGGGTAAAATGCGCCCATGTATCGAACTTCATCCTCCTCACATGGCCAAATGCGCCCAAGCATGCTAAGAAGAGGACAAAAAAGTTGACTTTCTCTTCCCTCCTTTGAATGCGCCTATATGAGGGCATGTAAAGACAAAACATCTCCATGCAAAGGTATCCATGCAAAATTAGAAGAAGACAAAGGCGTTGAAAGCCATGTAATGACAAAGTCAAAGGAGGCGTTCAAAGTATTTCATCCTTCATGACTAGTGATATGCGCCCAAAGTGAGGTGAGTAATGAAGATGGTGAAAATAAAAGAGTTGCCTAAACGTTGAAGGTGGTGAGTGGAAAGTGAGGTGTGCTAGGCGTGGCTAGTAATTTCTTCTAAGTGTGAGGTGCGCCTATGGTGAAGATGGGAAATATGCTAGGCGTTGGTTTTAAAAATATTCTCCATGACATACAAGTGTGATCAAGGCATTAAAATTTTCCAAGTGAATTGATGAAATTTTTTCTCACTTTAGGCAAGGTGAACGAAATTGAAGTAAAATTTTCTAAAAAAAAAAAAAATTTTCAAAAGTGCTGAGTGATTCAAAAAAATTTCTAAGGCAAGGAAATTTTCCTTATGAGAAATACGCCTAGACCTAAGGTGGTGAATTTTTTTTCTTGAAGCACGAGCAGGATTGCCAGTGAAGGAGTCCGATGATGCCAGCTGCACAGGGTCAACGAAAATATTTCCAAGTCAGAGCAACAAGAAATGTTCACAGGTGTTAAAGAGCAAGAATAAATTTGCTAAAAGTTATTTTTCCAAGGTGGAAAATTCAAAAAATTAAATGAACCCGTTCGTCGTGTACCCATGAGTTCGATGCATTCTGAAGAAAATTTTCTTCTGGGTACTGGACATTTGCAATGAGAAGTGGATTTCGAAGTCTTCCATAGTTCGTTGAGGCCTTCAACATGAAGAATTTGATCGGTGCTCGAATTATGAATTTTCCTAAGGGAGAATTTAAAATTTTCTAAGACAAAGTGAAGAAAATGTGTTTTCAAGATAAAATTTGCCTTGGTAGATGAATTTGAAAATGATCGTCTAGATGATTTTTGGTCAAATTCCTGATGAAAGGATTTTTCTCGAGTCTGAGTTGGATAAAATATCAGGGTGAAGTGCGCCGAGCAGAATGCAAGATGGCTTGGAAATTTGGCTAGGGCATGAAAAATTTGAGGATGAAGTTGGCTGGAGAGGATGATGAATGCTTGGAAGTTAGAGCGTGAAAATCCTGGTAAGTAAGTTGAACTTATATTATGAAGTGTTCTGATACTCTTCCCCTTGCTTGTTTTGCAGGAGGAACATCGAGACCAAGCAATGATGACTTAGGAAGATGAAGCAAATACTCTGAGAATACATTTCAACCTCAAAGGAAGAAAAGTTGCAAGAAAATGACTAAGTGTTAGAGAAGAAATGTTTTCAAAACTCAAGATGGAGAAAAGAATAGAAGCTCGAGCAAAGTTGAAGAACAACGTCAAGAAGAAGATCAAGAACAGTGTGAACGCGTTTCAAGGCTGGAATCTTCTAGAAGGATGATGGACATTAATGGCTCATTTATTGCCCCACTCTCCATTATGGCGGTTTTTAGGGCGAATCTTGTTTAGGGCTGAGGTGGCACAATCTGGGCCATCCAGTCGATTGTAATCTGAGCCGTCCATTGGACTTGGCCAGCTATATAAAGGGGGAGTCCCCCTCATTTGTATCTCATTAGAAGTAGAAGTTAGACAATAGAGATTAGAATAGAGAGACAGCTAGGTGATAGCTTAGAGTAACTTAGTATAGATTGATAGTGTAGTTTGAAGAAGAGGGAAAGTTTTCCCTTTGAAAACTTTGTAAGAAATTGTTGTGAACACTCTCTCAATAAAAGAGTTTTTCATTGATGGTGAATTTCGTCTTTGTTGTGAGTAGCTAGCAAGGTTTCTTCGTCCTTCCGATTCAAATAGTAGCGTAAAATAGTTCAAAGTAGTATAATTTTCATTCCATGCAAGTAGATGTTAGCTGTGGAATGTGGTGTTTGATCCAAGCAACTTCGTCTATCCATACCACTAGTGTATTTGCTGATGGTGAATGCGCCTTGTGTGGTCAACTGGAATATCATGTACTTAACTTTGATCATGATTTTTATGTCTATATGCGTCGTTGTGATGGTATTTTCATGCTAAGTTATGACCTGAACACCTTGAGCTACTCCTCTGAAGATTGAACCGACTCCGTGGAAGCTGTCCGAGGCGAGGCAAAGCGAAGTTTGGTTGAAGTTTGCTGAAGTTGAGCTCCATATCCCACGCCTTAGAATAGATTTAGACTCTCTAAACCTTACACCATTTCAATTCAGTACTTTCTGGTTAGAATAGGAAACCCGTACTTTATAGACAAATCTTTCGAGCATTTGAATTCCCTTCCTCTGCTGCTGAACAATTCCGTAAGTCCCCTTGAAATACCAGCAAATCACATCGAGCCAATTGAGACTATTCGCACTGAAGGAACCTTGGAGTTGAATGCATGAACTTTCTGGCAATCTTAGCATGCAGAATACTTTGATCAAGAGAGAGTAGGGTAGCCGTTGGCGACTTTATTCTGCGTTGGTGCGGTCACGAAAAACACATCAACACTAGGGAGCTCTCAAGCCAAGATGTGGTATCTCTACTAACTTCCCTGGGAGGCTCAGTTGTAACTCCTTCATCTTCTTCACCCTCTAGATCAATGTGAATTGGTGAAGACCTTGGCATTGGTGGAGAATCATGTGTTAAAGGCACATCTTCTGTTTCCTTTTGAGGCACAGATTCTTCTGGAGGAGCTTCTATTTCAACTGTTGGCTGCTCCTGTATGACTATAGTTGAGAAGTCCAACCTTCTTCTTACATTCTTTGTTGATCTACTGCCCTTTACACCCTCTTGGGACTAACTTATACCCTTCATCTTCGACTGTGCTCTGGAAGAAGAAGGAAGTGATGACTGTATTCTTGGTGGCTTTGCTACTGGAATGGATTTCTTCTTCTTGAGGACCAAGAAAGTCTTGCTGTATTCAATGACTTGGCGTGTCCTTTCTTCCATCGAGATGCTTTCTTTGTTGGCCTAGTTGACTTGTGGAAGAGGCTGTTGCTCAATTTGTTTTCTAGTGTACATTGGGAGAAGTACATCTCCATCATCATCTGAAAGTCCCTTGATATCCTCTGACAAACAATCTTTCATTTGATGTAGAGTGAGTCTGTTGTAACTACACTTTCGTACCTCGCACTCATCTCTGCAGTTGGCCCAAAAATCTTCAAGTGCGGGCACATGAGCATAGTTCTTCTCAAGTTTGGATGCGAAGACACTATGAGGGTCATATGATCGTGTCTCATTGTATGGCTTGAGACCAAGTTTAGCCAACTCATCACCCATGGACTTGGCATCTACTGCCGATTTGCAAGTGTAAATTCCCAATCCAAATGGAAAACTGAAGGCGGGCTTCTTTCTATTCCGCAGAACCGTGTGGATATCATATGCTTGCCTTAGGAATTCCATGAAAAGAACTTCATCTGATGGGTACCTTGGCAACATGAGTGGAGCACTGGAGAAGCCGTAGACTCTGATGTAGGTGAAGGTAGGAAACTGTATAAACCAATCTACCCACTTTGCCATTGCTGCCCTGGCAGTTGATGAAATATTGACGTGTAACTCATTATCTAGGTCTCGCACTATATACATCAAGAAAGCCTCATTTACCCTTTTGTAATGGTGTGATGATTCTATGAACTCCAGCTAAGGGTAGTAATTGTAGACGTGTTGTACATTCAGAGACCCCACAGTATTCAACCCTTTGAATTTGCCTTGGAAGGGCACTAGGTAGACAAGGTAGGAGACCATGTGGAACTCGTGAATTTGGAAGTATTCAGTTATTTGTTGATGGAGGCTATCACTGATTAAGGTTGACCAATCATAGAATTCTATCTTTTTCATGATATGAGGTATAACATAAAACATCCAGGGCTGGAATTTTGTAGCATCCTCTTGACCAGTGATCCTGTTGAGCAAGGTGATCATTATAGCAATTTCATCCTTGAATTCCCCTCGCCTGATGTTCTTTGGCAAAGTTTTATGTTTTTCTTTCATCCACTTATGTGCAATCTTCTTGCTGTATTTCTCCTTATGCATGTCCCATATTCTTTCACATTCTTCCTTGGAGATAGTCACACTTTCAGGCCAAGGTGGTATTGAGAAGCATTTTTCAATCATGTCTGGTTTCAGGCTGTAAATCACTCTACCATCTATTGAGTGAATCTCCCGAGTTATTGGATTGTAATGCTTGATGCAAGCAATTACAAACTTCAGACTCTTCACTAAAATAGGAATGGATGTTGTTGCAAGTAGTCCGGAGTGACCAAGATGCCTGACTGCAACGTTGCTTGCATCTTCTAATGCTTGCAAGTTGAATACTGGTTTAATATGGTGCAAGTTAGTCTCAGCTGTTTTGATGAAGTCGTGATATAGTGCTGATTTGGTCTTAAACTCGAGGGGAGTGTACTCCATATTGAAAACCTTGAAGAATGACTGTAAACTCACCTATGCTCAGACAAGTTTTGCACACTTTCTAAATTTAGCTTGCTGGTTTTTCTTCTTCAAACGGACAATTTTTTTCAAAATTTTTCTGAGATATGGGTTTTGTTCAGAATTTCGTTACAAGAAGACTTAGATCTCTCGTTTTTGAAAATTTTGAATGTAGATTGAAAAAGCAGCAAACCCTAATTTCTTCAGATTTTCTTGAAAAAAGCTGGCATCTGGGTTTTGTTCAGAAGCACATTTTGGATGAACCCAGTTGATCAGGTGTTGAAAATACTGAAGGCTGATTGAAAAACTAGCAAACCCTAGAATCTGATTTTTTTTTTGAAAAAGTTGTGATTTGGGTTTTGTTCAGAAGTATATTTTAGAATGACCCAGATGATCAAATTTTGAATTTTTTTATGATTCCTTGAACATGCATGAAAAAAGCAGCTGCTGCAACTTGAAAATTTCTTCAAAAATTGTTCAGAAACATGAACTGAGATGACCCAGATTGTTGAAAATTGAAAATCTTGACCTCCTTCAAAGAATTGATGTTCTGGATGAAAAAAGCATGAAAAAACAAGCTCTTATGTTTGTTGGTCTAAAATTTATGAAGAACTTTGAAAAATCAGCAAGCTTTGGCTCTCGAATCTTGAAAAGAAAAATTCTTTATGTTTGCTCTTCTCTCCCTTGGACACCACCTGCAAAAAATATGAAGAAATGAATGGAAAAGGCATCTTAAATAAGCTTAGGCTTTGAGAAAATCTGCTTTCTTTTGCTTTAAACCCTTCAAACCCTAGCTTGAGCTTGTGCATTGAACTTAGACCTTTTTCTTCTTCATGAAATTTTGAAAATTTGAAAAATTTGGCTTAGGCATAGCTTCTTGGGCGCCCTTCTTGGTTGGAGGCACCTATCTTCTTCAGACTTAGTCATTTTTCTCCGAGTTTCAACTTTTTCTTGATTTTAGACCCCAGTTTGAATTCGATTTCCGGCTTCCAGGTTGATCCTATAGACAAGCTGAATGATTCATCATGGAGCTTGATCGAATTTGGCAAGATTGTTCTGGAGGCAATTTTGGCTAAAAACTTCATTTTGACCTTCAAAATCATGGGCACCCATCTCCTCCTGGGGCGCCCAACTTTAACAATGTTAGCCATTTTTTTATGTTCTCTAGGTTTTTGCTTGTTTCCCTTTGATTCTTCTGATGAATTCTTGATTCTGGGAGCTAGATTGATCCGATCGACTGACTATTGGATTCACTGGATAGCCTGATTGATTCTGAAGGGGGTCTCCTGGGAGCTACATCTCCTGAAAGCTGCATCTTGGGGGTCAAAATCTTGGGCGCCCCTGGCTAGCTGGGGCATCCAACTCCTCTAGAGTTAGTTTATTTTCTGTGTTTTCTACCTTTGCTTTTGACTTATGTGACTTTGCTCATGTTTCTCCCTCTGTTCCGCCTTCGATATCTGGTGATTATCAACATTGATGGACTTGTTGATGGTTCTATTGGAAAGCTTGATCAAATCTAAAGAAGTCATGTTGGGGGTGTCAACTACAAATTCATCCATTTAGGCCTCCAAAAGCTTGGGCGCCTATCTCCTTCTGGGGCGCCCAATCCCTCTAGACTTAGCCATTTTTGCAAGATTTTCATTCTTCAAACTTGGACCTTCATGTTATTCCTTCAGCTTGATCTGGATTTTTTGGTGATTAACAAGTCTGATGATTTGACAAAAACATCCGCTGTGAAGCTGACAAAATTCTGTGGCGATTGAGCACATTTGCAAACCTTAATTGTTGGATTTGGTGCTCCAAAAGGCTGGGCGCCCTTGACCACCTGGGGCACCCAGAGTTCCCAGACTTAGAATATTTTTTGTTATTTTCATGGTTTGCATTCTGTCTCTTGGTTGAAACTTCTCCGTTTGACCTCAAATTCTGAATGACTGTGCTGCCGGACTCACTGTGAAGCTGAGAAGAATCTGAGCAACATTGTCTGGGAGCACAAACCCTAATTTCACCATTTGATGCCCTGAAAAGTTGGGTGCCTATCTCCTTCTAGGGCGCCCATGGCTTCCAGACTTAGTTTTTATTCTACAGATTTCAACTTCTTCCTTCATTTGATGTGCTTGCCTTTGCCTTGCTCGTTAGAGATGAAAATTTTCTAAGGCATGAAGGTTTAGGCGCCCAGACTGAGCTGGGGCGGTTGGAGTCTTCAATGTTAGCCAAAATTTTTCAACTTTCAACTTTCACAGCTTCCTTTCTCCATTCTTCGATTTGCATGCACGTCCAGTGTTTGAATGTTTGAATCTGAAGAGCACAAAGATATACTGAGAGGGGGAGGGGGGGGCGGGGGGGTGAATAAGTATATCAACAAGCTTTTACCCTCTCAACTTTATCAACTTTTAAACTTCAACACAATATCAACTATGCAATAAGACACAATATGATCAAGTTGACACCAACAATTGTAGTTTTTGTTTTTATATGAAATTACAAAGATTGTAGGCACCAACCTACTTGAATCACCAATTTTGTAGTTTAGTGGGCACCAACCTACAAGGAGCACCAACCCCTAATGTTCGTAGGCACCAACCCCCACTTGCCAAGCACCAATTTAGCAAAATAATAACTTCAAGAACAATGTTCCACCTTCAATGTTGCTTCTTCAACGGATGATGGACAATACGACGACTCTTACTCTTGATTTTATCTTTCTTGAATGATGTTCACATAAATCAGCATACGATGAATTCACTATACAAATCTGCCTCTTATATTCTCTTCATACAAATTTGCCTCTTATATTCTTTTCATACAAATTTGCTCAACATGTAGAATCTATCTTCTTGTCTTACCTCTGCAATAGATGATGATCTTTTTCACAAATCTGAAATATATCTTCACAAAAGACTTTGCACATCAAAACTGCAATCCTATCTTCTCATGTTCTTCTTATAGAATCTGCATACTCACAATCATTCATACTCTCATTCTTCTTTGTGATATATGATGCTTCTTTAAGATTCACACAAGTCCTTTAACTCTGCTCTTTTATTTCACATTCTCATTCTCTCCCTCACACACAACTTCTCCACTTGCCTTTATGTCTTTAGTGATTCTATGAATGGATGCAACCCCTTGAAATGGATACAACCATTTAAACAATCATGTCTTTTCACTAACAAATCTGCAAATAATCTTCTTAAACTTTACTTTTCATTTGTTTGGTGTCTATGATATTCTTCTATGTCTTTCAAAACAACACAGCTTTCCAAACAATCACATCCCTTCACAAAATCCTCTCTTCACAAATCTGATCTATAAATTCACTTTAAAACTGCACTATCTTTCGTAACATTCAACTCTAAATTTTCATATACATTTGTCATATATGTATTTGCATTTGACTTTCATATATGGCAGCATATCTTCATCAATATGAATCTCAAATGGACTTCATATTTCTGCCCTTTAACCCTTTCTCAATCTGCTCTTATTCATATAATATTCATTACACACACTCCTTCAAATGTTCCTATCATTTACCTCTTATACCTTTTCAATAGATATGTCTTTTGTGGATAGATATGTCTTTTGTGGATGGATATGTCTCTTTGTTTCTGAGATGTCCCACCCTTGATGGAACAATTAACTTTCTGATTTTGCCAAATATTTTTTGTTTGATAGATTTGCAACTTCATCAAATATATGTATGTATTAGATTGTCATTTAATATATAAAGCAAAAGCAAATCTGAAGGTCATAACCAAGTCATTCCAAACTCATATAGGACTGATTTTCTACAATATAACCACTCAGAAATTAATATCAGACTTGGACAACCCCAGAATAATCAATAAATAGGCAGGATACTCATGCCAAATGCTATATCAGACCTCTGTGTTACCATCTGAGTTTATATTTGCAGTTGAAACATTACAAACAACGCCCAAGGAAGTGCAACAACTTATAGACTAGCAATAGATATCAGTATGATCAATATTCAGCATAGTATCATTACATTTTACTCCCCAGACTTGATGTGACAGCACTAAATGTGAACTTCAGAATAAGGCAATGACTGATTCTATTATATATTGCTGCTCAGAAGTTCATATCAGAATTTGGCGTACTCAGAAAATACCATTCAGACTGATCACAATGATTGCTTGAGATTACATAGAGCATGGCAATGATAAACTGACTCTTAGAGATACACAATAAACTCCAAATGTTTTGATTTACAGTCAAACATTACTCAGAACTGACTGTAGGACTGAGAGAATGGCAATAAATACAAACAGCAGTATTAAATAGTCTGATTTCTGATTACAAATACCTATAACCTTAAATGACAGAGGATTTTCTGAGTGTAGAAGGACCATAAGTTTAGTTATCACATACTCAGACCTGTAGTAGCAACGCCCTCAATCTAGAAGTGCATGAAATGGAATCAAGACTGCCCAGAATGTATGAACAACAACTCAAGATGCCTCCTTTGCAATCGATTCACTTTGTAAAGGCTATGCCTAGCTCCATAGACCACTGTGAAACCAACAAATGCTCAGAATCCGCAATAATGAATACCCAGCACTGTAGCGCGACACTGTTCACGCCACTGTAGCAGCAGTGGATTAACTTCTGATTTGCAATGTAAACTCCTGTAAAAACTTTTATGATTCTTCTTCGATAAAGCACAATTGAAAGGACTGAATTATCCTCTCCTTAATTGCAACCCTTCAAGAGATCTTTCACTCCTTCAGTTATGCTATCAATAGGAAGTTTTCGTTTCCTATGATCAAAGAAGAAAACTGCGAAAGCCCTAGGCTCCACAATAAAAATCAATCAAAATAATATTCATCAACTGGATGTTGAGAATGAGCTCTTACCTCTCTTTTTATTCTTTCCTTAGGAGAGCTCAAACACCTTCTTGGCCAATGTGGGATAAAAGATTTATTCCCACATTAAATTATTCACTTAACGCACTTTAATAAATTAAAGTGACTTTATTATTATAAAGTTATTTTATAACTTTATAATAATATTAAAATATTAAATAAATCACTTAAGTCACTTAAACTTTAATATCTCTTGATGTACTTGTTTGATTGCTAAGCCGTCTGAGCCAGGAGTCGACTCTCCCTGTTCTCCATGTGATTGGATAAGTAGAACCCTTAACAGTGACTTACTATAAATAGTAAGTATGTGAAACTGAGTCTAGAAACAGCTGCAAAGGCCCAATCAAGGTCGACACTGCCAATATGCTTTGCTCAGGTGTCTTTCTATTAATAGGAACCCTGACTCTCCCAAAATAGTAACTTACTATAAATAGTAATTGTGCCAATCTGAGTCAAATAACCTGTGCAAAGGCCAGAACCTGAATCCAACTGAAGAGTAATGTCTTTAATCATCGAGTAACTGCCACAAGGGACCCTCTATCCAGATATATTAGCCTACAAGGGTCAAGAATAGGCTAAATCCACCAAACTCTGATGCTCGCAAAATGGGGACATTACAGTTTCTAAAAGCCCTTCACAAACAAATTGCAGCCCTTCCCTTAACAAATTTTTTCCTCTAGTGATTTTGTCTTATTCACTTTTGTCTTCTTCTCCAAATTGTCCTCTAGTGATTTTGTCTTATTCACTTTTGTCTTCTCCTCCAAATTGTCCTCTTTGCAAAATATATCACTTGAAAATCGTTGTATCCACAAGGTATTCGCACCATACAAAACAGATTGCTGCATGTGTATATCAAAGCATGGTGATTTTGAAATGACTTCAAACTGTCTTTTATATCATCCTTGTTTCTTTCCTTCAAAAGAGTTGGCCTCTAACATTTTTCTCTCCAATGTTTAAATCTTTAATTTAAACATACACTCTCCAACATGTAATGGATATAATGGGCAACTCTTATTACATCGGGCCACTCTTATTATAACGGGAAAATATTACATCAATGATTTCATTAATTACTTTGTGCCTTTGACATCAATGACAACATATTCCAACAATGATGACTATCTTGTCCATGCATATTTGACATCAATGACAACATTTCTAATAGAATCTGACACCTGGCAGCTGATTGACCTCCATTAATGGCTTCAGAGTTCCCGAAATGCTTTCTGAAATTACAAAAAAACAGAATAGACCCACTAGGGCAAAACTGATTCTTTTGTGATTTTGACTGCACTAGCCTGATGAGGAAGTGTTGAAGTTTAGCAGCTTCGGGCTCAATTCTTCCAGCCTCGAATGAAGATATAATTTATTTATATGTGTTAATGGCAACTTTACTTTGGCCGACCTTCCTTGTATAATTCTTCCTTGGTCGACCATCATTGTAATTTAATTATTATTATTTGTATTTATTTCTTGATGGCCGACCTAGTCATTTGTAAAGGTACGACCTATCTAGCATTGTATATATAGAAGGTCACTTTCCTTCATTCAAGCATCAAGCAAGTTCGATCTCCTTCTCCTCAAGTGCGAATTATATCAAGTGCAGATCATTCTATCTAGTGCAAATTTCTTCTAAGGCAGATTGTGAGTCTATTCAAGTGCAGATTGAAGGGCAAACTATTAGTTTGTGTTACAGCCATTGCTGGTGCTAATTATTGGCCTTGTGTGTGGCCTCATTGTAAAGTGACTTGTTGCCATTGCTCATATATATAAGAGTTATATTTGTTGCTGGGTTTTTCTCCCTCAAGAGGAGGGTTTTCCCAGGGTATCTGTTGCGTTGTTGTGTCTGATTTTGAATTAATTTTCTGTGCATTAAATCTGATTATAAAACTAATTAGGAAGTATTTTCGACCAATCAAAATCAGTTTGAACCCTATCAGCCAAACTTTCTATTTTTAGAAAATTTTGCTAGCATCCGTTTCAAAATAAACCCAGAAAACCCATAAAAAGTTTCTAATTTTTAGAAAGTTTCTAAAAATAGCAATTTTCCTAAAAAGAAGGGCCAAAAAATTGAGATCTGGGTTTTGTAGACTTGGTCACTCTGAGCAGGCCCAGATCGTCAGATTTTGAAAATTTCAAGCTTTTGCCCCTCATGCAAGACACGCAAACCCCAATTTTGACAAGACTTTTACTCATTTCTGTAAAATGCCTAAGTGTAGCAAAAATTTTAATTTGGGGTACAATAGCTTACTAGGCGCATGATCAGTGATTAGGTGACGAAACAATGGAAAGCGGATCCAATTTTTTATTTTCTCTCCAAAGGATTATTTGTTGCCATTTTTTAATTTGAGGAATAGAGAGATAGTATCCCAAAGAAGGACATATGGAGGCATGACGATTCCTATCTGTACTTGCAAAAATGGGTTCCTAACTTCAATTTGTTAAACACCACACTGATCGAAGGACCAATTTGGATCAGATTGTACAATTTTCCCTTCAAATATTGGCTAGGTGAATGTTTGACAAAGATTGAAAATTCTATTGGGAAAACCATGGATGTCGACCTATGCAACAGAGAAACCCTAATCTACGCTTGGATCCGATTAATTGCAATCAAAGAAATACCAAAATTAGTCAAGTTACTCACAATTGCTAGATGTTGGACCTAGTGTTGGAATACGTTTGTCGTTGCATCAAAAGATCAAGTTGTTAATGCTTGATACAAATGCCAAAGATAAATGGATCCACGGGAGGCGGTTAGTCCATGTCCCAAATCTGAAGGGAGATGTTGGCGATTAGTCCAACAATCCCCCCTTCAGCGTCACCCGAGGGGATTCGAACCTGTGACCACGACTCTGATACCATTTGTTGGAACATGTTTGCCATTGCGCCAAAAGATCAACTTGTTAACGCCTGATACAAATGCCATAAATAAATGGATCCATGAGAGGCAGTTAGTCCATGTCTCGAATCCGAAGGAGACGCTGGTGATTAGTCCAACACCTAGGAGATTGAACAAGAAATACCAATTTGTTTTTTGCTTAAAGTGCGAAAGAAGGGATCACTTTGAAGTGACATGCCGTTGATTCCCTACAAAATTCCAAAAGCAGTAGAGATCGAAGCCTAACATTAGGCAAGAAGACAACAATAAATCAGACTATATGAAGGTAGAAAATTTGTTGACCACCACCAATCCCTCATTGCCACAACAATTGGCCATAGCCCCAGATACAAAAAGCGATTCAAACAATGGTGAAAAAGAAGATAAAGAGCTGCAATCTTAGAATGAAGAATTTGAGGATGCAATCAATATTGTGGACCCTAGATCTATTAGCCAATTTGCAACCAAATTACTTAATACTGGATCCTGCAACTCAGGGTGGGCTGCAAAACAAATAAACAAAAAAGAGAAGAAGAGGCACTCAACTGTGACCAGCTCTCAATCAAATCTTATCTTTTGAGGCCCAAGGGAGGTGTTCCTTCCCTTGGAGGGCAATGAAGATACTAACATTGAATGTTAGGGGCTTAAATGCCCTTAACAAATGGTGCATGATCAAACACCAGTTGGATTGCCAATTGATCAAGATAGTAATGCTACAAGAGAGCAAATTAAGCAAGAATGATGCAAATATCTTCATTAAACATTGTAGAGGTTGATCAGGTTTTTTCGTTGAGGCAACTGGATCATCGGGCGGTCTTGGGCTAATGTGGAAACCGAATAAAGTCTTAGTAGAACCACAAACTTCCAAGACTAATTGGATCTTTGCAAAGGTACATAGTCTAGATAGAAATTTAAGTTTAATCATTTTCAATGTGTATGATCCCGTCATACTAGAGGACAAGAGAATAGCATGGAATGATTTAAGTTCAAAATTATTGGGCATAAATCATGAAAAACTTGTGCTTGGGGGAGATTTCAATGGAATACTCGACTCAAACGAGAAATTGGGCAGTCCGGGGAGAATATCTCAATCACAGAAAGATTTCATGGAATTTGTTAATCATAATAACCTCATAGATATCGCTCCAACCAATGGTATGTACACATGGAACAACAAAAGATTTGACTTTACAAACATTGCGGAAAGATTAGATCGCTTTTTATTGACAGCAAAATGGCATCAATTCCCCAAATCAAGACCACTCCAATCTTGGATCGCTTCTCGGTGGACTTGAGCCTCATTGAAGATCACCCACCCACAAAGTGCTAGTTCTACTTCGAGAAAATGTGGTATAGAAGCCTAGACCTAATGGAACTCTTAGTGAATTTTTGGTTTGAGCCATAGGACACAAAAGGATCCAAGATGTTTAAATTTACAAAAAACTCCAATACATGAAGGAAAAGCTGAGGATATTATATCTTCGAGGAGAAGGAAAAGATCGAATCAGAAATAGAGACCCTAAACGAAAAAGTTATTAATGAAGGTATGTCTTAGGAGGACTACTCTAAGGAGAAAGCCCTTCTAGCTAAATACAACAAAATTCTCACCTGGGAGGAGTGCTATTGGTGCTCCAAATCTCGGGAGATTTGGCTAGCAAAAAGAGATCTTAATAGGATTTTTTTTCACAATATCACTAAGGTGAGCAAAACAAAATTTCACATACTCAAACAAATGATGGTAGATCCCTCACAAAGAATGCATATATATAGAAAGAAGGTGTTCAATTCTTTCAATTACTTTTGTTAGGGAATGATTGTTCAGAATTGTTGCACAACAAATTTTTGGATGTAATCCCACAAATGGTTACTCATGTGGACAATAACTACCTTGACTCCCCGGTTACAATAGAAGTCAAGTCTATTGTCTTTCAATTAGACTTGGACAAAGCACTAGGCCTGGACAGGTTCCTTGTATCCTTTTTTCAGTCATGTTAGGATTTTATGGGTGCAAACATTTGGAAATTAGTTGAAGAATCCAGGAAGTTTGGCAAAATTCTCAAAGATTTCAACAACACAAATATTGCCTTGATTCCTACGAAGCAAGACTGTTTATCCTTTGCAGACTACAGACCAATATCCTTATGCAACACTATCTACAAGATTATATCCAAGGTAATGGAAAACAAACTAAAATCCATTCGTCTTGCTCTTGTTTCCTAGGAATAAAGTAGCTTGTTTCCTGGACGTAACATATCTGACGGAATTATTATAGCACATGAGGTAATTCACTGTCTAAAAAAACACAACCTCAAAGGCATGATACTAAAGTTGGATACAAGCAAGGCATATGATAGAGTAAGTTGGGGATTCCTCTTGAAAGCAATGGAAAAATTTGGCTTTAGTCAGAAGTGGTTAAATTGGACATATGCCTATATTTCCTCTACAAGATTCTTTGTAGTCATCAATGGTTCTCCTTGTAGTTTCTTTGAAGGGGTAAGAGGCATCAGCCATGGGGATCCACTGTCCCCTTATCTCTATGTCTTAATGGCTGATGTGCTAAGTCGGGGAATCGCTCACAAAGTCTTGGGCATTGGAAGGGTATCACAATTTCACAAAGGCTCCCCACCATCTCCTACCAACTCTTCACCGATGATGCATACTTATATGGTGTACCCACAATTCAGGAGACAAAAGTAATCAAGGAAACACTGGTGGATTATATCAACTGTTTGTGATAGCCAATTAATAATGAGAAATCCCAAATATATTCTCTAACACCAAAAGATCCGCACAATGCAAGATTGCCTCCACATTGGGATTCACTGTCGACTTTCTCCCAACTATATATCTTCGCATCCCCCTCTTTGGTGGAGTGGTGAGGACAAGTCTATGGTCAAAAACCATAAATAAATGCAAAAAGAAGACTGAATCCTGGAAGGTTCGATGGCTTACACTTGTTGGAAGGATAACCATGACCAAAGCTGTCATTGTGGCCATTCCAATATACATGTTGTCATGTATAGATCTGACATCAAAGGCAGCAAAAAAGCTCAATAGACTACAGTGTAAGTTTATGTGGGAAGGATCAAATGTGGTGAAGTGCATCCTACTCATTGCACGGGGACAAGGTTAAATTTGATAAAACCTCAAGTGGTGCAGCCATCCAGGACGTAGAAAACCAAAACATTGCACTAGGGGCAAAACTAACATGGAGAATGTTTGAAAATCCTAACGTGTAGTGGCAAGATACTCAAAGCGAAATACCTAGACAATGATGACCCCAAGCGAATTTTTGTTGGATTATTACATCTTTTGTTTAGTACATAGGTTAGTTTATAGTTCAGTAATAAATAAATAAATTTTTGTAGTTAAATGAGTTTATAACTGTTAGTTGTTAGTTATTCCCATAAGAGAGTTTGGGTAGTTAGTTTGGTATGGGAAAATGTAAGGCTTTATAAGCCAATGCAATGTAATGTGAAAAACATATTGAAGAATCCTAATTGAATTCAAATTCCAATATCTTAGTTTTGTTATTCATCTCCAATAATGGTTTAGTCATTTGATTTACCAGTTTTCACATGGTATCAGAGCATTCTCATCTTGTGCCTGTGTAGATGGAATAAAGAAATATTTATATTGGTTGGAGACATCAGAGCATTTATTCTTTTTATGCCTGTGAGTAGTGCAGTGCCATTTTACTAAGACTGTGTTTACATTAATATAAAAAATGCCATTTTAGGAGATGCAGATAGAGTGGGAGTGCATGTTAGCGCATAATTCCAATGATCTTGAAGGCCATTGGTGGTTAACTGCTATTTCTGCAATGTTGGCGATTTGAAATTTGTGCACACCATAATTTGTTCGAGAGTTCAAGGTACGTGCTAGGAGATTACTTTTTTTAAAAAAGTGAAGAGTGCAAAATAAGCATCTATATTTTCAATTGTGAAGTGAATAGTTTAATGCACTTTTAAGATTGTATTTTGGGAGATGGTGTTTTTGGAGTAATAATGTGTTTCAAGAGTAATTGTAGACGATGTTTTGAGGGCATATGGTTAGTTTTCTTGAAGGTAACGAAATTCAGGACTTGAGTTTATTTAAGTAAGAGAATTTGTCCTAAGATATTATTTTGTAGTTCCATTTTGAAAAGTATCATTTGATTTATTTAGGGGAATGAAAGGAAACCATATGTGAAGAACACTAAAGTGGGATTTTTTGAAATAAGGAGAAAAATTAGGGGAATGATTCCATACAAGACAAAACAAGGGGAATTAGGCTTATGTAGGAGTTTCTCATTTGACAAAGAGAATTTTCATCCCAAATACATTATTTTGTTATTGTAATGGATGCATTATCGATTGAATCCGACATCCCTATGTACATACACTTTTATGCATTTACTAATGATGCATTCAGAGCCATTAATGTTGTATTTGGTGATTAAGATATAAAGGGTCCAATTGGAGGCTAAAGGCAATGGAGGTTGGAGGTATTTTATCATTTTGAGCTAGCTTTTCATTTATAGATGATACATTCTATGAGAAGCACCATTTCATATCTGTGTCCCTTCATGGAGCAAGGGGGGGCTTGGCTTTTGTTGACATTTCTTGTGGGTGCAGTTGGTGTATTCACTTTTGGTTGAGGTTGTTTTGTACAACAAAGGAGGGATATTGACACACTTGGAGGAGATGTGTAATGTCCCCACTCTAGTCAGTTTTATGAGTAGTTGAGTTAGCCTATTTCTTGGACCCTTGTAGGCTGACAGGATCTGGTTAGGGGGTCAGTGGCCGTTTTGGTGGGTATTGTCATTCCCACTCCTTCACTTTAGTATTGGATTCAGTACAGGCGTTTGTAGTTCAGTGTTCGCCAACTTTTGACGGCACGAAGAAATACTGAGTTTGGAGGGAGTTATGAATATTTTTGTGGTTAAGTGACTTTATAAAAAGGAACGCCACTTAAATATATTAAAGTGATGACTTAAGGTTATAGAGTGAAAATTAAAATCACTTAAGTCAATTAAAAGGTGCGCTCACTTGGTAAAGTGAAATTAAAACTATTGAATAGAATTAAATACATTTAAATGTATTTAAAAGGCATTTTGGCGTATCTTTTTGGGAAGTCATGCTTTTGGAGATATAAGGCAAAAGATGCAAGTCGACCTCACTTTTTTGATCATTTGACATTGCATCTTTATATCTTTTCTGTGGTTTTTTGTTTGAGGACAAGGGTTTCAAGAAATTCTTCTTTGGAGAGCGATAATTCTTCATTGATCTGTGATTGTGAGACTGTGAAATACCAGTTGAATGGTTGCTACTGAGGGAGCTTCATATAGGAGTTCATCTGTGCTACATCTGAGTTATTTTGTTTAGTAGATTTCAGTTTTCAATAAGGAAGAGGGCTTCTTTTGTCTGGACGCCATCTTCATCAGTATTCCAACTTTCAATAAAGAAGCTTCAACATCTTTCAGAGGCCGTACACTTGCTTTCGGAGGCGTGCTTCACCTGGAAGGGGCGTGTGAAGAAGAAGGAAAAAACGCCTTCCTTTTGGGTCATTTCTTGACTCCATTGTGGGCGCCTATACTTATCAACATCATTTCTCTAGTTTTTGTGTGGGAGAAAGCAGATCTAGAGCCTAGGCGTTGCTATTACTCAGTTTCAGCATATCTTGCCTGGCATGCACAGATCCACTTTATTTAATTATTCGGGAGGTTTCCGAGTATGTTGATTGTATACAAGCTCTTTGTATGATTTACCAGATCCGCAATAGTATTGTAGTTGCCTTTGATTTGCTTGTATTTCAGTTTTATGTACATTTTATGCTTGGCGCACTTCTGTATTTATTGCTTAAAAATTCATCAAAAACAAACAAAACACAAAAACAGACAGTTTTAGCCATTGAGACAGAGCTGAGCCAGTTGGGTTCTTCACAGTGGTATTAGAGCTTTAATCCTGTCAGCTTGGAGGGTTAAATATTCATATGCGGCCTTATTAGGGTAGATATAACAGGTATTACTCACGCAGGAGACCTGGTATTCAGAGAAATCCATTTGAGGAGTTTCCTTTTGATAATTAGTTCAAAGAGATACCATTGGAAAACATGGGAGATAGAAATGATGGTGAGCCACACATGAATCCTGGTAACAATGAGGATCAAGAAGCCAGGGACATTTTGAGAGGTCTTGTTGCTGGACAGGAATAGGTAGCCAATGTGTTGCAGCAGCTGAGTACAGCTGTTCAACACTTGAACATTCCTAGGAGACAGTTACAGGATCAGAAGGAGGAAGGTAGTGTGCATGGAACCCCACGGAGGACAGTTACTCCAACACGCACATATGATAGGCCTACTCACCCAACGTTTGCTAGAAATGATCCTGATGAGGAGGATGTGGTTGAGGACGGAGGTAACGTGAATTTTGCTGATAACATCGTGACACTACATGATGAGTGGGATGCTTTTCCCTAGAGAGTTAAGGATCACCTTAACTTTGATAGATTTATGATCTAGAAGAAAGAGCATGGCAGGAACAGGTTAGATTGGAGGCCTAGAAACAGGAACCATGATCTAAGACAGGAAACAAACAAACTCACCTTGACCAACTTTGATGGCGGTGGCAGAGTCACAGCTCTAGCTTGGGTGAGTAAACTAGATACCTTCTTGACATTACGTCCAATGGCAGAAGAGGATGCCATAAGGTTCGTAGCTCTACACTTGGATGGCGTAGCCCATGACTAGTGGCACCATGGCATGGTTACGTTACAACATGACAAGATCACTACTTATCAGGAGTTCATAGATAGATTGGTTGAGAGATTTGACAAACGAGATCCAGAGTTATACTTTAGAGATCTCGCTCAGCTGAAGCAGATGGGTAGTTTAGAATCCTATATTGGAGAGTTTCAGAAGCTCTCGGTCATGGTAACCGGCATATCTAAGAAGAGATTGGATATACTATTCATAGAGGGTCTATTTGAACCTATGAAAGGATGGATCAAGGCATTCAATCCACCTACCTTGCAAGAGGTTATGAGGAAAGCTCGTAGCATGGAACTTACCGCACCTCGTAGTAAGTTCCCTTCCAAACCCTCCTCATCCTACAATGATAACAGATCTGATCCAAAGAAAACAGAAAAATCAGACCAAAAGAAAAAGTTTGCAGCTCCTTTGGATCGAGAAACGATCAATGATTTACGTAGGAAGAAGCTTTGCTTTTATTGCAAGGGCCCGTATGATCTTAACCATGACTGTCCCCTCAAGCCTAAAGGTCAAAATAGGCACATGGAGTGGTATTTTGAGGGAGAAGATATGACTGATGTGACAGACCAGCATGCTGATTTAGAGGGTTCAGAGGCAGAGAACTTCGAGAATGAGGTAGTAAATGAAGGAGAAATTGAGTTACAGGAAGCTCACATGTCTAATATGCAAAGAGAAGGTTTCTTCAGACTACGTGGACTCTTGGCTGGTCAAAGAGTCATATCCTTACTTGATACAGGTGCAACACATAATTTCATAGATGCACGGTTGGTTGAGAAAAGAGGAATTCAAACTCAACAGTTTGAAGGTATTAGAGTGAAAGTCGCTGATGGGTACACTCTCAATTGTGAGAGAATGATTCCGGATTTGCCAATGAAACTCAATAACTATGAGTTTAAAGCAGATTTCTATGTGGTTAACATGGGTGGCACAGATGTAGTCCTTGGCATGAAGTGGCTTCATGCAATAGGTGAATTTACACTCAACCTTAGAGAGATGGAAATGAAATTTAAGGTTGATGGAACAAATCACGTACTTAAAGCCATCAAGGACAGCAACTTGAAGGTTATTACTCTTAGGAGAATGGAGAGGTTGATTAGACATGACATGGTAGAGTGGGCAGTTGATTGTAAATTAATGCTTACATATGAGGAGTAGCACAAAACACCTTACCATCCCGATGTTCAGGAGCTTAGAATTAAGCATGCAAAAGTGTTCAGTGACATTCCTCATGGTACACCTCCTGATAGAGGCATTGAGCACATTGTTGAGTTGGAGGAGGGCACCAAGCCCGTCATGATTACACCTTATCGGCACCCAAAGTGTTTGAAGGATGAAATTGAGAAAACAATTAAGGAATTTTTAGCTATGGGACACATAAGGTCGAGTAAGTCTCCTTTCGCTTCATCAGTTGTTTTGGTGAAGAAGAAAGATGGTACACTCAAAATGTGCATTGACTACCGTGTACTGAACAAAAGAATAGGATCCCATCCCATGCATTGATGAGTTGATAGATGAGCTTCACGGAGCTTGTTATTTCTCCAAGATTGACTTGAGGACAGGATACCATCAGATCAGGGTTAGAGAGTAGGATGTAGAGTAGACTGCATTTAGATATCATTGTGGACATTTTGAGTTTTTGGTTATGACCTTTGGCTTAACCAACGCACTAGCTACTTTCCAGTTCACCATGAACAGGGTCTTCCATCCTCAGTTGAGGAAATTTGTCCTTGTTTTCTTTGACGACATAATGGTATACAATAGGTCTTGGGAGGAGCACTTGGTTCACCTGGATACTGTGTTAGGTATAGTTGACAGGGAGTCCTTGTACGCCAAGGAGTCCAAATGTGTATTGGGCATGGAAAAACTTTTGTATTTGGGTCACATTATTAGCGTAGAGGGAGTTCGCATGGATCCTGATAAGGTTCGTTCCGTCATTGATTGGCCTACTCGTAAGACTTTGACTTAGCTCAGGGGATTTGTGGGTTTATGTGCCTTCTATTGTCGGTTTGTTAGTGGGTTCTTGCGGCATGTTGCACCACTTACAGATTTGACAAAGAAGGGAGTATTCGTTTGGACACCTCAAGCACAGGAGTGTTTCGAGAAGTTCAAACATTTGATGACGACATGCCCAGTTCTAGTGTTACCAGACTTCACCAAACCTTTTGAACTTCATTGTGATGCTAGTGGAGAAGGTATTGGTGCAGTGATTATGCAGGACCGTCATCCGATAGCTTTCGAGAGTAGAAAGCTAAGGAGTTCTGAGAGGAGCTTCAGCATTTATGATAAGGAAATGTTGGCCATCGTGCATGCTATGGCCAAGTTCAGGCAGTACTTAGTTGGTAGCAAGTTTTGTGTAAAAATTGATCACAACAGCTTGAAACATTTCCTTGGGCAGCGAGACCTGAATGAGAGACAACAAAAGTGGGTTAGCAAACTTTAGTCATATGATTTTGACATCTCCTATGTCAAAGGGACACAAAATGTAGTTGCCGACGCCTTCTCTCGCCGTCCACATTTGAGCTCCATGGCAGTGATTTCAGAGGATTGGAGTCACATGATTGTAGCAGAGTATGCCAAGAATCCGTGGGCTTCTGGCATTATTTATGGGACCATGCAGGATAGCAGGTACTCTCTTGTGAATGATCTTATCATTTACAAAGGGAGAATATTCTTAGTCTCAGGTTCAAAGATGAGGGACAAGGTGTTGAGGACCTTCCACAATTCATCCATGGCTGGTCATCTCAGGTACTTTAAGACCTACAGGTAGGTTCATGAGAGATTCACTTGGAAGGGTCTCAAGTCAGATGTTCTTCAGCATGTTAGGGAGTGCTCTGTTTGTCAACAGTACAAGCAACATACATACCGTGCTGGGTTGCTTCAGCCGCTTCCTATCCCTGAGAGGAAGTGGGAATGCTTGTCTATGGATTTCATTACGGGCTTGCCGAAAGCTCAAGGGAGAGACAAAATTTATGTGGTAGTAGATTGATTGACAAAGTATGCACATTTCTTCCTAATCACTACTACCTACTCAGCTACACAGGTGGCGGATTTGTTCTTTCGAGAGGTGTTCAGGTTGCATGGGTTGCCTCGGAGTATTGTCAGCGATAGAGATAGTAGGTTCGTGGGTAATTTCTGGCAGGAGTTATTTAGACTATGTGGGACAGAGCTTACTCCGAGCACTAGCTACCACCCATAGACAGATGGGAAGACTGAGATTGTCAACAAATGGGTGGAGGGATACCTACGAAATTACATTTCTGGGCAGCAGAAGGCTTGGGTGAAGTGGTTACACCTTTGTGAGTATTGCTACAATTCCACTCACCATATGAGTATATAGATGACACCTTTCAGAGCATTGTATGGCTATGATGCTCCTAGTTTCCTCGATTTATTGCCGAGTGATTGCAGAGTACCTAGTGCTGGGGATTTGTTATAGGAGAACCAGGACATCATGAGAGCACTTTGTGAGAAAATCCAGAAGGCTCAAAATCAACAAAAGTAGTATGCTGATCAAAGGAGAGTTGAGCGATTGTTTGAGATCGATGACATGGTGTATCTAATGCTACAACCTTATAGGCAGTCCACTCTTAGGAAGAGGGGCATTGAGAAACTCAAGCCACACTACTATGGGCCGTTCAGGATTGTTAGGCGTGTTGGCGAGGTGGCTTATGAGTTACATTTACTGGTGGATAGTAAGGTTCACAATGTGTTCCATGTGTCTCGCCTCAAGAAGGCGTTGGGACAACATGTGATTCCTTCTATAGACTTACCACCGCTGGATGTGAGGGAAAGTTGATGTTAGTACCTGAGGCCATTCTAGATTACAGAGAGCGTCATCTTCAGAGGCGGGTTATCAGGGAATATTTGGTTAAGTGGGGAGATCTACCGGTAGAGGTGCTACTTGGGAGGGTGACAGTATTCTACAACATCTAGCTTTGAGTTTGCTTGAGGACAAGCAAATTCGGGGAGGGCGGAGTGTAATGTCCCCATTCTAGTCAGTTTCAGGAGCAGTTGAGTTAGCCTATTTCTTGGACCCTTGTAGGCTGACAAGATCTGGTTAGGGGGTTAGTGGCCATTTTGGTGGGTATTATCATTCCCACTCCTTCACTTCAGTATTGGATTTAGTATAGGTGTTTGTAGTTCAGTGTTCGCCAACTTCTGATGACATGGAGAAATATTGAGTTTGGAGGGAGTTATGAATATTTTTGTGGTTAAGTTAATTATTTAACTTATTGGTTATTATAAAGTCAAATTGACTTTATAAAAAGGAATGCCACTTAAATATATTAAAGTGATGACTTAAGGTTATAGAGTGAAAATTAAAATCACTTAAGTCAATTAAAAGGTGCGCTCACTTGGTAAAGTGAAATTAAAACTATTGAATAGAATTAAATACATTTAAATGTATTTAAAAGGCATTTTGGCGTATCTTTTTGGGAAGTCGTGCTTTTGGAGATATAAGGCAAAAGATGCAAGACGACCTTACTTTTTTGATCATTTGACATTGCATCTTTATATCTTTTATGTGGTTTTTTGTTTGAGGACAAGGGTTTTAGGAAATTCTTCTTTGGAGAGCGATAATTCTTCATTGATCTGTGATAGTGAGACTGTGAAATACCAGTTGAATGGTTGCTACCGAGGGAGCTTCATACAGGAGTTCATCTGTGCTACATCTGAGTTATTCTGTTCAGTAGATTTAGTTTACAATAAGGAAGAGGGCTTCTTTCATCTGGACACCATCTTCATCAGTATTCCAACTTTCAATAAAGAAGCTTCAACATCTTTCAGAGGCCGTACACTTGCTTTGGGAGGCATGCTTCACCTGGAAGGGGTGTGTGAAGAAGGCAAAAACGCCTTCCTTTTGGGTCATTTCTTGACTCCATTGTGGGTGCCTATACTTATCAACATCATTTCTCTAGTTTCTGCGTGGGAGAAAGCAGATCCAGAGCCTAGGTGTTGCTATTACTTAGTTTCAGCATATCTTGCCTGGCATGCACAGATCCACTTTATTTAATTATTCTGGAGGTTTTCGGGTATGTTGATTGTATACAATCTCTTTGTATGATTTTCTAGATCCACAATAGTATTGTACTTGCCTTTGATTTGCTTGTATTTCAGTTTTATGTACATTTTATGCTTGGTGCACTTCTGTATTTATTGCTTAAAAATTCATCAAAAACAAACAAAACACAAAAACAAACAGTTTTAGCCGTTGAGATAGAGCTGAGCCAGTTGGGCTCTTCACAATGTGGATTCTCAGAGGAGAGTTGTTCTCTCATGTGCAACTCTAGAGGAGGGATTTTGACACACTTGAAGTAGATGTGGACTTTCTAATGAAAGTTGTTCTCTCATTGTGCAAGGAAGATGGAGACACTTTATGTTCTCTCATGTTGTACAAATGTTTTGCAAGTTTTATAGTCAAGAGATCCATTGATGGCGTCAGTCTAGTGTTTCCTAGGTGAGTGAGGAGGATTAGTGAAGGTGCTTCATCAAAGTCTCTAGAAGGGTTGCTATGATCAACTCTTGCAGTGTTCCACCCTTTGTTAGGATTGATGTAATAAGGGGGGAATGTCGGATTATTACATTTTTTATTTAGTATATAAGTTAGTTTATAGTTTAGTAATAAATAATTACATTTTAGTAGTTAAATGAATTTATAGCTATTAGTTGTTAGTTATTCTCGAAAAGGAGTTTGGGTAGTTAGTTTGGTATGGGAAAAATGTAAGGCTTTATAAGCCAATGCAATGTAATGTGAAAGACATCTCAAAGAATCCCAATTGAATTCAAATTCCAATATCTTAGTTTTGTTATTCATCTGCAATAATGGTTTAGTCATTTGATTTACCAGTTTTCACAATTTTAACTATCGCCAATCCCCCATGTAGATCACAAATGTAGAATTTCATGATGAAATGTTACTCGATTATAATTGAACATCTCACATGGAGGATCAACAATGAAACATTTGCATCTTTCTAGTACGACTCATGGAACGGCTACAACCCATGGTTGAAACCCCAAGCATTGATGATGGCATACAAATAACTACTGCTATATATGGAGACAAAGTGAGCGATTACATACTATATCCAACTTGGGCGGAATAATAGATTTCTCATGGAAAAGATTTGATATGCTACCGATGCAAACATGTGACATCCTAACGGGTGAACTATCATGAAGGAAGCTCTTACTATCAAAAAAAGATGAATTATTATGGTGTGGAGCCAAATCGGGAAAATACTCAACCAAGATTTTCTATGAAATACAAGACAAGGAAATCATGTCTGCAATTTTCCCAAAAGATTTATGTTGGGGTTCAAATGTGCTATTCAAAGCTAGGGCTTTTATGTGGGTAGTGCTACATAAATGTGTCCTCACGAGTGATAGATTACAGAAGATTGGCTTGGTCTATGATGAAATTGTTGATCATCTACTCCTACAATGTGAAGTTGCCCAAACTTGCTGATCTAGATTTTGCATGAAGTTAGGTTGGTAAGGCCCCCTTCCAAATCGCTTATTTGCACTATTCCAATGCTGGCTGAAACTACACCAAGGATCATTATGGGTGGGTCTATGGTTAGAAACACCAACAATGATCATTTGGCATCTTTGGAAGGAATGAAATGCGTGAATATTCCAAGAAAGACCTTCTTCTATCGAGACCATAATAAGAAAAATCGAGATTGGCATAATTGAGCACCAAAACACAAGAACTTGAATGATGAAGATTTTTCCCTTGTGGGATAACAACATACAAAAACTATGGCCACATCTAAAAATGTCCATCAATTGTGGATTTGTCTCTTATGTGTCTGTGCGGAAGTATGCCAAATGGTCTCTGCCTCCACATGGGAGACTCAAGCTCAACTTCGACAATGCCTTAAGGGGCAATCCCAAGGCCTTGGGTGTAGGGTTCATCATCAGGAATGAGATGGGAAACTTATGCTAGACAGGTTCTATCAAATTACTAGATGGCTCCAACAACAAAGCTGAATTTGTGCCCCTTCATGAAGGACTCAAACTTTGTGTGAGTGAAAAACTCAACCATATCGATATCGAAGGGGACTCATTAGTTGTGGTTTGTGCTGTCGCATCAAAGAAGGTGCCTAGCTAGAGATCCACAATGTGGATTGACCACATCCACACATACCTGAAGGCAATTGGAGAGTATACACTTAAACATATATATAGAGAAGTGAATGGTGCTGTTGACTACTTGTACAATCATGCAATAGATCAAATAGAGAAGACCAAAATATTGAACAAAATTGAGGATTGGAGAGAGTTACAAAAGATTATCAGTATAGATTGCTTTGCTGTGATAGAACAAGGAAATGACTAATCGTAGACTCTGAGCAGCCAAGAAAACAAAGCAAAGATTGTCTTGAGAACAACTAGATTTGGTTTTAGAATGATCACAAGAAACACCAAAGAAGCGAGGTACTGGCCAAGAAGATCTAATTGCTATATATCAAGGCTCAAGGGGGGTTGAAAGCAAAATGGCCCACATTTAGATCCTCAATTGCATCTGCCCATGTGCTTAGGAAGGGCTTTTTTCCCAACTTCATAGAGTATTCAAGATAGAGTACCCCTCTATTGAAGAAGCTATCAAAAAGGTGATAGGAATTCAAAAACTCACCGTGGGTCATATTCATGACAGAGTTTTGATCGATGTATTTCTTTCCACGATCGTCCTTGCAATGGGCAAGAAAATGATCAACAAACTTATGGCCAACGGTTATCTTAGACTAGAATTAGCTCGTGAGGCCATTTCTGTTATCTCATCTTTCAACAAACTGTTAAAGAATGGGCTCCTCTACGATGTTGTTGATTGCATGAAAGTGCGGAAGGACATAAAACTTGTGGAGGCGATTGAGACATATCGAGAATGCATTTACAAGGAGAACATGGAGTCGTTCCTTAAGTTCATGTACTTGAGCAACTTCTTACTCTCTTTAGCACAAGTAGAATGCATGCTAGAGTTGTCTAGTGGGTGTAGAACACTTTATGTGTACAAGCCCAAGTAGAAACACATGAATGTGCAAATGGATATGTAATTTTATTTTTTGGAATCAATATATAGGGAGCTACCCCCTTGGTAGCAATTCACTCAAAAAAATAAAAATAAACAAAAACATTAAGAAAATAGCACCAAGTGTCTATTGTTGGCTTTCCATCTCACTGGAGTACATGGTCAAGTAGACATTATAACTGTTGAGTAAACTAGGAAATGGTGATGAATGTTGAGTTCACTTAACTGCAATATATATTTTGATTTCTAGATTTCTGTTTGCACTGATGCAGATTGGGCTGGTAGTATTGATGACAAAAAGAGTACAAGTGGAGGAGCATTCTTTCTTGGTAACAGTCTTGTATCCTAGTTGAGTAAGAAATAGGCTTCAGTCTCTCTATCCACAACAAAAGATGAATATATAGCAGCTGCATCTTGTTGCACTCAGGTTCTTTGGATGAGACAAACATTAAGAGACATCAAGGTAGAGTACAATCGTCCAATATCTATATTTTGTGATAACACCAGTGCAATCAATATTTCAAAAAATCCTGTAATGCACTCCAGAACAAAGCATATCCCGATCAAATATCAAATTTTAAGGGAGCTGGTAGCAAATCAACAGGTTAAAATTGAGTATATTGCTACACAAGAACATATTGCAAACATCTTCACAAAGCCCCTTTCTAACGAGACTTTCAAGTATCTTAGACAGAAGTTGGGAGTGATACGCCTTCATCTAGTCATTGATGAAATGCATTATTTAGGGGGATGGTATATAGGGGGAGCTCATCATTGCATTATCTTACAACTTTGAGGATTCCTTTGCCATTGATGTCAAAGGGGTAGAAGAAGAGAAAGGAGGAGCTTTAGAATAATGGGGAACATTATATATTCACAGATTATCTGTATGAGAGGTTGCCATCAATGACAAAGGGGGAGATTGTTAGATTAATTGTCATTGATGTCAAAGGTTCTTGCAAGTCCAAGAATGTCATTGATAACAAAGAAGATAATGACTGTTCAAGAAAGAAATTGTTGGTGAAAATATGAAGGCCAAAGGCCACTCATTGCTACAATGAAGAACTAAATTCAACGGCACATATGGATCATCTGAATGTTCCTGCATTCTCATTGTGCATTTCCAGCTTTCTTCTGGTGTGTTTCCTACCATCTTGTGCTGTTTCCTGTGGTAGAACCCTATAATGCTTTTAAAACGAACAAAATGAAAAAAAACTGTTTTCTGCCATTTCTTAACACTTGTAATATATATAGTGTCTCTGTTCCTCTGTGCCCTATTTAAAAAATAAAAGGAATATCGGCCCTCATACGTGACATGTCACTCCACTCCTAGTGATTATGAATTTACATTAAATTAATTATTCTAATTTTTCCATAATTATTGAGGAACTAGGACCCTTGTTAATTTTTTAGAATGTGGGTCTTCTATGATGTTGGCCATCCTCAGTTTAACTTAAAAACAAAAAACTTTTGCTTCACGATTTCTTCTTCTTTATTTTAATTTTACTCTCTTAACCTTGTTCCATTCTGGCAGGTGGGGTTGAGATATTAAGAATACACGAGAAAGCAAAGTATTATATATTCTTTTAATTATTTTGACGTTTCATTATATGCAGAGAAAACTTTATGGATATTGGTTGGATATATTTGCAGGATTTTCTGTGTCTGCTGCTCGATTGGCCTTGCCAGATGTTGGTCTCATTTCATATGGAGAAATGATAGATCAAGGGTCCCAGATTACAGGAGCTGTATCTATTCCTGTGATAGGAGATGGGGATACTGGGTATGGAAATATTTTGAATGTTAAAAGAACTGTGAAAGGTTATATCAGGGCAGGTTTTGCAGGAATTCTGCTAGAAGATCAGGTATGATTTTCTGTTTAATCTCTCCATACTTTCTACCTGTCTAACTTCTGATGTCTGACATTCCATCTGGAAGCTTGCCAATAATGCTTTAATTTGTACAAGATGAGGTCATAATTTGTGTATGCTCCCTCTATATTTCAAAATGCCTTATTCAAATTTTCAATGGATTCTTAGCTCTACATCAATTTTCACATCTTCTTTCTTTGTTATATCTTGCTGTAAAACTTACTCTGTAGCTTTAAACTTCTGGGGAGTTCTTTTTCTATGCTTTTTTGTATTTTTAAACCTTAAATAATATAATTTCTTTGTTTCTTAAATTTGATAACTTGTTGTGTATGTTCCTTGGCAATGCTTGAAATAGGGAGAGCATCATTCTGTGCTTTATGTCTCTAATCACTATAGTTTGTGGAATGCCTGAAACCATCTGTTCTGGTTTCCTCCATTCTATGTGTAAATTATTGAAAAAGGAGAAGCAATTTTTGGTAGGGACTTTTCCTATATCAATAGATCCATGCCAAATACCATTTGATTATAGAATGTAGACTTAATACTAGAATCTTTTGTACTTAAATGATGAGCTCCATAATGACTTCTCTCGCAGAAAACCACAGAAGAGGCTCATTTCATCCATTTGACACAATATACCCTGAGCTGTGCTATTATTTTGTCAAGAATCAAGATTATAAACAAGAGTGCAACCTGAATAGCATGTATACAGTATTCTAATCACTTGAAGGAACTGCATATTGAGGAGAAGCTTGGATGGGCCATGTTAGAGTGATCATTTTGATTTTTCCAAGGTGCTGTGATTCCCAACATTCATGCTTCTGCAATTTGCTTGATCTCTGTACTAATGATCATATGCTTGATGCCTAGTCAGTGGTCACTCGAGTAGCATCTAACGAGTTTTGTAAGATCTCTTCATTCAAAGGGATTAGTTGTATTAATAACTAATCTTGCGATGCACTTCTTAATTTGCTGCATCATATCTGAGCTAACCAATTTGCAAAGTTGCAACAAAGATACAGAGGAGAAAGAAGGAAATTATATTAATGTCCACTGGTGACCAAAAGTAGGTCAATGGGACTCAAGCATAAAGCAGTTAATGATAGAAAGTTCTAGGAAGAGAAACCTAGAAAGGCTCCACAAAGGAAGAGAACAAAAGCAAACAATTATGAAACAGCAAGGGACCACCACAGAAGTGGTGAAGGAACTAGTACATATAGCCAAGAACAGGGGAACGAGAACTCCAAAGAGCAAATGTTGAGGAAAATGGGAGATCATCAAGTATCACTGTCTGGACTAGAAATGGTGAAGTCATTGGTGCTATCATTGATCAATGTGAAGGAATCAATACAAGATCTAATAATGCTCATTAGGGAGTACTGAGGGTTGGGAGGGTCAAGCAGGGTACTCCCTCTAGGATTACATCTAACATCCAAGGCTGAAGTAAACCTTGTATTAGTGAAAAAGCTCATAATGTGCATCTGACCTTATGGTTGGGGTGGTGGTTGAAGAAGAGTAGATCTATGTTGATAAGAAGAAGTTGAATTGTGCCGTCGAGAAGAAATAGGACCTAGATGCTGAGGAACATGTCAAGGCAGCTGTTAGAGACATCGTCTCATAGGTCTCTGCATCTATAAGAGAAGTAGTGTTATCCAAAGGCCATTAGAGCTGCTAGTCTCCTGTCTGTGTTGGAGGGAGGTGATCAACTTGGAGGCTCCAAAATCCCAAGAGACCTTATGTGAGGCTCTCATGGTTAAAAAACCTTGCAATTACTTGCGACTCATGAGTAATTGCAAGTCAATATGCGCGTTGAGTGACTTGTAGTAAATCGTAAAACTTGGCACTGCATTTTTGCAAAATCTTGTGATTTAGTTTGAAAAAATTGTGGATGCTTGGCCAAAATTACGGGTAATTCACAAGTTAACTCACCCAACTAAACCTTTAATATTTGATGTGACACGATTTTCAATTCCGTTATTTAATTTTAATTTTTCATGGGTTTAGGCTACAATTGTGAATGAAACTTAGGGTTTGAAACTTCAATAGGTTCCACTTTCCAAACGTCGTGACGGTTTTGTTTTAGTTTTAACCTTTCGCCATTTCATTAACAGTCTTCGTTGTTCAACTTTAGATGCTGTGAGACACCAAGAGATACAAAATAAGAATACATTAAAAAAGGGTTTTGAGAAGAAAAGGATAGATAAAAATAAATGAATAAATAACTAGCACAAGTTATAGACATTGTAATTTATCAAAAATGGAGCACATTCATAGGAGCAACCAAAGTGCAGCCTCAGTACACAATATAAATATAGTGCATAGCCCGAGTTTCCTCAAAAGACTTCATAATTAGGATTCTATTGATTCTTGAATGTGAAAATCATGGAAATGAAACGAAATATCCTAAAATAAAACAGATAAAAAATAATAGTGCAGCATCTAAAATGAAACAACTAAGAAATAACAACTTGAAAGCAAGTAAATTTGAATACTAAAATTTATAGATTGGAGCTAGATTATGCTAAGCTTTAAAAGGGAATATTTTTTGAGAAAAAACGGATATGGAAAAAAAGTCAAATAGAACCAAATATGCCTAATAGAACCTATTAAACAATGACAATTTATAATTGAGAGTCAAAAAGAACCAAATATGAACCTATTTGCATTGGTCAAATAGAACCAAATATAAACTTAAATGAAGGATAGCTTGTTAATGAATAAAATATTTGGTTCGTTGTTTCCATAAAATTAAACAAGGACAGCTTGTTAATCATTATTTTATTTTGAGCTACATCTACTATATTAATTACTCTCTATTATTTCCCTTTTGGCATGCTCGATTTCCATTTTTTGAAAAGAATATGGCTACAACTAAGAAAGGCAGCAAGCCTAAGGACCCTTGCTGGAAACATGGGACAAAAGGTCTTAAAAAGGGAATGGTTATTTGTAACCATTGTTCATTAACATATGAGTGGAGGTATAAATCGTATCACTTTGCACAAGTTTCTTGTCGAGATGTTATACCATGTATTGAAGCAAATCTAGAAGCTTAGAATGAGGCGAGAGCTTTGCTTTCAACTTTTGAACAAAAAAAAGGTAGAAAACAAAGGACAACATAGGCAATGGGAACCTCACTCACATTTCACAATTTTACAAGGTCAAACATTAGGGAAGATATGGGTGTATCTTCTTCCATTGGGTCATGAATACAAAGATTAGGTAGTGTGGGCATTGACAGTGAAAGTTCTAGTTTTTAATGTTCCTCTTAACAGTCTTGGTGTGCAACCTTCATTGGAAGGTATTATTATGGAATGGGGAACTGAATCATGAGGCAAAATTGGTATGCGCCAACTTTTAGTACTACAATAGTATTCCTTTTAATGTTGCTTCAAGTCCTTATTAGAAGGAGTTGGTTACTACATTGACTATGGCAAGTAAGGGGTTCAGAGCTCCAGCCAGTTATGAATTGAGTGGTCCATTATTGGACAATGAGGTCCAAAAAATATAGAAGCTAGTAGAGGAACAATAATGGATTTGGAAAATCAATAGATGCAACAAATTATTTGATGGGTGGACATATGCTAGTAATAGGACACTCATTTACATTTTAGCGGCTTTATGAGAACAATTGGTCTTTTTGAAGTCAGTCGATGCCTCTAGTGAAATAAAAAATGCCAAGACCTTGTGTAACTTGTTGGATGAGGTGGCGATGGAGTAGGAGTGGATAATGTTATTCAAATAGTTATCGACAATACCTCTGCATATGTGGTAGTTGGTAGACTACTAGAGGTGAGGCACCCTACATTGTTTTGGAGCTCGTGTGCGCCCATTGCCTTGACCTTCTCCTTGAGGACATAGGGAAATTAAGCTAGGTGAAGAATTTAGTGGAAGATGCAAAGAATATTACCAAATACATATAAAATCACACATGGGCCTTGAATCTTATGAAAGAGCACACTAATGGCAAGGAGCTTGTGCATTTAGGAGTCACATGCTTTGCCATTAATTTCCTTACCTTACAGAGTATAGCAACTACATTGCCCAACCTTAAGTGCATGTTTGTGAGTGAAAGGTGGTTGGAGAGTCCTCATTGTAAGAAGGTTGAAGCAAAGAGGGTCATGAAGACCATTTTTGATGATACATTTTTCAAGACTTTGGATGAGATCATCAAGGTAAGTTTTTGATCAAAATTTTCTTTTATTTTTCTACAATGCTACAAGTTGTTTTTGTAATATTTTAATATTTCAAATTGCTGATTATAATTTAATTTTTTTTGATATAATTAATTTTCTAATTTCTTCTTGTGGTTGTTGGGCGGAGGTGGGGAATTATGGCATCGGTGGCCAGCCTAGATGCCACATGGCCTGATAGGCACAATATATATGGGAAGTGGCAGCAGGCATTAATTCCCGTAGGTTGTTTGTGTACTGCCAAAGGACGGTGTTGTGGTGTGATGGGGGGTGCTGAACGTGTTTGGCAGTGCCTCTTTTCCTGGGCCTTCCAAACACATGTTTTATGGGCTTAACCTTGCCTTCATTCTCATTTGGCTCTATTGTGTGGTGAGTTTAGATGGAGACGCCGTTGAGTCTGGGGTCGGGTAGAAAATTATGGGCCTTCTAGGCCGGATAAGCCAGACGCGACTGAAATCGGTCTTCAAGGTGTGGGATCCTCTGGTCCTTGCGGCGGCCGCGCTCTTGCTTGGTTGGAAGTTCATGGATTCTGCGGAACGTTGGTGCACAAATGCTGATATTGCTGCTAGGTTTGTGGCGGCGCTGCTTGATTTGGAGGTTTGCAAAGCAAAAACTTTGTTGTTGGTGCGTCGAATGGTGTGGGATAACTTGACTGAGGGCATAGAGGACATACTTGTGGTGGCTCGGCTAGGTGTTGGACTGCCTCGTCTGCGGGATTTGCATAGGGCGTTCATGCCTGAGGTTCGCGTGAGGTGGTATCTATTCTTGCTTGACATTAGGCGGTAGAAGCTGATTAAGCATCGTCGATGGGCAGGATGCGGTCTCATCTTCCTCAAGCACCATTTTTACTTCGAGTTGGATGAAGGTGTGAATTGGCGTGGGTTATTTCGTGCTTACCTGGATGTCGAAGGTATTGTCCCTAAGGATTAAAAATGGTGGCCTCTCTCTTGCCTGTGTGGTGTTTTGCGCTGGGGTGGTGGATGTTGGTTTTTGTCGTTGGCCACCTGGTTTTTGTTTTGTGCGTGGTTGGCGTTGGTTCGTGACGAGGTGCGTCTGTTCCAGTGCGTTGGAGCAAGTTTTTTGATGCTGGTGGTCGTGTGGTTTTGGGTGTTGGTTCTCTTTGGTGGGTATATGGTGGATTGTGCACTCGTGCGTTTTGGTTGAGGGTCCTCATGGCTAGTGTGCCGGGTGTCTGTGTTTGGATGTAACGCCTTTTGGCTGGGAGGGTTGTGTCAATTGAAAATTTGCCTGGTATACAGGCTTGGACTATAAATTGTTTTTTGAAAATCAATGAAATTAATATTTACCTATCAAATTTTTTTTTTTTTCTAATTTCTTTTTCATTCACTCTTGTTTTAGGCATTAGAAGCATTGGTTAGAGTTTTGTGGTTGGTGGATGGGGACAAAAACTCCATGGAATATCTATATGAGATCATGGATAGGACCAAAGAAGTCATTCAACACTCGTATGGGTCAAATAAAAGCAAATATGAACCCATATGGCACATTATTGATTGGGCTCCACCAACATACTCATGTTGTTGTCTACTATTGGAACCCCAGTTTTTCTTCTCCCCTTCATTTGGAGCAGATGCAAAGGTTATGCTTGGTCTCAACACATGCATTGAGAAGTTGATCTTTGATGACAACCTTCGAGATCTTGTACACGATGAGTTAAAGAACTATAAGAGGACAAAGGAGGCATTATTTTCTTCAACTTTATGCATTTGTAGGAGAGACACTTTGCAGCCAGGTAATAAAAAATATGCTTAATATTAGTTTACAATTTATTTTTTAGTTTACTTAAATTCTTAATATCTTATGAAGTTATAAATGTCATCCTTGTAGATTTGTGATGGGAAGATTTTGGTGCCACATCTTTAAAAGCTTGCCATCTGCATTCTATCCTAACCCTTTAGCACTTTTGGTTGTGAGTGCAATTAGAGTGTTTTTGAGGCCATTCACACAAAACAAATGCAACAAATTAACTCAAAAGTGCTTAAGCGAGCTTGTGTTTGTGCAATACATCCTTTGACTGCATGGAATGAAGGTACAAGGGAAAGATACATATCATGCGTTTGACTTCAATGACATTGATCCATGTTCAGAGGAGGTTGTTGAGCTTGAGTATGTGAACCATTGTTTACTATTGATGAGTTTGTTGATTCAAGAGGGATGAAGTCGGATGGCAAGCAAATGTGGCAGCATATGAGACTTTAGATGGTGAGTTTGGCGAGTCATTAGGGGTGAGTTCACCATATACACGATTGGTCCTATTCTTGAGGCTCCTATTGAGGATACCACAACTATACCATCCACTTCCACTATACCCACACAATGGCAATGGACTATTTTGAGCTTTAGTTGTAGAAGAAATTTATGATTTGTAATTTTTGTTGATATTGAAACTTTGAACTCATTTTTTGGTCTATGAAGTGTATTGAACTTTAATTTTGATCTATATATGAGGGAAATCAGTAATATGGTTTATAAATTCAGTAATATGCATGTTTTTAAAGCATATTTTTAAAAATTAATGTATTTTTTAATGTTCAATAAATTTGCCAAGTTTTTACCCAAGTTTTTAAATTTTTTGGGTCGGTTGAGTAATTGCTGAGTTCGAGTTTTTGAACTATGTGTGTCAAAGGGTGATGGCCTCTTGAAGATAAAGGGCTAAACATCCTCGATCTAGATATCTAAAGAAAATAGAGAGATTGTTGCTTGAGTCCTTGTAGAGGCAATGGTATCTCCCTCAGATCTCATAGTAAATGGGGCATTTGAAGATGCATTGCTACTTGGTCTGTACCTCCTAGAGGGAGCAAAGCCAACATATCTGGTTAGGGTGAGGAACATGGTGGTTTGGCTTGACTTGTAGTTGGGGAAACCCACCCTCATTTGGCCAAGGGGAAACCTCAAGTCATGTGATCAATGCCATTGGAGATATTGAGGACGACATAAAATACCATTCTCCACCTGTAAGAAATGCTTAGTGTAAAAATAAAGCTTTAATTTGAGTGGAATAGGAAGGAAAATCTTGGTGACTTGGATTTACAACTTGCAGATGTCCCATCTAACAACTCTAATGATGGAATACTTTGAAGGAAGGAATTGAGGAGGAGCATCCAATGAATACATGAAAGGAGGTAGTTTGTCAATAGAGATGCCAATGGAAAGGAGCAAGATAGTCTAAAAGTACCAACAATGATAGCATCAAATTGGGCCCAATGAAGCAACCCTCTCATATTTGTCATGACCACAAGGGGAATCTCCCATGGATTTGAGTCTATATATGTAGAAAGTAAGCTAGAAGATAGTCTCGAGACATAATGGTTGGGAAACAATTTTAGCCTAGACAATATTTTGAGGAATAGTTCTCTTGGAACTGATAGTGCGTTGTAGCATGAGGGTTTGGACCCTCTCAGTACAGACCAATCAACGAATTTCAAGCTAGCCCTTCAAACCTCTGGGCCATACAAAACTAAAGGCTTGATGATGATATAAAAAATGTCTCTTTGAAGGGATATCTTGGAAGTGGATTGGAAACGTTGCCATTCTTTCAGTTCTTTTTTGTCCACCTCCAAGTTACACACACTACATACGATTCTGGAGTATAATATATGGCAGACCAAAGTATTTGAAACGTTGGTTCAAAGAATCAGACGATTTTCTTAATTTATGGGCAGCCGGTTCTTATATTTAATTTCCATGACTCTTTCATGTATTCACCTATAACTTTTGTAGGGATATTTACTCATCCTCATGCCTTGTTATTATGCTATCGATTCATTAAAATCATAGACGCCACCCTTCCCTTGTCATTCCTTGCTGCGATTAATGGGAATCCCAATCCCTCCAAATTAATTGACTTGAATTCAAATGCCCGAAAACTCCACACTCCACTGTTATGCTTAAGTTTCTATGCTATAACGGCTCTTGAGTTTCTTGACCAATTCTTTCCAACTTCCACAAAGTTTTTTTTCAAAGGCATACAAGTTATTCACTTATACACGACTCCTTCATAAGCTCCCATGATATATTTTTGAATGAAATCTGAGAATAATTTTCCCGACTCCAAAGTAATGAATACTTTACAATTCTTTGTGTCCGCCTCCAAATAAAAACCTTCACTTTAATCTGGCCGAGAATTGTAGCAGTAGAGAGGCTTCAATTATCAATCTGCGATGAAGTTCTCACCATTCTTATTATCGGTGTCTCTTACAAAAGTTCCGCTAATACATTTGGCTACTAAATTCTTAACCCGATTCCTCTTTAATCACCAGCTCAACTTAGTGAAAGTTCCCCCTTTCTTGTCTGATTTGATACTTATGCTTAATTTACTCACTTGTTAAATTCATTCACTCGAGCCTCCAAAGAAAGACCTGTTATATGAAAGTGGTCCACAATAAAGTGCAATAAGAATCTCCTTAGCTGTCTCGGCCTTGCTAAAATCACTATGGCTAGGAATGAATTTCAATCATTCCCAAATATTGTCTTCTTCCCCACGTCAACTTCTTGGTTAGCTTCTTAGAGAGCTGCGCTCACATTTTTTTTCCCAGTCACTTAACAAAATTCCCAACAATCTCCAAATTAAATTGACTCTAACATTCCCATTAAATTTAAAACCACGATTTATATGGAATGGGCACTAGCTGATAGAATATCAACTTAGTTAACTCATCCTCCTAGAGTCCTTAGTTTTCAAAACACCAGTATTTTAAAAGGAACAATTTCAAAAATCAAACATAATATATGTCTATCAACATTCACCAATCTGAAAATATCACCTTTAATCCAATTGCAGATATAATATTGAATTATCCAACTTGTAGCTCTGCTTTTACACAAATTCGAAAATTCGGCTTGGAACAAGATTTCCCAAATTTCGAAAACTTCAACCGTTAACTCCCAATGCAAAATCTAATGATTCTGCCAATTACCAGCCAGGGTGGATAAACTCACCATTGGAGCTGATCTTTCTTCAGAGGGTTTCCGTCCTTCAAAAGGCTGTGGTGAACTCTATTCAACTAGTAAATATCTGCTCTCCAAAATCAAAACCAACATGCCTGCAATAAGCCTCCTCAAAACTTTTATTCATTCGACTTCGTAACTCCTCCTGTCTTCTTGAATTCTCCTCTTTTTCCTTTTCACTTCTAATTTCATCTTTTGAGAATTCATCAAAAAGTAACTTAATTAATTCACTTAACTTTTTTATAACTTAAATTACTTTTGCACCATTAAATAATTAATTTGTCTTTTTTAAATTTAACCTTTTCTGACAACTTAAAAATCAATTATTTAATTACAATGTTGACTTACAAAAATTGGGGACATTACATGGACAATGACAAGTAGATAAAATGCTATTGTTGCAATGGTTGGTAGAGAAAAACTGAAACTATTTGTTTCCAAGTTGGGCCTTGGATGTAGGTGTGCATGAGAGGTAGGCACTATTGGCGATCTTTAGCAAGGGTTGATAGAATTGGTAGGTGAATAATTGGGATTCTAGAATGGTAGTTACATGGATGGCCATTGCAGGTAATTGTCAATATTTCTAGGGTCATGTGATCTTCCCAACAATTTTAGAAAGGAAAAGGACATAAAAAGGGATTGAACACTTCGTTGTGAGCTTTGGTTAGCATGTACAAAATTCTCCAACTTTTGCATAATTTATGGGAATAAGGTAGTTATATGTGTTGATGTACAAAACCATAAAGCTGTAGATTTGGTAGTGTTTCCATGAAAATAGCATCAACTAGTGAATGAGGTGCTAGGAGCATTTTCTTGATGGATTTTTTCACCCTTTCAAGTCTTCTCTAGGGAAATTATGGTGTTACATGTTTGTTCTTGCATGTGCTTTGTTTTGTATGTTTGAATTACTGCTGTAAATAGTATCAACTAGTGAATGAGGTTCTAAGAGCATTTTCTTGCTGGAGTTTTCTCTCTTCAAGTTTTCTCTAGGGAAAGTATGGTGTTATGTGTTTGTTCTTTCATGTGCTCTGTTTTGTATGTTCTAATTATTGCTGTTTACATTTATTTTTAAAGCAATTTAATAATGTCACAAGTTGGATAGAAGCTATTAGGGAAGGGTATTAAGAGTATAGAGAAGTTTGAATATTTAAATCCAATATTGATAGACCAGTAGGGTTATAAACACAATGGGTTATGGATCAAGAGTCATCTTTTTAATGAAATTTAATCTCACAAGTTGGGTAGAAGCCATTAGGGCAGGGTATTAATACTAGAGAAGTATCAATATTTAAATCCATAATTGATAGACCACTATGGTTATAAACACAATGAGTTATGGATCAAGAGTCCTCCTTGGAGTTTGTCAGCAAGAGGATGGGCAGATGGGCAAGGTTGTCTTTAAAGATGTCTCGAGCGAGAGAAAAAATGAAATATCCCAACCAATATTTGTGCAATTTTCTGATTTTTATAACACAAAATGATGCCCTAATTTTTCTGATTTTTTTTTTACTTCTGCTGAAACCCTAGTTCGCTGATATAAATTTCTGAATATATTCATGCATTAACAGCAGTATTCATTCATCCCAAAATAACAAAACTCATAGCAGATTTGTTTGATCATGAACAAGTATGAAAACCAACATGATAGACCACCAAAACATTCACCAACATGTGCCAAAATTCTGATATTCAATCATCCACTTTTCTGCTACAAATCATTTTTATTTAATAATGCAATTACATAACGAAATGGGCTCCAAACATGCCCAGCAACATACAGAAGTTTGCTGATGAAGAAACCCTAGATTATGCAATAAAAATGACCTCCTATCCTAACCCTAGCTGGGCGAAAAGCTCCAGCTCACACCAATGCAAAATACAATGCAAATATATGATGAAAATGACACCAAAACCCTACCAAAGGGGTGTGCTGGCCTGTTGATAGGGTTTGCAACCCTTGAAAATCTCAAGAATACCTTCCAACTTGCCCAATTCATCCCTCCAAACTAAACACCTATGCTGATGCAAAAATCTGAGTGTGAATCTTGCAAGAATCACCATTGAAGCCCATGTGAACCTCCATCATGAAGTCCTCCATTGAAGAAGCTAGGTTTTCGTCCAACTCCTATATTTATAAGGGTTTTCGTCCTTAGAATATTGCCAAAGTGCAGATCAGAAAAGTAGAGATAATCCGTTGATGATAAAAAGCCTCCACAATGAACTTGTATTTATATCAAACTTTCCCTTTTCCCTACAATCTGGCCAACCTAATTTGGGCCCCAAAATTCAAATTTAATTATTATGTATATTTATATATATATTTTAATTTTTAACCCCCAAAAGGGTCGCCCAGCCTCATAGAAAAATATAAAAAATACTTAGGCACCAAAATCAGATTTAAATATTATTTTTTTCTTCCCCTTGATCGCCAAATTCAAAATAATAAAATATTACTTTTTTCTTCTTATTTCTTCATGCTCGCCTCAAAAAGGACATTACAAATCATGGATGAAGCAAAACATGTGAATGGGAATATGGCACATTCACTTGAATGCATGGCCTAATGTTAGCAAAGAAACAAAAACATTTGTTGTAGATAAGTTTCACAAATCTATGTGGGAAAGGGGGTTAAGGAGAAAGAAGAATTATTACCTTGAGGAATTAAACCTACTTCCAACCATCTACAAAAGGCCTATTTAGGAGCCAATATTGCTTGGAGAGCAAAAATTCTCACAGCTCAGTTAAGGACTAACTCACGTTGTCTTTGGTGTGAAATGGGTAGATGGAAAAAGCCAAAAGAGGTTTGGTAAGAGAGTTTGTGCCTATTGCACAGCTGGGGCAGTGGAATCATAAAAGCACTTTATTTTGGAATGTAAAGCTTGCAACGACATCTGGGTCAATTATGCAAGTAATTTAACAGCAGTATTGTTACAAGATTTCTTCAACGAGGAGTTGGTTGAGAAAATGGGTAAGTTCATTCAAATTGAATAGCAGAAAATCAGCACTTCACAAAGCAAAAAATGTAGGGTCTGCTGTCCCATAGGCTTTCTTTGGCATCGTGGATGTTAAAAATATTCTATCCATTGAGCTATCATTAGTTTCTTGAGTTTCTAATTGGACCCAAGAAGAAAAGTGAATTGTAGATGGAGATTGATAAGTTCAAAAGTATTGTTGGTGATCTAGTAGCCATTTGAGGAGTGCATGATGTCTTGTGGCTGGGATTCTATGGACATGGTATTGAAGGAGAGTCATCACTTATTGTGATGACTCTATGAAGTGAAGATAGCAAGCTTGGTTGTATAGACAAAGTCAAGTTGCTAGGTAGAATATGTTGTGGAGATATCATGTGGTTGTAACTATAGTTGATTTTGTGGAAGAATTATTTAGAGCATTCTTATCATTTCTTCCACGAATTTGGTTAGGTACTCAACATGGATTGAGAAGGATTTATTTAAGAGAATAGGTACTCAATAATTCCTTTGCATCTTTTATTACTCGGAAGTGTTGTGTTGACTTAATGAAGAACTCTAGTGCTGAAGTGACTCCTTAGACACGAAGGCTATTGAAGAGAGTAGATGTAGTTGAGGTGAGGGTAGGAATCCTTAATGAGACTATATCTATTGCCTTGATGACAAGAAGCCTATGTTGAAATCGTGAAAACACGCACAAAAGTAGGATCAAACAACAAACAAGAACACCTTCCATGCACGAGAGCTGCAGACAATGATTTTGCTATTTCTTCAAAAAGAAAAGCTTACAGAATTGTTGAATTGCATAATACAATGAAGGAGAGTGCTTATAAGAGCAAACACTTAATGAGAAAGGGATTAGATCATGATAAGTGTCATCATCCTATGTGATGAGGCATAATGATCTAATAATAGTTCAAGCTAATAAAATAAAAAAACACTCTTAAGTTTAGCTTAAGTGCATAAAATGAAATTAGCCTAATATTTAATTAAAGTTTAATTAATTATCAACTAATAATTGATTACTCTAACACCCCCCTTTAAGTGTAACTTTATGGAGTAGCTAAAAAAATCTAAAAAACGAATGCATATAAAAACAAAGAATCAATGAATGGGTTCTAGCAACAAAGCCTAATGAAGTACCCATGTACAAACAATCTAATCTCTCATAACTAGAGAAAAGGAGAAAACATCATGGGAAAAACTCCTCTCCAAAAGAGAGAAAGGCGATTGAAGGACTAAGAAGCTTCCAAACCAATGTCCCAAAAATAGTAGGAACATGAAGAACATCGTTGAAGCACAAAAAAGCTGTAGACAACTATCAAATGATAATTGCTATAGTGTTGAAATGAAGAACCTCCTCTAAAAATAGATGATGATCAGGATCAAAAAGACAAGAATCTGTATGAGTGACCCCAACGACACTACTCGAATAATGATAAGATGGCAAACAAAGGCAAACATTTGACAGTCGAAGATACAAATGGCACATGAATTTGCATGAGTGACCTCAATGACATTTCTCAACCATGCAAGATACAAGTCGAAAATACAGGTACCAATATTTTGAAGAACACTGGTCAAGTGAAAATGGAAGGTTGCTTCCAAAAATAGGAATGCAAGAATGTCTATATTGTAAGTGCTCCATCTCATCGAAATGCATAGGTAACCAATTGCTGCATCCGCCTAGTACATAAGAACAAAAACTAGATGCATAGCTCACTCAAAAATGAAACTAAGGAAGCATTAGTACCAATAGTAGAAACCCCCCCATAATGTGGACAAGGGAGAACCATGACAGATCCATTGAAATTGTGTGTCACCAAGAAGTGCATGAAGGAGAACCAAGAACATCTGAACGTGCACATGAAAGTACTTGCAACTGAAAAAAGGGTGTGCAAACCAAAGCACACACACTTGAGGCAAGAATCACTAGGATTCGATGCTATTATGGAAGGGAGACTCACTTGACAAAGGTGTGATAGCAAACAAAGGCACTATGCAACCCCCCATGGCACTTTAACATAGTGTGAGTACAAGAAGCTACAACAAAATGTGCAAAAATCTCCAAAAAATATACACCAGAATAACACTTTATCTCAATGTGTCTACAAAATAGAAAGTGCTTACAAAAGATGTCTACAATGCCCAAATAGGACAAAATGTTGGAAATAAATGTAGAACAACAAAAAACAAGTCATCCCACACAAATAGAAAGTTTAAAGGAGCTAAAATGTCCAATTAATTCACCAAAAAGTGAAAACACAAAAAACTAAATAAAATGTACTTGGAGATACATCTAGAAAAAATGCAGGGATAGTTGTGAAAAGCTCTGAAAGACCTTTCCAACGTTGTAAGAGTCGGGAAAAATGAAGAAGATGATCAAAAGTTGTGAGTGAAAACAACACATTTGACTTCAACATGTGATAAAATGAACCAACAACAAAATATGGTGATGAGACCCACACCACTGGAAAGTACACAAAACTAGTTTTTCGATGATATCTCGTTTGCTCGATTTTGATATTGCGTGCCCAAGTTATGGCAAAAAAAAAAACCTCCTTTAGGCCAAGTGGGGGCTCGGAGTGGGCTTGCAGTGCCCGTACTATTGTCATCAACAAAATATTCTTGGAATATTCCTTTCGTTGGCAAAGAAGGCCAGTTGTTAAAATATTCCAAAAAAATGCTTCTCTTGTTAGAAAAAATCCATAGGTGTTGGGAAAAAACACGTCGTTGGTAAAGTAGAAAAACGTTGTCAGGAAACAAAAAGATGGTGTTGGAAATAATGTTTGCTCGCTGTCGGGAAGAACTAGCCACTGGGTGGAAGGCAAGGGGTTGCTGACTTTTTGAGTGGTCGATTGCCAGTAAGAAGAAAGTAGTGAGTGGAGAAGAAAACGGTTGTTGTCGACAGGAACAAGATGTCAGGTGGTAGAATAAACTGGTTGTGGCCACGACATGGGGCTCACATGCAAGGTATGGGTTCGCAGAGGCTTGTAGGGGTAAGTACCCTACGGGTACCATAAAAAATTCCCCCCAACTTACTTTTTAAACCTGCCTTTTTTATTTTAGGGTTTTTTGGAATAATCAAAAAACCTGAATTTCTTTAAAAGTGCCCCACCTGATTTTTTTTTTTTTTGAGATTGTTGTATAGTACGACCCGTATAGGGGCCCCGTATGGCCCTTGTACCAAAATTTTTTACCTCAAAAGCCCCCGACTGCAAATATGGGAAAATTATAGTCAAATTCATCTATTTTGCCTCTTGAACACAAGGATGAGGTTCATTTTGCTCCAACACGCACAAAAAAAATGTCCAAGCCCAAAACCTACAAAAAATATGAAGATTCTAGATTTGATGCTCTTGTAACCCTAGTTGAAGAAAACCCTCAAAATTCGAGAAGGGGTTTGCTAAATGCATAGTTTTAAAACTCGGACTCCGTAGCCCAAAATTTTGACTCGAACTCAGGACTCGGCATTGACTCGGCAAAAAGCTCAGCATGGACTCAACAAACAAAACCCCCACAATTACACAAAATAAATAAATAAATGCATCTAGAGAACATTAAAGTCTAATTTGACTATCAATTTGTCATAATTCAAACATTACACATGTCATATGAGCCTCAAACTCTCAAAATTTAAAATTTCAGCCCCTGTGTCTATTATGTTCAGGCACCCAAAGAGTCTGAGCTTAGGACTTGGGAGTTCGAGCCTAAGACTCGGGAGTCTTGGAGCAAGACTCGACCAAGTACTCTCCAAGATTCGGCCAGACTGAGCTCGGGAGTCTGGTCAACTTGGCTCGGCTAGCTTAGAGACTCAGGAGTTTGGAGCGTCTTGTAGAGTACTCAAAGAGTCTTCAAACTATGGGTGAATCCATGCTTTGATACCATGTTGAAATTATGAAAATTCACACACAAAAGAAGGATCAAACAGCAAACAAGAACACCTTAAATTGACAAGAGCTGCAAACAATGATTTGCTATTTCCTCAAAAAGAAAAACTTACAGAATTGTTGAATTGAATAATACCATGAAGGAGAGTGCTTATAAGAACAAAGCCTAAATGATAAAAGGGATTAGATCATGACAAGTGTCATCATCGTATGTGATGGACATAATGATCTAATAATAGCTCAAACTAATAAAAGAAAAAAATACTCCTAAGTTTAGCTTAAGCGCATAAAGAGAAATTAGCCTAATAATTAATTAAATTAATTATTAGCTAATAAATGATTACTCTAACAGCCTAGAGGTGTTAGATTTGTTAAGGATAAAATGTAGAAGGCCTTAATGTGGTTAGGTCTAAAGGTTGTGATCTCTTAGTCTCTAATATCGATTATTATAAACAATTGCAACAACAGAAAGAAAGACCACAAGAGATTGCGACATCTATAAATATGTTGTGCACACATTTGTATCATGTCTATATAAATATTACCAAGGATGTTCGAGGAAGCTTTTCGAGGAATGAAGCTTCTAAGGGAAGATAAATGCATGTAGAGATACATGCAACATTTAAGGTATACACAAGCCCATGTTATGAATATAATATTTAAGAATATAGAATAACAATTGATAAAATGCAATAATCCATGTGGCAATGTCTTAAATCCCATGTGATTATATCTCATCACAAGAGGTATTATGAGCTTCTTTCTTCAAGGTCCATTCAAAGTATATCTTCAGCCATGATGAACCTGAAGCGAACTTTGTGCAAGGTATTTGTTTACTACATACAAATTGGGTACATAGTTAGAAAAAAATAAAAATAATATCAGTCTATTGTTAGTTTTATGATCAGATTAGAGACACAGAATTTAATTCAAAATAATCACACAATAACACAGCATATACCCTGGGAAAACCCTCCTCTTGAGGGAGAAAAACCCAGCAACAATATCACTTATATATTGAATTATCACAACAATGATCTCCTTACAAGAGGCCGATATGAAAGCCTAGATGCAAGCACCAAAGTCTGATGCAACACAGAAATACAATGAAGTAATATGCTGATAAGATCTCAGCCTCTAACAATATCAATCTGCCTTGATGAAGAATTCGCTCTTGCAAGGAACTCGAACTTGACAAGGATGAATATATGACAAAATGAAAATGGATGATCAACAATGAGAGAAACATCAAATATATATACAATATGAAAGGTCATCACCCTTCAAGTCAAGTCAGCCATCATAGAGGAAGACACCCCTTCATAAAGACACATCCAATAGGCAGGAGGTCGGCCACATAAGAATTTGTGCCTTCTTAAGAAATCGCGCCATTGCAAGGTTGGCCTTGATAACAAACGTATTTATTTATTAATTGTGCCTCTTCATTAATCAACATGTTGGCCTTAACAAACAGATGCAACTCAACAATAAATTGTGCCTCTTGATTGAATCGATGTCTCAATAAATTAAATAGCCATAAGTTATAATTTAATTTATCACATGTAGTAAAGGAGATTGCTGGAAGAAGACCATGGCGCTGCTCTAAACATCAACATCTATGTCTTTAGAAGAGAAATGTTAGACGTGATCTTTATTTACTAAGTTACTGATTCGTTTTTGGATTCAGGTATGGGTACGCGAATTCGGTACGGGATTCGGTCAAAAATTTTTTTGGGGTTGGGTACAGCTTGGGTACGGCAATACAAAAAATATATAAAAATCAGAAATATATACATATTTGTAGTAGTAATTAAGTTCAGAATACACCACCATATTAATAGTCTAATAACATAGCAAAAATACATCACCACTTTCATAGTCACTAAGTTAAATATTAAAATATTAGTGATTACTCAAATTTCATGATATAAAATTATAAATTAAAGTTCAAACATAAAATGTCGAACGTTTACAATCAGGCTACTCAGATGTGCAAATTTAGGGTTTCCACTTTCAATAAGTCTTGCTTCTAGCTCAGTTCAGTTTTCTGTTGGTTGTGATGTGAACTTACTATTTATAGCAGTTGGCTATTTTTAGTAAGTCTAATTTTGGCAGTGGCATCATCCGCAGTTCAACTCAAGTCATCTTGCTATCCATTAGTTTCAATATTGGCATTGGTTTTGGTTATCTCCATGGGCTGAGTTTTATACTTAGTCAATTTCATGTTTTTCAGTTGTACCCCACACCTAGGCTTAATAACTTCATGTTGTTTTAAAGAGGGGTCATTAAGGGGTCATGTTGAGCATTTAATGATTTAAATAAATGCTTTATTGTTGCAATATGGAAATGGACGCCTAAAAGGGAAGTTGAATAATGTTTTATTATTTCAAAAAGTAAATGCTTAAAGGTGGCGTCCCTCTTGGAAGTTGGAGTGATTCGACTTTTTGGAATTTGAAGTGTTTCATTTGCCAATTGAAACTTATATATTGCTGCTGTTTGAAGAGCTGATCATCGTTAGAAAAATACAATAAAATGCTGCTGGATTGAATTTAGAACCCGGCTAAGGGGGAGCTTAGCAATTTTACTCCATTCTTCGAACCTGAAACTATGGTTCCCTAGATGGATAAATGAGAGTGTGCTTCATTCAGAAGTACATATTGATCTTATTTGTTGGAGAATTTCAATGTTATTTTCAGTTTGGAGCTTGCTGGTTCAGTCATGGCTGAAGGACATTTTTGATTGCAGCTCCTTGGGTAAATTTTATTTGCTTATGGGTATTGAAGCTATTGTTTTCTATGGCATGGGCGATCCTATCTACAAAGTGGCAAATTTTTTAATTAAGTCTTGAATTTTAAAGAGAGGGCCGTACTTCTTCTTGGCCGTACCATTTCATGAGATGAGTCTTGGGGGTTCGAGCTTTGTGTAGTGATTGTTTATTGGTTAAAATTTGATTAGAAGTTGGTTGCCTAGCTTGGGATTGAAGTTTTTGAAGACACTTTGAGAATTGATGGAGTTTGAATGATGAACAAGCTTTTGGTGAGTTGTTTAGTAGCTGGTTTATATTTCAGTTTGCTGGTGTTTTATATCAGACTTAGCTTTGCCCTTGTTTTGCACTATTTTTTGGGTGTCTTGGCTCCTAGTTAAATGTGCATTCAATTTGGAGGAATTAGGAGCTTTGTGGTTGAAGATTTGAACAATTTAGTGGAGTTACTTGCTGGTCTGATCATTCAATTTGCTGGTTATCTTTATCAGACCTGGTTATTTTAGCTTTGTGCAATATTTCTTTCAAGTTCTTTCTCATGTTTGTATTTGGTGATAAAGTGGAAAAACATTGCAGAAGTTTGGAGCAGATTTCTATTCAAAAATTCATTGTAAGAGGCTCATTGTAAGTTGGTTACAGTAGTACTGTATCAACCCTTCTATCATTAGCTTATTTTCAATTGTAACACTTTGTAAATTGCAGATAATTTGCATTGTAAGGCTGTGAATTAGTAGTACTAATCTAGTCAATAATATTGCTGCATTTACTTTGTGATTCTTATGCAAAACATTAATTACCCCTGGATGGTTTATCGCCAGTGTGGAGAATTAACTTTGTAACTCTCATTGTACCCACTGAAAAAGTGGAGAATCCCCACTCAAGAGTGGATGCCCGCCTCAGCGGATGAATTAGTTGAATTGTTTGTAGTTTTCCCCCCACTATTTAAGTGGTTGAGTAGAAATCTTTATGGCTGGTTCACGCCTAAGTTCTTTCAATTTTGTAATAAGTACTCCACCATATGTTAGCACCTCGCCTTCAAAAGGATCTTGTGTGCACATTCTTGGCGTTGAGTTATATCTTTTACTTTCCAGTTGTAATCAATTTCAGTATTGAGTTATTTAGATCCTAGGGATCCTCTGACCATATGCCCGCCCCTCTTCCTTCAGTGGTTTTAGGGCGCATTCTTGGTTAGAGTTGCTATTCCACATCGTTTTGGTTTTGGAGCTAACCTTAACGGGTGTATGTTGCACTGTAATTGATACTGAAAAATCAAGAAAAAATTAAGGGGCTTATTTCACAAAACGGGTCTCAGTAACCTATTTGGAAATAAAAATAAAAATAAAAATGTAATTTAAATTTACAAAATCAAAATTTAAAATTAAAAGAAAATTAAAAGAAAATTAAAATTCAAAATTTAAAAATATTGAGAATTAACTTACCTTCAACAATTCCAATTTTGAGAATTGTCTAAATATTCCTTGTGTCATATGGTGGTTGGTGACAAACATTTGGATGTCTTCGCCCTCAGCATACACCTGTTTGATCCACTCAATTTTGGATCCAATTTTTTGTAGCATTAGATTGAGGGAGTGGACAACACAAGGTGTCCAAAAAATGTGTGGATACTTCTCCTCAACCAATAACCCAACAGCCCTACAATTTTGGCATTGTACGTTACAACTTGCACAACATTTTGATGGTCCACTTCTTCAATAGCTTGGCAAAGGATGTTAGCAATAAATGGACTATCTTTCACTTGTCCTTCACAATCCACTGCTCTCAAAAACATTGCTTCTTTAGGGGACACGGCAATAACATTGATCAATGGGCTATTTTTTGCATCTTTCCACCCATCAGACAAGATGGTCACCCCTATTTCGATCCATGAATCCCTTATGGGCTTCAAAGAGTCTGCTACATGTTTCACCTCTTTCTCCAATAAGGTGCAACACACCTCAAAACCTGGGCCCTTATACCCCTTTGGAGCCTCATTAATAGATTTCACCATTTTTTGCCAATATGGTGAATGAACGTTGAATGCCAATCCATTGGCATAGACACATCTTGCTATGTCTTTATCAGCAATCTCTCTTGCCTCATTCTGAAATGAAGCTTCCAACGGTCCCTTAGATCTTTTATTTGATGAGGGCACGGTTTGCTCTTGAGGGATGCTCATAAATGGATGGTTTTCTATAGGTGGAAGATAAGTAGGTGCCGGTGGTGTAGGGGGTTTCATGGATCGAGATCCTTTCCTCAAAGGATGGCTTGTTTTAAGACTACCAGCTTTTTGCTCTGCTTTTTCTTGCTCAACAATATATTTCAACACTACGTCATTTGGAAGGCCTTTGCCATCACCTTCTGGAGGTCTTGGACAAGGTTTGATGCCATTATCAGAGATCCTACACAAGTGGGCTTTCACTCGACTATATGAGATCGTATATCAAACTTTGCAATGACTACAGATCCAAATAAATACTCCCACCACCTGGACATTGTTGAACCATTTCTACATATTTCCAAAGGGGAGAGGTTGCATTTATTTTGAAACGAGATTGGCTTGAGTTAGAAGTGGATGCCATTGTAATACCTAAGGCACAACAGATTGAAATAATTTTGGTATTGAAATTTGAGACTAAAAACTTAAAAGAATGAGAACAATCAACAAAACAATAAAAACAAAACAAAATAGTTCATTTGTTAAAAAAAATGTAAGAAAAAAATAAAAAAACTTCAAAGAAACCTACCTCTTTTGAACAAATCTTGCTCTACGATCTTCTTGGCAATGAACGGACACTTGCAAGTGCTTAGGAATAGCACAACAATCAACTTTGAACAACCAACGATTAGCCTTCAAGTCTATTCAAGCTTGTGCAAGCAAGAGAGAAAGTTCAGCAATGGAGGCAAAAAAACTTGTTTTTCATTCACAAATTGTTAAATGAGATTGTTTTTACCTATTTAGCGTGTTTGGAGGCAAAAATTAGGGTTGCAATGAATATTAAATTATTTAGAAGTCAACATTTGGTAAAAAAAAATGATTAAAAAATGCTAAAAAAGCACTTTATCTGTGGACTGGGCGTTTTCACGTCTGGATTCGTTGCAAATTCTCCTTGGATTCATCTTGCTGTATCCTGGTCGAATCTGCAGTCAACAAACGAATCCAACTCGAATCCGCAGGTGAATTTTCGTATCTTGGTTGAATTTACTACATATCGTACCCGAATTTCGTATCTGGTACGAATCGAATCATATCCAGAGCCTTTTGGTGGCGAATTGGTAACTTAGCTTATTTATTGACATCAAATAATGTGTATTAATCTAGATACTGTCAACAACATATAAAGGGAATTAAGTTATACTTATTAATGCATGTTATGGCCAAGATTGTCAAGATTTCAGTATTCCAGGATTTTATTTTTAAAGTTGGCTTGTTGTAACTAGGGAAACATGAGGACGCGTCCCCTGGGTTTTTGCCCCCCGTATCCATACCGGCAACGTCTCAGGGATGGGGGATGCCTGGGGGACGGCTGACAACCATCCCCAAAAAGCCCCCTTTTTTCGCGGACGTCCCCGATTGTACGAAACGTCCTGGAAGCAGATGGGGGACGGCCAGTCGTCCAGGGGACGGATAGGGGTGGTCAGCCGTCCCCAAAAAGTCCCCTTTTTTCGGGGACGTCCCCGATTGGATGAAATGTCCCGGAAGCAGATGGGGGACGGCCAGCTGTCTAAGGGACGGATAGGGGACGCCTAGCCGTCCCAGGGATGGCCGACTGTTCCCCTTTGCCCAACAACAAATTTAACACAAAAAAAATGGTAAATTTTAATTTTATTTTTTTAATGCTTTCCTTTGTGGACCCCATGCCCTCCCAACCCTAATATGGCCACTTAAAACTTCTTTTTACCTTCATTTGACCTCATTTTAACTTGCCAAAAAAAAATTGCAGCCAAGAGGAAAGTGAGAAGAGGAAGAGGAGGGTTTGAAGGAGCTGTTGGAGAAGAAAAACCAGCATTTAGAAGGCAAAAAGGAGAGCATTAAGGAAGCAACCAGCAAGAGAAGTGAAAGAGGTAAGTTATTCTTCCATTATCTTTCCATTTTTTCCATTTTTTTCTAAGTTAAAATGATAAAATGTATGATTTTTGTATTTTTTTTTAATTTTCAGTTTGCAAAGACCAAAACAAAACAAAATGAGCAGCAGTAGTGAAGATAGTGGGCATGTTGAGAGGGGAGAAGAAACCCAATCAGTTCAAAGGGGGCAGCCTCACACAAACCCATTTGATATCCCTTCTAAAGATTTGAAAAAATATGCAAAAGGCCCTTTTAATCCTAAAAAACCTTTTCTTCAACTAGCATCATGTATAAACCAAGGCAAAAGGAAAAACACTGGGGGTAGTAGATTGTGGCAATGTCACATTTGCAAAGATAAATATTATGGGAGCTATACAAGAGTCTATTCTCATCTATTGGTTTTTGGAGGCCATGGGGTCAAAGCTTGTATAGAAATAAAAGATTTTGAGAGGATAGAGTGTTATAGATTGCACATGGAGGCCGGAGGAAAGCCTATGGAGTAGCAAATGCAAACTCAATCCGCACATTCAACCTCACCTATGCCCTCTATGCTTGGTAGTCCTAGTGTTGGTAGTGGTAGTAGTGGTGCGGGTGATGTTCATATTTCCACAAGAGGGAAGAGGAAGGCTAGTACTTCTAGTGAGCAGCAAAATACAGTTGCAAGTATGTTCAATGTGCAAGCACGAGATGTGGCAGAGTCTTCCATTTCCAAATTTTTCTATGCCCATGCCATCCCATTCCATGTAGCACGTTCTCCCTACTTCAAACAAATGTTTAGAGATGTGGTAGCTATTGGTACCTCATTCGTTCCCCCTAGAGAAAATAAATTATGCACTACAGTCCTTGACAAAGAATATTCTAAGGTGAGTGTGGTGATGGAGGACATGAGACAGTGTTGGATTAGAACAGGCTGCTATTATCATGGATGGGTGGACTGATATTAGACAACGGCCACTTATAAACATCATAGTCACATGTTCAGCTGGTTCATATTTCCTTAGAGCCGTTGATTGTTCTGGGAAGCGCAAGGATGCAAAATTCCAATTTAATATTTTGAAAGAGGCTATAGAGGAGGTTGGGGCAGCCAATGTTGTGCAGGTGGTTACTAATTCAACACGTGTGCAGATTAGCAAGTTTGATGGTTGAGAGTGCTTACAAGCACATCTTTTGGACACCTTGTTGTGTTCATGCGTTGAACAACGCATTGAAAGACATAGGGAAGATAGATTGGGTGCACTAGGTGGTTGTAGAGGCTAGAGACATTCAGATGTTTATTTGCAACCATCACACCTCATTTGCCCTCTTTAGGACATTTTTGAGGAAGGAATTTCTCAAGCTTGTAGGGCCAAGGTATGCCAGCTACTTTATTTTGTTAGAGAGGATACTTGAGGTGCAGGAGGCTCTACAGTTGATGATGGTTAATTCAGAGTGGAATAGATGGTCTATGGCAAGCACTGCAGAAGGGAGAAGCATCAAACAAAAAATTCTTGATGATAATTGGTGGTCCAATGTGAGGTAAAAAAATTGTTATTGATTGCTGATTTTATAAAAGAAAAATATATGATTTTATTATTTTTTGATTTTCTAAGTTCTAACTTGTCTTTTTTGAAATTTTTGTTTGCAGATATATTTGTTCCATCAGTTCACCAATTGTGGATGTCATTAGATATGCTGATACAGACTCTCCAAGTTTTGTAGAGATTTATGAAACTTTTGACTCCATGCTTGGAAAAATGAAGAAAGCAATTTCTGAGAGGGATCCTAATTTGGGATTATATGAGCAAAAAATTAGGCCCATTGTGACGCAGCGGTGGAACACTATGAACACCCTGCTTCATATGGCAGCCTTTGCTCTTAATCCCAAATGGTATGTACCAAGACCTGGTAGGATGCCTCCTTGTGATGATGATGAGGTGAAAGAAGGGTTTATGAGGACCCTTGCAAAAATATATTCAGTTGAGGAGGCCAGTCTAGTTTGTACACAATTCACTGACTTTGTTAATCTTCGTGGTCCAACATTTGGCAAACTAGAGGCCAGGGTAGATAGAACTACAGTAGCTCAAAGGGATCCTATTGGATGGTGGTCATGGCATGGGAAGGATGCACCACAATTGAGGACGCTTGCTATTCGCCTCCTTTCACAGGTAATACATTAGATTAACATAATTTGATTTAGATTAGTGTTGAACATTTATATAATCATAATTTAAATTGAATGTCCTAATTAGTAAATTACTAATTTAGTTTTTGTCTCCTCTCACAGGTTGCTAGTTCCTCTGCTGTAGAGAGGAATTGGTCAACATACGGCTTTATTCACTCTATCAAGAGGAATAGGCTGACCTCTAGATGGGTAGAGAAATTAGTGGCTGTGCATAGTGCTTTGCGACTCTAGGATTGTTAAATTCTTGAGTATAGACAAACTCCAATATTACGGTGGGATGTTGATCTAGAGGACGTCACACAAATTGATGAGGAGGAGAGACAGGAGGGATTGGTTGGAGTTCCATTAGATGAGCTAGCCCCTCATAGTGACAGTGACTCAGACTATGAGTTTGATTTTGATGCAATGTTGGCAGATGCTGAGTAGAGGCAGCCATCATACTTTCTATTAATATGTTTTGGACACTTGTGACTGTCATTTTGACATTTTGATTTGTAGTGCAAACTTGTAGCCTTTGGGCATTTTATTATTTTATATCATATGCACATTGACTGTTTGACATGAATTATGGTCCATAGAAGCAATTAGGTAGCTGTAGTATTAATTTGTTCAGCTCTATGATGCATATGTCAATATGATTGGTGATTACATTTGCAACTTTATGAATGTTCATTGTTATGATTATCATTACTCATATGAATATCTGAAATTTCCCTATATTTTTAAAATTTATCATATATATATATATAGCCGTGCCCCCGTCCCCAAAAATCCCCTCAAAAAAATGTCGTCCCCGAAATTTGTCCCGCCGTCCCACCGTCCCTCCGTACCAGAAACTTGGTGGAACATAGGTTGTAACAAGTTAGTTTCAAATGTAATAGAACCATGCCTCTAGCTACTTTTCTATCAACATGTTAAAGATTAGAAAACTAGTTTCTAACTTCTATATTAAATGACCATGGATGTTATGGATAACATACTACAATTGCATATATGTTATATTTAGGACTATTTAGGAGAAAAATAATTTCACTAGAATAATTGATGCATTTGCCAAATGGAGATTTATTTAGGAGTCAATGTATTTCCTCATGGATTGTGTAACGAATGTTTGTTATTTTGTAATAGTGATCCTTGATTCTCTACAATTAACATAGATCTTGATCAGAAATTTTTCATTTAAATTCAATTGTCATTCAGTTCTATGGTTTGTATAACCATGAAAAATCTTTGTTGATTTCTTATATGCCAAAATAAGTGAAATATAAGGAATTATGTTGGATGCTCTTAAACAATGCCAATTTCAGCTCAAAAGTTGATTCAACCTTTACCAATGGATAGAGCTCTTCAATACCTTTCTTATGCTTCCAACAGAAGCATAGAGTTTGTTTGACAATGTGATGGCCTTTGGAAGCGCGTCAGTACAATCCTGCTCAAATCGTTCAATGATGGATTTGGACTGGACCAAACGTATAAATCCAAATCAAGCCTGTAACTACTGCAAACAAGATGGCTTCAGTTGAGATTGAACCTGTCAATGTGATAAAAAGGAAAAACAGATTTGGGGTGGCAAGAACTTGTCACCATGACATCAGAAATGGGTTTGATCATGTCTGAACATGTTTGGAATAAGACAAAAAGGTAAGGTAACTGCCTTGATTGGAAGTGGGTTGATTGTTATTCTGAGTGTTGAGCTTCATCATTATCAGTTTTACAGAGTTTCACATAAGATGGTGAAACTACCATTGCAGTTCTGCAACTGTGAGTGTGCTGCAATTGATGGATTTGTAACCACCACCCTGCTGCAACTTTTTAATACCACCACATAAGACAGGGTGAAACCACCACTGTGCCACAATTGGCAGGTTCACAACTACCACCCTGCTGCAACTTGTTCATGGGTCCTGGGATCATATCATCATACAGAAAAATGGATCTGGGGATCATACAGAAAATGAGATTTATCTCTCTTATTCATTTCAAAGACTGGAAATGTGTTATCCTCAATTGTGAGAAGATATATGACAGAGGATTCCCATTGAGCCTCTTTTGGTGGCCATTGTCTGCTATGGCCAGGGCATACGAGAAGCATTGTATTAGTGAGTGGTGTGATTCTTGTTTTAGACATTAGGATATAGAAGAAGTTACAAGTGTACACTTTCATATTTTGTCAAGGATGAATTGCCTTAAGCTACTGCCCATAATCTGCAATGCATTTAGGCCTTAATGCTTTTTTTTTAATAATCCAGAGTTATCTCAGAAGGACAGGAGAGATTTGTTTATGTATTCATTGCACATCTATTACAAAATCTAGCTATATGGGAACAAGCAAGTTGGGTGCTTGTAAAGTCCACTCTGATGACACTTGGGAGTAAACCATCCCATTTCACTCAAATGTAACACAATCTGCTTCAAAAAACTGGCAGTCCATTCAGATTCTCCTTATGTTCTATGAAAATGAAATATATTAGTGAACACTGCGATACATCCTTGTCCACCAGTTAGCTGATGACATAATCTAGAGTTTTGAGGAGATGTTATAATATAGTAGTTTGGTTAGCACAAATATGATATAGCAGATCAACTTCCTTGACATCATGCAATAGCCTCATCCTTACATTTTTTCGTGATCTACCTTGGCATTGAGTATAAGAATAGATATTCTGCTGGGAGCTGACACAAGACTTTCTCCCTGGAGCAGTCTTTGACAGCCTCCCCCCCTGCTCCCTCCCAAACGGATGAGAATCACTGATGATCTGTGACAAAAAGGGAAGATGGGAGAGAATTCTGTTCATGGAGGATCTATTCTGGTTTGGTTTATCCATGAATATCTCAAACACTCTTTGTCTGCATTTGTAACTTTACGATCTTGTCACATAGGGAAAAACATGGTTCTATCTTTTTTACTTGGACTTGAGGATATGTCAGAAATTGTGTGACATCAAATTCTTAGTCTTCTTATATAGAAGCCAACATTTTTATAAATTCGTGCCCCTACACTTTCATGATAGGCCTATACTTTTCAAGTTTTCATTTCTGTTTTTGATTTAAAGCTTTAAAACTTATTATTCTTTTTCAGATACACTTGTATTGATGAGACATGAATGGATGGTTGTTATAAATGTTTATTATTAGTTGTGTTGGCGGCTGTTTGTTACTTGTTGATATCCATATAATCATTTTCCTTGACAGGTTTTCAATATTTACATTTCAAGAATATGGGAATGAGAGCAAAAATCTTTAATTGGATGCCTGAATGGCATTAAGCTATCATATATTAGAGGACCTAGTGACCATTATATCATTTTTAGAGGAAATATCACAGAAAAATAGAGTATCATGATATTGCATGCATATATATAATAACATATGTATCAATCTATAGTTGCATTCTGTGTGCATGCTTATGAAAGATTAAATATGGGAATGAGAGCAAAAAGCTTTATCTGGATGCTTGAATGGCATTAAGCTATCTTATATCAGAGGACCTAGTGACCATCATATCATTTTTAGAGGAAATATTGCAGAGAAATAGAGTATCATGATGCTGGATGCATATATAATAATATATGTATCAATCTATAGTTGCATGTTGTGGGCTTGTTTATGAAATACTATAGTAGAGAGTGCATATTGCTCAAATTTGTTTGTTTTGGAGTTTCTTGTATTAGTTAGGATGTATTAGACTTAAGCAAGTTTGCTGTCAATTGATTTTTCAAAAAAACATTTTGTGCATTACATTGACTCAAATACATCAGCCTGACTAACTATTTGAATGAAGGTTTCTCCAAAAGCTTGTGGCCATACTCAGGGAAGGAAAGTTGTTTCTCGAGAGGAGGCTGTTATGCGCATAAAAGCAGCTGTGGATGCTAGGAAAGAAAGCTCTTCAGATATTCTTATTGTAGCACGGACGGATGCTCGTCAAGCTGTTTCACTGGAGGAATCACTATGGAGGGTACAAGCTTTTGCTGATGCAAAGGCAGATGTACTTTTCATAGATGCATTAACTTCGAGAGAGGAGATGAAAGCTTTCTGTAATGTTGCTCCACATGTTCCAAAAATGGTATGACCTCCGTTTTTTGAATCCTGTTCGATTTCACCTTGGTTAAAAAGAAGAATACGGGCAACTTTTCTTCCAACTGAAAATTTGAATCATACCATACTTTTAGTTTCTTATTACATCATAAAACAATGGAAGACAAGTCTATGCCACACCATTACTTAGTAGTCATTATTAGATTTTGAAATGCCAATTGATAAGAATTTAGTAAATAATTTCTATTGTTTTCTAGTTAATATAGTTGTGGGCTCTATAGGGGCCCACATCAAAGATTACAGCCTATTACATAGAGGGTAAACTCTGAAAAGATCTACATATATGCCATCAGAGTACATAAAAGTGCCTGGAAGAAGAAACAAGAGAAACAAAAAAGGAGGGCCATACATCATCCAACTCCAGCCATATAGGAGATGGAGCAGCAACACCCCTGCCATCCTTCTCCACAATCTTCACACCTGGTTCAACAAAATCCTGTTGTACTGCCCTCAAAACACCTCCCTTTGAGGGCAGCATAAACAGGCTAGAAATTTCCAAATTTCCACCTCTCAAGATAACCAAAAGGTTATCAATGTGCCGAGCAAGGTCAAGACAGAAAGTAGCTACATCTTTAAGACTAAAGCAAGGTGACACAATAGGGAAACTAGGGCTTATAAGTTATATATTGAGGATCAGAGAATAGGCCTTCTAGGAGAGGCAGTGAAATATCCTCCTTGGCTCTTATCATTGGTGCATACAACTTCTGCCTCAGGAGATAGTACATGGAGAATCTACTTGCAAACTGTAGTATCCAAAATCCTTTCCTCCAATTTTGATGAAAATTCAGCAGCAATGAAGCCCTTGTTCTTAAAATTCCAGTATTACCTCAACCCTCTAAGCACCTCTTTTATAAATACCAAAGTGACAAAATATTAAAGGTGCATTTTTAGTTTGGTTGGTTTGAATTTCTTTAATATTTTTAAATTTTTTTTTCTTCTTGTCTTTATCTGTTGAATTGTCCTTTTATTATAAAAATTAGTTTTTTATTGTTCTTTGGTTCCCCTTTTTTTCTTTTTCTTTATTTTATATCTCTTTAGGTTTTAGTCTTTCTTTGTTTCACTTTGTGTTTTTTCTCTTTGTTTTCTTTTCTATCTTTATTTATTCTTTTTCCTCTTAGTGACAAGAATCTCCCTTTATTCTTGTCCTTAGATTTTCATTTAAATAGAGTTTTTGTTTCTCTTTATTTCTATCTAATTAAAGATTTTATTGAATTTTCAATTTTTAGCTTTGTTTATCTTCTTTCGATTTTGGTTTTCTTTTAGTTAAAATGTCTTTTCGTTTCTTTTAATTTGTTTATCTTTTGACAAGAATAATAAGAAATGAATAATTTTGAACATTTGTAAAGAATTATAAGCCCAAAAACTAAATAAAGAGAATTGTCTAAGCTTTTTCCTTTGTAGAATAAAGATAAAGTAATTAAAATTGTAATAAATTTCTAATTAATACCTCACAATTATATTTATTCATAAAACAAGAGAATAAGCAAGATTCACTTTCCTAGTCTTAAGAAACCTTTTTTATCTTAAAAAACTCATAATCAATATAAACCTCATAGGAAGCTAAAAGTAATTCTTAAAATCCAAAAATTACATCTCTTTAAAATTTAAAATTTATTTTCTTGTTAGTCTTTATCTTTGTCTTCTTTTGAAGTTTTTGTCTTTTGTTTTTATTAGTTAGTTTCTTTTTCTTGTTTTTAGTTTTCTTTATTATAGTTATAATTTCTCTTTTGTGGTTTTATTTTTGGTGTTGTTTTTAGTTTATTTTTCTTCCCTTGTTGATCTTTCTTCTTTTTGGTATTCTTTCCCTCTATTTCCCTCTAATATTTTTGTTTTTGCTTTTTTTGTCCTCCAATTCCTGCTCGAATCTTGTGCAACCTCCCTTCTTAAATCTTGTGCAACCTCCCTTCTTAAATCTTGCGCCTCCTCTCCTCTTCTCCTATCTCTTTTTATCCTGGCTTGGTCTGTAATCTACCATTTCTTTCTCTCAGCTCTCTTCATCCTGATGATGGATCACGGAGTGTGTTCCGAAACGTTGATAACTTGATGCAAATGAAATTCATGCAGTTAAATCCAGAAAAAAAGCATTCTTAATCAATATGGACTGTGGAAATCTAATGTCTTTAAGTCCTATTGCTTTTAACCAACCATTGAAAAATTGATGCAATGCTGAAAGAGTCGATGACACAACAGCAAATGAGAAAATGAAAAGAAATGAGAGCTTTTGTATGTTTTCTGCCTGCTGCCTGTTTTTTCCCACAGACAGGCAAATTTTCAGTACAGATTCGTTAACTTTTGGGTGAGTTACCCAGCAAGTACTCACCTGAAACTCATTGGTGAGTTTTCCAGCTGGTGACTTGGCCGGTCTTACTGAATCACGAATACTTAAAGTTGTTGAGCAACTTGCTGAGTTTTTGAATTGTTCGACCTATTGATGATTATGAATCAAAATGACAATCCTGTAAATATGAACAATTTTGAACATTGAATTCACTGATATCTGGCTGATGTAATGGTGTGTATGGTTCACAACATCTTATACAAGCTGAATTTGATGGGTAAGTTTAACTTTGTAGCTATAGTGAGTTGCATTAAATCAAGCAGGCTATACTTTTTTCATTATTTCTTATCACCTGTGTTAATGAGATCTTTTAAGTGGAGCATGCATTTATATTAAATGTGTCAGTCTCCTGTCAATGGGATTGCAGATCTAGTGGTTAAAGCATTGGATTCTCACTGTGGAGATCCAAGTTCCAATCCCCAAAGAGACATCTAAAGGTGGTTATTCAAGTGGTGACTCTTGGACTTACATCTTGACTTCTGAGGCATTTATCTAAGTTTTAATCCAATGCAAGCATCTAATATTAGCTTGAGTAGTGTGGTCATGGCCTCTAAGTGTGTGGTTGGCCGCCTAGGTGTGGTCATTGCCTCTTAGGGTGTGATTGCCGCCTTGTGTGTGGTTTGCTGCCTAGGTATGGTTGCCACCTCTAATTGTAAGTTGTAATCCAAGGCAAGCATCTAAAATTAGCTTGAGTGGTGTGATCACAACCTCTAGTGTGTGGTTGGCTGCCTAAGTGTGGTCATTGCCTTTTTGGGTGTGGTGGGTTGTCTAGGTGTGGTTGCCACCTTGCGTGTGGTTTGCTGCCTAGGTATGGTTGCCACTCAAAGTGTGTGGTTGTCTGTCCAGGTGTGGTTGCTGCCTCTTAGTGTGTGGTTGGCCACCCACTTGAGCTAGACTCTCATCAGATTCTAAGTCTCTGTTTAGATCTATGTTGAAATAGAAGGGAGAAGGTCTCCCTTGTGACCTCCATTCTTATGGCTGGGCTAAAAATCTCATCTTACCCACCAAAAAAACAGATGTCAATCTCGAGATTGTTTTTTTGCTTTTTATGGTTAGCAATATTGATGGCTTATTTAAATCTGTCATGAGATTATACATTTTCCTTTATTGGAAGGAATCAAATAAATTGCAAAAGGTTTTTTTCATGGCAATTATCAAGAATTTGTAGGATTATATGTTGTTTCTTCTGTGGTAGCCACTATATTTTACTATGAGATGGCTTTGGGATACTTATTATATCTCATTGGTTGGTTTTGTTCTTGACAGATGAATTTTTCTTTGTAGGTAAATATGCTTGAAGGTGGTGGGAAAACACCTATATTGAGTCCAGTTGAACTAGAGGAGATTGGATTTAAAATCATTAGTTATCCTCTTTCCTTGCTTGGGGTATCCATTCGAGCAATGCAGGTATTGTGCTAATATCTGTTACAACATAGAAATTTCTTATGGCATTTTATGGCGCATTGCACAAAATTTGATTTGAGCCATTATCTATGGAGTAGGGCATTGCACATGCATTCATATGCTAGTTTGTATCCATTATACTGCAAGGTTTATGCATAGTTTAATATGGTTAGTAAATGGCTTTTGTCATGTGTGGGAGATATAAGAGAACTTATGCAATATAAATCTAGATAAAGGTAAGAGTCATAAGTTCAGTGACTATGTATGTGGTCTTCTAGTGCAATCCAACTGATGGTTTTATCTGCCACTTGTAAATATTTCATAAAATTTGCTTGAAATTTGGTGTGATTTCTTTATGATTGAGCTGTTCCTACTTTATGCCACCAATTTTGTGGAAATTGTTATGAGTTTACCTTTGATTTAATAACGGAATTGCATAGCCTTCCTGGTTGATATACTTTTTCTTAAATGGAAAAAGACTGCTTTTCACTAACATGTCCACTTCAATGGATTGACTGTCTCAGCTAGTGTTAGTGAACCTGTAAACTTGAACTTTTGAGTGAAAATTGAACAGTTAAGAGTTTATTAATCACAGATATAGGATTTTTTTTGTCTTGATTAAGTTTAGAGCAAGTGTTTTATGTTTGAGCCAGAAGACATGACCTCACAATTTATTATCAGTTACAAATGGGATTGTACCTTAAATAAATGGGAAATGTCTGTGTACTTCATGTCCACACTAGTCATTCACATAAGATATTTGGGAGTTTCAAAAGTAAATAGTTGTCTATAAAGGTTTAGACTTACTAGGGATGGATTGCCCAAGACTATAAAAATGCTTTGTTCTTCAAACCTTGATTACCAATGTAAGAGGGAATTTGAAGTTTACTGTTAGGTATTTGCGCCCCATAATAGTTTTTATTAGAGTTTTCTTTTAGTAAAATCCTATATGTTTGACCTCCTTATATATTACCTAATAAAAGCAGATCGTTAAACCTTGTTTACCAAGGTTTTGCAATAACTTCATTTTCATATTTATGGTACATTATTGTTGGCATGCAACTAATAATTTATGGTTCTAGATATGACACAATTTTTCCGTATACAAGTTGTGCACAATAAACTTAAAATACTCTAGGTCTTTTGGAAAATAAATATTACAAATAGATCTAAACCATTTAGAAGCAGCATAAGGGGTTTCTTCCTTAAGAGAAAATTTCTACTTTTGTATGCTATTTGAATAGTATTAGAGGATAATTCCAATTGTGTGATATGAAATGTTTTGCATAGAATAAACATGGTGCATCTCTGTTCAGGGAACAGGCATATTTGGACTTTCCTTTTGGACAGTTTGTATTGGTGATTAAGAAGGGATATATGAAAAAATGTTGCAGGATGCTTTGTTTGCCCTGAAAGGTGGCCGCATTCCTCCCCCTGCAAGCCTACCATCATTTGGGGAAATTAAAGAAGTTATAGGATTTAATGATTACTATGAAGAAGAGAAGCGCTATTATATAAATGAACCTCCAACTATTTCAAACAATGGTGCAAGATTCTTCCCAACATTCCCTTTAACATGCAAAAGAACATGTGCATTTTGTACGAACCTAGATGGTACTCTGGCATTATTCTAATATCTAATGTTTAAGTTTGTCTGCAGGTTTGAATCAAATGACAGGCTCGATAACAGATGATAGTGCATTTGCTTTTCTGTCTTCAATGACAACAAACAAATCTGAGCAGCAAACTGATGAGAGAGGGCAGAAAGACTCTCAGGACACCAATGTGGAAGTAATAACTCCATATGTGCTTCAGGAACCTACCTCTGAGGATGCAAGGGCACCTCTTTCTGGAATCTGGTCATGTTCATTGCGGGTTAAAATCACCTCAGCTGATGGATTTGAAAAGCTTGATGTGAGGATTCCGGTAAGATTTTACTTGGACAGAGTTGACATTTGTTAATTTTCTTTTGTACATGTCCTTATGTTCTGTTAAATGTTTCATGAAGGCTGGGTTCTTGGAAGGCATCACAAATATCATTCCAGGTATTTAGGAGAATCAGTATGAAAGCAAGTTGTTGGATGGGTTCTGTCTATTTCTATCTGCTTAGCTGATTCTGTTTTTCCATATCAAAGGTTTTGCAGGTCTGAACCTTAAGTCAATGTTGGATGAAGCCGCCAGCAATCAGAAAGGTAATTTGGAGAAAGGAAAGAAGTTAATAGATATTAATGATAGGATTGGTGACCGTATTGAAGTTTTTTTGGAGTGAGCAAGAGACTATGCTCTTCCTATGTGATGAGATGGACACACCACACAAGGTTATACCAAAACAGAAAGTAAAAATAAAGGATATTAGAGAAAATGTATCCATGCAAATGAAGGATAAAGACAGATTTTGTTCTAGATTAATTAGTTGCATTGTTAAGAGATAAAACTTTGGTTTTTCTAAGCAATTAGAACAAATAAAGCCATGCAAAGGCTGTAGATAGACTTTTATAGAAATTTTGGATTGCTTTGTGATCAAACAAAGATAAAGTTACTTTAGATTGCTTCATGGCGAAGCAAAGGTTAGTCGTTTTTAGAGATGGTTTCCTTGCCTATAAATATAGCAAAATATATTGTTGTAAGGGGATGATTATCTCAAATAAAATTATGTGAGTTTGAACTCAATTGAAGATTAGTTATCTTGAAAACCAGGAGTGGCTCACCTGCAAAGCTTGGGATTTTCTGATTATAGATTGCAATCAGATTGGAGCTTCGATGTCTATTTTCTGCCATAAAAGATGATTTTATTCTGAAATTTTTAAAATCAAATTTCAGTTTTTCAGGAAAGTTTTCATTTCTGAAATTGTGAGTTTCCAAATTTTTAGTTTTTCTCATAATAGTGGTACCGAAGCAGTGATTCTGCCAGCATGTGAAGTTATAACAAATCCAGAATGGGGTCTTAGGCAAAATGCAATAAAAGTAATTTCAAATAGGTAATGGAAGAGAGTCTAGCCTCTGGTTGAAAACATAAACAATGAGTGGTGCTATTAGAAAAATGATCCAGACCATGCAAAACCTACTTTACAACATGGTCAATAGGCAACCTTCATCACATCACTCCTCCAGCAGGGCTGGAATATTGCATAGCTATCAAATTAGATCTTGAAGGGAGCCTTTTATTGAGAAAAAATGGTTTCTCTAAGACAGGAATCCAATAAGAGAGATAAGATACTTTAATGAAGACCCTATCAGAAGGTTATGGAGAGAGTATATGACTGATTATGATATGAGTAGAGCTGATGGACATGGGCAAGAAGAAAGAAGTAACAGTCCTAGAGTGGAAAATGGATCCTGTCTGCCATAAATGGACATCCCCAGATTTAACGGACTAGGCAACATTCAGCCACATGTTTGGATGTGATGACTGTTTTGGAGAAAATTTAGTTTGCATCAATATATGTGGAAGGGACTGTATATGATTGGTGGCATCATATTGTGACTTGGATGTTCAAGATGCTACAAGCATAACATCCTTGATTGGTATAATTTATCTTCCTTCTCGTTGATGCATTTGATGAAAAGGTTAGTGATGACCACTACATAGTGTTGAGGAATTTACATCAGAAATGCATGTCTGCTGATTATAGCAGAAATTTTAGGCGACTTCACATGTGGGTTCATGGTATCCCAACATCTGGACAAGTCTACATTTTTGTTGATGGTCCGAATGATGAATTAAAAAGATACAATGGGGCTCTTAAATTATCTGAATTAGATGGAGTTATTGTACAAGCCAGATCATATGAAAAAATGCTCAAAAGTAGACCCTGAAGCAATCAAAATTATACACTTCTTGAACCATCCTAGCACAAATAGAATGGCATTCAATAACAATATGAAGTGGGCAACTAATGTTGGAATTAATGCTAATAAAGCAGCTAGGGAAGGTTTAAAGAAGCAAAGCCGTTGTTTGTCATGCAAGAAGTGGGCTTTAGAGCATAGGAGCATGGCTAAGGGATAATTTATTTGGTTGAAATGGTGGGCAAGTCAGGTAGCGGTGAGGAAAACATATGCCACCTCTAGAGAATACAACATCAAGAGAGCCAAGTGACAATCCCACTGCATCTTGGGCGGCTATTAAAGGGGTGTCCCTACAACCTACCTTGAGAGTAGAAGGATAGTTGGAAGGGAGATGACTCACAGTGCTGATTGACTCGATAATGCACACAATTTCATTGATCTTGAATTGCTTCGACATTTGGTCTATGTAGTCAGTGTACAATGTCTATTATTATGCTTTGGTAATATTGGTTATCCACTATGTATTAATTGGTTCTTGTCTTTGGGTAGTTATAAGCATCAGTTGGTTGACGGTTGTGTTCTCGACAATTGTCGGGTTCTTTAAATACATTGTGTATTGTCAAAGAAAGTAGTATGATCTAGTCGGATTGACTTTGATCTTTGGTTGGCCATCTTTGGTCTTCTTCTGTAATAATTTCATGAGAAAATAAAGATATATTTTAATCATGTATCCGGTATGCATTGTCATCTCCATTATTAATTCATGTATTTAATTTATCAGATAGAGCAACAAACAGTTTACACGTGCACATATCCTTTGAAGGGTAGTGATGCAATTATGCCTAGTATGACTTGTAAGGTGCATGTTGGTGTGAAACTTAGGATGTGATCAATTATAAAGAAATTTAATAGGATACCTTTAAACTTGAAATTCAATTATAGATCAGTCAACCTTAGGATGCAAGAAGATGAACACAAAATAGAGATTTTCACCCACATAAATGCCCCATCATATCAACTTGTTGTCGTTTCAATTTGCACCTCTAGAATGTAGATAATAAACGAACAACTATGTACAGTTGAACTGCTCTTCAAATTAGGAGGGGAAGCTCCCTCTTCGTTGATGATGCTTAAAGAAAGAAAACTAAACTATTGCCAATCTTTTTGTTCTTAGCTAAGAGTACAAGGTTATAAAACTCTTTGCGTCGCAGTTGAGGTTTTCTCTTTTTCAGAACTTCAACTACTAGGCCTAAACTAAAGACGCTTCTAACAACTCAAGTAAATTTAGAGCTTGAGACTTAGAAGTAAACAAGGAATGATTTAACACAAAAACTTAAATAAACTCACTTCCAAAACACACCTGAAGATTCATTGTACTTATAGAATGTAAGCTGAAATAAAGATTATGTGAGTGAAACACATAAGACAAAATATTGAAAGAACTTGAGATAGTAGATCAGAGCAATACAGACATGATATTTCCTTCCTCAAATTTCCAACAACAATTACACTTTCTGGGACAGTAGGTTTGTAGCAATGACAGACTTACAATTTAGTGATCAAACCAGATTACACTTGACACAGATTGAATATTAATTGAACAATAATTTGCAGCAAAGGCAGGCTTGCAAACTTGCTCTTACACAAAGTGAACAAACATTGAATAACAAAGTTGCGGCAAAAGTAGTTTCAACAATTTGTTATCACAATAACGGTTAAGAAAATAATGGGCAAGATTGCCTTTATTTATACACAAACAAGGAGTAGGGAACCCTAAAATCTCCTTGCTTTAAGTTGACTAGATTTGCCAACTTGCAAACGTTATTTCTAAAACTAACACAAGACAACTAACTAACCACCTACTGAAAACAAAAGGCAGGGAAAGTTCCAACTATACTTTTGATTTTTTCCTATTTCACAAAGAATAGATAAGCATGAGATAAGAATAGCAAGTCCAACTCGAAAAAGGCATTGAGTTAACTGTTGCTTTTAATTCTATTCTTGGAAATCTTTGCTGCCCAAAAAAATGACTCACTCATTGATAATTTGGGAAACTATATCCTCCAAAAAGCTGGTAACTGCCTCTTTGTCAGGAGCATTGATACTATCCAGAGCAATATTCCGTTTTTCCAGGATCTCCACTTCTGCAATCAAACTCAAAAATTCTTTCACCTCTTCAATTGCTTTATCAAATTTTGCTGACATCACGACAACATGATTCATTTTGCTGGCAACAAGATCATTGCTAAAACTGCTACATATGAGATTATGAAACTCTGTTTGCACTTCACCAAGATCAATGAAAGTGCCATCATCATGATGATATTGACAAGGGATTTGTGAAGCAAATGTGCTTATGAACTTGAGGACATCAACAACCTTTTGTCTATATTTAGCCAATTCTTTAGATATTCTCTCATAGGTTTTTACTTTGAAGAGGTGTTCTTTCCAAACAAAAATCTTCTTCTTATGTCCTTATGTAATGATTGAATCGTTAGCCATCCTTAAGTCTGAAATGATGATCTCATGCATTGGTTTCACTTCTACCATACATTGCCCAAACCCCTGAATCCCTTGGCAAAGATCATGGGCGTTATACCTCAATTGGTATATCTCTACAAGTATAAATTTTCCCCTGGTGATGAATTCCCCTATCCAATCTCGCATATGTTTCTCATGTATGACCAACCGACTCAACTGATGTTGATCCACCAGTGACTAGAATTTGTGGAAGCAACAAAGTGGCTTGTGAAGTGCCATGAAGGAGATTGAAAATATATTGCCACAATTGCCAAATCTCAAGTTTGAGGGCTACCTTGTCTTCTCCATCCTTGAGCACTCATTCCTTTAGATTATCTGCTACAACCTCAAAGAGATTCACATCAGTATGCCAAGTGCTTCTACTGAGATTGGCCTTGACAACCTTGAAATCATCAATCTTAACCTTGTCAACGTTCTTGTCCTCTGGAGGTGTAGCAGTGTCAAGGATAATCTCGCCATCAAAACTCTTCTTCATGTGAACTTGCTTCTTAAATGTCTTTGCTAGTGTGTCTTGGTAGACGCTATCAAGTTTTGCAAAGTTCAACTAATAAAAAGGCTTCCTCTTCCTACCCAGGATGTTTTCAAGCCAAGATGAAGAGTCTTTGCTAACTTCTCTAGGAGGTTCAGTTCCAGTTTCATCAACTCCTGATGAATCAATATGTGCTGAGACGTTGCAAACTGGTGAATCAACTTTTGAATCTATATGAATAGGAGAAGGCCTTGGTGATGGCGGAGAATCAGGAGATGAAGGTACTGCTTCAACTTGTGGTGTTGATTCTATTGGAACTTCTGATGTATCTGTTGGATGTTCTTGTTGAATACGAACGAGAGACTCCACCTTTTTCTTTGAACTCTTTGCCATTCTGCCAATCTTTGTACCTTCTAGAGGAATGCTCATAGCCTTCATTCTTGGTTTTGGCTTAGAAGAAGGTAGAGATGACTGGATTGTCAGTGGCTCTGTAACTAGAATAGCTACCTTCCATGTCCTTTTACTACTCAAGGATATCCTACTATTCTTGACAATTCGGTTTGTTCTTTCCTCAATTGAGGTGCTCTCTTTGGCGAACCAACTAACTTGTGGAAGTGGTTGTTGATTGATCTGATCTCTAGCATACATGGGAAGTAGGACTTCTCCATCATCATCTGACAGACCTTCCACATCCTCTAATATGAAATCAACGATTTGTTGAAGGGTAAATCTACTGTAATTGTGCTTGCGCACTTCGAACTCATCTGCACAATTATCCCAAAAATCTTCAACTGTAGGCACATGTGCATGATTCTGACCCACACGTGATGCAAAGACACCATGAGGATCATATGAACGCCTTTCATTGAAAAACTTGAGGCCAAACTTTGACATTTCATCACTCATCAATTTGGCATCAACTGATGATCTACATTTGTAGATGCCCATTCCAAACGGGAAGCTAAACACAGTCTTGCGCTTGTTATGCAAAATTGTGTGAACTTCGTATACTTGCCTTAAGAATTCCATGAACACTACCTCATCCATTGGATATCTTGGTAGCATGACTGGATTATCTAAGAAGCCATATACCATGATGTAGGAGAACCTAGGAAATTGGATAAACCAATCAGCCCACTCCACCATTGCCGATCTGGCATCTGTTGAAATTCGTACATGCAACTCATTATCTAAATCTCGTACCGTATGCATCAAGAATACATCATTCACTTGCCTGTAATGTCGTTGAGATTTTGAAAACTCCAAGTACGGGTAATGATCATACACATGCTGAACACCTAAAGTTCCAATGACATTCAAACCTCTAAACTTACCTTGAAAGGCCATTAGATATACGAGGTAAAATATCATGTGAAACTCATGGATCTTGAAGAACTCTATCATCTGACGGTGGAGACTGTCACTAATCAAAGTTGGCTAGTCATAGTGTTCTATTTTATCAATAATCTGGGAAATGATGTAAAACATCCAAGGGTGAAATTTAGTTGCCTCTACTTGATCTGTGACTCGATTGAGCATAGTAATTATGACTGCAAATTCCCCCTTGAACTCACCATGCTCAACATTCTTTGGCAAAGTATTTTGCTTCTCTTTCAACCACTTTTGCGCAACTCTTTTCCGGTATTTCTCCTTTTGCTCATACCACACCTCACATTCTTCAATTGAAATGATGAAGTTTTCTATCCATGGTGGTATTGAGAAACATCTCTCAACATCGTCCAGCCTGAGGCTACAAATAGTAAATGCCCATCTGCTGATTGGATTTTTCGTGTTGTTGGATTGTAATGCTTAACACAAGCAATTACAAATTCAAGGCTCTCCATTGAGATGGGAATTGAAGCTGCTATAAGCAACCCAGACTGACCAAGATTCCTGACTGCAATGTTTCTTGTGTCTTCCAAAACACAAAAATCAAGCACTGGAATCACATGATGCAAATAAGTTTCAAATGTTTTTCAGGTAATCATGGAGCAACACTGATTTGGTCCTGACTTCTATTGGAGAATATTGCATGTTGAAAAACTTGAATTTTGACTGTAAACACGCCTATGTTCGAAAAAGTTTTGCGCAAACTGCTAAAAACAAGTTGTTGATTTTTCTCCAAAAAGCCGATTCTCGGAAAAAAGTTGAGACTTGGGTTTTGTAGACAATCATGCTCTGAAGAGACCTAGTTCGTTAGATTTTGAAAAAGCTAAGGGTTTCCCGAAAAAGCGCAAAAAAGAAAGTGGACCCAGATTGATGAAAACTGAAAAAGCTGACCACCTTTTTTTGAAATATGATGCCCTAGAAGAATGGACCATGAAAAAGCGTGCCTCTATGCTTCCCAATACCGAATCCATGAAGAACACTAAAAAAGCATTCTGTTTGAGCCTCCAAATCTTGATGTGTAGAAAATTATATCTTTCTTCCTCTGGATGCCAACTTGTAAAATATGAAGAATGAATGCCAAAAGCCTTCTTAAATAGAGTTGGAGACGAAAAAGCGCTTTCTTTGCAACCCTAAAATGTTGAAGTCTATCCATGAGAAAATTTGAGTTGATTTGCACGTGCAACGACGAATTCCTCATTTGTAGGGTGAAAAAGCACGCGCGTGAAGGCACGATTTTCATCAACGAACAAAAACCGAAAAATGGCTAAGACATAAAAGGCTAGGCACCTTGATTGGACAAGGGCGCCTAGACATCCCAAACTTAGAAATTTTCTTTGTTTTTTCAACTTGTGCTTGCTTCTGCTTTCGACGAGGTCTGCCTTTGACTTTGACGATCAACAATCTGACATTGCCAACTGATAAAACCTGTTTGGTCATGGCAATCTCATGTCTGACTACTATTGTAGTGATCCCCAACTTCGTATCGGCATCTGACATCATCTGATCATGACTATGAGCTGTCAAAACTGTTGACGAAGGATGAATTGGAAAGAAGGCGCTTCAAGATCAAATTTTTTCAAAGGCATGAAGACTTGGGCGCCCTTGGCTAAGAGGGGCGCCTAGCATCTCCAGAGTTAACCATTTTTTCATGATTTTCAACTTTTGCTTTGTCTTTTTCCGTCGGGAGCCAGTGACCTCAGTTCGGGCGTCGTTTCTTGCCATCCGGTGAACAATAGAGGCTAAAAGGCAGTTGATTTGGAAAGCCTGATCATAACTGAGATGAATTATACCCTTTGCCAACCCTCGACATTGCATTTGACTGATTTTCTGAGGACTCAAATTGGGTTGACGGAGAAGTTTTGATGAATTTTTGAATGAGCGAAAAATAAAATGTGTTGAGAAGCTAGGCACCCCTCCTTGACAGGGTCACCCAAGCATCCTAGACAGTCATTTTTGGTAATTTTCACATTTTTTTTTTCTTTTTTTTCCACAAACTGCCTCTCTTCGATCTACAGTTTCTACCGTCTGATTGGTCCTCGACACTGGATGATGAATCAACTGAGCAGCTTGAACATATTTGAGATGATCTACTTTTCCCAGGCCTAGAAACTGCTTTTGACCGATTCTTGCATGACTCAATGGAGCTAACTAGGAAATTTGAATGTTTTCTGAAAAACGACAAAATTTCACTAAGGCATGAAATGCCAGGTGCCCTTCTTGGCTAGGTGCGCCTAGCTTCTCTAGACTTAGAATATTTTCACAAATTTCAACCCTTTTTCTTTGCCTTCTCCGTTCTTCGTTCTGCATGCATTGTCCACCGTTTGTCATTGTTTGTGCAACATTTGAGACTTTGAATTTGACACCTGGCAGTTGACCTTCCTCCATTGATGACCTTAGAGCTCAAGCTTTTCCTTCTGAAAAAACAAAATAGACCCAACAAAGAAAACCTGACCTTTTGATGATTCTGATTAGACCAGCCTGATTAGAAAGTATTTTCAACCAATCAAAATCAGTCAGGACCCTCCAATCAAAGATTCTATTTTTAGAAAGTTTTGCCAACATCCACTTGACAACAAACCCAGAAAACCTTGACTCAAGTCTAAAACTTTCTATTTTTAATTTTTTTGATTTTGATGACAATTTTTACAAGACTTTGACCACTTTTCAAAATGCCTTATTGAAGCAATTTTTTTTAATTGGGCACAACACAACCCATAAAATTCAATTACAGATCAGTCATAGCAACTGAGGTTGCATCATTAGTTGCAAGGGATTTCATACTTTTACTGGTTGAAAAAAAGAAAGCAGTAAAGATTGGACCTTGGTGGTTGTTGATTGAACAACCAAGTGTGCTCATTTCATTCTCGTTGATAACACCTACAAATCCCATCAAGTTGTAGTATGTTTATGGAAGCTATTTGTAAATTGTATTGCTTCCCATAACAATTGTAAGTAATAAAGGATCGGAAATTCACATCAAAATTTGGAAGGAATGTTGAGTTGATTGGCACCACTTTATCTTTCAGTAGTAATTACTGTGCTCAAACTGATTGGAAAATAAAAATGTTAAATAAGACTTGGGAGGTGTTATTTTTAGAACTATGTGGCATACTTATAGGTGACATGGCTTTGGTGCTTGCATCTAGCAGAAAATTGATATTACTAGCTATCATATGCCAATAGGTATGATTTCATTCAAGGCTTTCAGTGGGTATGATCTACTTTCATTTCTAAATTGGAGTATTTGGGACATCAAGTTACCAACAATTTGATACTTTACTATGGAGAGTCAACAAATATTCAAATGTTGAAATATAATCTTAAAATGATCGTCTCTAAGATGAAATCGCAAGTAGATGAGTATCGCTTGGAAAGAGAGTGCTATTGGAGAGCAAGTTTTCTTTTGGTTGCAGCCCAATAAACAAACCACTCTTGAGGAGACAATACAGTAACTATCTCCCAAGTATTATGGTCCATTCACTATTCTTTAATGAGTTGGAATGGTAGTTTTTACACTAGACATCATTGATAGTGCCAACGTAGAGAAACTATCCCCAAGTATTATGGTGCATTCACTATTATTTAACGAGTTGGAGTGCCAACTTATAAACTATAGTTCCCTGCTAGTTCAAATGCACACTACACCTTTAATGTCTCTAATTTAGGCAAAGGAATTTGATCAAAATTCAATAGCTTGATTGATTGTCCCCTTGACGAGGAAGGGAAGCTTATTCTAATCCTTAAGATAATCCTAGCTACCAAAGGTAGAAAATTAAGCAACATGATCCTCATAGAATATTTATTGCAATGGAAAAAAATATTACTTTTGAGGATGTTGCTTGCAAGGTTATTGACATACTTAACACGCTTCATTATTTATTTGATTGGGGCCAATCCATTTAAGGAGGGTGGAAATGTAATGAGGTCGATACACATCATGAGATGGAAAAAAGTAAAAAAAGATAATAGAGAAAATATCAACACAAATAAAAAATAAGGATATGATTTGTTCTATATTAGTTAGTTGCATTGTTAATAAAGAAGGTATTTATGTACATGTATCAAAAATATTGTGCTTATTACCCAAACAAAATGAACTATCTTAAACCATACAACACCTAGATTAATATTTAGCAAGACATGGATTCAAATCCTAGCTAGTTTGTTTTGGCTAGGTAATAAACTCTATAGTTTGGATAAATATTTATGAATTAATTTGGTTATTTGAAGCTTCTAAACTTAAATGAATTTAGTTTGACACATGACATCCCACATTTGGAACACACTTCTTTTGGATGAAAGTGAATGCAAACGACAATCACTAATAGTCTAGAAATGACACAACAATTTGATATTGAAACAAGGGAACATGTAAAAATACTTCTTTTAGTTGATAGCTTATACCCAATGAAACAGGTAAGAGGCATATAGTTTGGGAGAAAACCAAATATTCTAGTGTCCATATACAGTTTAAATTTGTTGTTTCACAATACATTTTTAGTATCACCCATAAATATTGATTGATGTAGGAGCATCCTTGGGGGTAGTGGAGGGATCTTGCATCACCAAAATTTACTTAGTTTGTTTGTAGTTCGATTCATTGGTTAGTTGTAGATGTCATTGTATTTCACCATGTTTTATGATCAAGTTGTGTAGTTTTTGAAAAACATTAAAGAGGAGTATTTGGATATCTTATCCAGGTTTGAGGAGAATTGGATTTATGTAACTATGTATTTGGGTTTGTGAACATATTTTAGAATGAAAAACTATCACAATTGCATAATTAGTTTTGGTGTTAAAAATGTTGAAGTTTCTGACAATCAAGGAAAACTTATAGTGCCCAGGGGAGTACACATTGGGCATTGAAACAATTTATTTGTCTTCATTTTGGTATGATTTGAGGAATTAGTTATCACTAGCCAACTACATGTTTTAGCGAGTGTTGAACTTTTTGCTACCTTATGGCTGACCCAAATAATTGAGGAGGTTGGAAAATGGTAAATATTGAGTTCCACGATCATTAAAAAACATCAAAGAAAGATGGTAGACATTTTTAAGCTAAGGTTGGAGGTTGGAGCATATGCATGGAGAATATGGGTTAGGATGGAGTTCAAGGTTAAAGGTATTAGATTTAGTAACTATTATAGGGATGTGGCTTGAGATGTATGCCATTGTGGCAAGATTGTAAATGTTTGGAAATTCAATAATATAAGGATGAATCTTTTGGAGGCTAGGTTTTTCCCTCTTTGAGGGTTTTCCTAAGATATATCCAATCACCTTGAGTGTTTCTTGTTTATTTGTGTTTATTGTTGGTTGCTACATGGTCACATAGTCCTTCATTAGACTCTCTTGTCATGATTGTATCAAGTGGTATCAAAGTGTTAGGTTCAAATCTTGAAGGTAAGCAATTGCTTTGTCTACTTGTGAATATATCATCGAGTTGAGGCAACCTACAATAAACTCCAGTAGATCATCGATTGAGAGGCAATTTTAAGGGTGATTGTGGGTGAATTGTTGACTAGAGGTAGATCACAATGAATCTAGGAAAGATGTTGCAAAGAGTCAAAGGATTTGTCAACATTGCCAAAAAGTTGGATGAGGTGTTGATAGTGGTAAGAGAAACGAATAAATTGGAGGCTTTGGAGGAAGATAAAAAGGGGATGACGCCCAAGGGATGATAATGATAACAATATGGAGGAAGATACCAAAGAGGATGTGCAAGAATTGGAAGATCATGAAGAAGAGTTAGAGTAGGTGAGGCATTAAAGGCTATTTCCAAAATTGGAAAAAGACCTAGAATGGATGTTTCAAACTACTACAATGAGCTAAATCTAGAAGAGTTAATTGATTGGATAAATGAGTTGGATGAGTACTTCAAGTATGAGGATATTGAAGACCTTGAGAGGGTGAGATTTGCAAAGACGAAGCTGAAAGGACATGCTACTTTTTGGTGGGAGTACAAGTATAAAGAAATAGGAATGGAAAGGAGAGAATAACAAAGTGGGAGAGGATGATTTCAAAATAAAAAATATAATTCATATCGATGGATTATGAGTTGGAAATACTAAAGAAGTTGTAAAGTTTGAGGCCAATGGCCATAACTATGAATAAATACATTGAAGAATTTCACAAACTATCTATTAGGACATGACATAGTGAGGAAAGCAAAGATAAGTTTGCAAGATATGTTAGTGGATTGTCAAGAAGAGCTAAGTCTGGTTAGATTGACCACCATAGAAGAAACACACCAATTTGTGATCAAGGTGGAAGACAAGTTAAACAAGAGGTTTGAGAATTGAGATAATTGACAAAGAGGAAAAGAGAGAGACCCAAAAGAAAGAGGTCATGGTGTAGTGATATAAGACCTTATTAGAAAGACAAGAGAGTTAACAATCTCTATCATAGAGGTAGTGGTGCATACCACAATGAAGAAATAAGTTATGAAACTTATTGCAAAGGCTAGGAAGATAGCAACTACTATCACAAAGAAAAAGGAGGAGATGCATACCACAAAGATAGATACTAGAGAGGAAGAGAAAGATATGGAAGGGATGAGAAAAGACCCTTCAAAGTAACATGCTTCAAGTGTGGAGGACATAGACTAGTTGACCACTTCCAAGATCAAGGAAAGCAACTAGAAAGAAGTGCTAGTATTGCATTTGGGGACGAACCCTATTGGTCATATGAGTCGGATAACAACCCCACATTTAGAGAATCATCAATGATGAGAAGGACCTTAATGATGTGTCCCAAGGAAGAAGGATTTGTGCTTATTTCTATTGGCTGCATGACCACATAATCCTTCATTAGACTCGCCAACTATATTTGCATCATTAGCATAAGATGAATCATTCTAAGAAAATGTGGTATTTATGACCTCTTATTGAGACCTTTACTTGAAACACATTGATATGCATTTCATTAGGGACAAATTTTGCACATCTCTACAAATTGTTATATTTTTCTTCCTCTTTTTTTCCTCACAAATAAAAGAGAGATCAACTTTGATGGGTTTAAATATCTCTTGAGGGATATTTTGTTTCACATATGAAAATATTATATTTCCCCTACCTATATTCAAAATAAAATATAATTCTAGGCGTAATTTAGATAATGTGTATTTGATGCATCCTTCTAATTACTTAGCACATATATAAAATACTATGAAATTAATATAAAACATGACATTCAATAAAGCATATTCAAGCATAGTGGTATGTGCATTCAATCCTTCCAATAATAGGCCAAAATTTGATGTTTCTTTGGATGTATGAAAGTTAATAATCGAGGTTTTGGAGTCTTAAATTATGGAAAAGAGGCCATTCTTGAGTGGAGATCTTTCTCTTCTCAATGCCAAATTTTCTGTACTAGACTATTTATATTTTACTATAAGTTCCAAAGTAATCTAGTTAGGGAATTCAATATTCTTTAGGAAAAAAACATCTCAAAATTTAACATTCATTATGCGTATTTTTGTTGTTGGTTATAGTAGTAACTTATAGTATACATACCATTTTCATTCAACACAATAGATAGTCAAATTGAAAATAAAAAACAAAGATGAACCTCCAATGAGCATATGCCCTAGTAATAAGTATTTGTCATACACTCACATTCAATAAAAGATATACAAGAAGAAACAACTCTATCAAGGGCATGGCTAAATGAAACTCTTAAAGCACATAAATGTTTGAACTAATGGGATCGTATAACCATGGAGAAATCCAAGGTGAAGAAAGTACTTCAAAATGATAAAGAAGGGTCAATTCAAGGAGAGATTTGTCTTAGAAAAGGGCTAAAATTTCCATTAATAAATAAATAAATTCATTAGTACAAAGCCATATACAAGCAATGAGACAATGCACAAGAACACAAACAAGAGCAAGCCTAAAGGGGATCCGTGATAGGCATGTAAGAATGGCATGGCCACATGGAAATATCCAAATTTTTGAAAAGTGTTTTGCTTCATTTTGATATTTTCTCATTTACATTGACAATAATGGTAACATAATATCTTGATGTTATCAAAAGATATGCCATAAGAGAGGTACAATGTAAAGAAAACCTAGTCTACATAACAACAAATTTTGCAAGGTAATGCAACACATCAATATTGTTGGGTGAAAATTATGTAATCACCTTTTCAATAGATTACACAACCTAGATTTCAACCACAACTGTGTCTCTCATCTCAGAAAGGGGAGGCACCCTTCTTATTGCTAACTGAAACTAAAGTAAAACTAAAAAGTATTCACAAAATGTACATTACAATTACGGGATGGGGGGTGTGTGTCACATTCATGCTTCTCTCTTTTTCAAAGAAGATGTTTTACAATGCTTCATAGTTGATAGTTCCTATTCAACACAACTTTAAGCTAAAAACAAAGCAGTAATGCCAATATCTCGATCTTGTCAAAGCAAAGCATAGAGATACCAGGTATGATAATAATAAACAATAAAAAGGGAAAGAAAAGCTCACCAAGGCACAAAGTCGTTTTGTAGCTTTTCGTTGATGGATTTGTGAGAGATGTAACGTTTGTCGTATTAGAAGCACAAAATATTCTTAGATACAACAATTCCACGAACAACATGAACAATTACAAGCAAAAAGTCTTGTAGATCATTCAACAATAGTAATCCAAACATAAACACAAATCTGAATAGTGTAACACAAAGTCCACAGATTTATCCAAAGCCCTTAGATCTCACACACTAATTACCACCAATCTTAATCAAATTCAAAAGACGATTGATCCAATGCAAAGTCTGGTATGCAACTTCCTTTATTGATTAGATTCACATTCACAAAGTTTGAACACAAAGTTTCATACATTTGTTGCAAAATGAGCAGCACTTCATTGCTAGAGATAAAAGATAAAATTTTGCAATAGAGATCCCTCTTATTTATATAAGAGAGGGAAGAGTAAATCTAGGAAATTAGTTGAGAAAATTAGGAAAGTTAGGTGAGCTAATTTAGGAAAATCTCACCTAACTTTGACTTAGTAAAAAATGTTGTCCATCTTTTTGGGAAAACATCTTAGATTTTACATGCAATTACATTTGCTCTAAAGACATTTAAGATGTCAAAAACTATTTACAAAATGCATAGAGGGAAGCCTAAAAATATTCAACACTGGAGAGAATAAGCTTTCATGTTTTCTTGCTTTGGGTGTCGAAGTCTTTATATCTTTTTCTCGTCTCCAATACAAATGTCTCATATGGACCAACAGTGTAATCCACAATGGTGTGAATTCTGGTGATTGATCTCATGGTAGATGAGTGAATCTTTTTGCATTTGTCAAGATGCGTCTTGAGGTTGTCAAGAGTGAGCTGTGTATCACAAATAACATGCATAGAGGTCTTTGAAAATTCTGCACTCTCTACTTGCTTCATGATGGCTTCTTTGAAGGTCTCAAAAAGTTCAGTGGCTAGGAGGAAGATACAGTCCTCTTCAAGGAATTGTCCCGGTAACTCCTTAATTCCCTTTTCTAGAATAGCATGATTTCCTTTGACATCTTCTTGCACTTAGTGGAGATCTTCGGTAAGAGACTTGATCACCTGGATGTGGTGTTTGAGTGATTTTCTTACTTCCACATATTTCTCCTTGTCAGGAATTACCCCAACTTCCACTAATTTGTTGAGCTTTGCCTGTTTCATTTGTGACCATAATAATAGGCATTTTTCCATTTCTTCGTGCTCTTGGGAAATAACACTTTCTTCTTTATCAAGCTTTGTTTTGAGCTTGGCTATTTGGGTGGCTTTCTCATCTGCAACAATTATAATTTGTGAACCATGTTCTACAATTTCATTAATAAAACCATATAATACTTTTCCTATAGAGGCAAACTTCTTAGCATTCTTCACAGCTAGGTCTTGAGCGCTTATCATTGCTAAAGGTTGTGCATTACTTGAAGATCCTGCAAGTCTCCCCAAAACAGTGGCATAATGCCTGCCCTTTTGCTTGTACATGTTTCAGGCTTGCTTCATTTTGTCAAGCCTTCCTGCTAATGCATCTAAGACTACTTGAGCATCCGCCTTGGCACTTTTGTTTGTCACCTTGCCGAGTTCAACTCTAGTGACGGTGTAGTCCTCCATATTTACATCTCCTTCCTCTTTGTATGGTGGTATACCAATTTCCACAAACTTATGGCCAATTTTATCAACATGAAGTCTGGAATGTACTTTGGCATTTTTCTCCCCCTTGGCTTTTGGAGGGGCTATCTCCTCAAGATCGAGCTCTTCTAGAGAGATCACTTGCCTCTTCTGCTTCTATACTTGAGATACCAACCAAGGGGGAAGAGAGGAAGTGTGAGCTTCTTGACTGACTATCAATTATTTTATCTTAGCCGCTTCTGTAGAAATGACTGGTATAGTGACAGTTGGGGTAGTGTGTCATAACTGCTCCAGTAGATTGCACACCGATTTGACCATGCAAGGATTCATTCATGAACCTGTTAAATTCAACTTCAGAAGTGATGTCATAGGATGGTGATGACAAACTGGGAATGGATGATGGAGAGCTTGACAAAATATCAACTGTTTGTGCATTTGAAACTGATGGAGGAGTGGCAAGTACGGTTGATGCTCCAAGGGGATGAGAAATTTCCACTGCACCTACTGTGGATGTGGGAGGAGGTGATGTGGGAGGAGGTGATGTGGGAGGAGGTGGAGTGTTTGGATTAGGAGGTGTGTGAGGAACGTTTGAAGTTAGAGGCACTAACATTTGGGGAAAGTCTTCGATAACATTCTCAGGTGGGGATATAGTTTGTTCTTGATCATGCCCGAGTTCCTGTTTATCACCTTCTTGTTCTCCTTCTTGATCACCTTCTTGTTCTTCAGACTCTTGTTCTCTTGCGGAATCTTCTTCCTCATCAAAGTCTTCTTCCTCAAAATCTTCTTCTTTAGTAGATTCCTCACTTGAATTTCCTTCTTCAAAATCTACCTCTTCAGAAATAGGCCCTTTTCCTTTTGAGTGAGATGGTTCATATTCCGTAGCCTCTTCTTCTTGAATTGCTCATGTATCCTTCTTGCCAATAGTGAACTTTATTCTAGGGCCTCTTCGGGAAGAAGAGGGAATAGCCACATGCTTGTCTTTTGTGCAGAGTTCCTATTGTTGGCCAGCTTTTGCCCCAGGTTCTTCTCCTTCTGACTTTGTCATGAAGGCTTTCATCTGGAAACCATGCTTGTGTAACCATTCTATAGTTTTGGCCAATATGGGAGCAAGCCTTTTCCTGATGGAAACACTTTCCTTCATAGACCATTGTATTGTAGGTAGAGGTCTCTTAGAAATTTCATTTTCATCATAGGTAGCGTTCATGATGTCATCAGGATCTTTGAAACCCACTGGTAGGTCAACAACACCAAGCTCTCTGATATGCTCTACGGTTAGCCTACAATAATCCATTTTCCGTATGTCCTCTTCATCTCTGCATTAAGCCCATATGTCTTCGAAGCGATACTTGTGGATATGATCCTTCTTCAACTTCCTATTCACATTCCGATAATCAAAGTCAAATCTATATTTGTAGGTCCTTATTGTCATGATCTGCATTTCTACATAGACTGATTTGGCCTTTTATACACTTTGAATGGTATATCTTCCAATCGTTAGTGGAAAATTGAATCCTGATTTGTGAATTCTCATTCGTTCTTTGTGAATTGAAATAAGTTGTCGGTATAGCTCCAAGGATTTCCTTCGGTGTTAACAATGTTCATGACACTTTTTTGAAATAACTTTAAAATCATCAAGATACACCACGATAAACTTACCCATCACATCACGGAAAGCCAAGTCCATAGCTCGTTGGAACGTGGCACTAGCATTGATCAAGCCAAAAGGCATTCAACGATACGCAAAGGTACCCCATGGAGTTGTGAAAGCCGTCTTGTGCTGATCACTTGAATTTACTTCAATCTGGTTGTAACTGGAGAAACCATCCAGCATGGAGAGCATTTCAAATCTGGTCATGTTTTGTAGAACTTGGTCCATCACTGGAAGAGGATAATTATCCTTAAGTGACAGCTGATTCAGATTTCTGAAATCCACACAAATACCAATCTCACCATTTTTCTTGCGAACGGGAACAATATTTTCTATCCATGTTGAATGATGAATAGGAAATATTATTTGGGCATTCAACATTTTTTGAACTTCTGCAAGGATCGTTCTAGAAATCTTTAGGTTGTATTTCCTTTGCTTTTGTTTATAAGGCAATGCTCCAACCTTGAGAGGAATATCATGTTGCACCTCCTTTGGCCAGAAGGATTTCATATCTTCATATGGATATGCTAAGAAATCCATATACTCTTGTAACAATTGGGAAAACTATTTTATTTCTTCGACCGTGCAACACTTACCGATGTTCACCATCTTAGGATCTGCTTTAGTTCCTAAGTTGATTTGTTCGACCTCATTAGATGAATCCGAGTCTGAGAGTTGCTTCTTGACAACGATCATGCTTATCAATAAGTTTCTCTAGAGATACCAATCCCTTGGGAATTTTATTCCCTTTGAGTTGTAGGAATTCTTCACCCATAATTGGATCCATATCAGACACAAATTCTCAATGTAGAGAATCACTTCCTTCCAAGTACAATTCATTGATTTTTTTTTCCTTTTCCAAAACGACAACAATTTGATGATCGTCATTGAAAATCTACCAGTTCTCTTTATTATCAGGAACACTTGGGCAAAAAACCAACTCAATGGTATAGGTGGAACCTTGAAAGTCTTTATGCGGTACCATGAGCGTAGCTGAAATGGCTAAGGAGTTGGCTCTGTCATTATATTCCCTTGGAACTAGAGATATCTCAAAAGCCTCGAACACTTCAATGAAATCCCAAACAAGATTGTGATAATGCCTAAGTCTGTTGTTTTTTGTCTGGTACAAATTTCTTACCTGACATACTATCAACTCGGCATCGCCTTGAGCATGGAGATTTTTGATACCTTTCTTTCGGGCAACTTGCATTCCTAATAACAAAGCTTCATATTCGGCAGTGTTATTAGTGTTTTCAAACTATAATTTGAAAGAGAAGGGAAAAATATTTCCTATAGGGGAAATGAGAACCGTTCCTACTCCAGAACTGGTGGAAGAACAACTGCCATTGAACTCGAGCAACCAAACACCGTTTGGCTCACCAAGACTGACAGTATTAAAATCTGTAACCTCATCATCTGATGAAGTTTCATGAACTGAGATAGACAAATCATCTGGCAATGACTCATTTTTTGTTGAAGAAGAATCATCGGTCTCCAACTCATGTCTTGTCGAAGACTTGCCAACCTCTTTTGTTTGTAGTTAATATGTTCCAACACCCGACGATTTAAATAGAATTTGAGCTCTTGGATCGTCAGATTGAGTTATTGAAAATTTCAACTCCCTTTCAAGAATCAACTTCTGCATCACGCCTTTCATTGGTATCCTGGCTTCAGACATGTCCATGTTTAGTTCACCTCCAACATCCTTACCGAAATTGTGTTCGATGAGAATCCCGTAGGATGCTGGCACGTCGACTACTAGAACCGCCATCTTTATTTTTTTTTTAGGGTACGAAACAAATGTGTACTACACATCTTTGATTTGATCGATCAAGGGTACTAGTTTGTTCTGCATGGAGAAACAATGGCTAAGGGTTTTGGTCAGATTCAAACCTAAGGTAGTAGCTACCTTGGCTGGCATCGCATTATCTGATGCGCCATAATCTATAACACAGTTGCTTAATTTAAAGCCATTGACAAGCAAAGAAATAAAGAATGGATCAATACGCCCAGATGCAACTGGAGGGGTAGAAACAAGGTTGTTCTGTGGCGTCTGAGGCTTTGGCTTTGAGGCAGTAGGAACATCAAGAGGTGGATCTTGATTTGGGGTAATTCCTTTATCTTTAATGAATTTGACAAGCCTACCAAATTGGTCGGGATTGGCTTTGAGGTACTCAGCCTTAGACATCTGGACCTTGGTTTTCTTGGCATGGTCAATAATGTTGAAAGCCTGGATTTTTTTTTTAAAGTAGATGGAGTAACTTCACCGATTGGTTTAATAAAGGGCAAACTAGTTTTTGGAATTGGGAGATTGGCTTTAGGAACAACGGGAACTGACGGAGGGGGACGAGGAGCACTTAACTTGTGGGTTTGCTGCCTTTTTTGGTTTCCAAGGGAGAGGAGATCCTCTTTTGGTAATAGTAAGTGGCAACTTCTCCTTTGCAGGTGGAGCAACAACTTGAGCTTGGTCAAGCTAATTGTGTTGATGCCACGTAAAACAACATACGTGTTTGTCACTAGGTCCTCTTCACCAGTTTCCTTTAGGGAAAGGCTTGCTCTCATAATGGCCAACACTGCAGAATGGTTACACAAGCATGATTTCCAGATGAAAGCCTTCATGACAGAGTCAGAAGGAGAAGAACCTGGAGTTTAAGCCGACCAACAACAGAAACTCTGCACGGAAGAGAAGCATGTGACTATTCCCTCTTCTTCCGAAAGAGGCCCTAGAATAAAGTTTAGTGTTGGCAAGAAGGATACACAAACAGTTCAAGAAGAAGAGGCTACAAAATATGAACCATCTCACTCAAAAGGAAAAGGGCTTGTTTATGAAGAGGTAGATTCCAAAGAAGAAGGAAATTCAAGCGAGGAATCTGCTAAAGAAGAAGATTCTGAGGAAGAAGAATTTGATGAGGAAGAAGATTCTGTAGGAGAACAAGAGTCTAAAGAACAAGAAGGTGATCAAGAAGGAGAACAATAAGGTGATAAACATGAACTCAAGCATGATGAAGAACAAACTCTATCCCCACCTGAGAATGTTGTCGAAGACTTTCCCCAAACGTCATCGCCCGTAACTTCAAACGTTCCTCACACACCTCCTAATCCAAACACTCCACCACCTTTTCCTACATCACCTCCTCCCACATCCGCAATAGGTGTTGTGGACATTTCTCATCCCCCTGCAACATCAATCGTACTTTCCACTCCTCCATTACTTTCAAATGCACAAATAGTTGATATTTTGTCAAGCTCTCCATCATCCATTCCCAGTTTTTCATCACCATCCTATGATATCACTTCTGAATTTGAATTCAACATGTTCATGAATGAATCCTTGCATGGTCAATTTGGTGTGCAATCTACTGGAGCAGTTATGACATACACTACCCCAATTGTCACCATACCAGTAATTTCTACAGAAGTAGTTGTGACAAAAGAGTTGACAGTCAGTCAAGAAGCTCACACTTCCTCTCTTCCCCCTTGGTTGGTATCTCAAGAATCGAAGCGGAAGAAGCAAATGGTCTCTCTAGAAAAGCTCTATCTTGAGGAGATAGCCCCTCCAAAAGCCAAGGGGGAGAAAAAGGATAAAGTACATTCTAGATTTCATGTTGATAAAACTGGCCATAAGTTTGCAAAAATTGGTATACCACCACAAGAGGAAGGAGATGTAAATATGGAGGACTACACCGTCACTAGAGTTCAACTCGGCAAGGTGACAAATGAAAGTGCCAAGGTAGATGCTCAAGTAGTCTTAGATGTGTAAGCAGGAAGGATTGACAAAATGGAGCAAACCTGGAACATGTATAAGCAAAAGGCCGAGCATTATGCCACTATTTTGAGGAGACTTGCAGGATCTTCAAGTGATGCACAACCTTTGGAAATGATAAGCATTGAGGACCCAGCTGTGAAGAAGGATGAGAAGCTTGCCTCCAAAGGAAAAGTGTTATATAATTTTATTAATGAAATTGTAGAACATGATTCACAGATTATAATTGCTGCAGATGAGAAAGCCACCCAAATAGCCAAGCTTAAAATAGAGCTTGATAAAGAAGAAAGTGTTCTTTCCCAAGAGCATAAAGAAATGGAAAAATGCCTATTATTATGGTCACAAATGAAATAGACAAAGCTCAACAAATTGGTGGAAGTTGGGGTAATTCCTGACAAGGAGAAATATGTGGACTTAAGAGAATCACTCAAACACTGCATCCAGGTGATCAAATCTCTTATTGAAGATCTCCACCAAGTGCAAGAAGATGTCGAAGGACATCGTGCTATTCTAGAAAAGGGAATTAAGGAGTTATCGGGACAACTCCTTGAAGAAAACCATATCTTCATCCCGACCACTGAACTTTATGAGATCTTCAAAGAAGCCATCATGAAGCAAGTAGAGAGTGCAAACTTTTCGAAGACCTCTATGCATGTTATTTGTGATACATGGCTCACTCTTGACAACTTCAAGACACATCTTGGAAAATGCAAAAAGGTTCACTCATCTGCCATGAGATTAATCACTAGAATTCACACCATTGTGGATTACACTGTTGGTCCATATGAGACATTTGTACTGGAGAAGAGAAAGAGATATGAAGACTTCCGCGCCCAAAGCGAGGAAACATGAAAGCTTTATTTCTCCAGTGTTGAATATTTTTAGGCTTCCCTTTATGCATTTTGTAAATAGTTTTTGACATCTTAAATGTCTTTTGAGCAAATGTAATTGCATGTAAAATCTAAGATGTTTTCCCAAAAATATGGACAACATTTTTTACTAAGTCAAAGTTAGGTGAGATTTTCCTAAATTAGCTCACCTAACTTTCCTAATTTTGCTCAACTAATTTCCTAGATTTACTCTTCTCTCTCTTATATAAATAAGAGGGATCTCTATTGCAATTTTTATCTTTTATCTCTAGCAACGAAGTGCTGCTCATTTTGCAACAAATGTATGAAACTTTGTGTTCAAACTTTGTGATTCTGAATCTAATCAATAAAGAAGGAAGTTGCATACTAGACTTTGCGTTGGATCAATCGTCTTTTGAATTTGATTAAGATTGGTGGTAATTAGTGTGTGAGATCTAAGGGCTTTGGATAAATCTATGTAGACTTTGTGTTACACTCTTTATTCAGATTTGTGTTTATGTTTGGATTACTATTGTTGAATGATCTACAAGACTGTGTGCTTGTAATTGTTCATGTTGTTCGTGGAATTGTTGTATCTAAGAAGACTTGGTGCTTATAATATATCAAATGTTACAACTCTCACATATCCATCAGTGAAAAGCTACGTAATGACTTTGTGTCTTCGTGAGCCTTTCTTTCCCTTTTTATTTTTTATTATTATCATACCTGGTATCTCTACGCTTTGCTTTGACAAGATAGAGATATTGGAATTACTACTTTGTTTTTAGTTTAAAGTTGTGTTGAATCGGAACTATCAACTATGAAGCATTGTAAAACATCTTCTCTGAAAAAGGAGAGAAACATGAATGTAACACACAACCCCCATCTCGTAATTGTAGTGTACATTTTGTGAATACTTTTTAGTTTTACTTTAGTTTCAGTTAGCAGTAAGAAGGGTGCCTCCCCTTTCTGAGAGGAGAGATTATATCTCACATAGCTGGTTGAAATCTAGGTTGTGCAATCTATTGAAAAGGTGATTACATAATTTTCACCCAACAGTTTTTTGGCGACTCTGCTGTGGAACGACACACGCAATTAAAAGCCTCACACTTTTGATTGAAGTTTATAAGTTTTCCAATTTCTTATTGTTCTCTTGTATATTGTTGTTCTTGATCTCTATCTTGTTCAGATCTACATTCTGGTGGATAGAAGGTATATGCGAGGACTGAGGGCTCAAGGAGTAGCAGATTTTCTTTTTGAAGACTTGTTGCAACATAATTCTCCACCTACTCCACAAGTAAGGTTATTGTTGAAGTGCACAACAAGTTATCCTCCAAGAAATGTCAAATCTCCTCTTCTGAGTGAATTCTTTGTTTACCACAGGCGTCCAATTCAAGTTCTTGTTGCACAAGTCATGGCTGCACCACCTCCAGGACCATGGGGAAATTCTTTCGGTCCCCTCCATTTGGCCACACCTCTTCATGAACTTCCATGTGTTTTGAGAAAGCACCTATTGAAGTTTCTAGGCGATGAAAAACATCCTGACAAACACATTTCTTTCTTTTGCATTGTTTGCGGTGTTCTTGACATAGAGCATGAAGATGTTTCTATAAGATTGTTTATTGAATCCCTCCAAGGGGTTGTTGCCGAATGGTTCTATACTCTTCTGAATGCTTCATTCACCAACTGGCCCACTCTTCACACCAAGTTCGAAGAAAGATTTAAACTTGCTAAAGATGCACATGCTTTGTTGGCACAACTCATAACCATTTGGAAAGAGGCTCATGAACCCATGCGTGAGTTCGTAGATAAGTTCAACAAGCTGGTGTCGTGGATCCCAAATGATACAAGACCGGTGGATCATAATCTGAAGTGCTTTTTCATCAACACACAACTCCCCAAAGTAAGTTTCTTCTTACGTAGGGAAAATCTTGCCAATGTCGAAGCAACTCAACAACTAGTTACCAGTCTTGAAGACGATATGATCCTTGCTGGAGAAATAAGGATGAGCACCAACACCAACAAAAGAATGCAAGCATCAGGATCTTTAGCATCTAATGCCAATGCTCCTAATGCTAGTTCCAACTTTGTTGATCCCATGGTCCAAAGGATGGCGAATGAAATCTTAGCTCTAAAAAAGAAAGTTTCAAACAAAAAAAATACCTACAAGGACATCCCAAGGAGGACTTTTCCCAACTATGATGGAGACACGAATCAAAACCACCTTCTAGCACCACAAGGGAAACTTGCACCTGAAGATCCACCTACTAATATTGCCACAGGATACTATGAGGCTAAACAAGATGAATATGCACAACTAGATTATCCTGTGGAAGAAAGTGTTGATCTCTTCCAAGATGAAGAAATGGAATCAGCTAGCAACTCCAACATTGGCTACTTGCAAATGGCATACGAAACTGATGAAGAGGACCTAGTGACGAACACATATGTTGTTTTTATGTGGCATCAACAAAATCAGCTTGACCAAGCTCAAGCTGCTGCTCCACCAACAAAGGAGAATCCGCTAGTTACTATTGCCAAAAGAGGATCTCCTCTCCCTTGGCAACCAATAAAGGCAAACCCACAAGTAGGTGCTCCTCGTCCCCCTCCATCAGTTCCCGTTGTTCCTAAAGCCAATCTCCTAGTTCCAAAAACTAGTGTGCCCTTTATTAAACCAATCAGTGAAGTTACTCCATCTACTTTACAAAATTCTTGCCAAGCTTTCGACATTATTGGCCATTCCAAGAAAACCAAGGTCTAAATGTCTAAGGCTGAGTACCTCAAAGCCAATCCCGACCAATTTAACAGGCTTGTCAGATTCGTTAAAGATAAAGGAATTACCCCAAATCAAGATCCACCTCCTGATGTTCCTATTGCCTCGAAGCCAAAGCCTCAGATGCCACAAAACAACCTTGTTTCTACCCCTCTAGTTGCATATGGGTGTATTGATTCATTCTTTATTTCTTTGCTTGTCAATGGCTTTAAATTAAGCAACTGTGTTATAGATTTTGGTGCATCAGATAATGTGATGCCAGCCAAGGTAGCTATTGCGTTAGGTTTGAATCTGACCAAAACCTTTAGCCGTTGTTTCTCCATGGAGAACAAACCAGTACCCTTGATCAACTAGATCAAAGATGCACAGTACGCATTTGTTGCGTACCCTGAAAAGAAAATAAAGATGTCAATTCTAGTAGCTGACATGCCAACATCCTACGAGATTCTCCTCAGATGCAATTTCTGTAAGGATGTTGGAGGTGAACTAAACATGGACATATTTGAAGCTAGGATAGCAGTTAAAGGCGTGATGTAGAAGTTGATTCCTGAAAAGGAGTCAAAATTTTCAGTAACTCAATCTGATGATCCAAGAGTTCAAATTATATTTGAATCATCGGGCGTTGGAACATATTATCTACAAATAGAAGAGGTTGGCGAGTCTTCGACAAGAAATGAGTTGGAGACCGATGATTCTTCTTCAACAAAAAATGAGTCATCACCAGATGATTTGTCTATCTCAGATCATGAAACTTCATTAGATGACGAGGTTATAGATTTTAATGCTGTCAGTCTTGGTGACCCAAATGGTGTTTGGTTGCTTGAGTTCGATGGCAGTTGTTCTTCCACCAGTTATGTAGCAAGAACGGTTCTCATTTCCCCTACAGGAAATATTTTTCCATTCTCTTTCAAATTACAATTTGACAACACTAATAGCATTGTCGAATATGAAGCTCTGTTATTAGGAATGCAAGTTGCTCAAAAGAAAGGTATCAAAAATCTCCATGCTCAAGGCGATTATGAGTTGATAGTATGCTAGGTAAGAAATTTATACTAGACAAAAAATGACAGACTCGGGGATTATTGCAATCTTGTTTGGGATTGCATTGAAGAGTTCGAGGCTTTTGAGATATTTGCAGTTCCAAGGGAATATAACGATAGAGTCGACACCTTAGCCATTTTAGCTACACTCATGGTACCACATAAAGACTTTCAAGGTTCCACCTATACCATTGAGTTGGTTTTTCGCCCAAGTGTTCCTAATAATTTAGAGAACTGGCATATTTTCAATGATGATCATCAAATTGTTGCCTTTTTGGAAAAGGAAAAAAAATTCAATGAATTGTACTTTGAAGGAAGTGATTCTCCGCATCAAGAATCTTTTTTTGATATGGATCTAGTTATGGGTGAAGAATTCCTGTAGCTCAGAGGGAATAAAATTCCCAGGGGATTGGTATCTCTAGAGAACTTTTTTGATAAGCATGATCACTATGCTATGTCAAGAAGAAACTCTCAGACTCCGATTCATCTAATGAGGTCGAACAGATCAACTTAGGAACTGAAGCAGATCCTAAGATGGTGAACATCGGTAAGTGTTGCACGGTCGAAGAAAGAAAATAGTTTTCCCAGTTGTTACAAGAGTATATGGATGTATTAGCATATTCATATGAAGATCTGAAATCCTTCCGGCCAAAGGAGGTGCAACACGATATTCCTCTCAATGTTGGAGCATTGCCTTATAAACAAAAGCAAAGGCAATACAACCCAATGATTTCTAGAACGATCCTTGCAAAAGTTCAAAAAATGCTAAATCCCAGAATAATATTCCCTATCCATCATTCAACATGGATAACAAATATTGTTCTCGTTCGCAAGAAAAATTGTGAGATCTGTATTTGTGTGGATTTCAAAAATCTGAATCAACTGCCACTTAAGGATAATTATCCTCTTTCAGTGATGGACCAAGTTCTACAAAATGTGACCAGATCTGAAATGCTCTCCATGCTGGATGGTTTCTCTGGTTACAACTAGATTGAAGTAAATTCAAGTGATTAGCACAAGACGACTTACACAACTCCATGGGGTACCTTTGCGTATCGCAAAATGCCTTTTGGCCTGATCAATGTTGGTGCCACGTTCCAACGAGCTATGGACTTGTCTTTCCATGATGTGATGGGTAAGTTTATTGTGGTGTATCTCGACAATCTTACAGTTTTTTCAAAAAAGCGTCATGAACATTGTTACCACCTAAGGAAAATCTTGGAGCTATGCCGACAACTTATTTCAGTTCACAAAGAACGAATGAGAATTCACAAACCGGGATTCAAGTTTCTGTTGGAATTGTTGCCTCAATCTCACAGGCTGAAACCTTTGAGAAAGCATGGTCGCTGAGACTGGTGACATGTCTGGCCGACTAGTAGTTGAAACCCTATTGAAATTATTCAGGTTGATGTGACCTTGCATCTGTCTCACCCAAGGAGCCTATCGTTGTGACATTTTTGTTCAGTATAAACTCTCACCGCCAGTGGAGACCTCTGGCCAATAGGCCATTCAATCGGGCGTCGGGGAGACTCATAGCGACCAGGGGCTTCGGGGTGACTTGAACACTCAGGAAGAAGTCCAAGCGAAAATGGAAGGTCTCGCTGATGGGGATACTCTTGAAGTCTTCGCGGTGACATGAATGTTCTGGTATGAAGTCTGGGCGATGTGTTAATGTCTCACTGACAACGTTTGGTTTGAAGTCATCGGGGAAACTCTCACCGGAAGGAATACTATCGGTAAGAAGTCTTACCGATGAGGGAATGTCACACCGACAATATTCTCTCGAGGTAACTCAAAGGGCTTCGGGAAGATGTCCCAGCGATCGATGAAGGTCTTGCCGATAGTAGTATGGTTTCAAAGTAACATACGAGAGCTCGGTGAAACCTTTTGGCGAAAGATATGTCTTGCTGGCCGTTCGGTGCTCGGTGAAACATAAGGATCTCAGAGTAGAGTCTCAGCGAAGGACGATAGTCTTGGTGACTGCTAATGGCTTCGGTGTAACTTAATGTACCTCGATGAAATGTCTTGCCGATAGGAATGCAATGGATGTCAGTGGCTTCGGTATAACTTTGGAACCTTGGTATGATCTCCTGGCGATAGACGATAGTCTCACCGATGTGAATTCTCGTGTCTATGTGACTTATGGAGCTTCGGTATGACGTCTCACCGATAGCGATGAGTCTTGGCGATAGCGATACATGTGAAGAACTTCGGTATGATGTCTTGGCGACAAGGGGAATTCTACGGGATAGCTTTTTGGACTCCGTATAATGTATTGCCGATAGTGAAGACTCTTGGCGATAATGACGATATGGGATTTGTGGCATCGGGGAGACACGGTTAGTGTCTCACCGACATGTGACATAGGTTGAACATTTTTTTGACCAAGTGAAGACTGTCCGACGTGGTGCAACTTGGACCAATCAGAGGAGCCGAATGGGAACCGTTGGAAGTTAGTCTGTTGCAGCCATTCTAAGAGGAAGTTTGACAGACAAAAACAAAATGAATATAGCCTAGAATACAAGATGATGCTTGGTTGGATTGCTCGATACGGGTGACCGATAGAGTGAGGGCCGAGTGGCTAGCTGGAAGGCCGAGGCCATGAGGCCGAAACAGAGGAAGTGAGAGGCAGAGTTATGCTGCTGAATTCTCTCCTGATCAAGGATTAAAAGCCATGGTTGATCTCTCATGTTGATTTGTATTGTATACTATGTGAGGGTATTGCACCAACACGCAAATTGTTTGGTTTGAGAGGTTGATCATGAAATGTACAGAGGGAGAGTTGGTTACCAGATTGTATCCATAATGAACAAGATATAATCTCTGAAAAGGCTATGAGCCTGAGTTGTATTGTAACCTTCAGTTGCTGAATAATACAATGGCTCGATCTTTGGAGTGTGGGGTTCTTTACCCGAAAGGGTTTTCCCCACATAAGTCTGTGTGTTCTGGTTTTCTGTCTTATCTTTCATCTATGTTGTTATTTGCTGTTGATTTTACATGTGCTTCTCTCAGAAGGATTAATGTGGAAATAAACTATGTCTGTTTCGCTTTAGGACATAGTTGTTTGTGTCTTTGAGGTAGTCTAATCAAAATTGAAGTTACCGAAGGCACTACTCTTCTTGGAGATTTCTCCGAGATGCACTATCTTTCCCTTACAAGTGATATCAGAGCCTTATTTTGGTTGGTGGTTCTAGGTATTTCTCCTGTGAAGATTTCTTAGTTTGTATGGGTTGGTGGAAATCTGGAGGAATGAACTGATTTATTGATCCTTTGATGAGTGGAAGTCTTGTGTTATTCAGAGACAACACACAACTTGAGGGATGGTGGAGATGGAGAAGGGAGTTGATCATGTTGCTTTGATGTGATCTGTGTCTCCTAGTTGGTAGCAGTATATCTTTGGTGTATGAGATGGATTTCTTTTCTCCGTGGCTGTGTAGCAGTAAATCTTTCATATTGGAAGTCTGTGTGACAGGCTCCTTGGTGATATGGAGAAGCCTAGTTTGTTTCTCAGCCAAGGAAGAGAGTGCTTATGCTAGGTGGTGTTTCCTAGTGTTGGAAGGCACTGTTTCCTATTAACCTCGAATACATGAAGGCTATGAAGTTAATCATGAGATGATTTGCAAGCTTCTGAAATAGCTTTTCTCTCTTTCTCAGATGCATGTACATATTGGTGGTTTAGATTTGGCTTGAAAGGGGCCTGGATTTCCTGAACAACTGTTTTCTTTTTAAGGATGCTTTGTACTTGCATGGCTCTATGGTTTTGCAGGTTTTACACGGTTAAGAAAAACTTGTGATTATGTGAAGCTGTTGATAAGCTATTTTCTAGAGCCTGACTTTTGGGGTGTTGCTGGATGAGATAGTTGCAATTTTGCATGCATGCTTTGTGCATGGTTTTGAGGAGGTGTGTTTTATTCTCTCCATGGGAGTGTTGGTACGTGATTTGTCACTCAACATTCTTGTGGTGATGCTTGTGGGTTTCTTGATTATGGTGCTCGTTGTGGACATGATTGGAAAATAAGATCTGGCATGATCTGGTGTTTGAGTCATGTTGTCTACATGGTTATTCTCTTTGAAATCTCAGCGTTGTAGTTTCCAATGCGATGATGGGTTTGCATGTTCGATGTTTTTGATCTACGAGTTATGCGGTTGATAGATTAGCTACCCATTGGCTGTAGTGAGATAACTTGGATGTGGACTGTCTTTATCCATGAGGTTGATTATTTGCATGTGCAGACTTGTTAGCTGGCCTTGTTTGTGGTCACTTGTGCATTGGTGTGATTGCTTTGAGATGAGAGGATGAATATTGTTGAGTACCTGAATAGTCAGTTATGGGAACCTGAACCAGGTGGTCATGATGCTTGAAGAGCTCGGATGTCACGTTTCAGTGGGAGCGTTAGCAGTGGCTATGGGTTCATCACATGGTGGTGAATTGTCTTCTTTAGTGTTGCAGATGTTTCTTGGGGGATCCCTTAGTTCCTGTTGCTGCAGAAGGAGATCTTTTGCTTTTGCATGGACATTATTTGAAGATGTGCAACATCTTGGATCCATGGAGGATGCTTAGAGTCTTTGGCTGAGGTGTTGGTGGTGTTTGATAGGCGATATTGGTTTTGAGTTTATTTGCTTTATGTCATGGGTATACTCTTGTTTGTGTACTGGATTTTTGGTATTGTGCATTGTACTGGAGACCATGGTAAAGTCATCTGAAGCATGGTATCTCCTAAGGGGATATGTAGATCATGGTGTCATGATGAGTTTCAGATTCAGATGATTGGAGCTTTGACAGTGGTCTAGTAAATTCTTTGTGTATTTGGTGCTTTGATTATTTGCTTGATACTTCGTGATAGTGTAGTAATGCAGTTGAAATTTAGCATGAGATGATCAGTTGCTAGTACTCATGGATACATGGAGGATAAGGTGAGGCTATTTTTCTCTTATGAGAGAAGTGTTGTTGATTGGTATTCTTGATGAATTTTTTCAGCAGAAAGTCCGAGAAGCCTACACCTTGGTTGAACGTGAGTTCAATTAGAGACCTATGAGGAGATTTCTCTTGGATTAGTCATGATGGCGTATATATCTTGAAGGAGTATTCTTGTTCCCACTCGTGGTCTGCTCGACAATCTATCTGAGAGGTATTTGGCCCATTATATTTTTCAGATGTGGTTTTCTGTTCACTTTCATGATATGGATCTTGAATTGTTGTTTATGGGTTCTAGAGGATTCATAGTGGAAGTTGTATAGTTGGTTTATCTCCTTGAGCTTTTGTGTTATGTGTTTTACTGATGAGAATTGGTAGGAGATAATGTTTGGGCTGATTTCCTGAAATGGGAAATGGAGTAGATTGATCTTCTTCGAGAGGCTTACATCCATGTTGATTACATGATATTAGAAGTTGGTTTGATCTTGGTGATTGAACGGTTGGATGTTGTTAAGGTTTTTCTTTTGGGATGAGAAGGAGATCATTCTTGACACAGCTGGCTGTTAGAAATGTATATAGGAGGATGTTCTACAGGGATATGGTGTGCAAAGTTTCTCTCTTTGGTTTTGGTTTACTTCCTGAATGTTTGGTTTCACATTTCATTGGTTTGAGGTTTGGTTGGAGCTATAGTGATCACTTGCTTGTGGTCATGTGTTTTCACTCATGTTCATGGGTAATGACATGGAGGCTCTTAATCCTTTTTCCTCTGATTGCGTGTGGAGATCTTGGGAGAACTATGAAGACTTGTGGTGAGAGAAATGTTTCTTGTAGCGGTTTGTTGCAGGTTGTGCGTATCATTGTGGATATTTTTGGTACTACATGGTTACATTTTCTATGTGCTGTTATTGGTAGACTTGGTATGTCTTTGATCTTTCAGATTTGGAATTACTCAGGCAGTGGGAGTTCCTGTTGTGTTTTGTCTTCTTCGACTGGTTGGCACTTGGAGCTTGTATTTGCTGTTATTAAGTTGGTTATAGTTTGGCATGAGTTTACTAATGCTGATACCTTTGAGGTATGTGAGATTGGATGGAATAGCACAAGCTGTGGGTGCTATTTTCAATCACTTGGGTTTATCAGTTGGATGGAAGCAGTCATTTTGATTGTTGTTCTAGCTGGTGGTTTTGTCTTGTTTCTGGAGAATGACTTCACGGTTGTGTTCTATTTGGGGCTTTGAAGTTGATTGCCTTTGTATAGCGTTTGAGCACAGTGAAGTAGTAGCAGTATCTTGTTGTTGATATCACTGGGATCTCTTGCTTGTGTTCATTGGAATGGTGCTTATTCACCTTGGCTTGTATCTTTCTTCCACATGTGCCATGTTGGAAGATGACAAGGGTTTGTTGCCTGAATGGTGGACATCTTAGATGTTGGAGCATGAGAGCATGTTTGAGGTCTATGAGGTTTCTTGGAAAGCTGTGATTGGTTGCATTTCGGTTGTTTTTTGGACAGTGAGTTGCAGTTGGATGCCTGGCCTTTGTTGCAGATTGTCTAGTGGACTGTTATCTATGGAATCTTGTTGATTGGGTGTCTTGAGTATTGCGGGGTCTGAACTGGTGGAGCTAGTGTGATCTTAGTTTCTGGTTGCTTTGGAGGTGCCTGTGTGATCTTCGTCAAGTGGGAGATTGTTGGAATTGTTGCCTCAATCTCACAGGTTGAAACCTCTGAGAAAGCATGGTCGCTGAGATTGGTGACATGTCTGGCCGACTAGCAGTTGAAACCCTATTGAAATTATTCAGGTCGCTGTGACCTTGCATTTGTCTCACCGAAGGATCCTATCACTGTGACATTTTGTTCGGTATAAACTCTCACTGCCAGTGGAGACCTCTGGCTGACAGGCCATTCAATCAGGCGTCGGGGAGACTCCTAGCGACCCGGGGCTTCGGGGTGACTTGAACACTCGGGAAGAAGTCCTGGTGACAATGGAAGGTCTCGCCAACGGGGATACTCTTGAAGTCTTCGCGGTGACATGAATGTTCCGGTATGAAGTCTGGGCGATGTGTTAATGTCTCACTGACAGCGTTTGGTTTGAAGTCATCAGGGAAACTCTCGTCGGAAGGAATACTATCGGTAAGAAGTCTTACCGATGAGGGAATGTCACACTGACGGTATTCTCTCGAGGTAACTCAAAGGGCTTCGGGAAGATGTCTCAGCGACCGATGAAGGTCTTGCCGATAGTGATATGGTTTCAGAGTAACATACGAGAGCTCGGTGAAACCTTTTGGCGAAAGATATGTCTTGCCGACCGTTTGGTGCTTGGTGAAACATAAGGATCTCGGAGTAGAGTCTCAGCGAAGGATGATAGTCTTGGTGACTGCTGATGGCTTCGGTGTAACTTAATGTATCTTGATGAAACGTCTTGCCGATGAGGAAACTCTTGCCGATAGGAATGCAATGGACGTCAGTGGCTTCGGTATAACTTTGGAACCTCGGTATGATCTCTTGGCGATAGACGATAGTCTCACCGATGTGAATTCTCATGTCTATGTGACTTATGGAGCTTCGGTATGACGTCTCACCGATAGCGATGAGTCTTGGTGATAGCGATACATGTGAAGAACTTCGGTATGATGTCCTGGCGACAAGGGGAAGTCTGGAGGATAGCTTTTTGGACTCGGTATAATGTCTTGCTGATAGTGAAGACTCTTGGTGATAATGACGATATGGGCTCTGTGGCATCGGGGAGACACGGTTAGTGTCTCACTGACATGCGACATAGGTTGAACATTTTTTTTGACGAGTGAAGACTGTCCGATGTGGTGCGACTTGGACCAATCAAAGGAGCCGAATGGGAACCGTTGGAAGTTAGTCTGTTGCGGCCGTTCTGAGAGGAAGTTCGACAGATAGAAACAAAATGAATATAGCTTGGAATACAAGATGATGCTTGGTTGGATCGTTCGATACAGGTGACCGATAGAGTGAGGGCCGAGTGGCTGGCTGGAAGGCCGAGGCCATGAGGCCGAAACAGAGGAGGTGAGGCAGAGTTATGCTGCCGAATTCTCTCTTGATCAAGGATTAAAAGCCATGGTTGATCTCTCATGTTGATCTATACTGTATACTATGTGAGGGTATTGCAACAGTACGCAGATTGTTTGGTTTGAGAGGTTGATCAGGAAATGTACAGAGGGAGAGTTGGTTACCAGATTGTATCCAAAATGAACAAGATGTAATCTCTGAAAAGGCTATGAGCCTGAGTTGTATTGTAACCTTCAGTTGCTGAATAATACAATGGCTCGATCTTTGGAGTGTGGGGTTTTTTACCCGAAAGTGTTTTCCCCACGTAAGTCTGTGTGTTCTGGTTTTCTGTCTTATCTTTCATCTGTGTTGTTACTTGCTGTTGATTTTACATGTGCTTCTCTCAGAAGGATTAATGTGTAAATAAACTGTGTCTGTTTCCGCTTTAGGACATAGTTGTTTGTGTCTTTGAGGTAGTCTAATCGAAATTGAAGTTACTGAAGGCACTACTCTTCTTGGAGATTTCTCCGAGATGCACTATCTTTCCCTTATAGTTTCCACTTATGATTGGTAGATATACCATTCAAAGTGTACAAAAGGCCAAATCAGTCTATGCAAAAATGTAGATAATGACAATAAGGACCTACAAATATAGATTTGAATTTGATTACCAGAATGTGAATAGGAAGTTGAAGAAGGATCACAGCCATAGGTATTGCTTCAAAGAATATGGGATGAATGCAGAGATGAAGAGGACATCCAGAAAATGGATTACTGTAGGCTAACTATAGAGCATATTAGAGAGCTTGGTGTTGTTGAACTACGAGAGGGTTTCAAAGATCTTGGTGACATCATGAATTCTTCCTATGATGAAAATGAAATTTATAAGAGATCTCTGCTTGCAATACAATGGTCTAAGAAGGAAAGTGTTTCCATTAGGGAAAGGATTTCTCCCATATTGGTCAACATTGCAGAATGGTTACACAAGCATGGTTTCTAGATGAAAGCCTTCATGATAGAGTCAAAAGGAGAAATTGGAGCAGAAGCCGACCAACAACAAGAACTCTGCACAAAAGATGAGCATGCGGCTATTCCCTCTTGTTCCCAAAGAGGCCCTACAATAAAGTTCACTGTTGGCAAGAAGGATACACAGGTAGTTCAAGAAGAAGAGGCTACGAAATCTAAACCATCTCACTCAAAAGGAAAAGGGCCCGTTTCTGAAGAGGTAGATTCTGAAGAAGGAAATTCAAGCGAGGAATCTACTGAACAAGAAAATTCTGAGGAAGAAGACTTTGATAAGGAAAAAGATTCCGTAAGAGAATAAGAGTCTGAAGAACAAGAAGGTGATTGAGAAGGAGAACAAGAAGGTGATAAACATGAACTTGGGCATGATGAAGAAAAAACTCTATCCCCATATGAGAATGTTATCAAATAATTTTCGCAAATGTCAGTGCCCGTAACTTCAAACGTTCCTCACACATCTCCTAATCAAGACACTCCACCACCTTTTCCTACATCACCTCCTCCCACATCCACAATAGGTGCAGTGGAAATTTCTCATCCCCTTGCAACATCAACCGTACTTGCCACTCCTCCATCAGTTTCACATGCACAAATGGTTGATATTTTGTCAAGCTCTCCATCATCGATTCCCAGTTTGTTATCGCCATCCTATGACATCACTTCTAAAGCTAAATTTAATAGGTTCATGAATGAATCCTTGCATGGTAAACTCGGTGTGCAAAATACTGGAGCAGTTATGACAAACACTACCCCAATTATCACCATACCAATCATTTCTACAAAAGCGACTGTGACAAAAGAGTTGACAGTCAATCAAGAAGCTCACACTTCCTCTCTTCCCCCTTGGTTGGTATCTCGAGAATTGAAGCAAAAGCATAAAATGATCTCTCTAGAAGAGCTCGATCTTGAGGAGATAGCCCCTAGAAAAGCCAAGGGGAAGAAAAAGGCCAAAGTATATTCCAGACTTCATGTTGATAAAACTGGCCATAAGTTTGCAAAAATTGGTATACCGCCACAAGAGGAAGGAGATGTACATATGGAGGAGTACACCATCAGTAGAGTTCAACTCGGTAAGGTGACAAATGAAAGTTCCAAGGCGGATGCTCAAGTAGTCTTAGATGCGTTGGCAGGAAGGCTTGACAAAATGGAGCAAGCCTGAAACATGTATAAGCAAAAGGCCAAGCATTATGCCACTTTTTTGAGGAGACTTATAAGATCTTCAAGTAATGCACAACCTTTGGCAATGATAAGCGTTGAGGACCCAGTTGTGAAGAAGGATGAGAAGTTTTCCTCCAAAGGAAAAGTGTTATATGATTTTATTAATGAAATTGTAGAACATGGTTCACAGATTGTAATTGTTGCAGATGAGAAAGCCACCCAAATAGCCAAGCTCAAAACAGAGCTTGATAAAGAAGAAAGTGTTCTTTCCCAAAAGACAAGAAATGGAAAAATTCTTGTTAGTATGGTCACAAATGAAATAGGAAAAGCTCAACAAATTGGTGGAAGTTGGGGTAATTCCTGACAAGGAGAAATATGCGAAAGTAAGAGAATCACTCAAACACTGCATCTAGGTGATCAAGTCTCTTATTGAAGATCTCCACCAAGTGCAAGAAGATGTCGAAGGAAATCGTGCTATTCTATAAAAGGGAATTAAGGAGTTACCGGGACAACTCCTTGAAGAAAACTTTATCTTCCTCCCGACCATTGAACTTTTCGAGATCTTCAAAGAAGCCATCATGAAGCAAGTAGAGAGTGCAGACTTTTCAAAGACCTCTATGCGTGTTATTTGTGATACCCAACTCACTCTTGACAACCTCAAGGCGCATCTTGGAAAATGCAAAAAGATTCACTCATCTACCATGAGATGAATCACCAGAATTCACACCATTGTGGATTACACTATTGGTCCAGATGAGACATTTGTATTGGAGACGAGAAAGAGATATGAAGACTTTGACGCCAAAAGCAAGAAAACATGAAAGCTTATTTTCTCTAGTGTTGAATATTTTTAGGCTTCCCTTTATGCATTTTGTAAATAGTTTTTGACATCTTAAATGTCTTTTGAGAAAATGTAATTGCATGTAAAATCTAAGATGTTTTCCCAAAAAGATGGACAACATTTTTTACTAAGTCAAAGTTAGGTGAGATTTTCCTAAATAAGCTCACCTAACTTTCATATTTTTTCTCAGCTAATTTCCTAGATTTACTCTTTCCTCTCTTATATAAATAAGAGGGATCTCTATTGTAATTTTTATCTTTTATCTCTAGCAATGAAGTGCTGCTCATTTTGCAACAAATGTATGAAACTTTGTGTTCAAACTTTGTGAATGTGAATCTAATCAATAAAGGAAGTTGCATACTAGACTTTGCGTTGGATCAATCATCTTTTGAATTTGATTAAGATTGGTGGTAATTAGTGTGTGAGATTGAAGGGCTTTGGATAAATCTATGTAGACTTTGTGTTACACTCTTTATTCAGATTTGTGTTTATGTTTGGATTAATATTGTTGAATTATCTACAAGACTTGTGCTTGTAATTTTTCATGATGTTCATGGAATTGTTGTATCTAAGAAAATTTTGTGCTTCTTGTTATCACTTGAAGTTGCACCCTTGTTGAGCCTGATGTTCAACACCTCAGTGTAACATGGGAAGACCTCCAAAGTTGTGGGTCACTTATAGACAGAGGTCAACCTCTGGAGAAGGCCAACTTCCTTTGGTGTCACCTAAACTACTGATTTTGTAAAGGATAAGGGAGAAAGAGTGCATAAAATAAAACTAAATACTATGGTGATACACCGAACTGATAAGAAATCATGAACTAAGAAACAAGATGAACATACACTGGAGAACTAATGGTAGCTATTTCATTTACTCAACATAACTTCTTTGGACTTATGCATCATTCTTAAAAGGCTTGATCTACATACATATTTTAAGGAGGAAAGATAAATTTCACAACTTTAATGTATGAATGCAGACTTAGAAAAGCACAGTTGAAAGCTTGCATAGTCTAAAATTACAGAAATGAGAGTAGTTTGAACACTAACACTGACTTTCAAGGTAAACTCTTTGTTTTATATTCCAGAATCGAAATGAGTTACAAAGCATACATCAGCTGAGAAAGGATTGTTAAAAATCACTAACTCTTGAGAATGTATAATCCGAACGCCCTTTACAAAGAGGCAAAAATGCCTTATATACAAAAAGATGTCGGCCCCCTAGGGCTTACAAAAATATTAGTCTTCAGAAAGATCTGCCCTTAGATATTTTCGAATGAAGTTAATGTTGCATTCAAGTGTATCCCTACTGTCTATGTCAGTGTGAAAAGATCGCCCTCAGGAGAAGTCTTCAGATCTTTTGCAACCACAGTATTAACTTCATGGCCTCCGTGTCCACCCTCGAACTTTCCTGTTGGACTGCCTTGAATGCCCTGAAGCAATATCATTAATGTCTATCAACCCTCACCAGTTGACATCCCAGTTGTCCCTGCGGTCTCCGCCCTTTTGTTGCTGACGACACCTCCTGGATATCGAACTGATTCATTGCTTTATTCTCAAAGCAGATCCACATTGCTTATGTTCCATTGATCTTCTTCACAGGGGTCAAACTGCCACGGCTCTCCCGTAGCCTCCTATGATTGGCTGAACAGATGTTACATGGGATTGCCAGATGGTCAAGAGTCACTCAGATTGAATCGCATGTCGGTGAGACACCTACTGAGTCTCCCCGATGCAATTATACTCTACAACAACATCGACAAGACTTTCACCCGTCGATGAGATTTTACATAGAGCTGCAAAAGTCATACCGACATCCCTGAAACCATTGGCAAGACTTTCACCTTCGGCAAGAGGTCATAGCGGGCGCTAAGAGTCATGCCGATACCCCTCATTGATTGGCAAGTCCATCGCTATCGGAAAGACTCTCCATTGTCGGCAAGAGCCTTCATCGAGCCCTTCATCCTTCGGCGAGACCTCTTGCCGAAGGCACAACCCACTTTCCCCGGGCTCAAACATTTCCTTCGATGAGACACTGGCAAGTCGGGAAGACCTCACACCAAAGCCCTATCATTATACCGTTGTGCTCCTCCGTCAGCGAGACACCCATGTGTTGGTGATACCTCTTGCCGAAGGCAAAACCCTTCGCCAAGACCCCTCATTGGTCGGCAGTACCTCATAGCGATGATGTCTCCCTTCGTTTCAGTCGGGGAGAATTTGCTTGGTCGGTGAGACCTCCCGCCGAGCTCACAAATTATACCGAAGGCACCATCCTTTCAATGAGACATTATTCAGTCGTTGAGACGTTACAGCGAGGCCCACCTTTTCTCCCCGTTGACATACCTTTTCGCCGAGACCTTTGCTAGTCGCTGAGACATCTCCCCGAGCTCCTACTCTTTGGCGAGACCCCTGGCCTTTGGTGACACATTACACCGAAGGAAAAACCCTTCTCTGAGACCTCCTTCGCCATCAGCAAGACATTGTTTGGTCGCCGAGACATCACGGTGAACTCAAATCCTTCGCCGAGCTCACCACTCCATGTCAGCAAGACCTCGTCGGGTCAGAAAGACTTCTCAGCGAGATGACAATCTTTTAGCGAGCTGAGACCATTTCGGGGAGACTCCCATGTGTCGGTGAGACATTATGCTGAAGGAAATCCCCTTCGATGATACTTTACGCAGTCGAAGAGACGTTACCCCGACCGAAATCATTCCCCCCGATGCCACCCTTGTAAAAAACTATCGGCATTACCTCCTTCCAAGAGGAGAGATACATGAAGACTCATGGTGACCCGAATGTCCTGGCGACAGGTGTACTAAACCAAGTAGAACACACTGCTAGTCGGCAAGACAACAGGAGGGTCTTGCCGACTTTCCTCTTTGATGAGTTTTTTGTGCCAGAACTAATCGAGGCATGTCTCCAACATAACTCCTTGTGAAATATCCTCAGGTGCATGATCTAACCCTTGATGCAAATTCCCCATTTGGCCTTTATGAACCTCTGAAACATAATTTTCCCTTCTTGATGAACCCGTAGGTGAAAATTGGGCAACATTTCTGGCGACCTTTGTTGGATGTTTGCCTGCTAAACATAGAAACCAGTAGCCAAACCTATCCATTGGGCTCAGATTCACTTAGAAAAACTCGAAAACATTCAAAAGCGGCCTGCATCTCCTACAACTCACGTAAGACTCATAAAACAGATGAGGACACTGGAACTTGCTGAAACCAGAGTAACTAAGGTGAAACTGTCAAACTGTGCTGGAACAACACTTAGGGAAAGAAACAAAAAACAAACCAAAATGCAGAAGCACTTATTGAAAACATAAAACCTAATCTAATATGTACAATGGAGGAACTTATCAAACCTCAAAACAAGGCTTGAGGTGTATCCCATTGATTGGGATAGGAAGCACTTCACCTTCAGTTGTGGCCAGTTGGTACACATTGTGTTCTTTGCAGTCTTTAACAATAAATGGACCCATCCACATGTTGTCAAACTTGGTGTGATGGCCTGGCCTGCTTTTCAGAACATCCCATTTGAGAACAATATCACCTTCTTTAAAAAATTTGACTATAGCTTTCTTGTCAAATGTTCTCTTTGTTTGGAGCTGATGATACTCCAAAGTTTTCATTGCCCTATCTCTTGATTCTTCAAGCTCTATGAGCTCTACATGCCTTATGGACATTGGGTCCTTCTCTTCATACATCTCCAACTGATGAACGATGTCTAGAGCTGGAAGCTCTGCAGACAGAGGTAACCTAGCCTCTTTACCATAAACAAGGACATATGGAGAATTACCCACTGATCTCTTAGGGGTTATTCTATCTGCCCAAAGTGCAGATTTCAATGTGGTATGCCAAATTCTTTGATTCTCTTCCATAGTCCTCTTAATGATTTTGATTAAGTTTTTATTTGTACTTTCAGCTAATCCATTACCCTGTGGGTAATAATTGGAGGAAGTATTCAAATGAATCTCGTGTTTAATAGCCCAATTTGTGACTCTTAATCCAACAAATGCAAGAGCATTATCCGAAATGATGGAGTCAGGAACTCCAAACCTGGTGATTATGTCTTCATAAAAGCTCATAACTGAAGATTCATTTGCTTCTTTCAAAGCTACTGCCTCTGTCTAGCATGTAAAATAATCTATAGCAGTAAGCACCCACTTATGACTGGCACTGGATGGTGGATTAATTAGCCCAATGAAGTCGATGCCCCATCTCATGAAGGGCTGATCCACCTGAATTGGATGTAGAGGCATAGCAGGCAACTTTTCTTTTCCTAAAAATAAAGCACATTTAACACATTTTCTTGACCATGCATATGCGTCTTTGAACAAGCTGGGCCAGTAGTAACTAGCTCTCATGATTTTCCAGGCAGTAGTTCTTGGAGCAAAATGACCTCCTGCAGCTCCATCATGAAATTCACATAGTACTTTTTCTGTTTGATCAGTATCAATGCACCTTAACAAGACACCATTCAGATCTTTCCTGAAAAGGATATTATCAATAAGGATATAAGGAATTGACTGCAATCTGAAGTATCTTCATTTTGCTCTATCCATACCTGGTGGACATTCACCAGTACGAATAAAGTGGGTCATCTCTTGAACCCAAACTGCAACTGATGCAGGTGCGGCAGCCTGAACATTTTGAGACTCACTCGTATTAGTTAAAACAACACCAATTTCTGATTTTTATGCATCTTCAGAAGTGGAGGCAAGCTGCTCACAAAGTCCTCTACCCCTGACAGGTTTTGTGATGTTGATGTTAACATCAAATTCCATTACTTTTTTGATCCACCCTGCTCTTTTCTCACTCAGATCTTTGTTCAACAAAAAATCCTTCACACTTGAGTGTGCAACCAGAATATGAATTTTATTGTTTGAAACTAGAAGCTTAAACTTCTTTAGGCTTCTGATCACAGCGAGAACATGTTTCTCAACAAGTACTTGACTAAAGAAAGCTAGTGGTTGCTCTAAATTATCACTATTTTTTTGAACCAGCATAACAGAGATTGAACCAATGCTGCCAAAAGCATACAATAAAAAGTCTTTAGAGAAATCTGGATTTACCAGTGTTGGAGTTGATGCTAAAGCTTGCTTGATTTCTTCAAAACTGCGTTTTGCTTCTCTAGTTGTAATGTCCCCTTCTCGAGCATGACTTTTCTGATTGACCATTGGCCTATTCTGGAGACCCGTAGGCTTCTCGGTGGTGAAATTAGGGTTTCTTGGTTGGTGGTTTCTTTGGCTCACGGATTGGTGATTGAACTGCGGATTCCTTCTGGGTTTTTCGTGAGCTTTTCAGAGATGTGTTTTTCTTGGCATTCTGAGCACTTTCATGAATTTACTATTTTTAGTAAATTCTATTTCTGGCAGTGGTCCTGTTGGCGTTGGCATGGTTGGCTCTCATCTTTAGTGATTTCAGTTGGTTTGATCAATCTTGACCTTGGGAAGTATTTTTGGTGAGATTTGTCCAGTTGATTAAAATATTATATTTTAAAGTTATATTTTAATATTTTGACCCCTTGGTCTAGTGAAACAACTTAAGTTGTTCTTAAAAGGGGGACTTTGAGGGGGTGGTGCCTCATGGAGATATTTCTACATTTTCTAAAGGTTCAAAAATAATTGCTTGAAAAGGGACGCCCATCTTTTGGAGAAGATTATTTTAAAATTAAAGTCAAAATTACATCAAGACAAAAGGGACGCCATCTTTGGAGGGAAAGGTGAAAATTCAAATTTGAAAGTTAGGGTTTCTAGAAGCTTCTGGAAAGTCATTACAAGTTTATAAAAGGAGGTCTTGGTCTTCATTTGCATCATCTGATATCTTGAGTAAAGTTATGCTGCCGAAATGGTGTTGGACTGCTCCGAGGAATGAATGCCTCCTAGCTTGGCTCAACTTCGTGCTTGTGAGATAGCACCTAGTGGAGAGGTTTGATTGCTTTTGAGTGATTTTGTAGTGAGTTTGCTTATAGCTGCTGTTTATGCATTGTAATCCTTATATTTGCAAAAATATAAAAAAATATGGAGTTGCTAGTTTGTGTTGCAGATTTGGTTTTTAGCTCATAAGTCATTGTGTGATTTTCTTTTGGTTCTGGGTAGTTTACCCATGCATTTGCTAGGTAAGGGCGCCCCTTTCAGAGAATTTTGGAAATTTAATTTGAAGTCTCCAATTTATTAAGGCAAAATCACCCCTCCTTGCAGCCGTACCATTTTGAGGGTCATTGGAATTTGTGAAGAAAATAAATAACATTTAGGTTCTATTTTATGTCTCCATCTTGGGCGCCTTCATCATAGGAATGATTTTCATCAGATTTCATGTAATTTGGGTGGGTAGGGAGTGAGTTGTGTGCATTTCATTGAGTTTCTGTATTGCTGGTTATGAGTTTCAGTCATAGTTTTGTCATAATAGCTTGCATAGAATTTGTCATTTGAGTTTGGTTTTGAAAGGAGAGACATTGAGAGCATTAAGGATAGCATTATACATTGTTGCAACGTTGGGAACACTCTTATCTTGTGCTTAATAGATAAATCTCTGATATTGTAAGCTGAATAGTAGTACTGTCAGCATCTTTCTTATTCTTGCTAATCTCTTGCTTGTAACTGCCCACTGAATAAGTGGAAGAGGCTGGCTTGCCACCTGTTTACTTGTTTTGCATTGTAATTTCATAAGTCTCCGCCATATGGTCGCCTCATCTCCATCCTGGATTGAGTAACACATAATTGGTGTTGAGTTTACTTTCAGTATTGCAATAGATAGGGATCCTCTGACCATATGCTCGCCGTCATCTGGCACATTCTTGGTTATAGTTCTTTGTATCATCATTTCTTTAAGATCCTCTGACCAATGCTCACACCTTGCCCACATCAGGATCCTGGTGTACATTCTGGTTAGAGTTGCTTTCAGCATCGTTTGGGTTTAGAGCTAACCTTAACGTGTGCTTGTTAATTGTAACTTGCAATTGAAAATCGAAATTTTTTGGCTCGGTATATTTCACTAGTCCAACTGAAAACTGCATTCTTTTTAAGCATGGCGGTCAAGGGCTGTAGTAAATTTGCAACATCAGGAATGAATCTTCTTAGGAAGTTAATTCTCCCCAAAAAAGCTCTGCAATCCTTTCTTGTGATTGGGTAATGGCAGTTCAAGTATAGCTTTAACTCTTTCAGGATCAATGGTAATTCCATCTTTTGATACTATATGGCCTAACAGTTTACCTTCATGAACTACAAAAATATCCATGGCACGCTGAAAGGTGGCACCGACATTAGATAAACCAAAAGGCATTCTCTTGTAGGCCATAGTGCCCCATTTTGTTGTAAAAGCTATTTTAAACTGATCCTCCTCTTTGACTAGAATCTGGTTATAACCAGAATATCCATCCAAAAGAGAAAATATTTCTGAACCAGCAATGGCTTGGAGAATTTGTTCCATAGATGGCAAGGGATAATTATCTTTCAGAGATGCTCTGTTAAGGTCTCTAAAGTCTACACATAATATTATCTCACCATTCTTTTTTCTAACTAGAACAAGGTTAGAAACCCAGGATGTGTGTTTAATCAGAAATATGATACCCCCCTCAACTAACTTGGTTAGCTCTTTGATCATCAAGGGTTCAAGCTTGGAGTTCAATGGTCTCTGTTTTTGTCTAACAGGCTTGGCATCGGGTTCTAACTCAATTGTATGTTGTGCAATATGAGGATCAAACTCTCTTAAATCAAAATATTGCCAAGCAAAAACATCATGATATTCTTGGCATAAAATAATGAAAGCTCTCTTATCCTTGTAAGACTTCAAAGCATCATTCCTGACAACATTCAACCCCCTGATTTGATTAACTATTAGTTCACTGTCTTCATAGACTTTCAAACAGTCAATCCCTCTTTTCCTTGCCCACTCAAGGCCTTGAATGAGTCCCTCATACTCAACACTGTTGTTAGAACATGCAAAAGAAAAATGAAAGGCTGAAAAATACTTATCACCCTATGGAGAAATCAACATTGCACCTCCACCTGCTCCATTCTTGCTTCTGGAACCATCAAAAAATATTTTCCAAAGTCCACTTTGCTGTTGCAACAATTGCTTTGTACCCTTTTCAAGGTTTGGGATCTCTGCATCAGGTTCAAGCATCACATAATTACCCATACCAACATTTTGAATAAGATCTACAGGACTGTCCCACACGTTTTCAGCCGCCCACTCATGTAGAAGCACATCAGGAACAACTTTTGATTGAAGTTCTTGAGTAGCAGCCAGTTCACTGTCAGAAAAAATGACACAATTTGTGTCTGCAACAGTAGGAACAACGTTGATAGGACTTGGGTTATATGGCTCAATGTGGTCTTTAGCCAACTTTTCAGATTTAATAGTGACTTTGGTTCCATATCTGGTTCTAAACAACATATGCGACCAGTTAGTTGACACATAACCACCTATCTTAGTTATAAAGTCTCTTGAGAGGCAAAAGGAAAAGAAAGGTGGGAGATCTATGACACATATGTCTTGAGGAACTAAAAAATTAGGACAAGCATGAAGGGTAAGACTCAAATCTTTAATAACACCCAATGTATTGACAGAAGTGCCATCCAATTGAATCACTCCTTTCTCTAAAGGCTGATACTTCAATCCAAGTTTGTCAGCAATTTGCTTTGGCATTACTGAGCTACTAGCTCCACTTTCTACCATACAGTTATGAACTAACTTATCACCTATGATTACTGACACGTAAAATGAAGGTGGTTTAACTTCTTTTCCTGTCTCTTTGCTGGGGTGTTTATCATTTCCTTGAGTATTATTTGTCAACACAGTCCTAACTTGACCTATTGGAGACTTAGATTCATCAGACACTTTAAAATTTGACAAAGCTGAGTGTAACATATCTTTTTGACCTGGGATGGCTAATGAATCCCACATAGACATCGTTACATTTGTCTTTTTCATACTATCAAGAATGTTATAGGGTACAACTGGGTTTAATTTATGATGTACCTTTATGCCAGCGTGGTCAACTTGCAAGCGTGGCTGCTCCTTGACTGGGAGTTGCTGATTCTTTTGTAATCCATGAGCCACTTGGGATGTAGATGGTTCTACAACTGATGCTTTCCCTTTATCAGTTGTTTGATCAAGCTCAAAAGCTCTTTTCTTCACCCTTGTGTTAGCTGCAACTAAAGAATCATCTACATTCAATCCACAAAATTCTTCACCTTGCCAGTTAAGAAGAGTAGTGTCATTGGTAGGCTGATCTTGGTGTTGTGGAGATGCATCATTGAATTCATTCTGCTGTGAACTTGAGGCATTATGTACCATAAGTGCCTGATTAATGAGTCCATTTGAGCAAGTGGCTTGATTATGAGGTTGGTTACAAGGGTAGCACCACTCATAATCTGTTGCTAAGTTGTTTTGAATAGGGACAAGATCCTTGACTGAACTAACAGGTACTGGAGCATAAGCCTGAAAAGGTCTAGTATTTACCCCCTGTCTCAGGCCCTGATAATTGCCTTGGTAAGCTTGTCTATTACCTTGATAGTGCTGTTGCTGACCTGAATTTTGCTGTTGATAAGGCCTGCTATATGTTTGCTACTTCTCCAAGGTCACAAGCTTATTTCCAAAAGTTTTTAATAAACTTTTGATCTCCTGTAGCTCATTTGAAGATTTTGCAGCAGCAGTCTCTTGAGTTGAAGTAGCTAATACCGCTGGAACAGGTGGCAAGGGTGCAAAATATGGTATATGCAAAGGGATATTTGAATGAATATCTGGGAATATAGGCATCGGTGGCCTAGGAGCAAGTTTACCAGCTTGTATTAGGCTGTTTTCAGCTCTGATTGCTACTTCAAATGCATCTGGTAGAGAAACACCCCCCATTGATTGTATCATAATGGCTATATCGTTGTTAAGAGCCTTCAAAAAATACAAAAATGCATATTCTGGAGGTGGTCTCATTGTTGTAGGAATCCTATCCCAGGTTTTTTGAAATTTGAAATTGAAATCATTCATTTGCTCCTGAGGAGCCCTCTTAAGTGTAGTTAATTGCTCCAGCAAAGACAAATTGTCAGACCTATCCTGAAACTGCCTGTGTAATTTGTCACCCAACTCATCCCAAGTGGCGACTGAACCTACTCCAAGGCTCCTAAATCATTGTAATGCTCTTCCCTTGAATGATGCTACAAGAAGTCTTATAGCTATGTCTTCTTGTGTAATGTAATGCACACCACATAAGGAAGCCATGTTTCGTATATGCTCAATCGGGGTAGTCTGGTCTTCTCCAGTGAAAGTTGGCAAGCTTTTCAAAGCTGCCATTGGAATATCATTATGCTGTGTCAAATTTAATGGACTACCTCCATTAAATGGCACAAAAGGCTGATTTCTGGGAGCAACCATTAGAGATGGACTCACCTGCACTCCTGGTGAAACAAAAGTCGGGACATCAGTCTGGAATCTCACAGATGGAGGAGTAGATTTGGTTCTTCTAGAATAGATAAATGTTGTCCCTGACCTCTCTGCTACCCTGCCTTGTCTTCTAGGTGGTGACAACTGCAAATATTCAAAAGGAACTAAGCTGCTCCTTGTCTGAACTCTTCTCATAAACTATAAAAATGCTGATTCGGAAGTTCTTCCTCTTTATGGAGTCGCCAAGTATGCAAGAATGACTTCTACAAAGTCTGAAACCTGCTGGTTGCATACCAAACCAACAGTATAATGTGGTACTGGTCCCACCGGGCGTGCCAGAAACTGTTATCACCTGAAGTTGCACCCTTGTTGAGCCTGATGTTCAACACCTCAGTGTAACATGGGAAGACCTCCAAAGCTGTGGGTCACTTATAGACAGAGGTCAACCTCCGAAGAAGGCCGACTTCCTTTGGTGTCACCTAAACTATTGATTTTGTAAAGGAAAAGGGAGAAAGAGTGCATAAAATAAAACTAAATACTATGGTGATACACCGAACTGATAAGAAATCATGAAATAAGAAACAAGATGAACATACACTAGAGAACTAATGGTAGCTATTTCATTTACTCAACATAACTTCTTTGGACTTATGCATCATTCTTAAAAGGCTTGATCTACATACATATTTTAAGGAGGAAAGATAAATTTCACAACTTTAATGTATGAATGCAGACTTAGAAAAGCACAGTTGAAAGCTTGCATAGTCTAAAATTACAGAAATGAGAGTAGTCTGAACACTAACACTGGCTTTCAAGGTAAACTCTGTGTTTTATATTCCAGAATCAAAATGAGTTACAAAGCATACATCAGCTGAGAAAGGATTGTTAAAAATCACTAACTCTTGAGAATGCATAATCTGAATCCCCTTTACAAAGAGGCAAAAATTCCTTATATACAAAAAGATGTCGGCTCCCTAGGACTTACAAAAATACCAGTCTTCAGAAAAATCTGCCCTTAGATCTTTTCAAATGAAGTTAATGCTGCATTCAAGTGTATCCTTGCTGTCTATGTCGGTGTGAAAAGATCGCCCTCAGGAGAAGCCTTTAGATCTTTTGCAACCATAGTATTAACTTCATGGCCTCTGTGTCCACCCTCGAACTTTCCTGCCGGAATGCCTTGAATACCCTGAAGCAATATCATTAATGTCTATCGATCCTCGCCAGTTGACATCCCAGTTGTCCCTGCGGTCTCCGCCCTTCTATTGCTAACGACACCTCCTAGATATCGAACTGATTCATCGCTTTATTCTTAGAGCAGATCCACGTTGCTTATGTTCCGCTGATCTTCTTCACAGGGGTCAAACTGCCACGGCTCTCCTGTAGCCTCCTCCGATTGGCTGAACAAATGTTACATGGGATTTCCAGACGGTCAAGAGTCGCTTAGATTGAATCACATGTCGGTCAGACACCTACCGTGTCTCCCTGATGCGATGATACTCTATAGCAGCATCGGCAAGACTTTCGCTCGTCGGTGAGAGTTTACATAGAGCTACAAAATTCATACTGACATCCTTGAAACCATCGGCAAGAGGTCATAGCGGGCGCTACTAGTCATGCCGATACCCCTCATTGATTGGAAAGTCCATCGCTATCAGCAAGACTCTCCATTGTCGGCAAGAGCCTTCATCGAGCTCTTCATCCTTTGGCGAGACACCATCGGGTCGGGGAGACCTCTTGCCGAAGGCACAACCCACTTTCCCTGGGCTCGAACATTTCCTTCGATGAGACATTGGCAAGTCGGGAAGACCTCACGCCGAAGCCCTATCATTATACCGTTGTGCTCCTCCGTCAGCGAGACACCCATGTGTCGGTGAGACCTCTTGCCGAAGGAACAACCCTTCGCCAAGACCCCTCATTGGTCGGTAGGACCTCATAGCGATGATGTCTCCCTTCGTTTCAGTCGGGGAGACTTTGCTTGGTCAGTGAGACCTCCCGCCGAGCTCACAACTTATATCGAAGGCACCATCCTTTCGGTGAGACATTATTCGGTCACCGAGACGTTATAGCAAGGCCCACCTTTTCTCCTCGTTGACATACCTTTTCGCCGAGACCTTCGCTAGTCGCTGAGACATCTCCCCAAGCTCCTACTCTTCGGCGAGACCCCCAGCCTTCGGCGAGACATTACGCCGAAGGCAAAACCTTTCTCTGAGACCTCCTTCACCATCGGTGAGACATTGTTTGGTCACCGAGACATCACAACGAACTCAAATCCTTTGCCGAGCTCACCACTCCATGTCAGCAAGACCTCGTCGGGTCGGAAAGACTTCTCAGCGAGATGACAATCTTTTGGCGAGCTGAGACCATTTCGAGGAGACTCCCATGTGTTGGTGAGACATTATGCCGAAGGCAATCCCCTTCGGCGATACTTTACGCAGTTGGAGAGACGTTACCCTGACCGAAATCATTCCCCCCGATGCCACCCTTGTAAAAAACTGTCAGCATGACCTCCTTCCAAGTGGAGAGATACATGAAGACTCATGGGGACCCGAATGTCCTGGCAACGGGTGTACTAAACCAAGTAGAACGCACTGCTAGTCGGCAAGACAACAAGAGGGTCTTGCCGACTTTCCTCTCTGATGAGTTTTTTTCGCCAAAACTAATCGAGGCATGTCTCCAACAGACCTCCTTGTGAAATATCCTCAGGTGCATGATCTAACCCTTGATGCAAATTCCCCATTTGGCCTTTATGAACCTATGAAACACAATTTTCCCTGCCTAATGAGCCCGTAGGTGAAAATCGGGCAACACTTCTAATATGACAAATGTTACAACTCTCACAGATCCATCGGCGAAAAGCTATGGAACGACTTTGTGCCTTCATGAGCTTTTCTTTCCATTTTTATTGTTTATTATTATCATACCTGGTATCTCTACACTTTTCTTTGACAAGATAGAGATATTGGCATTACTACTTTGTTTTTAGTTTAAAGTTGTGTTGAATCAGAACTATCAGTTGTGAAACATTGTAAAACATCTTCTCTGAAAAAAGAGAGAAGCATGAATGTGACACACACCCCCCATCTCGTAATTGTAGTGTACATTTTGTGAATACTTTCTAGTTTTACTTTAGTTTCAGTTAGCAGTAAGACGGGCACCTCCCCTTTCTGAGAGGAGAGATTATATCTCACACAACTGTGGTTGAAATCTAGATTGTGTAATCTATTGAAAAGGTGATTACATAATTTTCACCCAACAAATATCAAACCATTTATTATTATCATGATCAATAGTCATCTTAAGTTTTAAAGAATAACAACTTCATGTGATTTTATTATTTGGGAGGCAACTTAAGATTTCCTTGGTATGGGGAGAATAGAATTTCATCTTTCCTTTTAAGATTGGAGGCAACAAAATCAAACATTGAAAAGTGCAAAGTTTTATTGGTTGACATATAAATTTCTAGTTGACCTGTTAACTAACCAAACTAGGAAAAGGAAAAGATAAACTTAAAAAGTCAAATTGAAGTACATATTTTTAACATGTGATGATATCTTTCTTCAATTACAAGAATATTTGAAATGGTAGATATTAGCAACATAAATAGTAGCATCTTTCATAATTTATCCACCACACTCTTCTTTAATTGTTTCTCTATTTGATTCAAACATGAAAATACTATTAAACTTAAAGAAATTGTTATTAGAAGCCTTTACTATTTTTGATTTCAAGATTATAAATTTTATTTAAGAGAAAGTTCTTACTCTTTTCCTTCGTGTTCATATATTATTTTTAGTTCCTTGGAGGGAAAAGAATGGGTATAAAATATCCTTCCCAATTCTTCTACCTCCTAATTGATTGTTAATTCAACTGCTCTATTTCCTATCCTCTTAATATGTTGATATTTTTTTTTTTTTGTATTATACACTTTTTTTTATTGTTTCCATAAATATCATTGAGTTAACTTCCACCTTAATTTTTTTTCCATCCATTTTTCTTACCAATTAAATTCTTTCTAAGATTATCAATTTCTTAAATGGTAAGTATTTTTTGTTATTGCTTTATCATTTTGTTATTGCTTCTATTAATATCATTGAGTCAACCTCCAATTTAAATTTTTTCCATCCATTTTTCTTACCCAAATAAACTCCTAAGGTAGCAATTACACATCTTATTATTTTTATTCAATCCTAAGTGGAATGAAAACAGTAACAAAGATTGTCCATCATCATCTCTAAAATTTTCTCTTTCTCATAGAGGTTTCATCCACATATGTATAGGCTTTTTCATCCTATTTTTATTGTAGAGATGAAAAGTTCCTACTTTGCACTTTTTGTCTTGTTTGGCTTTCACTTATAGCAATTTTATTTAATATGTTTGTAAATATCCATTATTTATTGTTTGACACATTGATTGTAAAAGCTTGTTTGTTTTAGTTTCCTTCTTTGCACTACCTTGGATGCCACTGTGTCAGTGGTCTTGTCATCAAGACATCACCATGTGTGGTCACATTCATATGGCTAAAATCTAATATTTTTATTTTAAATCCTATCTTATTACATCACTTTGCATGTCTATCCTATTTTATGTTCAAATGGCCATTATGGTTATATAATGCTTAATAAATAAAGGAATAATGGAACAAATGAAAAATACAAATAAGTAGAAGCAACAACATTTAGAAGTCCTTAGAAACACACAATCAACCTAATATACAACCTTTTTCACTTGTAGAAACTCCACTACCATATTCTTGTTTTTTGCGCACACCCATCTAGTATTCACTATATGCACATTTCCAAAGATATCAAATCTCCCATATTTTTCAAATCTTTGTGTGAATTGATTGATCTAGAGAAAGGTCTAGCATTCAAACCTCCTAAAGTTAACTCCAAAATGTGTCTAACACCAGCTCATTCTATATATCGATTTTTATTACAAGTATAGTTTGTAGGATGATAGAGGACACTACCAAAAATATACAAGATGCCATCACAATAGAGGGATAGGAATATGATTGTACAAACACCACCACACCATACTAGTTGAGATTGTGCATGGATTAGTCTAGCTAACACAAAGCCTAAGAACAAATAAATTAAAAGTGGAAGTTAAGAACCTTGGTTCCTCCTCATAATTCAGAACACACAATGCTACTTTAGATACCAAATAGATTATGCCTTCTATCCCCTTTATTTAATTTTTATAAAAAATGTTTTAAAATATTTCATTATGTTTTACATTAGATTCTAACAATAAATAACATTAGAGTTAAAAAATCAAAAGCTCATTATTTTTAGTTTAAACCCACCAAAATCACTATTATCTATCTTAATTATTATATATTTTCCTCATGTTCTTTAGATCATGTATCTGATATGGGCTTGTAAGTATCGACCAAGTTTGATAGTGAAGACTCTATCTCTCCATTTTCTTTACGAGTTTCCTTCTAGTCATTCAAGATTATAATGATTGAATTAATGGTCAATGTGGACGTCAAAATGTTATTATGAGACATATTATTAGCCATGCTAATAACCACCCACCTTATTTGTTCTAGATTATTTTTCGCTACTTGCATTTTACTAAGGAATCTTCGTTAGATGATTTGAACAAAGTCTCGCTGTGCCAATTTTAGCCACACATTCAACATTATGTAACACACACAACACTACTCATTAATTACATGAAAGACCATTCATGCAAATTTGTGCCCAATACTCACACACCCTACTCATGCGCATAGTGTGGCCTTGCACATGGTTACACATGCATGTTCCAAGTTATACCATATGTGTGCAAAACTTGGGACATAAATATCTACATGATATGACACCACACACATGTAACTCTTTGTTCCCTTCATGCCATAAGACATGACATGCATGAGTATTCGTTTGATAATATATGCATATATATTTGATACACACAAAACTACTCATTAATTGCATGCAATACCATTCATGCAACTTTGTGCACAATACTCGCGCACAACCATGCAACCCTACACACAAAACTACTCATTAATTGCATGCAATACCATATGATTTGAAACTGGCTCACATGGGATCGATCACATTTATTGGATGATTAGGAAAGTTTAGTATTACTTGCATGGAAAGAGTTGGTCTAATGGTAGTGAGTGAGATGGACTAATATCTCCACATGGGAGAAGTATGTGGAAGATGTTATTGATGTTTTGTTGATGTATGGTTTCTATATAGATGGTACCAATTCTTTGCTAGTTTGTGTTTGATAATTCTTGTAAACAACATTTGCACAGATGTAGAACCTGACAAGGTTTGCTATTTGAATAGCCCCAAGTGAGTGCTCTCTCATTAGATTTCTTCAAATATAACCATGTGTTCAACAACAACAATGACAATAAGTAAAGTTTCTTTTAGTTCAATTTGAAAAGCCAAATGCTAGAATAGAAAGTTCAAATTTATCCTTGATTTGTTTAGTTGATGCTTTGATTCATTGAATGTTTCTTTGTTTAGGTTGACATTGAAGTGTTGAAGACTTGCTTTGTTTAATTTTTTATTGAATTGTTTGAGTTGATTATTGTTTGCAACAGGTTTTTTTTTCAATTCAAAGCATTTATCATTTGTAAATGTTTTCTAAATACTTAAATGTAAATGTTCTTGTGGTTTATGAGTGCAAGATAGAAATAAAATAAACTTATATATTTTTGGTTTATTGGTGTTTTGTTTTTTCATGCAAACTAATTACTCAATGCAAGTGCTAAACTAAATAAATGAAAGATCCATTTTTGTATTTTTCTTTTTCGGGCTTTTCTATGAAAAAATTATAGTTAACAATGGATGAACTTATTTCCTTCTCTTTTTGAAATGTAATGCAAAGGGAAATGGAAAATTTCTTTTCAATTATTTAGCAACACAATCCAATAAGAAAATCTCACTTTGCAAATAAGAACAATCTAACATTGTAGAAACTTTTGTTTTCCTTTCACAAACATATTTTTAGTTAAGAAATAAAAGATGAAAGAAACAAAATTGAACTTTTTCCTTCAAATTTCAATAATTTTTTTGATATGTAATTTCAATGCTCTCCTTAGGTATTTTGTGTGTGTGATTTGTGCTTTAATTCTTTGATAATTTATAAATATAAAACTGAAACAAAAATCTCTTTTTACGAAGATACTTGATGCTTTGGTCTATTATTTTGAAAAATACTCTTGAAGCATTTTAGGATCCTAAATGGGAAATTAAAAGAAATAAATTTCGTAATAACCGAAAACTACAATATTTGAAATGAAATCTAAGTTCTATGCTAATACTAAATTTAAATCTAAATTATTGCTTTCTCCTAAAGCCATGCACCTCTTTCAACAAACAAGCAAGCAATCTACAATAATAAATTTAACCCTAATGAAAATAAACCTACATTAAAATCTTCATTTGGAATGAGGTATATTAAGGGTTTGGAGAACTTTTTATTGTTGGTAAAATATTTAGGAGCCCAATTATTTCATATCTCCAACTTTTGGACCCTTCTCTAATGGTGAAAACAAAGAAATACACAATGAATTGGGATCAATGTTGTAAAGATTTGCAATGGCTATACAAGAGGTTGATAGTTGAAGCTTGGGATCTTGATAAGTGGTTTAAAATTAACAATAATAATAAAACTATTCAATGAAAAAATAGAAATCTACTTGAGTAAAACACAAATGAATACATAAAAATATTGTATTGTGGCATACAAGAAAATAAAAAAAGAGAGACTGGAAGTTGTTGGTGTTAAATTCTTAGTTGTAGCTACTATTTGGATACAAAAACTTAGACTCCCATGAATTACCAAAAATCTCCATTCTATAAGAAAAGAAGATTAGATATAGGTTTGAAGATATAATAAATAAGAGATTTGCTAAATATAAACTCTAAGAAAAGTGTATTTCAAAGTTAAAATGACTAAGAATTAGAAAAAAATAGCACATGCAAACTATCATAGTTTGGGGATAAAATTAGATATTCAACCTTTTACATACTAATCATTCACCAAGGTAGACAAACCATTTTCCAAGGTGAAATGATAGCTTAGGGAGTGAACACACTAATTTTGGCAAACAAAAAAAAAAGATTTTTGAGAAGAAAAAGGCTATGGAAATAACATTTAACTTAATTTGATTGAAGGTGACAAGAAATAGTATCAAGGAAGCTATCTAGGAATTTCTATCATGGAGAAATAAATTGAAGAAGATTTTTTTATTAATTTTACTACAATGTAGGGTCATGAGCTAGATTATTAGGTCATCATATGATTGCTATGTATGTACGTTCATTTTATGCACTTACATATTGCCTCTTGGGAAAGACATCTCACAATACTAAGCATGTGTCACTTCCTAAACTTGGCATAGGGACCTTACAACTTACCTATTACCTTTTCTTTATTTTTTGCATTTTAACATAAAAAATGATTTTAATGATCATAGAATATAAATCATTTAAGAATAAAATTGAAATTTTAACATATAGAGCTTACTCATCATTTTTGTGGGGTTGAGAAATACAACCTCAACATGTGCTTATTCTTGTGTATGATATTTTCAAAACAAACACTTCTATATGACTCGAGTGTATTTTTAGACATAATTGGGTCAAACTTTTTAATGTATTCAATAGGAAGAGGATGTGCAATTTGTGTAGGGATAAAAAATATACCCATGTCACCTCACGTGGATCATCTACACTTGGAATGGTGCTCTATAGATAAATTAATCTAGCCCATATATAAAAAAGTAGGGTTTTGAAGGATTATTTGTATTTGATTATTGAGGGATTTGAAGTGAGTGAGTTTTAATAGAATAGTAACAAATTTGAGCATGAAAGTAATCTAGAGAGAGCTAGTGAGATGTTGATCATGATTATGACACAAGTAGACCCACAGGTACACATTTTATGAAAAATGCCTTCTACCCTAAATTTCTTTTTTCATATTTAATAATTTTAATTAATGAAAATTGGACAAGGGTAGCAAAAAATGTTAGTAGTGGGGCAGGGAACATGCTTCAAATTCTTATTTTTCATGTATCTTTTTTGTACTTTCAAGTCAAAATTAGATTTCATAGGTCCATCGACAAGTTTTCCTATAAGAAGCCCATAACCTAGTGTTGTTAGAAGCTATTTCACCTCATTGAATCATGATTTTTGTTAGTGAACATTGCATTCATCCCATATCAAAAGGGGTGAATATAGACATATAGTTGGATTTTCATTGTTTTGAATGAATTTCTCCATTTTTATAATTTTTGAATTTTTGAGGGATGTTTATGACTTTAGGAGCTTTATATATACTTATGATGTACTTTTAAAGGGTTCTTACTGTTGGTGTAAATAGGTGTTTTTCTAGAAGTCTTAGTTGTCTATATAAGATCTTATCATATCTTATCTATTTGTATTTTATTTAATGCTTGTGTCCTAGGTCATTTAATCATTTTGAGGTAGTTGTCTCATTTACAAGATTAAGAAATATTTCAAGATCTTGTCTAATTATATCTCACATCTTTGCCTTTATAAGTGAGGCATCATATTTACATACTAACAAATTAGACCAATATCATTGCAATCTTGAGTATTTCATATTGGCCATTATCTTGTATCCATTATTGCAAATTCATGTTCTTGCTTTTCCCTCTTGTAGAAGGTTGTTTTTGGTTTCTGTAGGCAATCTTGTAGCCTTGAGTCCTTGAGTGACTTTAACATGTTGTTAGAGCTTCAGATTTGCAAAACCTCTTCTCAAGTTTGAGGGCGATTTAGGATTGAACTTTTGGTAGGTGCACATTGGGGTGAAACAAACCTCACAATTGAGTCCAAAAGGTCCCAAAACCCTATTTTTATATAAAATACATAATATTTTGGTGAAATATTTTTTGGGAATTTTTTTGAGGTTTTAGTAGATTTGAGTAGAAAATATTTTGTACAATGTATGAAATCTATACAATATGGATTTTTGTGGAGTGTACCTCATTGTACTATTCACAGGCGTCATTTGATGTTAGCAATCGAAAGATTTGGTAGAGAATATTCTTTATGCGATAAAATATTCCTCTTTGCATCAGTGGTACAAATTATGCAATTTTTTTAAATAAAAAACTTAGTTTATTTAAATTATGGGGTTAAAGTTTTTATTTGTGTCAATTTTGGTGTTTGGCGCTCAACGCTTGGTTTGTAGCAAGCCCCATGGGGGGCATAGGGCCGCCACCTACTAAGTGGTGCCACCACTGCCAGCAACGACACATTTCATATTTATTTATTTTTATAATTTTTTAAAGCTATGGTCATATGGGAAACCTAAAACTAACACCTAGGTGCTAAATATTTTCCCCCCCCAAGCCTTAATAGGGTATTTTTTTCAAAATGTCATAACTTTCCACCAAGGTATCAAAATTTTGTAAATAAAACATTGATAGAAAGCTGGTTCCAAGCACTTCATAGTGGTGCAAGCCATTTTTTTATATTTTACCTCAAGTGAATTTTATTGTTGGTCGAAGTCATATTTTCCTTTTTGAACCTTTAAGCTCATAACATTTTGCTAGATTATCTAATTTTGGTGATTTTTACACATTGGAAAGGTATTGAGGAGCTATACATGTTTTATCCATGCAATTTTTTCATATTCAACCCCATGTATCTTTTATTTAGAATTGTGCATATTTACATTTTAGTTGATTACTTGGACATACTGACCCTTGGAGAAGATTTTTCCTCTTGAGAAGGCTTCATTTTCAATCTAGATCATATTAGGAAAGCACACTTTTAGCTTGAGGATCTCATTCCAAGATATTGTTGTAACTTTCCATCTTTGATCCATCTTGGCATTGTAAACTTTGGAACATAATTTTGACATTATAATCACACTATATATAAAGTTCCAAATCATATTATTGGGAGATTCTTGATTGAGTGGTTTGAGGGGCAGGGGGTCTCTTGGTGTGTTCTTTTGATTTGTTCGCTTATGCTCTTCTTTTCCATGGATCATTCCATGGTTCCTTTGCTAACATCATATAACTATTAAACTTGGCATCAACATGCATGAGTGTTCTAATGAATCAAGGTCACTCTATGTATGTTGAAAATAAGGTGCCTAAACCTACAACTGATGAAAAAATATAAAATGGATGATTGAACATACTAAAGCTCTTAGGTGTCTTTGTATCCTAGTTTTTCAAGATTTAGTGTTTCAAATTGAATCATGTAAGAATTCTCACTAGGCTTGGGACATATTGAAAACTTTGTATGGTACTATAGATAAAATAAAAAGGTATCAAATTGATAATGAATTGATGAGCCTAATCCTAGGAACTTTGAAAACATCTAGGACTACATGGCTAAGGTTAATGATCTAAGGGAGCAATGTAAAACACATGAAATTGATAAAAAGGACATTTAATTGGTCTATAATGCATTGAACAAACTTGGTATTGATTATGCTTCTTTTGTTTCTAGATTTTATACTCATAGGTTGATTACGAGGTTTGCATATACTACACCTTCATTTGTAGCTTTCTTTGAGATGTTAATACATGAGAAAAAAAAATTCTATCAATGGGTCTCATCAAGTTATCTAAATCTCAAGCATTGTTGGTTAGTCAAGTAAAAGAATTAGAACATACTGATAAGAAACAAAAGAAATCAAAGAACAATCCACATTCAGATCAACCAAAGAATAATCCTTTTCCATAGAGAAATCATTTATGAAGGAGAAGCCTACTTGTTCATATTTCAAGAAGCTTGGGCATGATGAAAATTTTTGTTATAAGAAGGATGTTGATGAATTGAAACATATTATTAAAAAGAATCATATTGATTTTCCTTCTATAATGTCTAAGTCAACTTCTTCTTCAAAATAGTACAATAAGGACAAAAGGCCATGTTTGTTTGGTTACTACATTAGGAAGAAAAGGAAATGCTCTTTATTCTTTTTTAGGTCTTGGATCGCATAGATGACTTCTAAATTTAGGAGCATCTCACCATATGGCATCTTCATAATTTATATTATATTCTTTTGGGCCTTGTGCTATGTAACCTATTTTGATGGGAAACCATACATACATGAGTGTAATTGGGAAGAGATATATTACTTTTGAGGAGGGAACTTTCAATAATATTTTGTGTGTACCTCATTTGGTGAACAATATTCTTTCCATCTATCAAATTAAACATCGTGGAGATGGTAGGACTATGAAATTCACTCTTTATTTCAATTATCATTAGAGATTTGGAGAGTAGAGAGAGTATTTATACTAGGATGGTTTATCATTCATCTCAATTATACACCCTTGTAGATTTTTCTTCTAATGATGACGTTGTTCCTTCGATAGTTGATCACACTTCTAGTGTGGACCATAATTTTGAGGATACTTTTGGCTACTTGAAAGTTGGTGTTATCACATAAGATCCCATTCTTGAGCCTTGTATTTCATCTCCTCCATATTTTCTTGCATTTTATGATGTTCATGTTGTTATAATTTTGGCCTCTTGTGATTTAGTGTAACAAGATGTCAATCGTCTTCTGAAAACATCTACTTGGGATGTATACTTGAAAAAAATTACTAGTTTATTTATTGAGTTCCACATTTCATATTTGGGAGACACCAATGATTGCATACATCTCCTCTTTAATGAAGATGATCCTTCTTCAGTTGTTGTGAGGGAACAATCTGATCCTCTTGTTCATTCTCTACATGATAATCCTTTGTATTTTGATGTGAGTTTGGATACTTTTGGATAGCATTTGGAAGAGGCTTATTTGTCTTTAAAGGAGGTATATTTATCTTTGGATTGTGTTCTACATCCATCTCTTGGAGATTTTGGATTGTCCTCTTCAACAATGTGTCCTAGAATGCTTGTTTAGAGTGTGTTAGATTTCAACATCGACATGGAGACACTTGAGTGTAGTTCAAAGGCATCACATATCATCCTTCTTCCCATATTTTATTTTTAAAAATGGGAAGACATCCTGCACAATATCCCAGATTTGTTTGTAAGGGGACAAATGTTCAACGATATTAGATCATATTCAACATTCAATTTCAAGCTTCTACCATCATTTTAGGAGACTCAACATTGAGGGGGGGATGCATGGTCTCTCTTCTCTCTTATGGGGTGTGGGAGGGGTCTTTTTTCACACATGGGTTTTTTTTCCTTCTCAATCATCATTGAGATATTTTTTTATCCCTCTTTTGGAAAGGATTTTTATCCCACTAGGTACTCTCCTTTTCTCTATTTGTAAGAGATTGTATTTTTACTTGAGTACCTAACATGGCCTAGTAGCTGAGGCCCATATTTGCAGCAATTACATAATAAGCTACTCCCTATGTTGCACTTAAGGGGGATGTTGGTGTAAATAATTATTTTACCTATCTAGCCCTTAAACATGTCCTATTTATATGTTAAGTCCACTTAGGTCCTATGTGTTTTTTTAGAAGTCTTAGTTGTATAGATAAGATCTTATCATATCTTATCTACTTGTCTTTCATTTAATGCTTGTGTCCTAGGTCATCTAATAATGTTTAAATGTCTCATTATATAGGACTAAGACACATGTCAATATCTTGTCTAATACTACCTCATATATGTGTCTTTATAAGAAAGACATCATAAGTACATCCTAACAAATTAGTCCAATACCACTAAAATCTTGAGTATTGCATATTGGTCATTATCTTGCATCCATTATTGCAAATTCATGGTCTTTATTTTCCTTCTTGTAGAAGGTTGTTTATGGATTTTGTAGGTGATTGTGGAGGCTTGAGTCCTTGAGTGACTCTAACACTTACAATAGTTGGAGTGATACCCATAGGAAAGGCTAGCTCATAGAGGTTTTGGACAATCTTTTTATTATAGAACAAAAGATATTGGAGCATGCTTGTTTAGATAGGGTATTTGGGATTGATTTTATTCATACATCTATTTGGATTTTTTCCAACATCCTTACTAGGATGATAATTTGTACACATTCTAATTTCCTCATGTATCTAAGGATTAGTATCACTCTATCATGGAGAAAATTAAATTTTTGTTGGGTTAATTAGGAGATAACATCCAAACATGCAGTTACTCATTTAAAGACCTCATTAACAAGGGCTATATTTATTTCCTCTAAGATAGCATTCTCTTGCTATATTTCATCCAAGAACAACTTTTTCTCTCCCACCTCAATAACTATAGGATGGATAAAAGCTCCCTTAGATTTCTCAAAGTTATTTCATATAAATATTTCCTCACTCTTGGATATAGGCATGAAATTCCAAATTCAAGATCCCTTTGATGCCTTTGGTTTAAACGGTGTGTTCTTTTTTGAGTTTTGGTTTGCCTTTGGATTTTGAATGTTCACAAGTTTCAATTATTTGTTTATGCTGATTTTTAAGTTGTGATTGAAATGTTTTGGTTTTTTTTTTGAAATGTTGAGAGTTTGACCAAGCTTGGAGTACATTCAAAGCTCTAATGAATTAGAGTTAATTTCTATTGTGATATTTTATCTTTTTTTTTTGTTTTTTTAATATTTTTTGGAATTTAAATAAAACAATTAATTTGTGCAAATAAACCCATTAATCCAAATTAGTGTTTGTGTTTGATTTTACTAGTGCATTCAATTAATCAATACAATCCAAAACCTAGAGCAATGTACTGATGGGAAATATTCCTTAGGGGCCCAATTGATTTGATATCATCCTCTTCTTAACTTTTGGGTAAGTTTTATTTGTTAGAGTAATCATGCATTAGCTAATAATTAATTAATATTTAATTGATTAATAGTCCAATTCATTTCATCCACTTAAGCTACACTTAGGAGTGCTTTTTTCTATTAACTAGAGTGAGCTTTTATTAGACCTTTATGTTTCATCACATAGGATGACGACACTTGTCATTATCTAATCCCTTTATCATTTATGATTTCTCCCATAAAGCACTCATCCTAATTGTATTATCTCAATCTCCATTGAAGACTCTTGAGGTTCATTCTGTAAGTTTTTCTTGTTGATGATAAGTAGATTATTGTTCTCGACTCTCTTGTGTGGAGGGTGTTTTTACTTGTTGTTTGATCCCACGTCTCATGTTTATTTAAAATTTTAACATGGTATAAAATTAAAAAAAATCAGCTGCCCTAGGGTCATATGGGTGACCAATGCCACCCAACCCTTGGGGAGCTAATTTTTTTATTTTTTTTGCAATTCTAGCAAGTGGGAAAATCATAATAAATTTTTGCTCAATTATCAAAATTGGGAAAATGAGATATCATCAAAAAACTAGTTCCAAGCACTATCCAATGGTGTTGGTTTTTTTGTCATATTTTTCTGCTAGTACATTTTATCACTTTTCAAAATCATGTGTTATTTTCACTCCTAAGCTCACAAATTTTGACCCATTTCTTTGTTTTTCACGATGTTAGTGGAATTGGAATGGTATTCCAGAGCTCTTCACAACCATCCATGCATTTTTTCCATATTTTTCTCTAGGTAAATTTTATGTAGTTTTTTGTGTTTTGTTATTTTGGTGAATTAATTGTACATTTTAGCTCCTAGAAAATTTTTGTTTGTGAGGGATGATTTGTTTTTGGCTGTTCTATATGTATTTCCAATAACTTTTTCGTATTAGGTCATTGTAGACACATTTTCATGAAAATTATTCTTTATAGATGCACTGAGGTAAAGTTCCACTGTTGTATTTACTTTTGGGGATTTTTGCTCATCTTGTTGTGCCTATTATATTTGCACTATGTTATAAAGTGTCATGGGAGGGTTGTGTAGTGCCTTTTTCCATCACACCTTTGTCAAGTGAGTGTTCCTTTCATGAAGGAATCAAATCCTAGTGATTCTTTCCCCTTGTGTGTGTGCCTGGTTTGCACACTCTTTTATTTGCATGTACTCTTTTATGCATGTTCAGATGTTCTTAGTGACACACAATTTCAGTGGACCTATTTTTTCTCTCCCTTTTACGCATTATGGGGGGTTTATATTGTTGGTGCTAATGGTTCCTTGGTTTCATTTTTTTGAAGTGATCTATGTATCTAGTTCTTGTTCCTATGTACTAGGTGGATGTAGCAATTGGTTACCCATGAAATTCGGTGAGATGGAGCATTTACCATATGGAAAATATTTCATTCCTATTTTTGCAGGCGACCTTTTATTTTCACTTGATTTCTTCATACTATTGGTACCTATGCCATTTGTATCTTTGAGTTCCAAATGTTTACCTTTATTTTCCATCTAGTTCAAGTAGTTTCATTGGGGGCACTCATGCATATTTTGATGTTCTTGATCTTGATCATTATCTGTTTTAGAGGAGGTTCTTCATTTTAGTACTATATCAATCATCATTTGACAATTGTCTACAACTTTGTGCTCAAGTGTGATGTTCTTCATGTTTCCATTCTTTTTGGGACATTATTTTGGAGGCTTTTCAATCCTTCATTTCCCTTTCTCTCTTTTGGATATTAGTTTTTCCCATGAGGTTTTCTCCTTTTTCCTCTAGTTGTGAGAGATTAAATTATTTGTACATGGGTACCTCATCAAGCCTTGTTTTTCAAGACCCATCATGCATTATTTACTTTTTATGCATTTACTTTTTAGGGATTTTAGCTACTCTCGAAGTTCATCTTAAGGGGGATGTTAGAGTAATCATGAATTATCTTATAATTAATTAATATTTAATTGATTATTAGTCTAATTCATTTCATGCACTTAAGCTAAACTTAAGAGTGCTTTTTTTGTTAACTAGAGTGAGCTTTTATTAGATCATTCTCTCTCATCACATAGGATGACACAATTTTTCATGATCTAATCCCTTTATTAGTTAGGGTTTATCCTATAAATTAAGTTCACCCTCATTGTATTATCTTGATCTCTATTAAAGACTCTTGTGGTTCATTTTGTAAGTTTTTCTTGTTGATGATATAGCATATTACTATTTGCAACTCTCTTGCATGGAAGATATTTTTGTTCATTGTTTGATCCTATATCTCATGTTTGTTCATAATTATAACACTATTGAGACCTTGCGTCAATATCCCTACTTCCTTGGCTCCATTGGGTTCCCATAATTAATATTCAATCTAAAACTAATTCAATGGAAACCATTAGTAAATTTTTCAATGGTGGTATGCCTTGTCTCCCATCATGTCTTAGTCATATGCCTAAATTTTTAAAAATTCCAAAAAATTCTAAGTTTGAGGTTGTTTGACCCTATTTCTAGCCCTAGTTAGGTTTTTGGACTCTCCTCTATTGGCTTGCTTTCACTCCAATTATCATTTTTCTGTTATCCTAAGGTATTTGCATCCTTCAATTTTTTAGGCCTTTTTTTACTCGATTACTTAGTAATGAGGCTCCCTTGATTCCAAAACTTGATAGGATTTTCAACCTTCCTTCTCCTTGTCATGCTACATTAGGTTTCTAAAAATCTAGATACACCTATTCACCTTTCATTCTAGACCTTTGAACCTTGAATCCTAATAGGATTTCAAGTTTTTTTATCCCTTCTTCCTCATGGGATTTTGGATTTCACCTTATCACTTTACTCTTTGATACAAGAGGAATTGATCTTCTTGATCCCTAAGTCCCAATATTTTCTATATGATATGATCATGAAATTTTGTTAGCTTTCTTACCCAAATGGTATTTACTATTCTCAAACCCTAGGCATTGATAAATGCGATATGAGGTAATTGTTAGACCATCAATCACTAAGTCTTAATTTGGGATTTAAAGTTTACATGTATTGGATTAACCTTCTTCAATGTTCAATCCTATGACATTTGTTGATCCCAAAATCCAATTACTAGTGCCTTGGTTATTTCACCCCTTCATATCCTTTGGAGCTTCAATATTTTCCTTACTTTTCTCCCCTACATCCTAGTATCTTGGTCTCTAATTTCTCATTCTCTACCCATTTTTCTCCTTTAGACCTTTGGAATTTATTATACTTACCTCCCTCTTGCACTCAGTATCTAATGCAGGAGCATCCATGACTCAGTGCAATCCCGTGTCAACTTGAAGGTTTTATTTTTGAAAATTTCAATTTTGGTGTGTTGGATTTCATATTTGTTTATTGAAATTCATATTTTGGGGTAAAATTAAATATTTTGTAATGTGGGGAAAATTTGGATTTGAAATTGATTTCAATTTGGGTCAAATTGGTGAAGGGGAATCATGAAGAATATGCTTTAAAACTGAAAAAGCAGGAAAAAGCATTTTATAGTGTGGATTTATTGGAGCCATTCAAGCCATTTGTAACTCATATTTTAAATTTCCATAGCTCCTAAAAAATAAGAACCCAGGAGGTGGGCGCCCAAGATGTGGATTTTGCTTTTTTGCTTTATTTGGGAAAGCATTAAAGTCATTTAAAAGCCATATTTTATTTTGGCTAAGTTTGGAAGATTTTAAAAAAATATTTTATGCATATTTGAATTTTTAATTGGATTTTATTTACTTCTTGGAGGTGGAGGCATTGATTTTCTTTGGGGGGAGGTTTGGAATGAAAGCTAAATGTGAATGAAATGCATTGGAAATGTCATTCTAGGAAACATGAGAAGATAAAAGTGAATTTCTTTCATTTTGAGTTAGTTTTTCACAGGAAAAAAATAGGAAGAGAGGAGGAGGTCGTGGATTAACTCCAAGAGGGGATTTTATGGTGTGTTTGCAGATTTGAAAGTGTTTTTAGGGCACAAAGACTACTTGGTGTTACCGATTGAAGGGTTTGAATGGTGAAAGTGATTTGTTGTGTAGGTGCTAGAGAAGCTTTATTGCAAGCTTTAATTTGCTCCTGCAAATCTTTTGTTTTTGAGTCTTGTAAGGCTTGATGTAGCATTGTCCATCATTGGATTGCAATAATTCATTTTCCCATTTGTTGAATCAAGAAATTGCTAGTTGCACATTACAATCTTGGATTGAAAATTGTATTGCAATTTTTTTTGTGTTGTTGAATGGTGTTTGTGAGCTATTTAATTTAATTTGTAGAAATTTAAATTATCTTAATTAGCTCATACATTAGTGGTATCAGAGCAGCAAGATCTTGAGTGTGTGACAAGCCATCGAAGAGAGGCAGTTGCACCAGGACTGTGTTGTGAGTGTTGAAAAAAAAATGGATTGGAGAGGAGCCCATCATGGTAGAGGCAAAGGAAGAGGAAGAGTGGAATTTTTTTTCCATGATAATGCTTTTAGAGCTTTGATAAGACAAGTAGAGGCACTTCACAAAGAGATAAGAAGAGGGTTTGCACAAAGAAGGAAACCTAATAGTGATGAAGAAGAAGCTTCAAAGAATGCTAGTTTGAACACTAAACAAAGAGGAAATTGCAATAGTTGCAAATGACTCATTATTGAGGGCCTTGAAAAAAATGGGAAAGAGACCAAAAATTGATGTTCCTACCTTTAATGGAAGCTTAAATCCAGAGGAACTCATAGACTGGATAAATGATATGGAAGATTATTTTGAATTCAAGGAGGTTGGAGACCCAGATCAAGTAAGGTTTTCCAAGAAAAAATCGAAGGGACGTGCTTCAATTTGGTGGAGAGAAATTCAGTTGGAAAGAGGAAGAAAAGGAAAAGAGAAACTTACAAGATGGGATAATATGGTAGAGAAAATGAAAAGGAAATTTATTCTAGTAGACTATGAGCTGGAATTTCTTAAAAAGATGCAAAACTTGAAGCAAGGAAGCAATACTCATTAGAATTGGAAATTCTGAGGAAACTAAGGAGAAGGTTGCAAGATACCTTAATGGTTTGAGGTCAAGTATACAAGAGGAGATGACATTGGTGTGAGTTGTGACTATGGAAGATGCTTACCAGATTGCCTTGAAGATTGAAGAAAGGATGAACAAGAGATTTGAAAAAAAAACAAAGAGGAAAACGTCATGAAGATAAGGTTGAGAGAAGAGCATATGAAGAAGATGATGATATGAAAAATTAGAAAAATGGAGGCCAAGGCAGTAGCAAACAACATAGGAATGAATAATTTTATGGGCCAAGAGATCAAAATTAGAGAGGTAGAGGAAGATTGGGTAGAGGTTTTGGAAGAGAAACCTTTCAAGGAACTTGTTTTAAGTATGGGGAAGAGGGTCACAGAGCATATGACTGTCCTCATGAAGAGGAAAGACCAAGAAAAAGGACTGAAAATCAGAATAGGGCATCGAATGTGAATAGAGCAGATGCAGAATCATCACATTCCGAAGAAACAAAAGATGGTGAAACTTTAATGGCCAGGAGAACACTGTTAAATGAAGATGATAAATCCATTCAAAGGAGAAGTTTGTTTAGGACAAGATACAAGTGTGAAGGAAAGGCATGTAATGTCATTATTTATAGGGGAAGCACAAACAATCTCGTGTCTGATGAAATGGTAAGAAAATTTTAGCTAGAAAGGAAGAAGCACCCGAATCCATATCAGATAGCATGGGTATAAGATGATAAGAAGCTTTTGATTAGTGAACAATGTGAGGTAAAATTTAAGATAGGAGGTGATTATGATGAAGTTTTGTGTGATATTCTCCCAATGGATGCTTGTCATATTCTTCTAGGAAGACCTTGGCAATTTGATAGGAAGGTGATGCACGATGGTTATGCTAACACGTACACATTGATGAAGGATGGAGTGAAATACAAATTGAAGTCATTGGAAGAAGAAATGGGTAAGGTTTGCAACAATGCTAGGTCTTGTTTGGTTGATGAAATCATACTTTTAGATGGTATGAATAATGAATATGTTAGCTTTGTTGACACTAACCATGAAGAAGATGAGAAAGGTGAATTGTTGACTCAGATTGAAGAAGGGATCTCAAGTGGAAATAAGGTAGCAACAGAGGGTAAGGTAAAATATGATTTTATTGTTTCCCTTGATGAGAAATAGAGTGAAGGAGTAGATAAGTTTGTTGTAGCAGAATTTTCTTTTGATAAATTTGAATTGGAAGAGTTGAGTGTGAAGGTTAATGAAGAGTTTTCTAAAGAATACTTGTTTGAGGAAAATGAAGGTGAATATTTTTTTATTAGTGGTCATGATTCCTTGTCATCTAATGAGGAAAGTAAGTCTTTTGATGATAGTACTGACACTATTTTGAGTGGAGGAAAACAAGTTGCAGCAATATCATGCCTTTAGAAGGCCTTGAAATAGTGGAATTTCATGAAGGAAACATAGTTGAAGGAGGTGGAAAAAGTGGGTTAGCGAATGAGGAAAACAAATTCATTTGTTTTGACGAAGGAGAAGGTATAATTTTAATTGTTAGTTCTCATTTTGATGAAGTATATTGGTGGGACAATAGATTTGATGCTTTGAATTACATGATGGGTAGTAGAAGAAGGATGAAGCATGGTAATGTTGTAAGTTTGAAGAAAGTGGTGCATAGAAATATTTCAGTGGACAAGGAAATGCGGTATATCCAAGATAGACATAAGGTATACAAATGTTTCTAAATGAAAATCATGAAACTTTTCTTTCTACCATGGGTGTTTGATGCAGGAGCATCCATGGCTCAATGCAATCTTGTGTCAACTTGAGGGTTTTTTTTTTTTAGTTTTTCAATTTTGGTGTGTTGGATTTCATGTTTGTTTATTGAAATCCATATTTTGGGGTGAAATTAAATATTTTGTAATGTGGAGAAATTTTGAATTTGAAATTGATTTCAATTTGGGTCAAATTGGTGAAGGGGAATCATGGAGAATATGCTTTAAAACTGAAAAAGCAAAAAAAAAAGCAATTTATGGTGTGGGTTTATTGGAGCCATTAAATCCATTTATAACTCATATTTTAAATTTCCATAGCTCTTTTTTACTTTATTTGGGAAAGCATTAAAGTCATTTAAAAGCCATATTTTATTTTGGCTAAGTTTGGAAGATTTAAAACAAATATTTTATGCATATTTGAATTTTTAATTGGATTTTATTTACTTCTTGAGGTGGAGGCATTGATTTTCCCATGGGGTTTTGGAATGCAAGCTAAATGTGAATGAAATGCATTAGAAATGTCATTCCAGGAAAGCATGAGAAGATAAAAGTGAATTTCTTTCATTTTGAGTTAGTTTTTCACATGAAAAACATAGGAAGAGAGGAGGAGGTCGTGCCTTACCTCCAAGAGGGGATTTTATGGCATTTTTGCAAGCACAAAGACTACTTGGTGTTGCAGGTTGAAGGGTTTGAATGGTGGAAGTGATTTGTTGTGAAGGTGCTGGAGAAGCTTTATTGCAAGCTTTGATTTGCTGCTGAAAATCTTTTGTTTTTGAGTCTTGTAAGGCTTGATGCATCCTTGTCCATCATTGGATTGTAATAATTCATTTTCCTGTTTGTTGAATCGAGAAATTTCCAGTTGCACATTACAATCTTGGATTGGAAATTGTATTGCAAAATTTTATGTGTTGTTGAATGGTGTTTGTGAGCTATTTAGTTTAATTTGTAGCAATTTAAATTATCTTAATTAGCTCATACATTAGTATCTCAACATCTCAATCCTTACTATCCAACCATTCTTTCTTCTTGGGAAAATAAGCCTTCGTTTATCTATTTTCCTAGAATGTTGATCCCCAAATCTCCACTTATCCCTAAGGTATTAAGGTTCTTGCACTCTTTCCTCTTTCTAGTCACACTCCCTTTACCATTCCTTTCTTGTCACATGTACCCTTGTACTCTCAACCACCTAGGGAAGGTAGGAAGATATGTTTTCATGTGATAAATTTTGATGGCCTACCTAACAAAGAGATGATATCCCCATCCATGTCTTTGGAATTACTAATGGAAATTTTATTGTGCAAGAGCTTGTTTTGCCTACCTACATATGACTTTATATTTGTGCATGTGAACTAAATAGTGACCTAACCCATATATTTTTTAAAGAATTTTCATGTTTACAAAATAAATTTAAAATTAAATTTGACTGGTGATTTCATGGTTTTAACTCTCTTTTCACCATGCATGTAATATTTGATTTTTTTTATTTTTTATTTTTATCTAAGCTCATGAATCGATGATGAGGTAGATGAAAATTGAAGGAAAACATGGTTCAATGGATGGACATATATTTTCCATTCTCTTTCTTTCCAAATTAAAAGTACCAAAGTAGGAAATATGCACATGGGGTTGGCTCATACTTGTAGAAACTCAAAATGACTTGCAAGTTAAAAAATATTTTATGGGATTCTTGTAAAATGTGATGTAATTAATGAGGAGCTACCACATTAATGGTGATGTAACACAATATACGAATGCATCCCATGAGAGATAGATTCAAAGGACTAAGAAACATGGGAATTTCTTCCTCTTTTTATGTATTGATGAGGAAAAAATTGTAGCTTAGGTTGGAACTTCTATGTTTTAAAGAACCAAATGCATTTTTCTTCTCTATAAACATATTCTACTTGAGCTTAATAAATTTTGATTGTGAATGTAATGGGTTATTATTTATACATGTAATATGGTGATGGTTTTCTTTGTTGTGTTCATTTGTAAATATGATCATAAAATTCATGTCTCTCCCTCAGAGTCTTGTATATGTTATGCCATGTATTAAGGTAAAACTAACTATGCCATTAAGTTATAAATTTTATATTTGTCGGGAGTGATTCCATTTGATAGAATTTTTTCTTATAGATGATATAATCCTCTTTCTCTTTCCATTTCTTATTCTCTCTTCCTTTCATCTCCTTCTCATTTTTCTTTTTCTTTCTAATTTGGATAGGTTAAGATTAGACAAGTTCATTTCTAAAATTGAGCTTCACAATATCTATATCTAGTTGCACTTGGAATGTCACTAGGCCTCTTGTTACAACACAATATCATTGTCATTGAGTGATTCTTGTGAAAACAAGACTTTAATCCCTAAGGCCTTAGGGATATTACAAAATATCCTTTCAAGAGAGGAGTCAACATACTAATTCTTGAGTGTTTGGCTTGTGTTATTTCATGGCCCAACAAGTTCTCTATTAATGGAAGAAAAATGAAGAGATAAATAATAGGATAACACATAAGGAAAAATATGGTTGTATATGTATTTATTTCTATTAAAAATATATTCAAAAATTCCATAAGATTTGTGTAATTGAAATGTTCGATGAAGTGGTAGTTGTACTAAAATGTGTAATTTTTTTGAAGCTACTAGACCAAAATTTCTCAAGAATTTGCATAAGATTTTTGAAAGAATTCAAAACAAATTGGACTCTTAATATGGCTAATAAAAAATTATAAATAAGAGAAGGATTAGGTTTTTAAGGAGTACAAAAAATAGACTAAAGATAACACATTGAAAATTGGCACAAACTAGAGCAAAACTAATGTGAATTGAGAAATTTTAAATGCATGAAAAGGCTCGTGGATGAAAAATTTAAAATGTATGTTCACACCTTTTTTTAGTAAGTCATTCATTGGGCCAAACCAAAGTGAAACCAACAAACACATAAATTAAATCTAAAAATAAAGGTTTCAAGGGATTGGAGGACCATAGAGGCCTAGTAAACAACTCATGATGATTAAAAATAACATAAGGGTGCTTATAAGAAGTTCAAAAGATACTTCCATCAAGGCAAAAATAGTTAAAGTATAATTTTATTTTATTTTCATATAATTTTGGGTCATGAATTGGGTCATCAATTCATCACTGGACTACCATGTATGTCCATCCATTTTTAGACACTTTACATATTTCCCCTTGGGAAATGCAACCCTTAATACTAGGTAGGTGTTATTTCTTGAAGTACTGTAGGAACCACATTGCTGAAAAATTTGAGAGAATACAAAGGAAATTCCTTTGGTCTAGAATGAAGGAAAAGAAAAAGATGGATCTACTCAACTAGGACACGGTTTTCCTTCCTAAAACCTATGGAGGTCTTGGAATAATAATAATACAATCTACCAAGAAATATCTATTAGCTAAGATTGGTTGGAACCTGTTGTAGGATCAAAAGGATTAGTGTACTATCATGAAAGAAAAATATTTAAATAAAATTCAATTTATCAGGAACATTTCCAATATTGAATGCCTCTATGGGTCTTTAATCTGGAACAATATCCTCAAAGCAAAGAAGCTGCTACACAGAGGTATAAGATGGAAACTGGGGAATGGATCCAAGATTAAATTTTGGGAAGATTCCCGGATCATGAATCAACCCCTAAATCAAATGGTGTTTAAGGATCTTTAAGGACCTACAATACATTTCTTTGGAAAGAGAGTAGCTGAATATCTCAATGGACAACATGGATCACAAAAATGGAAAGATATTGAGAGTTTTTATAATAACCAAGAGCTAAGACAAAAATTAAAACCCTCCTAAAATCTCTCTTCTTAACAAGAATCCCTATGTTTCAAAACGAGGATAGGTTCTTTTGGGATAAAGAGAGAAAAGAAAAATTCACTACTAAGTTTGCTTATAGTCTAATGTCATACCATGAACACTATGGAGGGTTATGGAAACTAATATGGAATTTCCACCTAATTCCCAAGATCAACTTGTTTTGGTGGACTACTGCTCACAATAGAATCCTAACCCATGATAACTTAAGGAAGAGAGGCTTCCATATCCCTAATAGATGTACTTTGTGTAAAAAGGATGAGGAATCAGTCCCAATTTACTATTACACTTCTCCTTCTATAAAGAATTTTTGGGCTATGATTTGTAGAACCTTGGAGTCTAGTGGGCTATGAATGATAGTATCAACATCTTGGTGGAAAACTAGGTTTATCCTTACACCCATCTTCTTGTTATGGAGCTTTGGAAACAGGTTCCCCCAACATTTTTTAGCTTATCTGGAAGGAAAGGAACAACAAGATATTATGTAATGAAGAAAAAAGTTCCAAGGAGGCCTTTGGTTATTGCTCCAAGTTGTTAGTTGAGAATGTCTCATTGTGCAACTGGAAAATACCAAATATGCTTCCTATTGAATTTGAATTCAATATTTCTCATAGATGGTATTTATATTTGGACCTTGAATCCTTTGATGATACTAAAATTTTGGCTAGATAGAATACCAAATGAAAACCACCACCTTTGGTTTGGTCAAAACTCAACTTTGATGGGGCTGCCAAAGGAAATCCATGATCAACTAGTGGTGGTGGTATTATCAAAATTTTTGATGGTAAATTTATTGTTGGATTTGCTAAGGACTTAGGGGAAGAGTCTTCTAATGTGGTTGTAGCAATGGAAATGTTAGGGGGAAAGGAGATTTATTTATCGTTAGGGATAAATAGACTATAGGTTTAAGGTGATTGAAAAATTGTTATTGGTGCAATAAAAGGTAAAGGGACAGTTGGATGGATTATCTTTGAAATTATAAATAATATCTAGTGAATAGCACACAATATACTAAAAGGGGGGTGAATTAGTATATACAAAAAATCTTTAATTCAACATTAATTACCATTAATAACTTCTCCAATCATGAACTTCAGAACATCAAAGCATCAAGTATTAATTAAGCAACACAAAATCACACATTCACATAAAGAACACCAAATATAAATGGAAAACTAGAATGGGAAAAACCACAGTGAGCAGAGCTACTATCCAAATCCAACATCAAAAAATAAAGAATAACTTACAATCATGAAGTAGGCACCAACCTTCTGGAGACACCAATCCCCAACACAAATATCTAAGCACCAACTCAGTAGGAAAGACACCAGTCCTACCAGATTATATAAATATGATTTGTGGATCTACAAGACTGATAACACAACTTGCACTTGATCTGATCTCCCTTCAACACTTTTCTATACATATGATCTTCTAATAATAGCACACAATGATTGGAATGCAACTCATATTACATCATATTGATATACACATTAAGGTCACTAGGTATATTATATTCCCACACTCTTGCATACATTGAATGAATTGTAATCATAAATGTATTCATTCCAATATATTATTAATATTTCATGTCAGCCAAGAACCTCTTAACACCATCCACAATTAGCCAGGTTGGCTAAGGGTAGACCTAAATTCAAATTAATATGAAATGTGTAATGGGCCAATCCTGAATCAATTTGGTTTCCTCCCAAAATAGATGATGTTATGTGCTTCCTTTAAAAATATTAAATTGGACCCATTTCATCTTCACATTCTTCCTCTAGCTAGCGTAATCTTCCCTTCTTTGGCGCAAAAATTCAAATGTTATCCTTAGTCAACTAGCCAACACAGAACACACTCTATTACTTATAACTTTGTATTTGATGAAGATCAACCTATGAAACTTTGGAATTTGATACAATGTGAGTCACATTGCTTTAGGTCCAAACTATAGGCTATAACATTTAACTATGATAAAATGCAGAGTAAAACACTATGATAGCATAACACAGTGCATGAGTAGAAAAACAACATAAAAACTTTTGCAAACACTTCCAAACTACTTCCAACACTAATAATAGATACAAGATGATATTTCAAGCATACTAAAATTAGTATCCTTCATAGAAAATATAACATTAACATTTTACAACTGATCACAATACTTCCTAATATCAAATGCTCTGACACAACATGATAGGAAAGCTTCCAAAATTTAAAAGATCAGACATGATAGAAGTAATTACATTTAATTCTCACCAATTTTTTGGCATCACTCCTTTGACATCACAAGAACTTCTTACATTAATGACAACATATGCTCAACATCTAGAACCTTGTGATGGGATTTGATAGATTCAATACATCCCATATTTACAAAGAAGAAAATTGGGTGGGTGATGCTATGGAAAACATGGGAATTGCCCTGGAATCCACTAGATTTTAGAGGGACAACTTATGTGTCTTAAAAAATATTAGAGGTTTAATCCTTGAAGAACATTATAATAGCATTCAAAATGTGGAGAACTCAAAATAAAATCATATTGGTTGTGTCCACACTCTTATAAATACTTGTTACAAACCCGCTTCCCAAAGTCCCCCCTTTCAGAATAATGAGGGGCTGTATTTTGTGGGCTTGGAATAAGAATGAGAGTATGACCAAATGGGCCTCAAGGACAACTAATATTAATCATTTTCCCCTTTGGGTCATTTTAGTGTAGGAAAAGTATCCATTTTTCACACTTAATTTGGGGAATAAATAATAATAAAATGAGTTAAATTATGCCTTAATTTAGTGTTGTAATATGTATTTTACATATTCACATTAATTTTAGGGCCCTATTAATATAAAATGGACTTAATTGTGCCTTATTTATGGTGTTGTAAGGTGTACCTTTGCACTTTCACACTTATCTAGGGCCTTAATAATTAATTGAGGTTAATTTTCCTTAATTGACCCCTTTAATTCAAATCCAAGCCAAATTAATTGCATTTTCCAAAGAGGAAAACCTAACATTCATTAATTCCATAACATAACATTTATCATTGGAGAATGTGTATCCTAGGTAAGTGACCTAGGAACCATTTGCCCGAGGGTGAATGGGTCCTCACTTAGACCTATGACCTAAATATTTACTATGTTTTTGGCAGTATTTCAATGATTTCAAAATGTATATTCACATGTCTGCTTGTGTTATTTGAATTTAGGGAATTAATGTTAACATATGTATAAATAAGAGGTCATTTCACTATGTTTCATCCTAGAAAGTTTTCATGAGCCCCTAGAGCATTCAAGAGCAGATTTATAGAAGAATTATTGTAGCAATTAAGATCCTATTAACATTTAATAACATTTTGTTTCCACAGTCCATGATGCTAGTATGCAAGATTTTTGGAATAAACTATGTGTGATTTTTATATCATCAAACGTTTCGGATCATACTCCATGATCCATCATCAGGATGATCAGCAGTAGAGTGAGAATGAAAGAGAGCAAGCAGACTTGGGTATAAAGGAGAGGGGGAGGGGGAGGAGGGGTTTGGGAAGGTTGAGAGGCACGCTCCCCAAAAAACATAACATAAATATAAATATATATATAAGAAACAACAAAACCTAAGTATATATCTGAATTATATATGCGAAGGATAATGAGAAAGAATTATATTTGATGATATAAAAATCACACACAGTTTATTCCTATTAACATGTCAAAGTCTCCTTGCATCATGCATGTTATTTGAGATAATATGTTGATGTAGTGTTCAAGATCCAATCAAGCATTCAAATGAATTGTTTCAAATCAAGTTTCAAGATCAAGATCCACATTCATTGAAGCTATTTCATGCTAATTTCAGATCTACATTCCAATGTTCAAACAAGGGTTTGGTGAGTTGTGACATTGCATTTTTTCATTCATCATTCCTTTCATGCTATTTCATTTCATTACAAGGTTTAATTACCAAAATGGGGTTTGACCAAGGTAAACTCCCATTCACCAACAAAACAACATTTTTCCCTCTTGATGTGTGCAAATTTTAGGTGGAAGATATCTTGGAGAGAAAAATTGCAAAGTTTGCAATGTTGCATTTGTTGTCATCATTCTTGCAATTTCACAGAAACTCACCTGTAGGATTTATTTTTGATTCTTCGACTGTGAAAATCAAGGATCTAGGAGTGCAGACACTGTAGAAGAGAACCCAAAAACCATTTTTATAGAGCCCTAGCCAAGACCCATTCGCCATAGGGAAAATGATTCCTCAATAAGCTTTGAAAAAGAACTTTTGGTGATTGGTACACATCATTTTCCCATTCTCAAATCTTCATTTTGTTTTTTGGTTCCATTATAATTGAGCTTAATCTATTAGGTACATTTTATAGCTTATATTTTGGGTTTGATTTGCTATTTTTAATCTTTCTCCCCAAAGTGTTGTTTAATCAAGACCCCCGTCCTTGCATAAAAGGGAAATTTGTAGATTCAAACCTTGATTTGACTCACCTTAAGGTTGATAGTTATTTTATTTTTTGGATCTCATTCCTAAATGAAATAGTGGAGAATAGGTCTATCTACTATCAGTTTGGTGAACCCCCTTAAATACTTTCAATCAACCCCAACCCATTTTTCACCATTTCATTGTGGTGAACCTGAATTTGAGCATTGCAATTTTTTGATTTTGGAGTCCATTTGCACCCTATTTAGATCTTGCATTCATTTGCATTTCATTGCATTGAATTGAGTCTCATTTAGGGTGTCTAGTTTGCATTTAACTTTGCATTTCATTTAAGGGTTTTAGGATTGCATCTTTGCATTCTTTAAATATGAAAAATACAAAAAAAAAAGTCATTTTGCATATCATTTACATAGCATTGCATATCATATTCATTTTCATTTGAAAATTGAAACAAAATTGCACATCAAATTAGGTCTCCTAGTTTGTCATTTTGCCACATTTTGCACTTGCATTCAACATTAAATTCATAGAAAAATCAAATTGTAACTTGTTTCTGATCAAAATCTGGAAACCATTGAAATCATCTCAGAAATATGTAAAACCTTTTTATAAAAAACCCTAACCTAGGACCCATTCACCCTAGGGAAAATGAGTCCCTGACCAGGGTCATTTCTTGATTTTTTGGGCACTAAAACATCTGTTTCTACATTTCATTTTATTTTTTTAAGTTTTCTATTTTAGTTTGCAGAATGTTTGTTAGTTGAAATTGATCATATTCATCTTAATTTGATAAATTTAGTGCATTGTGTGATTTCAAAATTGCATTTACAAGACATCATTTTCAGGTTTTTGCATTGTGTAATAAAAAAATTACCTTGTTTAGAATCTGAAAATTTCATTTACATATTGCATTCTAGGGCATTGCATTACATTTCACCCTTCTTTCCATTTTGGGTGTGTACACTAAGTTTGTGAATCTTGTATGAGCTTTACAACTTGGTGTCCTATTAGCAATATTGATGTGAGACATAGTTCAAGACTCATGGAATCCCGCAATCCACCATTCACCGTGGATCTTGGGTTTTCCAACTCTTCTACTAATAGTGTTGATAATCAACCCTCTATAGATCATAGCATTCATACCTCATTTCCAATGACTTCCCTACCTACAAATAGTGTGTGTGATGTTGCTCATATCCCGCAAGAAAACATAAGAAGGATGAATGAAGAATTAAAAATTTTCCATGACTTTGTGAGAACCGACCCTATTGCTTCTAATGCCATTCCTCTCATAGGGAAAATATGAATGATGCTTAACCATGAAATAGGAATAGATTTTATATGTGCCTTGGCCAATAAAATTAATAAAAATTTGCCTCCCCCTCAACCACCTTCCAATACATCTCCCATGCATAAGAGAAAGAACACAAAAATTTTGAGCACTTTACTACTCCTATCACATCCTTTTCTAAAAAAGGAAAGGGCTTGTGATTAGAAGAATAAAGTGATGACCAAACAATTATCAAACCAATGAAGAAGAAGCCAAAACTACATGCTCATCAAAAACTTCAGCTATAAAAGTTGTATGATATCCCTACATCTTCTTATGACCTATTACAAATGTCCAAGAATGAGAATATCTTGTACACCCTTTTACATTAGGGATTAATCAAATTTCCACCTAAACATGAAAATATAACTGAACAACAAACTTATCAAAATAGACCATTTTTTCTTACCATAGATTCTTTGGACATCACACCTATAGGTGTCATATTTTAAAAGGAATATTGGAGAAATTTAGATCCCCTAGGGATCCATATTAACTTAAAGCATGCAATTTGATCCTTGCCATGTAATAGTTGTAGGATCTTAGTATACTCGCTATTGCATGCTTAACATTCATTACAAATCATTTTCTTTATCCCAAGGAGCTCATTCTCATCACTTATATTGGATCATCCTTGTCCTGCACTTAGTGGGGGCAAGGGGTTAGATAGCCTTGCCCTAATTCGGCACTTGACGTTGTCCCTTTGGCTAGTTGTCCTCCTTTTGCATATACTGAACAAGATTGGGATGCAAATGACCTGCTATAGGTTGACTCGCATGTGCCTTACTAGTATTTTGTTTTATTTTCTTTTCCATGTTTCTTTGTGTGATTGCATGTGCGTAATGTGATCCCCCATAATGTTTTGTTTGATGTATTCTCTCTCTTTATGTGCATTCCTCTATTTGTATCTACATACTTCTATATGTTGTAAACATTCACCTTTCCTTTTATCTTACGTTTTCCTTTTGCGGATGACGCAAGGCATCAAGACATTTAGGTCTCTTCCATGTTGACTTGAAAGCTTTTTCTTTGTTTTCGCTCTCTATGTGTCATTCTTCCTGTTCTGCGAGTATTTGGGGAATGATGATGTTTCCAAGCTCTATAATCACATTTTAGCAAAGATATACTAACCCCGAATCCACAGATCCCTTATGTATTTTTGGGGGAAACCCCTTCGCCTTTTCATGATGAATTTTCATTTGGGAACATATGACTTGGCATAGGGATTTTTGAATAAGCTCTCATGTCTTCCTTATGGTTAGCATTGAATATTACCTACTTTAAAGCTGACTTCTCATAGCAATGGTGTTAGCAATCGCTTTAAAGTGGGGGAATACATTGAAACTCATGTTTCATTGTGTGATTTCATTTATTCTTGTGATGCATCCTTTTCTTGGTGGTGTCATTGGGTTTGATGTCCCCTGAGAGTGTGATATTTCTTAGCATACGACTTTCCTCTTAGTGGTGATGCTATGAATTGCATTCCATAAGTTGTGATTCTCTTATTCTAGACTTGTCCTCTCTTGGAGACATTAAGCATAATGATCCCTAAGAAGAGACCTTACATGAACTAAGCGAAGTCCCTTTGAAAAAAACCTATATATATATATATATGTGTGTGTGTGTGTGTGTGTGTATAATGTTCATAAGTGTTTAGAATAATACAACTTGTTAACCTTGTGAAGCTCAAACCCCTAAATTCAAGGCCACCAAGAATAATGCACCTTGCTTTCCAGTGGAGCCTTTCCTATGTTTATGAGTTCTTAGCATAACACAACTTGCTAAGCCTTGTGAAGCTTGAAGTTCCATATTGTGGTGCCTTTTTGAAGTTGTCAAGAGGATAGTTTTGATATGGTATGGGAGCCTAATAAGATTCTCTCATTTTCCACCCATTAGGGGATCACCTAGTGGATGGCCTAAGCTTCCATTAGGCCATGTTGGATAGTCAAAGATTGGTCCATCCTTCCTTGGAAAAAAAATTGTGTTCCGCATCACGTTAGGATAGTCAAAGCTTGATCCTCCCTTTCCTGGACAAACAAACATGTTCCACATCACGTTGGACAATCGAAGCTTGATCCACCTCCCTCTCTCCTAGACGTTGATAGTGTATGATTGAGTATCTTTGTCATTGTTGCATACATAAGTGTCTTGAATGTCTACTTAAGTGTGAGTTTGATGTGGGGTCATACTCTCACTAAAGTGGGGGCTAAATGTAGTGTAGGAAAGAGTATCCCTTTTTCACACTGAGGAATAAATAATAAAATGAGCTAATTATGCCTTAATTTAGTGTTGTAATATGTATTTTACATATTCACATTAAGTTTAGGGATTTAATCAAATAAAATGAATGTAATTGTGCCTTATTTATGGTGTTGTAAGGTTTAGCTTTACACTTTCACACTTCTAGGGTTTTATTAATTAATTGAGGTTAATTTTCCTTAATTGGTCCCTTTAATTTAAATCCAAGCCTAATTAATTGCATTTTCCAAAGAGGAAAACTTGACATTCATTAATGCCATAATATTTATCATTGGAGAATTTTTGTTCTAGGTGAGTGACCTAGGACCCATTTGTCCAAGGGCGAATGGATCCTCACTTAGACCTAGTACCTAAATCTTTACTATGTTTTTGGCGGTATTTCAATGATTTCAAATCTATATTCACATGTCGGCTTCTATTATTTTAATTTCAAGAATCAATGTTAACATATGTATAAATAAGAGTTCATTTCACTATGTTTCATCCTAGAAAATATTCATGAGCACCTAGAGCATTCAAGAGAGAATTATTGGAGCATTATCAAGAGTAGATTTATAGAAGAATTATTGCAACAATCAAGAACCTATTATCATGTCAAAGTATCCTTGCATCATGCATGTTATTTGAGGTAATATGTTGATGTTGTGTTCAAGATTCAAGCATTCAAAGGCATTGTTTCAAATCAAGTTTCAAGATCAAGATTCACATCCATTGAAGCCATTTCATGCTAATTGTAGATCTACATTCCAAGGTTCAAACAAGGGTTTGGTGAGTTGTGACATTGCATTTTTTCATTCATCTATCCTTTCATGCTATTTCATTTCATTACAAGGCTTAATTACCAAATGGGGTTTGACCAAGGAAAAACCCCATTCACCAACAAAACAACATTTTTCCCTCTTGATGTGTGTTTGCATATTTTAGGTGGAAGATCTCTTGGAGAGAAAATTTACAAAGTTGTCAAAGTTGCATTTGTTGTCATCATTCTTGCAATTTCATGGAAAGGTTGTCTGACTATGAAAATCAAGGATCTAGGAGTGTGGACACAACAAAAGAGAACCCAAAAACCATTTTTATAGAGCCCTAGCCAGGATCGATTTGCGAATGAGTCCTCAGTAAGCTTTGAAAAAACACTTTTGGTGATTGATACACATCATTTTCCCATTCTGATATTTGCATTTTGTTTTCTAGTTCCATCAAAATTAAGCTCAATCTATTAGATGCATTTTATAGCTTGCACTTTGGATTTGATTTTATATTTTTAATCTTTCTCCCCAAAGTGTTGTTTAATTAGGACCCCCATCCTTGCATAAGAGGGAAATTTGTAGATTCACATCTTGATTTGACTCACCTTAAGGTTGATATTCATTTCATTGTTTGGATCTCATTTCTTGAATGAAGTAGTGGAGAATATGTTATGATGATAATGAGATTAAATTGTCATAGAAAAAAGTGGAAACCAAAATCACGAGGCAATTAATCATGGGTAGAAACTCAAAAAATGAGTTTTGTCCCATTATTGAAATACCACCACTAAAGATGACCTACATTAATCCAAAAATGTTTTTTGATAATTTTGAGCAAAGGATTATGACTGTTGGCATGAGGGTGTCTATAATCTATCCTAAAAATGATTCCAAAAGGAAAAATATGACTAAAGTCTTGATTGATTGGATATCCCCAAGGATTAATCCTATCCTGAGCATGATTTTCCACTTAATGTTATGTCCTTCATTCTTTTTAGCTACTTTGAAGTTATTTGATGGAAAACCCCACTTTAGTTCTATATGAACCTTCTCTCTGTATTGCCTAAATCAATGTAGTGGTAACCTTGGTCAGTGTTTCCAACTTTACCTTCAATAGAACATGGATGGAGAACAAGTGAGAATGGAGCTAGGCTCCTGTGAAGAATTATGGAAGGATGTTCTATTCTAGCATATCTGTGTGGAAGGCGGGTTAATGTCACTTATAGAGTGTCTAAGTAGGCATGATGAAAATATATCAATGTAGTTTGCTAGTGCATGGAAAAAAATACACGTCAAGATGGGAGGAATTTCCTTTGAAGTTAATGAAGGGGTGATAACATAAGCCACATGATTTTTGAGTAATGGGAAAAAGTTGAAGAAGCATATGAAGGTGCAAGACATGGAGAATATACACATGTTCTTTAAAGAAGGTGAAACCCCTATTAAACTACATGCATGATACGACTATGACAAGCTCCCTAACCCGTGGTATAAGGAATGTCTTGTTCTAATGAAATATATCACACTTGAGGGTCATTTTAAATGCTACTAAATATAGGACCTCCCTCTTATAAACCATTTTAGGAACAAGGTGTTGATTATCTTTCCATATTACTTGTTGTCCTCTCTTAAACAATATGTGAAAGAGGCCATAGATATGTCTTCAAAAAAATTGGATAATCAACCCATTCTGCTCCACCAAGGGCTCATAATCATACTGTACTATTTCCACCTTGCTTTATGTCCCCCAAGCCAATTAGGGCTTGCCTCGTTGAAGAACCCTTTGTTGTTCCTTCCCCTTCTAGAAGCCCCTTGAACCCTCATAATGAGGAAGATAACAAACCTCTTCCAATAGGAAAATTGACTCTTCCTAATAAACATGCTACTTATAATCCAAATTCAAATCCCTCAATTAAGCAACCCAAATCTTCTAAAAGACAAAAAGCCCTAAGTCAAAAAATTGTTGTTGGGTTGTGTAAGCTTAAACACACCCTCCAAAAGGCTTGGCAACAGATATAATACAACTGTGAAAGAGTCACCCACCAAAAAGAAAATGAAAGCCATTACAAACTTCTATGTTGAAGAAGCCATTTCTGATGAAGAGAACATTAATGATAATAATAAAAACATCAAAAAAGATGGGAGTAAAAGAGAACCTAACCCAAATATTAATGTTGACTACACTAACCCTAGTGTGTGAAGATCCCATAGGTTGGCTAACAAACAAGCCCCTAACATTATTGTTGATGAGATTTCTAGTGATGATTCTGAGTAGGTCAAGAAGGATGATGATAGCAACAATGATGATGATGTGAAGGAAGTTAAGGTGGATCTAGATGTTCAAGGTCTATTTCTTGAATTCAATGCAATGCTTCAAGAACTTGAGGAATTCATCCCTACTAAAGAACACAATGATGATAAATTCCCCAATTGTGAGAAGACTTTCTAGGACTTCATGGTTTTATCGACTAGGGCTGAAAATTTGGAGAGGAAACTTAATGGCCTCTCCTATTTCACCCTAAAATTCATACATCATTATGGTCTAACTCTTGGTTCTACATTGCAAGAGGAAATAAAAAAGCATGATAAGACAACTAATCCTAGTTATAGCCAATAGAAGCAAGGTGTCTTTAAACTCCTCATGGAGGATTGGGAAGACCTTCCCAAGTAGGGTGTTTTTCTTGTTGTTTGTTTTTATTTTTGATAGTTATTTTATTGTGACATTTTTGTAAGTTTGGTGTCACTAGTTTTTTTATGGCATGTGACCTTAGTTTCTTTTTTTCTTTAAAATCTTTGCCCTTGGGGCCTTTGTGTTAGGTACAACACCCTATAAATGTTTCTTATTTTATCAAAAATATTATTAAAGTAGAATATATTAATAATATAAAATTTAATTATTAACACTTCACTCACATCCCACTTATTGGTTGAATTGGATTTATCTAAACCTCTCCTAGCAGAGGTTTTTTCGCAAGTGCTAGGTCATTCTTGGAGCTAGTCTTTGGATTATGAAGGCATTCTCTTTCATTGTAGGTGGTGCTTTACCATAATACATTTCTAGATTTTTGTTTCCCTTGCCTTAAGGTCCTAAGACCTTCCTCTTGGTGGAAGGATGTTGTTCATGATAATTTTATAGTTGATGTTTCACAGTCTGATTTTGAGGCTCCCAGATCTCTTATTGTTGGTGGGGAGGTGGCCCCTCCCCCACCTTTGCTACCAACTACACCTGCTTTAACTTCTCCCCCTCTTTTTTCATGTGATGTTGTTTCTCCCCTATAGGGGGTGTTATGTTTTCTACTTGATGCCCAAGCTCCCTTGTTGGATGATCGTCTCCTCGCTTGTTCCATGGTTGTAAGATGGAGAGGGTTTCCTCTCCTCCCTCTCTGATTTTGTGGAATTTGATGATAATTTTTCTTGGACTAGGGTGAAGCCACAATAGTGGTTTACAATTCAAGTGAGGAAGGAAAACTCACAAAAAATGATCCCAAAGCAAAAAAAGTTATTTTGGGGGTTCATACGAACCTACTGGTTCGAGCGAACCCATTAGGGGTTCGCCCGAACTAGGGTTCAAGCGAACCCCTTTGAATTTTTTCCGCAAAAACAAAAACCCAAATGCATAGCAAATGGGTTCGGCCGAACCATGGTTCAAGCGAACCCCTTTGGGTTCGGCCGAACTCTTAGGGGTTCATTCGAACCCCCCTTGCCCCTCATCCCCCTGCCAAGACACAGAAAGAGTCAATTTTTTTACGCTTCAGAGCTCGGGTTGAGGATGAAAATGGAGGAGTCTTCAGAAACCCATTTGGAATTAGGTAGGTCTTGGAATGAGCTATCCAACGAATATAATATTAATATCTTTTGATTTTATTATGTATTTATTTTTTTAGTTTTATTAAACATTAGTTCTTCACCAAAAATGAAGGTCTCTGTTCTGCACATGTGGAAAAATAGCTTATTATTGATTTTTTTTTTTGAAAAATATGAATGCACTAGATATTGAAGTCCTTGATCCAACAAAAAAAATAAAATTGAATTTCGATATATACAAAAAAAGTTATGCGTTATACGGTCGCACTATATCTGAATTGTAATTGGTTTGACTTTAAAACTTGATTAAAGAAAAAATATTCAATAAAAAACTATCTAACTAAGTGGAAGCACTAGATATCGGAGTTACAAATCTAAATTTGAAAGAATTATAATTTTATCCTTCATGGAAAAAAAGTTATGCATTATACGGTGTGCATCACTTTTTGAAAATGTTGTTTTCTGGAAAAAACCAGTTTTCGTGGGAGATGGAAAAAGGAATGCAATATGATTCAAAAAAAATTGAAAAAAATATTTTTAGAATCTACAAAGAAAATGTGACGAGACTCTAGTTTACATCATCTTCAAATTCCTCACGGTTTAGCCGCTATAGGTGCCCGAATGTGAAGAATTAGTTAAAAATAATAATTTGAGTGTCCAGTTTGGCCAAAAATTGTAAACCACTATTGTGGGATCACCCACTATGCTTCAAAGAAGGAAGACAAGTCTTCCAAAACATGTATATCAAACCTGCATTGATGACGTTTTTCCCTCTAGATATTATATTGACATAGTGTAGTTTTTTAGCAATCTTGTTTCTATTGTGTTGTTTGATTGGTTTTGTTCAACAATTTTCTTGTAAAAAGGTTTGAACCCTTTCAAAAAGCTCTTATCTAATCAAAAACATTATTAAGTGAAATAGTGATATAATATATATTAATTATTATATATAATAATTAAATATTATACATTATATATAATAATTAAATATTAAATATTATATATAATAGTTAAATATTAAATATTAAATATTATATATAATAGTTAAATATTAAATATTAAATATAATAATTAAATTTTTCCATAATTCAGAAAAATTCTGGAGAGCCTGGAATCGAATAGATAGCATCAAAGGCTCAAACCAGGTTGTTAGAAGTGACAGAGAGAGCATAGATAGAGGCTGTCTACTTTTTTTGAAATGCTCCTGGCAAGCAGGGATGTTTTAGTGGATTCAAATCATGACACATTTTTGGAATGTATTCCCAAATGCATTGGGTAGGAGGAGAGAAAAATGTTGTGAAAACAATTCACTTTGAAGGAAATTGAAAGCAGTGTCTTTTGGCTCCACCTTGATAAGGTGCCAGGCCCAGACAGGTTAACGGTTAAATTTTTTCAAAATTGCTGGCACTTCATGGGTCAAGGATTACTAGAACTAGTTGAAGAATTTCGCAAAAAGAAAAAAATTGTAAGGGACATCAATAATGCAACCATTGCTTTGATTCCAAAGAAAAATGAATGCACATCATTTGTGGATTTTTGGCCAATTTTATTATGCAACATGATATATAAGATATTGGTGAAGGCTTTGGAAAACAAACTAAAGAAAGTGTTGGGGATGGTAATCTCAGAAGAGCAAAACGAGTTTACCCTAGGAAGGGAGATCATTGACAACATTATCACCACAACTGAGACAATTCATACAATCACCTCAGAGCACGTGAAAAGTATGACAATCAAACTGGATGTTAGCGAGGCATATGACAGGGATCAATGGGATTATTTGTTGGTTGTCATGAAGAAGTTTGGCTTTTCGAATCATTGGTACTTAATTCTTGTCAATGGTTCTCTTTGTGTTTTTTTTGATGTAACTAACTGATTGAGGCAGGGAGATCCTCTATCTCCATTTCTATTTGTGATAATGCCTGAGGCAATGGGTAGAAATTTCACTCAGCTGCGACTTAATGGGAGTTGGAGGGGAGTGGTGGTTGCAAATGGATTGGATCCGGTCACCCTCTCCCATTTCGCTGACAACACTATGTTGTTTGGTGAAGCGATAGTACGGGAAGTAGAAGTCGTAAAAGCAGCGTCAGAGGAATATACAGCTGCATCTGGATAAATCCTAAACAAGGAGAAATCAAAGATATATTTTTTCAATACCAAAGGTGTTTTACACAAACAGATAGAGAAAATACTTGGATTTTAGGTTGCAACACTTCCTTCGAAACATCTAGGTGTACCACTATTTTAGGGCGGCTATAGAACTGACCATTGGCATGAAATGATAACAAAATACAAAATCAAAGCTAAGGCATGGAAAAGTAAGTGGTTGTCACTCTCTGGTCATATTTTAATGATAAAATTAGTGTTGGCTATAGTCCCAATATATATAACGTAGTGCTTTGGCTTAACTAACAAGGCAACGAGTGATATTGAAGGATTAATGAAGAGATTTTTATGGGAAGGAGGAAAGGAGGAAAACTGAATCTCAATCATCAATTGGAATACCATTTTCCAGGATAAAATAATTGGGGTTGTTGGTCTAAGGAAGATGGACCTTCAAAATCGTGCCCTCAGGGCAAAATTATGTTGGAAAGTGTACAGGAATTCGAATAGCCAATGGAGCAAAATTATTTGAAGAAAATATTTAGATAGTGACAACCTAAGTCGCATTCTCACAATTACCAACTCAAATGGTGGATCGGTGATTTGGAGATTTATGTGGGGGAGCAGGAACATAATCATTGATCATTTGTCCTGGCGTATTGGTAATGGGCGCCAGACAAAGTTCTGGATGAAATCTTGAAATGGTCATCCTGCTCTCTCAAAAGTGTTCAACGATAAAGAATAGGTGGATGAAGTAATTAAGGATAGAGGTAGGTAAGTGGTGGACTATGTCCACACAATTGATATCAGACTTGTGCCAGTGCACGTATGGATGGAATGGGATGAGTTAAATATTCTCATGGAGAGGGAAATGCTTAAAGAGATAATGGTGAATCAGAAAATTTTGATCACAGAAGTAGATGATGAAATTATCTAGACAGAGGTAAAGACTGGTGAATACACAGTAAAACTGGGTTATGAGATTCAACGTATTGGGGAGTCGAGCCCATGTTGGCTAGCGAAGTTGTGTTGGGGTCCGGGGATGTTATCGAAGGTAGGTGCTTTCCTTTGGACTACACCTCATAAGAAGACCCTGAATGGGGACCAAATGTCTTCTATAGGATTTCATGGGCCAAGCATTTTCCCAATGTGTAGCAACGATGAGGAAATGACAAATTATTTGTTGCTAAACTGTGGGTATGCATCAAGATGTTGGGATTGGCTTTTTTGCTCCTTAGACTGGCCCTCGCCAAGACAGAATGAGTTGTTCCGATTCATAAGCAGCTGGCCGACAGGGTGCAAAAGCAATGTTTGGGCTGACATTTGGCTTGCTACCCCTTCAATGGTGGTGTGGTAGTTATGGAATGAGAGGAACCAAAGAATTTTTTGTGATTGTGCTCTCCAGATTGAGGCTGTAATTAGGAAAATTGAGGCTCGAATCTACGAAGTGGTCAATTCTAAATGGAAGAAAACAAAAGGATCACACTTCTCTGGGTGGGATGAAAGGATCCAAATATAATGGACTGCACTAAAGCCACCTAGTTCAAAGCCGCAGATATCAACAAAATCTAGAGCTGATGCAAGGTGGCTGCCGCCATCTGAGGGAAGATTTAAGTTGAATTTCGATGGTTCATCTAAAGGAAACTTGGGGATCACAAGTGCGAGATGTCTAATTAGGGATCATAAGGGGAAGTGTATTTTGGTGATTGTTCAAAGAATGGGAGTTGTGACAAATAATGAAGCAGAATTCGAGGCCTTGACACGTGGGTTGAAATTATGTTTGGATAAAGGCATAAAGGTGATAGAAATAGAAGGTGATTCTCTTCTAACTATAAGTGCAGTATGTAAGAAATCAGTATAAAACTAGAAGCTGCAAAACTAGATTCAGCAAATAGGGCAAAGCTTGGAAAAACTAGATAATTACACTTTGGTACATGTTTATCACGAAGCCAACTCGGCCGCAAATTTTTTGGCCAATTTAGGAACAACTTTAGATGGCTAAAAAATGGAGTACGTTGTAGTTACAATCCCTAGTGGCCTAAGAGAGCGGGTACTCATTGATAGTAGTGTTGAGGACAAAGATGTGACATTGGAAAAAACATAGATGTTGATACTGGCTGACATGCTGCCATAGCTATCACCGACGGTGGATCACCACTAGCCTCCTGATTCCTCAAAGATTTTTTGGTACTTGGTGAGTGCGGTGAAGCACCTTGGCCATGTTTTATGTTACAAGAATTGTTCAATCAAGCTTTATCATTTGAATGGCCAGTGAGGAAATCTGGAATTACAGTGGAGGTAATCCATCTTGAGATTTTATTTTTCGTGATCACACAAAAAGTCTAGTCTTTAAAGGAGGGGTGTGGGTTCGGTATGGCCATCCTTCAGAAATGGTAATGCGCTTTGGCATCAACTACAAATACAGCAATGTGGTGGGCGCGGGTCGAACAATGGAATCGGCTAAAGAACAGATTGCTTTCTTGTTCAACTATGCTTTGAGAAGGAGAAAGCAGTTGTTAAGAAGGTGATTAGGGAGGAGTTTTGAGCTGGGGGACACAACCACAATGGGCTCGTACTTGAATGTTTTTTCAACAACAACATGCAGATTGTTGGAGCGCAGGTATGGGGTGTCTCTACTACAAGCAAATATGTGTGCAAAGAACTGGCTAGATGTGTAATGGATGAACTCGACAATGTGCCTTCTATGTCAGTTGATGGCTTTGTCCTTGGAATGTTAAGCCTCAATGAGGAGAACAAGAAGGTGAAACTACACAAAGCTTGGAGGTTGTACAAGACAGGAGTAGAAAAGAAATACAACATAGAGGACTTTATGGGGCAGGTGCATGAAGATGGGTAGCCAATTTGTGGCCAATTTACTTTTTCATCCCAAAATAGTGAAAACACGAGTGTATTTTAGTAAAATGTGCTCGTGTTATGGATTGGTAATGAACGAGCCTAGGATAAATCATTACCAAGCCATAACGCGAGCACGTTATAATGCATTCGTGTTATGGTTTAAATTTCAAAAAACGTGCGCATTTTGAATTCAAAAAACGTGCGCATTTTGAATTCAAAAAACGTGCGCATTTTGAATTCAAAAAATGTGCATTTTTTGAAATAAAAAAAACATTTCCAAAATGCGAGCGTGTTATAACGCACTCGCGCTCTAGTCTACATTGAATTTTTTTCTTCTCTTTTCTTGTCTCTTTCTTCTTGTTATCTTCCAAGGAAACTATATACATGAAATAACATTTAAGTATAAGTTGACATTTACATATGGAAATTTACTTTCTTATACTTTAAGTTATATTTCACGTATATAGTTTCAGGATGTTTGAGAGTGGTTTTGGATCTCTAGGAGTTATAATGCAAATTCTAGTTTTTGGAAGATCTAAAAAAATTCAGACTTAGTCAAATTTCAGTAATCAACATGTCAAATTTCAGTAATCAGCAAGTTGTATCATCTTTCTCTCTCTATCTCACTCATTTTTTATTCCTTATGCTCTAGGCCTCTCTCTCACTCTCTCTCCTTCCCTCTATACTTCTATCTATCTATTTGGTTCAGCCCACCTTCCCTCTCTACTTCACTCTATCTATCCTATCTCGCTCTACCTCTCTCTCGCCCTCCCTCCTATCTCTCCGTCCTCCTATCTCTCTCTCCTCATCCCGATCTTCCCTCTCTATTTCCCTTATCTAATCTTTCCCTTCTCCTATCTCTCTCTCCCTCCTCTCTCTCAATCTCTCTTCCTCTCTCCTCTTCTCCCTCTCCCTCTCTTTATCACACCTCTCTCCCTCCAACCTCCCTCTCAAGTCTCTCCCTCCCACCCTAACTAGAGAATCTCTCTCTCTTCCTCTCAACCTGTTGTCAAATAAAGTTTGCACCCTTGCTAAGCTATCAACTATAGCAACCTATTGACACATGGGAACACTTCTAGGTTGTGGGTGACCTGGGAATGAAGCAAACCTCCAGATTATGGGTTGGTTCCCCTTTAGATATCTTGGGAAAAACTGAAGAATGATAAAGGAAAAGAGTAAGAAAGATGTACTTGAATCCAAAACCTATCACTAACAGGTGATACACCAAAGATAAACATATGACAATACTGTAGAAAACTCACAGAAAATCTCAATAGAGTTAAACAATCTCACAATACAGAGATTTATGTTTACAAAAAATGAGTCTATGTAAGGCTTCGACTGTTCTAATGCTTAGCACAAAGGAAAATGAGATGTTTTCACAGATATAATATGCAAAAGAAAGAGATCACTAACATAAACTAAATTTACGACATAATATCCTTTGCATTCAACACTGAAGGAATTTGATCAAATAAAGGGATCACATAGAATTTAATCATGTAACTCACAACCAACTACTAAACCACAAAGAAAAACTGTGAAGGAAATAACTTTCTATTGAGAAAATAAGGAGTGTCTGTGTTACAGATCTGTAGTATTCATAAAATAATGAGTTACAAAGTCTGAATAGTGCTCTCGGTAGTCTCCTAACTAAGAACTGTCTTACAAAAAGGAAAAAATGACATATATACAACCAAAGGTCAGCCCCCTACATTAGGGTTTCCAAAATGAGTCGGCCCTGGACACGTCGGCCCTAGAAGTGCCTTGGAATGAAGTCAATGAAGCATTTAATGCACATCCCTTGCTCATGTCGGTGAAAGCTCGTCCCTGGGAATGGCCTTCAGATCTTTACAACCGTCATTATCTTGCAGCCTTCGAGTCTGCCATTAAGACTTCATTAGAGTCACCTTGAATGTTTTGCGATAGGGTCATTAATGTCCCCATGCTCCTCGAGCCGTCATCTCCAGCTGCTATAGTGACTCACGGCTACCTCCCATTTCAAGAAGCAGCATCAGATCTATCCATTAGATTCAGCGCCACTACTGACTAATCACCCCTGCAGCTATCGGCGTAGCTTAGGACTGTCGGCGGGACTTCTCACCGAACTGTGGAAGTTAGACTGATGTTCATTTTTGTGGGCAAGGTGACCGCTATCGGCAAGACTCCCTCTTTCGGCAGGACCTCATAGCGAGCTCAATCAGTCATACCGATACCACTGAGGCCGTCGGAAAAACACAATTCTGTCGCTGGGATATCATGGCGAAAACTCCACGCTTAGCGAAGGCATCAATTTTGGAGAGACCCACTACACTCAGCGAGACCTCCTGGTGATGTTGAATCTCTCACCCCGAGCTTCCTTTCATTCGACAAGACACCGGGGTGTCGGTGAGACTCTTTATTGAAGACAAAACGTCATTCTGAGACCTTGTGTCTTCTGTCGGTGATACATCTTCAATGTCACCCCGAATGCGCTTTATTCTATTGAGCTCTTCTTTCCTTTCAACAAGACTCTAGTAAGTCACTGGGACCTTATGGCGACGGCTACAACTCTTGGCGAGGCCCCTCCTTTCTGTCAGCGAGACATTAGCCTATCGGCAAGAAGTCATAACGGGCGGATGAAGTCATACCGGCATGCCAATCCATTCGACAAGACATAGGACGGTTGGCAAGACCTCATGGTGAGCAGCCAGAGTTATATCAATCTCACAAAAATCCATCGGCAAGACCCCATCGGGTCGGGGAGACCTTACGTCGAACTTCTCATCTTCTGGCAAAGGCACTCCTTTGCATTGAGTTTTTTCAAAAAACTGGCGGGGGCGGGGTCAAGACGAAACCAGAATCGAGACCGGGGGAGAAAGGGGGAAGCAAAGAAAAAAAAATCCTGGTGGAACCGGGATCGGGACCAAAACGGGGGAAAACCAAGAAAAAAGTGGAACCAGAACCGGAACCAAATCCGGACTTAAATTTTTCTTCAAGTTTCAAGTTCAGAATCCCTTCCGATCCCACCTCTAGCAACATACGAGGAGAAAAGGAAAGAGGAAAAACAAAAAGGGGAACCAAGGGGGAGACATCCCTCGATCAAAAGCCAAGAAGAAAAGGAAAGAAGAAAGAGCGGGACCGGGGCTGGAACCGGAAAGAAAACAGGAACCGGAACCTTGGAAAAGTTCCAAGTCCATGTTCCGACCCGGCTCCGGGCCCGCCAGAGAAGGAAAGAAAATGCGCAAGGAAAAAGAAAGAAAGAAAGAAAGAAGGGCTGGATCATAACAGAATCTGATCCTGGGTAGAACAAAGTAGGGGCGGGGGCAGAAATAAACCTGAAACAGAAACTTTCATCAAGTTTCAAGTTCGGAATCCGACCCGAACCCGCCTCTGACTAAGGCAAGGAAGGGAGGAAAAAGGACAAGGGAAAAAAAAAAAAGAAGGAAAAAACTACCCCATGGTAAAACGCAAGGCCAAAGAAGAGAACAAGATGCAAACAAGCGCATAACTGGAACCAGACCCAGAACTAAAATGGAAATTGGAACTTTCAGAAAAGTTCCAAGTTTGGTTTCGGTCTGGTTCCGCCTCCGACAGAAATAAAGGAAAAAAAAGGGGCCTGACAAAAGCAGAAAAGGCGGACGTGAGGTTGGAACCGGATTAGAAATAGGAACCGAGAGTTTTGGAAAAGTTCTTAGTTCGGATCTCGACCCGGTTCCACCCCCAATAGAACAAGGAAAGAGACAGAAGAAAACAAAACAAAAAAGAGGGAAAGACAAGGCAAAACGAAAAAGAAAACCTACCCTTAAACTGAAGACCTGCACGCTGGGCTCAACCCTCTTGGGAGCCACATTTAATCCACGTGCTGAATTGAAACATCATTTCCCCTGCATCTGCACAAGAAGCAAACAAGTTAAAAAAGTGATCCTGATGCAAGTGTTCCTCCATTTGGTCTTCGAGAACCCCTAAAAACATGGGTTACCCTACCTGATTGAGCACATAGGTGAAAAATGGGTAACATTTCTGGCGACCTTTGCTGGATGTTTTCCTGCTAAACATGGAGACCAATAGCCTAGGCCTATCCATTGGGCACGAAGTTATTGGGACAACTCAGAAAAGATCAAGAGTAGCTTTGTGCATGGTTGTAACTCATTTGAGACTCAAAGACATAGTAGGCTGTCGAAAATTTATAAAAACTATTTACCATGCTGGGACAACACTTAGGGAATGAAAAACAACTATCTTATAGAACTCTAACAGTTATGTACAGATTTAGGTCCTTACCTCAGTGGCTGTGAGTATCCATTTGTGGCCTGCACTTGATGGCGGGTTTATAACCCCAATAAAATCCAAACCCCATTTCATGAAGGGCTGATCAACCTGAACTGGTTGCAGCGGGAGGGCCACCAACCTCTCTTTTCCAGCAAACATAGCACACTCTTTGCACCTTCTTACCCATGCATGAGCATCTTTGAATAAGGTAGGCCAATAATAGCCTCCTTTCATTATTTTAAGAGTCGTGGCTCTTGGAGAAAAGTGTCTGCCAGCTAATCCTTGATGGAATTCATACAATACTCTATCAACCTGATCAGCTTCAATACACCTTAACAGGACACCATGAAAATCTCTTCTAAACAAAAAACCTTTTAAAAGAACATAAGGTATGGACTGTAGCCGATAATACCTTCTTTTAGATCTAGTCAAATCGGGAGGGAACTCACCAGTCAATAAAAAATGCGTCATTACTGAGATCCAACCAATAGGAGCAGGTATGGAAGTTTGTTGTCCATCTTGGAGTGCTAAAACAGAACTGTCCTCCTCCGTTACACTGTTGTTGTTGTCTTCAGTAAGTTGTTCGCAGAGACCTCTCCCTCTGACTAGTTTGGTAACCTTTATTTCAAGGTCATACTCCATCACCTTGGTGACCCAACCAACTCTTCTATCACTCAAATCTTTGTTTAACAAAAATTCCTTCACACTGGGATGAGCAACCATTAGTATAATCTTGTTATTGGAGAGCATGTGCCTAAACTTCTTTAAGCTTCTTATGACAGCAAGAACATGTCTTTCTACAAAAGTGTACTTGAGTTCGTAATCTTTGAGTCCCTGACTGAAGAACGCCAGGGGCTGTTCAGATCCTTCATTATTTCACTGCACAAGTATAGCTGAAAGCGAATCAATATTTCCATAGGCATATAAAATGAAATCCTTAGAAAAGTCAGGATTCAGAAGTGTAGGTGTGGTTGCCAATGCTTCTTTTATAAGCTCAAAACTTATTTTTCCATCCTTAGTCTAGCTAAAGGGTACATTCTTTCTCAGCATGTGAATTAATGGACTTAACAAATCAGCAATGTCAGGGATAAACCTCCTAACAAAGTTAATCCTACCAATAAAACTCTGCAAACCTTTTTTATGTGCTGGTAAGGGAAGAGCTAAGATGGCACTTATTCTTTCAGGGTCAATAGTAATACCCTATTTCTAGATACCACATAACCGAGTAGTCTTCCTTCATGAACAACAAACACACATTTTTTGGGATTAAGTGATATCCCAAATTCCCTACACTTTTCAAAAATTCACCTCAAATGCTTCAGATGATCCTTAGCCTCCTTAGAAAAAACAGTGATATCATCAAGATAGACTAAAACTATCTTGTACATTAAACCTTGAAAGGCCATATCCATGGCCTTTTGAAAGGTTGCTCCGACATTAGATAGACCAAAGGGCATTTTCAGATAAGCCATGGTTCCCCATTTTGTGGTGAAAGTTGTTTTGTACCGATCTCTCTTCACCAATATTTGGTTGTAGCCAGAATAGCCATCTAGTAAAGAAAACCTTTTAGACCCCGAGACTACCTGAAGTATCTGCTCCATAGAAGGTAGAGGATGACAGTCTTTTAAGGAGGCCCTATTTAAATCACAAAAATCTACATAGAGTCTTATTTCACCGTTTTTCTTTCTTATTGGCACTAGGTTTGAAACCCATGAGGTATGCTTGATGGGGAAAATGATGCCACTTTCAATCAACTTATCTAGCTCCTTTTTCATCAAAGGTTCTAACTTAGGATTCAAGGGCCTCTGCCTTTGTCTGACCAGTTCAACATTAGGCTCAAGTTCAATGGTATGTTGAGCAAGCTGGGGATTAAATCCTTTTAAATCACTATATTGCTAGGCAAAGATATCATTAAATTCTTGACAAAGCTGAGTAAAAACATGCTTCTCTTCAGCTGTACATACCTTGCTTAACTTAAGAAGCCTTTCTTTGAAGACTTCAACCTCTTCGTAGTGATCTTGCTGAACTTGAATACTCCCCTTGGGCTTTCTAGCTTCATCATCAGTATTAAAAATAGATTCTAAAGTGACCAAGCCCTTGGGCAACTTGTTGTTTTTTAGCTGAATAATCTATTCACTGTACTGTCATTGCAATTTTTCCTGATTGGTATGTGAGAATTCGGCTTCTTCTCTCAAAAAGCTGACAATCTGCTTGTCGCTATCAAAGACTTGCTAGTGCATGTCGTTATTAGGCACGGCAGGCCTAACTATAATCTTGATATGCTGGTTAGCTTTATCACTGCAAATCTCCTTTGGAATATCGTGTTCGGCTCCCACAACAGCTAATCTATCAGCATGTTTATTTTGAGTTCTACGAATGGAAATCAGATTAAATGCCTCAAATCCCTCTAAGAGGTCCAATACCCTATTCCTATAAGACCTGAGCATATTATTTTTAACAACATTCAACTTTCTCACCTGATTGACGGCCAACTCGCTGTCACCATAAACTTTTAGACAGCGGATACCTCTCTGTCTTGCCCACTCCAAGCCTTGGACTAGAGCTTCATATTCAACAGCATTGCTAGAGCAGCTAAAACATAATCTGAAAGCTTGATAGTACTTCTGTCCTTCTGGTGATACCAGCATACATCCACCACCAGTACCTATTCTACTCCTTGAACCATCAAAGTACAACTCCCATAAATCCTTTTCATGCTGCTCACCATGTTGTTCCTTACTCTTTTGAATATTAGGCACAAAAGAGTCAGTCTCGTGCATCATGTAAACACCGATTTCAACCTCTTCCAACTGCTTGCCTGTATCTGCCTCATGAGCCTGAGGTGCCCACTCTTTAGGAAGAACATCTGATGTTCTTTCTATTTGAATCTTGGCCTCTTGAACCGCAGGCTACTCCACTTGTTC
>VDFB02281492.1:556868801-556889735 GCA_007258455.2 Sequoia sempervirens
ATAAATTAGGGACTAAAATTTGACTATTTAACTAAGCTAACAAAATGTTAAAATGTTACAAAGTGCAACAAGAAGAATACTACTAGACATTCGAGAATCTAAACTAATGAAACAAAATGATGAGAGATAAAAGAGAGAAGCAGACTCATAGGACGTCCAACATTATGTAGTCTCCTACAAAGCTCCACACGAACAACCTGCACACATGAAGACAATGAAAATTGTTGGGCCTATTTCAGGGTTTGCCTTAATCAAACCCCTATTTTGGTGTTTCTGCCTCCACAAACAACCAAGAAGACAAAGAGATAAAGAAATAGACAATAGATGATAAAGAGTGGTGAGATAAAGAAATTAGACATGTTAGATAGCAATATGCTACAAAATAAATATGATAATGCAATTAAAAGAGTGTTTACCCTCCCTTGAATGAGCTTGTAAAGCCGAAAGAGAGTGCAACACTCGAGAGAGTTGAGATAACGATGTAGGAGCCAAGAACGTGCAATAAGCTTTAGAAAAATGGTGTAGAAGTGCTTGAGAGAATGAAATATTGAGAGATAGACTTGCTAGAATGAATGAGAGAGTGAAATGGAAATAGTGAATGAAGAAATGTATGTAAGAGGGTCATTTTCAGGCATGTTTACGACCACAAAGGTGTTACACTTCACGAGTAGGTAGAAGTGTAATGTCCCAATAACCACAAGATTAGGAAACTTGTTAGGACATTTGCACAGTGCACAAATGTTTGTGCATTGCAAAATCATCCCCGAAAAAATTCCTTTAAAGATTGAAAGTGATAGGGTCAAGGACGAAAATAAAGGCGAGAAAAAGGGGGATTTTATATTATCATCTTTATCAAGCTAAAGTAAGGGTTATGTAATGTGAAATTGCACTGGGGTGCAATTTTATGACATTACATTTTTCCCCCACTTTAGCGAGCATATGTATTATAAACATGTGCGAGCTAAAGTAGAAAGAGGTTGAAGAGAATATACCCAGGATGAAGAGGACACAAATCTTCAATCCAATACATGTGTGATGTAGAGAAGTTGAATCAGGACACAAAGAGGACATAGGTATTCCATCTCGAAAAGGTAACTGCAATCTCACTTCAAACATGTTAGCTGCAGACAAACACATTAGGAAAAAAGTGAAAAATAGACATGATAAAATTTCATAGACATGACATGACATAATCTGATTAGATAATGATGATGTTGATAGGTATGGCTAACAAGGCTAGAGACCATATGAAAAGTGCATAGGCCCATAACTATTGCAAAATACATTGCAAGACAGTCATAGAAAATACAAGACAAGTATAGTCAAGTTGCCCCCAAGCTAGACAACAGGATTATAAGACATCAAGACATAGTTTTAAATAGAAACTTTTTGAAAATTAAGCAAATATGATATCCCCCCTTAGAATGATGTGTGCTATGCAAAGGAGAACATGCCATTCTAAAGAGAAGAGAAATACAAAGAGATGTTGTAGCACGAAATACATAGCGAGATGTATTCATGGGATGTTGTCACACAAGGGAAAACACATAGAATCTATAACATCATGAAAGAGAAAAGCAGAGACGAAGAAATCAAGATCACAAAGGGATCCAATTATTCAGGGTCAGAACTGCTCATAGACATAGATAAATAAATATAATATACTGTGTATGAATTTTCATCACCCCCAAATATATCAAAACGAGAAGAAGAGCACATGAAAACAAAATAAAAAGCTAGGTCAACATGGAAGGGGTCTAAATTCCCTAATGCTTTGCATCATTCCCGACATGAAAAAGCAAATATTATGACATAAAAAAGAATGATGATACAAATAGAATAAGTGCACAAAAAAAATTCTATCTTGTATCCAAGCACCTACAAGGGTAGCAAGGGTCCTTTAGGTGATAGCACAAACATTAATAATCAAGTATGGGAGAACACAAGAAAACACACAATTCTACTCTAAAGATAAGAAGAGGTATTACTCTAGTCTAACACCTCCAACAAGTCATCCTACTCTTCATCTAGATCATCGTAAGAGGAGGGAGGATGAGCCTGTAGGGGGGATAGCGAGAGTGGTTCCAGTTGAATCACCTACAACAAGAGCTAAGGAAGAAGTCCCTTAAGGTCTTCCTTGTTGATCTCATGCAAGACTAACATCATCGATCTAGCAAAAATCTATGACAAAGTCGAAATATCCTCCAATGACTGAATCATACACTTATTGTAAGTGAAGTAATGCAACTGACCAAGAGAAGGATGAGAAACCTAAGAGTCACTACCAACCTCAAGAAGAGGGGCAGTGACAAACTCTAGGGAAGGAGATGTCTTCATCACAAGGACGATACAAGCCAAGGTGAAACAAGACTCAAAAGATAAAGAAGATTTTTTCTGATCATCATTGGAAGCGAGATTATTCTCCAACTTGTGCTTTAGTGGAGGATGTGGGATCCTCATAGTAGAAGTCAGAGAGGTAAAAGGTGAAGAAGCCACAAAGGACACCGCATTTGTAAAAGTCATGTAATTGAGTTGAGGAAAAGGAGGAAGATTAGGAAGAGAGGTGATTAGGAGTGGCTCCATAGGAGCGATGAACACTTGCACCCTCTTGGGGTGAGGATCATCAGGATCTACTAATGAAGACAAAAGAAACATGGAGGCAATGGGAACCAAAGTAGAAATAGAAGTAGAGACATGAGCCAAAGTAGAAATGAAAGCAGCAAGAGAAGTAGAAGCAGAAAGAGAAGGCTCACCCTCAATCTTTTGTGAAGCTTCATAGTCCTTATACAAGGCCTATGTGCAACACTTACATTCACGTGAAAGCTAGTTACGATGGCTATGGACATTAGGAGGTACAACTTGAGAAGACTTTGGGGGCTCCTGATCCACTGAAGTAGCAGTCTACATAGTCGTTTCTGACATAAGAGTAGGCTCCTAAGAAGGAACATGAGGAGGAGGAGGAGGCATAAAGACAGGAAGAGAGACAAGCATATCTATGATGGACCCCTTTCCTTTGTCTACCTTAGGGAAAGGTGGAGGAATAGGGGGATGCCTCAAATGCTAAGACATAGGAACAACTCCATGGGAATTCTTCCCCTTACCATAAAGGGTGGGTTGAGAGAATATGGCAAAAACTGGGAGCTGGAAGACCTAAGGTTTGGACTTCCACAATGTAGGCGCCTTTCCCTTTCCTGTGCCAGGCACAGTAGAAGGAACAAAGGACACCACCAAAGGTTGGGAAGTAGTAGAAGAAGATGAAGAAGTAGAAGGCCTAGGGACAAGAGTTTGCTTTTCCTTAGTCATTGGAGGGGTATAGGATGAAGCATGTTGTTGTATACACAAAGAAGCCTCCAAATAAATATCATGAGTAGGTGGAAAACCAATTTTAGGCATCAAACCTTTAGTTTTATACCTAAAGTAAGTTTTGTATAACAAGTCTCCTCTAAGTGGCAAAGGGCCAACTGGAGTAGGCCAAAAGTGATCAAGGGAGAAGCCCCCACATGATACCAAATTCTTCTAGATAGTGTACATTGTGCCCTCATGTGGGAACTTCAGGAATGTTTGGATAACAAAGGCAACTGCATTCGCAGAGACTAGCCATAGGATGCCTAGTCTAACTCTAAAGAGGTCAAACTCTGGTAACACAACAAATGGAACTTCTAGAGTTTTAGGTCCAACTGGGACCAATAGAGAGATAGAACCAATGGGTGGAATAGAAATACCATCGTGCATACAAAGTGTAGTCTACAACTCCTCATATTTATCCTTGTGCAAATTATTTATGTAAAGAGTCTCCTTTGTGATAATATTGACCCGACTCGTGGAGTCAGCCATAATGCTAATTAGACATTATCACTGATGCTATCTAGGATATACAATTGAGAGGGCTCTTTATTAAGGGATGATTCACGTAGTGTGAATATTATATCAGGTATACTACCCACGTGGCCTAGAGGAGGAACATGAGTAAATGAAACCACATTCACATACTCAAATAGATTTAGATTAGTAGAAGAAGAAGTAGGTGTTACAAGATTGGAAGAATGGGATGAAAAGGGATATGTGTAAATATGCAACTGGTTGTTAGGTTTTGCTATAGATTTATTATATTTTTTCTTTTTACCATCAAGTTGGATGGTACCATTGTCAATGTGGTCTTGTGTAACATGACAAAGATGCACACATCGCTCAGTATCATGACCTGATACTCGATGGTATTGGAAAAAAAATTGTGCATCATACCATCAAGGATAGGGCTCAGAAAGTGGTCTAATCTTTGGAAGAGATATTACACCATGTTTTAATAATTTTTGTAGGATATTTCTATAAGATTCAAATAACTTTTTAAAAATTCTATTTCAGCCTGCAAAACTTTTATCAGTAGGAACAAACACCATGTTCGCTACCACTTTATTTTTCCTTGACTCTCCAGAGATAGACATGGCTAACCAACCATACAAACAGGAGGATGAGGAAGAATCCATGTACTAAGCAACCGTATGTTAATACTCACACAGGGTAGCACACAAATGAGCAAAAGAGGGATATTTCATTAGAAGAAAGTTATCTCACAATATCGATAGCAATTTCTCAATGAAAACACATTGTACATTAGAATCTAGCAAGGCATAGGAGATTTGATAAAAAGAGGGCTTGGTAACATGTGATAAAATCGGTCACTTTCTCATGTGCACCTTGCTTACATAAGATGAGATCAATAAAGGCGACCTTGGGTCTGATATTAGCCTAGAATTACTGTAAGAACTAATTTACCAGTTGACCAAAAGAAAATATAGAGTTATTAGGGAGAGAGCAAGACCATTCCAAGGAAACTTCCTTGAGAGAAAACAAAAACAATTTTTCCAAATAGAAGAAAGAAAACAATACATATGGCATTAAAAGACAAGACATGCATATGTAGATCTCCTCTACCACTGTACTTTTTGAACTTAGGAATCTCCATTCCTTGAGGGATGGGGGTATTCAAGATATTAAAAGACAAGACATGCATATGTAGATCTCCTCTACCACTGTACTTTTTGAACTTAGGAATCTCCATTCCTTGAGGGATGGGGGTATTCAAGATATCAAAAGACAAAGGGCTATGACGATAGTAAGGCTAAAACATAGGCAAATAATCAAAACTAGTCAAATTTTCCAATTGAGATTGTATCCACCCCATGTTCTATAATAGAGCATTGAGGATGGAATATTTAGACATAGAATGACTAGCAAAAGCACTATAGGTAGAGATGTTTTAGGTCCTAGATGTAGGAATCTAAAAATTCAAGGGAGCTCGACTCACTCTAATTGTAGGAATTTCCTCATATGTGGTGGTGGTATTTTTAGTAGTAGTATTGATGGAAGGATCTATGTCAACCATCCGGGCATACACTCTAGGCATCAAAACATGAATAGTTGGTGACTAGCAATTTCTGATTGAATGTCACCCAAGATGAAAGTGTATGATGGGACATGGGTCTCCACAATATTTACAATTCCTTAAAGTAGCTCCAAACCTCTTTGATCGGTAATTAGTAGATTCCTCAGACCGTTGAGGAGGGGAGCTGCTTGAGAATAAGATTTTTCTTTTACTAGGAACTCTTTGAACTCTTCAAGTCTTGCTTCTAAAGAGTGATTTTGATCTACACAAACCCTAAGAGCAACTTCCTTGGCTAAGGAAGAGGAAGAGTTTGAAGGAGAGGCTGGTGGGGTACGAGTTTCAATTCTAACACAAGGAGGGGAGAATCCGATAGTGTGTCCTATAAAGAACTCAAATTTTGAACTTGGATGGGGAGGTATAAACCTTCTAGACCCCATATCAATATGTCAATAGCTCCTTCTAACTACGTGCCTAGAGATAGTGGATTGGGTTGTGAAGCTCATAAAAGCATCACGATGCACTATCCAATAAATGTCCTAACAAGAGAGAAAAAAAATTCAACAAAAAGACAAGGGGGAAAAAGGTTCACATCAGCTTCACCAAAATGTAGAGGAGGAGATTCGCTATTCCTAAGTCTCTAGGGCAGAGAAGAGTCTATGAGGAGCGAATGGTCCTCAATTACCTCAAAGTCTAAGCTCAGGTGACAAGAGATGACTAAGGGTTTTTTTGCAATAATTTATGTTTTATGGCTGATTTTGGGAAAAGGACTTCAAAAGTTGAAAGAGTAGGCCTCAGAGGTCTTGGGAGCAAGCTAACTAGCTCCCGACTAGAGGACAATAATGTGATGCATGGATGTCCCTATGACGCATTGTGATCTCATATGGATTGAAGACAAAGAAAGCCTACCGAAACACACAGGGCCTACTGACAACTTGGGGACTAAAATTTGACTAATTAACTAAGCTAACCTAATGCTAAAATGATAGAAAGTACAACAAGAAGAATACTAAACATTAGAGAATCTAAACTAATGAAATGAAATTTTGAGAGATAAAAGAGAGAAGCAGACTCATGGGAGGTCCAATACTATGTAGCCTCATGCAAAGCTCCACATTAACAACCTACACACACAGAGACAATGAAATTTGTTGTGGTTGTTTTAGGGTTTACATTATTCAAACCCCCATTTTTTTGTTTTCACCTCCAAGAAAAACCAAGAAGATAAAGAGATAAATAAATATACAATATACAATAAAGAGTGACGAGATACAAAAAGTAGAAACATTAGATATCAATATTCTACTAAACAAATACGATAATGCAAGTAATATGGTGTTTACCCTCCCTTCAATGAGCTTGTAAAGCCAAAAGAGAGTGCAACACTTGAGAGAGCTGAGATGACGATGTAGGATCCAAGAATGTACAATAAGCTTGAGAAAAAAGGTGTAGAAGAGCTTGAGAGAATGATAATGCAAGAAGGAAAATAAGAGAATGAAAGATTGAGAGATAAACTTGCTAGAATGAATGAGAGAGTGAAATGGAAATAGTGAATGAATGAGTTTGAATGAAGAAATGCATACAAGAGGGTCATTTTCGAGCGTGTCTATGACCACAAAGGTGTTACACTTTGCATCCAGGTGAAAGTGTAGCTTGTTGTCAAATAAAGTTTGCACCCTTGCTAAGCTATCAACTATAGCAACCTATTGACACATGGGAACACTTCTAGGTTGTGGGTGACCTGGGAATGAAGCAACCTCCAGATTATGGGTTGGTTCCCCTTTAGATATCTTGGGAAAAACTGAAGAATGATAAAGGAAAAGAGTAAGAAAGATGTACTTGAATCCAAAACCTATCACTAACAGGTGATACACCAAAGATAAACATATGACAATACTGTAGAAAACTCACAGAAAATCTCAATAGAGTTAAACAATCTCACAATACAGAGATTTATGTTTACAAAAAATGAGTCTATGTAAGGCTTCGACTGTTCTAATGCTTAGCACAAAGGAAAATGAGATGTTTTCACAGATATAATATGCAAAAGAAAGAGATCACTAACATAAACTAAATTTACGACATAATATCCTTTGCATTCAACACTGAAGGAATTTGATCAAATAAAGGGATCACATAGAATTTAATCATGTAACTCACAACCAACTACTAAACCACAAAGAAAAACTGTGAAGGAAATAACTTTCTATTGAGAAAATAAGGAGTGTCTGTGTTACAGATCTGTAGTATTCATAAAATAATGAGTTACAAAGTCTGAATAGTGCTCTCGGTAGTCTCCTAACTAAGAACTGTCTTACAAAAAGGAAAAAATGACATATATACAACCAAAGGTCAGCCCCCTACATTAGGGTTTCCAAAATGAGTCGGCCCTGGACACGTCGGCCCTAGAAGTGCCTTGGAATGAAGTCAATGAAGCATTTAATGCACATCCCTTGCTCATGTCGGTGAAAGCTCGTCCCTGGGAATGGCCTTCAGATCTTTACAACCGTCATTATCTTGCAGCCTTCGAGTCTGCCATTAAGACTTCATTAGAGTCACCTTGAATGTTTTGCGATAGGGTCATTAATGTCCCCATGCTCCTCGAGCCGTCATCTCCAGCTGCTATAGTGACTCACGGCTACCTCCCATTTCAAGAAGCAGCATCAGATCTATCCATTAGATTCAGCGCCACTACTGACTAATCACCCCTGCAGCTATCGGCGTAGCTTAGGACTGTCGGCGGGACTTCTCACCGAACTGTGGAAGTTAGACTGATGTTCATTTTTGTGGGCAAGGTGACCGCTATCGGCAAGACTCCCTCTTTCGGCAGGACCTCATAGCGAGCTCAATCAGTCATACCGATACCACTGAGGCCGTCGGAAAAACACAATTCTGTCGCTGGGATATCATGGCGAAAACTCCACGCTTAGCGAAGGCATCAATTTTGGAGAGACCCACTACACTCAGCGAGACCTCCTGGTGATGTTGAATCTCTCACCCCGAGCTTCCTTTCATTCGACAAGACACCGGGGTGTCGGTGAGACTCTTTATTGAAGACAAAACGTCATTCTGAGACCTTGTGTCTTCTGTCGGTGATACATCTTCAATGTCACCCCGAATGCGCTTTATTCTATTGAGCTCTTCTTTCCTTTCAACAAGACTCTAGTAAGTCACTGGGACCTTATGGCGACGGCTACAACTCTTGGCGAGGCCCCTCCTTTCTGTCAGCGAGACATTAGCCTATCGGCAAGAAGTCATAACGGGCGGATGAAGTCATACCGGCATGCCAATCCATTCGACAAGACATAGGACGGTTGGCAAGACCTCATGGTGAGCAGCCAGAGTTATATCAATCTCACAAAAATCCATCGGCAAGACCCCATCGGGTCGGGGAGACCTTACGTCGAACTTCTCATCTTCTGGCAAAGGCACTCCTTTGCATTGAGTTTTTTCAAAAAACTGGCGGGGGCGGGGTCAAGACGAAACCAGAATCGAGACCGGGGGAGAAAGGGGGAAGCAAAGAAAAAAAAATCCTGGTGGAACCGGGATCGGGACCAAAACGGGGGAAAACCAAGAAAAAAGTGGAACCAGAACCGGAACCAAATCCGGACTTAAATTTTTCTTCAAGTTTCAAGTTCAGAATCCCTTCCGATCCCACCTCTAGCAACATACGAGGAGAAAAGGAAAGAGGAAAAACAAAAAGGGGAACCAAGGGGGAGACATCCCTCGATCAAAAGCCAAGAAGAAAAGGAAAGAAGAAAGAGCGGGACCGGGGCTGGAACCGGAAAGAAAACAGGAACCGGAACCTTGGAAAAGTTCCAAGTCCATGTTCCGACCCGGCTCCGGGCCCGCCAGAGAAGGAAAGAAAATGCGCAAGGAAAAAGAAAGAAAGAAAGAAAGAAGGGCTGGATCATAACAGAATCTGATCCTGGGTAGAACAAAGTAGGGGCGGGGGCAGAAATAAACCTGAAACAGAAACTTTCATCAAGTTTCAAGTTCGGAATCCGACCCGAACCCGCCTCTGACTAAGGCAAGGAAGGGAGGAAAAAGGACAAGGGAAAAAAAAAAGAAGGAAAAAACTACCCCATGGTAAAACGCAAGGCCAAAGAAGAGAACAAGATGCAAACAAGCGCATAACTGGAACCAGACCCAGAACTAAAATGGAAATTGGAACTTTCAGAAAAGTTCCAAGTTTGGTTTCGGTCTGGTTCCGCCTCCGACAGAAATAAAGGAAAAAAAAGGGGCCTGACAAAAGCAGAAAAGGCGGACGTGAGGTTGGAACCGGATTAGAAATAGGAACCGAGAGTTTTGGAAAAGTTCTTAGTTCGGATCTCGACCCGGTTCCACCCCCAATAGAACAAGGAAAGAGACAGAAGAAAACAAAACAAAAAAGAGGGAAAGACAAGGCAAAACGAAAAAGAAAACCTACCCTTAAACTGAAGACCTGCACGCTGGGCTCAACCCTCTTGGGAGCCACATTTAATCCACGTGCTGAATTGAAACATCATTTCCCCTGCATCTGCACAAGAAGCAAACAAGTTAAAAAAGTGATCCTGATGCAAGTGTTCCTCCATTTGGTCTTCGAGAACCCCTAAAAACATGGGTTACCCTACCTGATTGAGCACATAGGTGAAAAATGGGTAACATTTCTGGCGACCTTTGCTGGATGTTTTCCTGCTAAACATGGAGACCAATAGCCTAGGCCTATCCATTGGGCACGAAGTTATTGGGACAACTCAGAAAAGATCAAGAGTAGCTTTGTGCATGGTTGTAACTCATTTGAGACTCAAAGACATAGTAGGCTGTCGAAAATTTATAAAAACTATTTACCATGCTGGGACAACACTTAGGGAATGAAAAACAACTATCTTATAGAACTCTAACAGTTATGTACAGATTTAGGTCCTTACCTCAGTGGCTGTGAGTATCCATTTGTGGCCTGCACTTGATGGCGGGTTTATAACCCCAATAAAATCCAAACCCCATTTCATGAAGGGCTGATCAACCTGAACTGGTTGCAGCGGGAGGGCCACCAACCTCTCTTTTCCAGCAAACATAGCACACTCTTTGCACCTTCTTACCCATGCATGAGCATCTTTGAATAAGGTAGGCCAATAATAGCCTCCTTTCATTATTTTAAGAGTCGTGGCTCTTGGAGAAAAGTGTCTGCCAGCTAATCCTTGATGGAATTCATACAATACTCTATCAACCTGATCAGCTTCAATACACCTTAACAGGACACCATGAAAATCTCTTCTAAACAAAAAACCTTTTAAAAGAACATAAGGTATGGACTGTAGCCGATAATACCTTCTTTTAGATCTAGTCAAATCGGGAGGGAACTCACCAGTCAATAAAAAATGCGTCATTACTGAGATCCAACCAATAGGAGCAGGTATGGAAGTTTGTTGTCCATCTTGGAGTGCTAAAACAGAACTGTCCTCCTCCGTTACACTGTTGTTGTTGTCTTCAGTAAGTTGTTCGCAGAGACCTCTCCCTCTGACTAGTTTGGTAACCTTTATTTCAAGGTCATACTCCATCACCTTGGTGACCCAACCAACTCTTCTATCACTCAAATCTTTGTTTAACAAAAATTCCTTCACACTGGGATGAGCAACCATTAGTATAATCTTGTTATTGGAGAGCATGTGCCTAAACTTCTTTAAGCTTCTTATGACAGCAAGAACATGTCTTTCTACAAAAGTGTACTTGAGTTCGTAATCTTTGAGTCCCTGACTGAAGAACGCCAGGGGCTGTTCAGATCCTTCATTATTTCACTGCACAAGTATAGCTGAAAGCGAATCAATATTTCCATAGGCATATAAAATGAAATCCTTAGAAAAGTCAGGATTCAGAAGTGTAGGTGTGGTTGCCAATGCTTCTTTTATAAGCTCAAAACTTATTTTTCCATCCTTAGTCTAGCTAAAGGGTACATTCTTTCTCAGCATGTGAATTAATGGACTTAACAAATCAGCAATGTCAGGGATAAACCTCCTAACAAAGTTAATCCTACCAATAAAACTCTGCAAACCTTTTTTATGTGCTGGTAAGGGAAGAGCTAAGATGGCACTTATTCTTTCAGGGTCAATAGTAATACCCTATTTCTAGATACCACATAACCGAGTAGTCTTCCTTCATGAACAACAAACACACATTTTTTGGGATTAAGTGATATCCCAAATTCCCTACACTTTTCAAAAATTCACCTCAAATGCTTCAGATGATCCTTAGCCTCCTTAGAAAAAACAGTGATATCATCAAGATAGACTAAAACTATCTTGTACATTAAACCTTGAAAGGCCATATCCATGGCCTTTTGAAAGGTTGCTCCGACATTAGATAGACCAAAGGGCATTTTCAGATAAGCCATGGTTCCCCATTTTGTGGTGAAAGTTGTTTTGTACCGATCTCTCTTCACCAATATTTGGTTGTAGCCAGAATAGCCATCTAGTAAAGAAAACCTTTTAGACCCCGAGACTACCTGAAGTATCTGCTCCATAGAAGGTAGAGGATGACAGTCTTTTAAGGAGGCCCTATTTAAATCACAAAAATCTACATAGAGTCTTATTTCACCGTTTTTCTTTCTTATTGGCACTAGGTTTGAAACCCATGAGGTATGCTTGATGGGGAAAATGATGCCACTTTCAATCAACTTATCTAGCTCCTTTTTCATCAAAGGTTCTAACTTAGGATTCAAGGGCCTCTGCCTTTGTCTGACCAGTTCAACATTAGGCTCAAGTTCAATGGTATGTTGAGCAAGCTGGGGATTAAATCCTTTTAAATCACTATATTGCTAGGCAAAGATATCATTAAATTCTTGACAAAGCTGAGTAAAAACATGCTTCTCTTCAGCTGTACATACCTTGCTTAACTTAAGAAGCCTTTCTTTGAAGACTTCAACCTCTTCGTAGTGATCTTGCTGAACTTGAATACTCCCCTTGGGCTTTCTAGCTTCATCATCAGTATTAAAAATAGATTCTAAAGTGACCAAGCCCTTGGGCAACTTGTTGTTTTTTAGCTGAATAATCTATTCACTGTACTGTCATTGCAATTTTTCCTGATTGGTATGTGAGAATTCGGCTTCTTCTCTCAAAAAGCTGACAATCTGCTTGTCGCTATCAAAGACTTGCTAGTGCATGTCGTTATTAGGCACGGCAGGCCTAACTATAATCTTGATATGCTGGTTAGCTTTATCACTGCAAATCTCCTTTGGAATATCGTGTTCGGCTCCCACAACAGCTAATCTATCAGCATGTTTATTTTGAGTTCTACGAATGGAAATCAGATTAAATGCCTCAAATCCCTCTAAGAGGTCCAATACCCTATTCCTATAAGACCTGAGCATATTATTTTTAACAACATTCAACTTTCTCACCTGATTGACGGCCAACTCGCTGTCACCATAAACTTTTAGACAGCGGATACCTCTCTGTCTTGCCCACTCCAAGCCTTGGACTAGAGCTTCATATTCAACAGCATTGCTAGAGCAGCTAAAACATAATCTGAAAGCTTGATAGTACTTCTGTCCTTCTGGTGATACCAGCATACATCCACCACCAGTACCTATTCTACTCCTTGAACCATCAAAGTACAACTCCCATAAATCCTTTTCATGCTGCTCACCATGTTGTTCCTTACTCTTTTGAATATTAGGCACAAAAGAGTCAGTCTCGTGCATCATGTAAACACCGATTTCAACCTCTTCCAACTGCTTGCCTGTATCTGCCTCATGAGCCTGAGGTGCCCACTCTTTAGGAAGAACATCTGATGTTCTTTCTATTTGAATCTTGGCCTCTTGAACCGCAGGCTACTCCACTTGTTCATTCGTAACCAAGTTGGCATTGATAGGGGAAGGATTGTAAGGGTCAACATGAACCTTGGCTATGGGTTCTGATTTAATAGTAGCTCTAGTGCCATATCTAGTTCTGAACAACATGTGAGACCAATCAGACGATAGGTAACCACCTATCTTGACCGTAAAATTCCTGGATAAACAAAGGGAAAAGTATGGGGGCAATTCAATAATGTATATATCCTATGGTATTGCAAAATTTGGACAGGCATGTAGAGTTAAGCTCAAATTTTTAATGACCCCTACTGTGTTCACAGCAGTACCATCCAATTGCACTACCCCCTTTTCTAGTGGCTCATACTCAATTCCCAACTTATCGACAATTTGTTTGGGCATAACTGAACTACTAGCTCCTGAGTCAATCATACAATTGTGAACCAGATGATCTCCTATGATTAATGATAAATAAAAAGGAGGTGGCTTGGCCTTAGCGGCTTGCTGTTCTTTATTGCCAACTGTAACGTTAGCCAACACAACCTTCTCCTTTTCTACACTAGGCTCATCTGAGACACTTAAACCTGATAAGGTGGATTGAAGTAGGTCCTTTTGACCCAGAATACTCAGAGAATCCCATATTGACATGGGTACATTAATTTTCTTCATATGCTCAAGTACATTGAACGATGTAGCAGGTTTAACTTGACTTTTAGGGGGAATAACATTACCTTTCACTGAAGGAGCCTGGGCTGATAAATTAGACTGTTGGTTGACTACCAAAGGCTGGCCCCTTGGTAGCATCTAGATCTGGTCATCTTTTGATGAGTCAGGGGCACTTTGATCCTGGTCTGACCCTTGTTTTGATTGAGTTTGAACTGTATTAGGTTGATGTCCCTCATCTATAGCTCTCTTCTTGCTACGTGTATTGTTTGCAATCGAAGAATCAGAGTGGACCACCCCACAATATTCTTCCCCTTGCCAATTTAGGAATGTAGACTCATGTGTCTGTTGCTCTTGCTATTGTACTTCAGTTGTTACAGGCACATTATTGTTCTGAACCATCAAAGTTTGGTTAAGCATCCCATTTAAATAGGTACTTTGATTATGGGGTTGATTACACGGGAAGCACCACTCATAATCTTGAAATAAATTGTTCTGAACAGGGGCAATCTCTTTGGAAGTGCTTATAGTGTTGAAGTCATAAGCTTGATGTGTCCTTGGATTAGGAGAAAACCTTTGGCCTTGATTATAAGGCTGATAAGATGGTCTATTGGTCTGATTTTGCTGGTAATTAGACTGGAATGAAGGTTGATACAACTTGAAACCTTGATTTTGCTATTTTCTTAAATTAACTATCTCGCCTTTAATCTCTTGCAGTTCGTTAGACTAAACTGAAAATGTGTTTAATTGACCATTAGACTGGGTATCAGATGCTGGAAATGCGGGTGTACTTGGAATAACAGCCAAAGGAGGGACTTGCATAGGAGTCAGAGGCTGAAGAGCACGAAATATTGGCATAGGTGTTCTTGGGGCAATTTTACCAGCCTGTATGAGGCTGTTTTCAGCTCTAATAGCTACACCATATGCCGCAGGAAGTGTATCACCTCCCATTGATTGAATCATTACAAAAATATCACTATTTAAAGCTCTTAAATAGTATAAAAGTGCATGATTAGTAGTAGGTCTTACCGTTTGTGGGATTCTATCCCACGTCCTTTGGAAACGGTGATTGAAATCAGACATATCTTCATGTGGAGCTCTTTTGATCGTAGACAACTGCTCCACCAACGACAAGTGGTCCGATTTATCTTCAAAAAATTGCACAACTGGCTGCCTAACTCATCGCATGTGGCTATGGAGTTGAAAGGTAGACCTCTGAACCACTGTAAGGCCTTTTCCTTGAAGGATGCCGCCAGCAATCTAAGTGCAACATTTTCCTTAGTCACATGGTGAACATCACACAGGTTGGAAACATCTTTTATGTGCTCTGTTGGGGTGGTATGATCCTCCCCATAAAAATACGGCAACCCTCTTAAGGAAACAACTGGAATGTCATCATGCTGAGTTAGATTCAGTGGGCTGCCTTGGTTAAAGGCAACAAATGGCTAGTTTCTCACTGCTAGAATCATTGTTGCTGGGATGCTCTTAGTAATAATAGGAACAACAATATGTCCTCCAACAGCAGGATGCGACTTAGACCTCCTGAAGTAAACAACTGTCTTCTAAACCTTTTGGATCTCTCTCCCCCTCCTAGGCGGGGATAGCTACAAATACTCAAAAACAGATGAATTACTCCTAGTCTGCACTCTTCTCATGAGCAGTAATGTGCTGGAATTGCTAAACCTGAGCTCAGAGTCGCTAAGTATGCTAAATTTTTCTCTTAAAGACTACAATTTCTACTGCACATACCAAACAGTAGTATGATAACTTTGATTCGAGACTGAAAATAGCTCTTAGTCCCACCGGGCGTGCCAAAAAATATTGTCAAATAAAGTTTGCACCCTTGCTAAGCTATCAACTATAGCAACCTATTGACACATGGGAACACTTCTAGGTTGTGGGTGACCTGGGAATGAAGCGAACCTCCAGATTATGGGTTGGTTCCCCTTTAGATATCTTGGGAAAAACTGAAGAATGATAAAGGAAAAGAGTAAGAAAGATGTACTTGAATCCAAAACCTATCACTAACAGGTGATACACCAAAGATAAACATATGACAATATTGTAGAAAACTCATAGAAAATCTCAATAGAGTTAAACAATCTCACAATACAGAGATTTATGTTTACAAAAAATGAGTCTATGTAAGGCTTCGACTGTTCTAATGCTTAGCATAAAGGAAAACAAGATGTTTTCACATATATAATATGCAAAAGAAAGAGATCACTAACATAAACTAAATTTGCGACATAATATCCTTTGCATTCAGCACTAAAGGAATTTGATCAAATAAAGGGATCACACAAAATTTAATCATGTAACTCACAACCAGCTACTAAACCACAAAGAAAAACTGTGAAGGAAATAACTTTCTATTGAGAAAATAAGGAGTGTTTGTGCTATAGATCTGTAGTATTCATAAAATAATGAGTTACAAAGTTTAAATAGTGTTCTCAGTAGTCTCCTAACTAAGAACTGTCTTACAAAAAGGAAAAAATGCCATATATACAACCAAAGGTCGGCCCCCTGTATTAGGGTTTCCAAAATGAGTCGACCCTAGACACGTCGGCCCTAGAAGTTCCTTGGAACGAAGTCAATGAAGCATTTAATGCACATCCCTTGCTCATGTCAGTGAAAGCTCGTCCCTGGGAATGGCCTTTAGATCTTTACAGCTGTCGTTATTATCTTGCAGCCTTCGAGTCCGCCATTAAGACTTCGTCAGAGTCACCTTGAATGTTCTGCGACAGGGTCATTAATGTCCCCCTACTCCTCGAGCTGTCATCTCCAGTTGCTATAGTGACTCACGGCTACCTCCCCTTCGAGAAGCAGCATCAGATCTATCCATTAGATTCAGGGCCATTGCTGACTGATCACCCCTTTAGCTATCGGCGTAACTTAGGACTGTCAGCGGGACTTCTCACCGAACTGCGGAAGTTAGACCGATGTTCATTTCTGTGGGTAAGGTGATCGCTATCGGCAAGACTCCCTCTTTCGGCAGGACCTCATAGCGAGCTCGATCAATCATACTGATACCACCGAGGCCGTCGGAAAAACACAATTCTGTCGCTGGGATATTATGGCGAAAACTCCACGCTTAGCGAAGGCATCAGTTTCGGAGAGACTCACTACACTCGGCAAGACCTCTTGGTGATGTTGAATCTCTCACCCCGAGCTTCCTTTCATTCGGCAAGACACCAAGGTGTCGATGAGACTCTTTATTGAAGAAAAAACGTCATTCTGAGACCCTATGTCTTTTATCGGTGATACATCTTCAATGTCACCCCAAACGCGATTTATTCTATCGAGCTCTTCTTTCCTTTTGGCAAGACTCTGGTAAGTCGCTGGGACCTTATGGCGATGGCTACAACTCTTGGCGAGGCCCCTCCTTTCTGTCAGCGAGACATTAGCCTATCGTTGAGAAGTCATAGCGGGCAGATGAAGTCATACCGGCATGCCAATCCATTCGGCAAGACATAGGACGGTTGGCAAGACCTCATGGCGAGCATCCAGAGTTATATCGATCTCACAAAAAGCCATCGGCAAGACCCCATCGGGTCGGGGAGACCTTATGGCGAACTTCTCATCTTCTAGAGAAGGCACTCCTTTGCACTGAGTTTTTTCAAAAAATTGGCGGGGGCGAGGTCAAGACGAAACCAGAATTGGGACCGGGGGAGAAAGGGGGAAGCAAAGATAGAAAAAATCCCAGCAAAATCGGGATCGGGACCAAAATAGGGGAAAACCAATAAAAAAGCAGAACCGGAACCGGAACCAAATCCGGACTTAAAACTTTCTTCAAGTTTCAAGTTCAGAATCTGTTCCGATCCCGCCTCCGGCAACATACGAGGAGAAAAGGAAAGAGGAAAAACAAAAAGGGGAACCAAGTGGGAGACATCCCTTGATCAAAATCCAGGAAGAAAAGGAAAGAAGAAAGAGTGGGACTGGGGTTGAAACCGGAACAAAAACAGGAACCGGAACCTTGGAAAAGTTCCAAGTCCAGGTTTCTACTTGGCTCCGGGCCCGCCAGAGAAGGAAAGAAAATGTGCAAGGCAAAAGAAACAAAGAAAGAAAGAAGGGCGGGATCAGAGCAGAATCCGATCCCGGGTAGAACAAAGCGGGGGTGGGGGCAGAAATAAACTTGAAACAAAAACTTTCATCAAGTTTCAAGTTCGCAATCTGACCCGAACCCACCTCCGACGAAGGCAAGGAAGGGAGGAAAAAGGACAAGGAAAAAAAAAAGGGAAAAAACTACCCCATAGTAAAACGCAAGGCCAAAGAAGAGAACAAGACGCAAACGAGCATAGAACCGGAACCGGACTTGGAACTAAAACGGAAACTAGAACTTTCAGAAAAGTTCCAAGTTTGGTTTCGGTCCGGTTTCGTCTCCGACGGAAATAAAGGAAAAAAAAGAGGCCCGACAAAAAGCAGAAAAGGCGGACGCGGGGTCGGAACCGGATCAGAAACAAGAACTGAGAGTTTTGGAAAAGTTCCAAGTTTGGATCTCGACCCAGTTCTACCCATGATAGAACAAGGAAAGAGACAAAAGAAAACAAAACAGAAAAGAGGGAAAGACAAGGAAAAACGAAAAAGAAAACCCACCCTTGAATTGAAGACCTACACGCTGGGCTCAACCCTCTTGGGAGCCACATTTAATCCATGTGCTGAATTGAAACATCATTTCCCCTGCATCTGCACAAGAAGAAAACAAGTTAAAAAAGTGATCCTAATGCAAGTGTTCCTCCATTTGGTCTTCAAGAACCCCTGAAAACATGGGTTACCCTGCCTGATTGAGCCCATAGGTGAAAAATGGGTAACACAACCCCTATATCTTAGGTCTCTCTCTGCCACCTCCTCTCCCTCTCCCAGCCCCTCTCCCTCTCTCAAGTCTCTCCCTCCCACCCTAATTAGAGAACTCTTGCTCTCTCTCTCTCAAGTCTCTCCCTCCCACCCTAACTAGAGAACTCTCTCTCTCTCTCTCTCAGGTCTATCTCCCTCTCTTAAGTCTCTCCCTCCAACCCTAACTAGAGAAATCTCTCTCTCCCTTCTTCTATCTCCCTCTTTGCCTCTCCCTTTCTCTCCCTCTCTCCCTCTCTCTCAGGTCTATCCCTCCCACCCCCTCCCTCTCTCTCAAGTCTATCCCTCCCAACCCCTCCCCTTCTCTCAAGTCTCTCCCTCCTACCCCCTTCTCTCTCTCAAGTCTCTCCCTCCCACCCCATCCCACCCCCTCCCCCTCTCTCAAGTCTCTCCATCCCATGCTAACTAGAGAACACAAACACACACACACTCTCTGGTCTCTCCCTCACACCCCCTCATTCTCTTTCTTTGCATCTCTATCTCTCTATATCTCTCCCACTCCTTATCTGTCCCTCTCCATATCTCAAGTCTCTCCCTCCCAATCTAACTAGAGAACTCTCTCTCTCTCTCTTTCCCCCCTCTCTCCATCTCTACCTCTCTTTAAGCTCTATCCATCCTACCCCCTTCCCCTCTCTCAAATCTCTCCCTCCCACCCTTGTAGATAATTTATCTCTCTCTCTCTCTCTCTCTCTCTCTCTCTCTCTCTCTCTCTCTCTCTCCTCTCTCTCTCTCTCTCTCTCTCTCTCTCTCCCACCCCTCTGTCTCTATCTCTAAGGTCTCTCCATCACCCCCCTCTCTCAGGTCACCTCTCCTCCTACCCCTCCCTCTCTCAAGTCTCTCTCTCTCTCTCCTCCTCCTATCTCTCTCCCATCCCCACCCTTCCTTGCCAAACCCTCACCCTCTACATTTATCTCTCTCCCTACTCCCCTCCTCTTTCTCTCAGAGTCTCTCCTCCCTGCCCCCCTGTCCCTTTGTCAAGTCCTCCTCTCTCCTCCCACTCCACACTCACTCCTATCTCTGCCCTCTACCCCTCTCTCACTCCCTCCTCTCTCTCTCTAAATTATCTCCCTCCTACACCTCTCCTCTCTCAGTCTCCCTCTCTCTCTCACTCCTCAGTCCTTCTATCTCTCCCTCTGCCTTAACCCCTTAAAACCCCTTAGAGCCCTCTACCTCTCTCTCTCTTCAAGAGTCCCTCCCTCCCCCCTTTCCCTCTCTCAAGTCTCTCTCTCTCTCACTCGCTCACTCAATCCTTCTATCTCTCTCCCATCTACCCTTAACCCTTAAACCCTCTACCCTAGCTTGCCAATTTCTTTGAAATTGGAAATGTAGTGGCCTGTTTGAAAAAATGGGGTCTCCCGATGATGTAAATCACCAGGAGACCCCATTTCTCAGACCCATTTTTTCAAAAAGTCCAAGTTAGGTTGCTAATTACACTCAATTTGGAAAGCTAGTGGTCCCTCTACCCTCTATCTCTCTTCGACTCATCCCTCTCTCTTTGTCTCTCTCTCAAGTCTCTACCTCCAACTCCCTCTCCCTCTCTTAGGTCTCTCTCTCTCTCTCACTCCCTCTATCTCTCTCCCCTCTACCCTAAACCCTAAACTCTTAACCCTTAAACCCTAAACACTTAAACTCAAAACCCTTAAACCCTCTAATATTAACCCTCTACCCTCTATCTCTATCGAGTCCCTCCCTCCTACCCCCTCTCCCTCTCTCAAGTCTCTCTCTCTCTCACTCACTCCTATCGCTCTCCCTTCTACCCTTAACCATCTACCCTCTACTCTTAACCCTCTACCCTAGCTTTCCAATTCGGTGAAATTGGGATGTAGTGGCCAATTTGAAAAAATGGTTATGAGAAATGGGGTCTGTCAGTGATTTACATCATTGGGAGACCCCGTTTCTTGGATCCATTTTTTCAAATATGAAAGTTAAGTTTCCAATTTCATCAAATTGCCAAGCTAGTGGGTCCACTAGCTTGCCAATTCGGTGAAATTGGTAATGTAGTGGCCTATTTGAAAAAAATGGGTCTAAGAAATGGGGTCTCCTGGTGATTTACATCACCAGGAGACCCCATTTCTTGGACCCATTTTTTCAAAATAGCCAAGTTAGGTTGCCAATCTCACCGAATTGGCAAGCTAGTGGGCCCTCTACCCTCCACTCTTAACCCTCTACCCTCTATCTCTCTCCCACTCACTCCATCTCTCTTTGTCTCTCTATCTCTTTCAAGTCTCTACCTCCCACTCCCTCTCCATCTCTT
>VDFB02281492.1:556889755-556949711 GCA_007258455.2 Sequoia sempervirens
TAAACATCATCCCTCAACCCTATACTTAAACCCTAAACCCTACATTCAACCTTGTACACTAAACCCTAAACCCCAAACCTCAATCCTAAACCCAATACCCTCAACCCTATACCCAAGATTCTAAACTCTAATCCCTATACCCTATACACTTAGCCCTATACCCTCAACCTTGAACACTATCCCTCAACCCTCGACCCTATACCTTAAACCCTAAACCCTACACCCTCAACCCTCATCTCTATACCCTACACCCTCAACCTTATACCCTAAACCCTAAACATTATCCCTCAACCCTATACTTAAACGAAAAACCCTACACTCTCAAGCCTTAACCCTATACCTTATATCCTTAACCCTACACCCTAAACTGTAATCCCTATACCCTATACACTTAACCTTGTACCCTCAACCCTCAACCCTAAAACTTATACATAAATCCTAAACCTTAAACAATCAACCCTAAACCTAATATCCTCAACCCAATACCCTCAACTATATGCCCAATATCCTAAACCATAATCCATGTACCCTATACATTTAACCTTATACCCTCAACCATATTTAATGTATAGGGTAGAGAGTTTAAGTTTGAGGGTAGAGGATTGAGGGTATAGGGTTGAGGGTCCAATGTATAGGGTAGAGGATGTAGGGGTTGAGGGATTATGGTTTAAGGGTTGACAGTTGAGGGTAGAGGGTAGAGAGTAGATGGTTGAGGGTTTAAGGGTTGAGGGATTAAGGGTTTAGGGTTGAGGGTTTAGGGTTGAGGGTTGAGGGTTTAGGGTTTAGGGTTTACGTTTGAGGGTATATGGTTGAAGGATTAGGGTTGAGGGTCCAATGTATAGGGTAGAGGGTGTAGGGGTTGAGGGTTAAGGGTTTAAGGGTTGAGGGTTGAGGGACTAAGGGATGAGGGTTGAGAATTGAGGGTTGAGGGTTTAATGTATAGGGTAGAGGGTTTAAGGGTTTATGGTTTAAGGGTTGAGGGTAGATGGTTGAGGATATAGGGTTGATGGTCCATTGTATAGGGTTGAGGGTTGAGAATTAAACCATAAACCCTACACCCTCAAACCTCATCCCTATACCCTATACCATAAACCCTAAACATTATCCCTGAACCCTTAACCGTATAATTAAATGCTAAACCCTACATTGAACCTTGTACCCTAAACCTTGAACCCTAAACCCTAAACCCAATACCCTCAACCCTATAACCAATATCCTAAACCCTAATCCCTATACCCTATGCACTTAACCCTACATCTCCAACCTTTTACACTATACCTCAACCCTCAACCCTATACCTTAAACCCTAAACCCTACACCTTCAACCCTCATCCCTATACCCTATACCCTCAACCTTATAACCTAAGCCTTGAACATCATCTCTCAAGCCTGTACTTAAACCCTAAACCCTAAATTCAACCTTGTACACTAAACCCTAAACCCCAAACATCAATCCTAAACACAATACCCTCAACCCTATACCCAATATTCTAAACCCTAATCCCTATACCCTATACACTTAGCCTTATACCCTCAACCTTGAACACTATCCCTCAACCCTCAACCCTATACCTTAAACCCTAAACCCTACACCCTCAACCCTCATCTCTATACCCTACACCCTCAACCTTATACCCTAAACCCTAAACATTATCCCTTGAAACCCTATACTTAAACGAAAAACCCTACACTCTCAACCCTTAAACCTATACCTTATAGCCTTAACCCTACATCCTAAACCTTAATCCCTATTCCCTATACACTTAACCCTATAACCTCAACCATATACCTTAAAAACTAAACCTTACACCCTCAACCCTCATAGGGGGAGAGAGAAAGAGGGGGCATTGGAGAGAGAGAGAGAGAGGTTGGGAGGGGAAAAGGAGATAAAGATAAGTAGAGAGGGAAGGAGAGGTAGAGAGACATGAGAGATAAATAATAGATAAGGAAGGACATATGCAGGGAGAGGTATGGAGGGAGAGAGAGGGAGGTGAGATAGAGAGTAGTAAAGAGAGTGTGGTAGGGAGTGATAGAGGGATATGCGGGTAGAGATGGATAGGTGAGATGGAGAGAAGGAGAGAGAGATAGAGATAAAGGGAAGGAAGGAGGGTGGGTGAGAGAGGGTTGGAAGGGAGAGGTAAAGAGGGATAGGTGAGATAAAGATAAGTAGAGAGAGAATGGTGACATTTAGAGGAGAGAGTTATAGAGAGAGAAAGAGAGAATGGTGAGATAGAGAGAAGAGAGTGAGAGCGAAAGAGGTAGAGAGAGAGTGAGAGAGAGAGGTAGAGGGAGGGAGAGGAGAGGAGAGATAGAGAGTATATAGTGGAAAAAGGTAGGGAGGGAGACATCTAGTGTGTGAGAGAGAGAGGGCTAGGGGAGATAAAGATAATTAGAGAAAGAAGGAGAGCTAGAGAGAGAAGTAGAGAGAGAATAAGGGAGGGAGAGAAGCGAGATAGAGAGGTGTAGAGAGAGTGGTAGGGAGTGATGGATGGAGAGGTAGGTAGAGAGGGATTAGGGAGATAGAGAGTAGAGAGGGAAGGAGAGGGAGATGTATGGAGGGAGAGAGAGGGAGGTGAGAGAGGTGAGATAGAGAGAAATAGAGAGAGTGTGGTAGGGAGTGATGGAGGGATATGCGGGTAGAGAGGGATAGGTGAGCTAGAGAGAAGTAGAGAGAGATAGAGATAGAGGGAAGGAGGGAGGGTGGGAGAGAGAGGGGAGGAAGGGAGAGGTAAAGAGGGATAGGTGAGATAAAGATACGTAGAGAGAGAATGGTGACATATAGAGAAGTAGAGAGTTTCAAAGAGGGAAAAAGAGAATGGTGAGATAGAGAGAGAGTGAGAGAGAAATAGGGTGAGGGAGGAGTGAGAGAGAGAGGTAGAGGGATAGAGAGGATAGATAGAGAGTAGATAGGGGAAAAGGTAGGGAGGGAGACATCTAGTGAGAGAGAGAGAGAGAGAGGGATAGGGGAGATAAAGATAATTAGAGAGGGAAGGAGAGGTAGAGAGGGAGGGAGGGAGAGAAGTGAGATAGAGAGGTTTAGAGAGAGTGTTAGGGGGTGATGGATGGAGAGGTAGGTAAAGATAGATTAGAGAGATAGAGAGTAGAGAGGGAATGAGAGGGAGAGGTATGGATGGAGAGAGTGGGAGTTGAGATAGAGAGTAATAGAGAGAGAGAGTGGCAGGTTGTGATAGATGGAGAGCTAGGTAGAAAGGGAGAGGGAAGATATAGATAAGTAGAGAGGGAGGGAGATGTAGTGAGGGAGAGAAATAGAGAGTGGTGGAAGGAGAGGTAGATAGAGAGAGGGAGAGAGGAGATAAAGATAAGTAGAGAGGGAAGGAGAGGTAGAGAGAGAGGAGAGATAGAGAGAAGTAGAGAGGAAATGAGGGAGGGAGGGAGAGGTAGGGAGGGAGAGAAAGGTGAGATAGAGAGGTGTAGAGAGAGAGTGGTAAGATTTGATGTATGCAGAGGTAGGTAGAGAGAGGGATTGGGAGATAAAGGGTAGATAGGAAAGAAGAGAGGGAGAGAGAAGTATGGAGGGAGAGAGAGGGAGGTGAGAGAGAGGTGAGGTAGAGAGAAATAGAGAGTGGTAGGGAGTGATGGAGGGAGAGGTAGGTAGAGAGAGAGAGCGAGAGAATGAGAGAGAGAGAAGTGAGGTAGAGAGAATTAGAGGGAAAAGGAGAGAGACATAGACAAAGATAGAGACAAAGAGAGAGACAAAGAGACAGAGAGACAAAGAGAGAGAGTTCTTGATATCAAGGGAGAGAGAGTCAGATAAAGGGATGAAGATACTAAGAGAGAGGTCTAGAGTGCAAGGGATAAAAATGAGAGAGATAGAGAGAGAAATAATACAACTTGCTGATTATTTAAATTTGACCTCCTGATTACTGAAATTTGTGAGATCTTCCAAAAACTAGAATTTACATTATAACTCCTAGAGATCCGAAACCACTCTCAAACATCCTAAAACTATATACATGAAATATAACTTAAAGTATAAGAAAGTAAACATCTATATGTAAATTCCAACTTATACTTAAATGTTTATTTCATGTATATAGTTTCCCTGAAAGATAACAAGAAGAAAGAGACAAGAAAAAGAGAAGAAAAAAATTTCAATGTAGACCAAAATGCGAGCGCGTTATAACGTGCTCGCGTTTTGTCAATGCATTCGTAAAACACAAAATCCATGCCAAAACTGAGATATAACGCGTGTGTGCTATGATGAACACACGTTATATCTTGCTTTGGGAATCCCCAAGCCTTGGGATTGGAATTTTCCTTAGAATACCAACCAAAAGGCTTGGAGGGCATTCCCAATGACCATAGACGTGTTTTTGCAAATTCTACAATATTTCACATAATTGGGTTTGTGCTCACCATCGAGATTGCACGTGGTTGAATGTCGAACAAATCCAACACTTGGGTAAGTTAGGTTCTCTCTTAGCTATCCAACAATGTAATTTTTTTTTTCTGACAATGTTAAGCCTTTCATCCATAATTTCTTTTGTTTGTATGTCTCTTTTTTGGTAAAAATCAATGTTTGGTGTTTTTTTCGTTATAAATTAACCGTTTATCGAAATTTCAAATAAATTACATTTTTAGAAACTAGACTCCATTCTATAGTCTTTTTTATAAAAAAATTCAATTAGTTTCCAAAATTTGTAGGGGTAGCACGACCAAAATTCTATTTTTTTAGGAAGTTTCCACTTCAAAAATTAGTAAAAATAAAATATTCATTAAAAAATTATTAGAAAAATCATGCATCAACTACATACTGTTAGCTAACTTCTGACCATAGCGATTTTAAAAATACTAAAAAAAAGTTCACCATACAAGGGTCATACAAGAGTTGCTATGTTATGTTTTTCTGACAAAAACAACACCAATTTGTGTACGTCCCTCGTTTGAACCCCTTAATCTCAACCATTTTAAAAATAAATTAGTAGTTTAGAAAGTACACTCAGAGCACTTCGATCCTTGTTTTTGTTCTATCACAAAATTTTGAGTGTAACTATCCTCAATTTCACGTCCAAGGTCAGTATTTCCTGATTTAAGAAAAAAAGTGGCCACTTAAGTCCCCTTTTTGGGAACCATCTTTGTGCACTTACCCTATGAATTTCACAGAGTTTAACCTGGGTTTGATTGATCAAAATGTGGTGGTTAGGCTTGTTGATATTGCTAATGGCGTAGGGCATTTATACCATTGATTGTTACACCTCAGCCTCCTTCTATAACTTGTGGTTTTTTTATTAATACATGGAGCTACCCCCACCTTGGTAGCACTTACCAACAAAAATAAATAAATAAATAAATAAATAAATATATATATATATATATATATATATTTAATAAATATATTTATATACTATTAATATTATTAGGGTTAAGGGTAAAAGCACAAACCTATGTCACACTTTATAAAGGAATTGACCAACAGTAAAAAAGTTTCTGAACTTCGACCACATAAAAATGGTCTTTATGTTTTGAATTTCAAAAATGATGCGAACTAATGAAATGTAGAAATATTGATGAAGTTTATTCTTGTAACTTTTTAGATTTTTTAAAAATTGTTTTGATTATTTTTTTTATCAATTTAAGAGTAGATTTTGGAATGCTAAAAATTTCAGGAAAAAGTGACCTTCACTTGACGTCAAGAAACAAATAGAAAAAAACTTCATTTTCCCCCTTTTCTTGTTCAAACAGGTAACTTCAATATCTAGTGCATGGAATTTTTTTAAAAAATTTGATACATATTTTTCTCGTAATAGCATTTTAAAGTCAAACTAGTTAGAATTTGATAGTTTTCATTTGATGTCAACTATTGTCTACTTTTTTAATCATTTTCAAAAAAAAAATTATACCCCTTTGAAGAGGATTCTCTCCTCTAGTGCACCATATATATTTTTATTTATTTTTAACATGTTTTACTATTTTTCTTTTAATTTCTAATCAACCTCTTTTTTAGCTTTAACAACCTACTTGCATTATTTAAAAAAATAATAAATTAAAACTAATCAAAATATATAAAAAAAATTACATATTTGGATTCATCACTCCAAGCTCTACAAAAGGGTATTTTTCTTCTTTTTAAAAAAATTATTTTGATTGAAGAAACACTTAGTTGAAGTTGAAAGTTTTAAAAAATTATGAAAAAAGTTGAGTTGGTTGTGAACTAGGATGCCACATAGATAGTTTCAGTAGAAAGGGTTTCGACTAAAACCCTTTGTATCGAAACAATGCATATAAAATAAGCCAATTTCAAAGCGATAAAGGAAAAAATTTAAATTTTTTGGATTCAAGAAAAACATGTTCAGCTGAAACTCTGTGTGCCATGTATAGGCCATGTGGTTTCGGTCGAAACCTATTCAGCCGGAACTTTTCCGGCCGAAAATATGTCGCTCGAAACTATTTAGTTGGTTGAAAGTGTGACACAACTTTGTGCTTTTACCCTTAAATATACTATATCATAGATATATTAAAATATTATAATTAATAAATATATTTATAATAAAATATTTTTTAAATAAAATATAATATTTCATATTATTTATGTTATTAATATATTTTACCCTGGTCTAATATTTCTTATATGTAATATAAATAAAATAAATAAATAAATATCCTTATTATATAATATTAAATATATAATATGCTCAATGATATCAAATTTCCACAATCCATGTTAATTATACTGAATTGATTTCTAGATTCGATTGTGTATTGATGCAAAAAACTATACACAATTGAATTGAGAAATCAATTCAGTATAATATAATATGATAATATAACCATAAAATATTAGATTAAGCTTAAGATAAAATATATAATAGTAATTAGAATAATATCATAATAATTTTGGGGTGGGGCCCTAGTTCGATTGGTTAAAGCATCCTATTGCCAACATCATCGATCATGTAATTTTTTTTTACCAAGTAATCTATATATATAATAATACAATACTAAGAATAAAAATAATATTTTACTAATTATAATATTATAATATTAATATTAATAATAATAGAAAAAATAATTTAATAATAAGAATAATATGATACTTTAATAACATACTTTTTTTAATCAACTTTTGAGCTTAATAGTCTGCCACGGCTGCAAAAAGGGAGTTGTCGTGCAATTTAACTGAGGCCAAGGCCAAGGTTTTTGAGTTTTCATAGGATTTCTGGCGTGAGAGGAGGCATTTTTCCAGATACCTCCAATAGAATAATGGTGACAACACTTCACCTCTACATGCAAAGGAGTTGTCGGAGGTTTTGGAGGCAAACACATATTGGAGGATGGGGTTTGAGGAGGCTGTCCAAGCACAACGAGAGGATTACATAGATTTTCATGCTCCCCATATGGACTTCAATTCCACCTTGCACAAGGATGTTGGGATTGGCGCTCGTTTGGTGGTGTCCTCTAGCCAGAAACCTAGATCTCAACCCTTGCATTGGAATGGGCAGTCTGGCAAGTTTGGTATTTCTAGCGAAGGGATAAACTACCAAAAACCTTCTCTATTACCATCAGATCTACATTGAAGGTAGGTTGCACTCGAGATTCTATTGAATTAGGCCCACTGGGTAAAGGCAATGACCATATGCTAGCTTGGAATCAAGAAAAGACCTTGGGTGGAAATTACATCAAAACGAAGAACAACAAGGATTATCGTGATTGGGGTGGGCTGATCCAAACCATTGGTAAGCTCATTGATCTAATCTTTGGGGATGAAGTAAAAAATGAAATTGTAGAAAATCATGACTTCTTTGCAGAGCACAGGCTAATCTACAGATTAAACCATTTTTGGCCTTGTCTTTTTGGGTTACACAAATGGATCACCAACACATGGCAACCATCACTAAAGGATGGGCTCAAAATATATCCATGTGTGGGGGGTTTTTTTATAGTTGTTTTCGATGATGTGGATGAATGAAACACCATCCTTCACAATATATTGGCTTGGGAGAAACATCTTTTGCTGACCAATCCATGACACCCCGGTTTCAACCCATCCATAGAGGCTTTTAATGTCAAACCCATTTGGCTACGTCTCCCAAATCTCCCACTCCATTTCTGGAGTGATGCATGCTTTGAAGCTATTGGGGTTTCATTGGGAAACCATCTGGTGATTGATGTTGATTCATCAAATTTCATGCACATAACTTATGCCCAAATTTTGGTTGATTTGGATAATTCAAAAGATCTTCCTACAAAAAATACTCTTAGATTGGATGGTCAGAGTTGGGATCAACCATTGGACTATGAAAGAATCCCTTTCCATTTTTGGAGGTGCTTCAGTACCAAAAACTTAGCTTCATGTTGCCCCTATCACAAATCTCTAGAGATTCACACTTTTCCACATGGTGGAAAGATGTTTCCCTAGAGCATTACATGGTGGATTCAAATATCATATGAGTGTTGGGGAAATAGGGGGACTGCTTGGATGCACAATAAAATTCACGAAATGGTCAAAAAAATTCTTCTAATAAGGAGGTTTCCCCTATAGTTTGGGTAATTTTGAAAGAGTAAAATGACTTGATTCATGACTTCCATCAAGCTCAAGGTGGTGGTTTAGTGTTGGAGATTGCACCATTTATGAAGGGTGCATTTGAAGCATTGGATCCATAGAAAACACCAACCATCTATCGAGAACCCTCTAGCGTGGGTGTGGATTCCATATCACCCCCTGCAACACCTAGGCTTCCCTAACAATCTAGAGAAGATAACATTGAAGCTTGAGAGGTGGTGAAAAGGAAAAATTCTAGCAAAGGTATGGCTGCCTTCCATAACATGCATCTGCAATCTCACTCTAAATGCAATGAGAATTATCCCAAAAGTTAAATGAGGAAACCATTCACTACATGCCATCCCTCTTCCATCTTTGTTGCCTCCTTCTTCCATTCCTCAGATGTATCATGTTGCATCCTTGTTTCACCATGTTCTCCAATCCTTGCTTGTCCACTTTGACTTTCTGCAACTCCATTGCTCTCCCTTTCTTCCCGCACCCTTGCCGAGCCTGATTTCTCCCTACACTCGAGTTTTTTCTCCATCATGATTTTGCTTTTCCACCTCTTTATTTGCTTTCCTAGCATCCACCTTGTTCATAATGGGCATCTCAGCATGACCCGACCCCCCCAGCTAATTTGAATTTGGTTGAGGTGATTCAGAGTTACCCATATCCTGAGAGCTATTCTTTCCCTGCTCTTCCATACCCCCACTCTGTTTCTCCACTACATAGTTTCTGTGTGAGACATCTTGCCACCAAGTAGCTGGTTTGTTCCATCTGGGCTTTGCACATTTTGCAGCAAGATGTCAAGTCTGGAAGCATTTCCTATAGTGAAATGGTGCCCCTTCATAATCCAAGGGTTGCACCTAGCATCCTTTGGAGGTTTTAATAGAAACCTCTTCTGGGAGTGTATTTGAAACTTCCATCTCTACCAAAATTCAGGCATAGGTGGAGTGCAAAATATTTGAAGAACCCTCATCGATCATTAAAAATTCCCCTAAAGAATTTCCTATAGCCTCTAAGCAGGACTCAAACCAAAAATGGAGAGGAAAGTTTGGGAATCTCACCCAAAGAGGTACTTTATCAAAAGTCTTTGTTGTAGGGTTGAAGGTTGGATGCCAAGGCTTCAAGGACGGAGCAAATTTGTCCTCCCAACTCTAGAAGTAATCACATAGAATCTTATTTCTATTAGCCACCATTTCAAAAATAACAATAAAATACCCTCTAGCAGCTGGGTAAATTTGAACACAACCATCCACAATGGTTTCCCAGTGTTCAGAAATCCATTTTTGGAGATCATACAGACAAGGCCAAAAACCCCTAAAGCGTCATATCAGTCCTAATTGTGAAAACACTTTCACATTATGCATTACCTCTTCTTCAAGCTCCTTTTGCAGGATAACTGAAGCTTTGCTGGCCTTCACAGTTTCAGTAGCCTTCCCCATCACGTGGAGGTGTGGCTCCAACAGGGATTTAGCCCCCTTGAATGACATTCTTTGACATTCCCCCTAGAGCCCGTCCCATCACATCTTCCACCTCACACTGTGCTTTCTCCTTTTTTTCGCTCAGGTGTCTTCCGCCTAACACTTTGGCCTTCAACCCCGTGACTCTGAGAGCCTCCAGAAAAAAAGAGTTGTTCTAGCCCTATCGCCCGCAGACAGATTCAGTTTCATCTCTTCTCCTATTGTTTAGCAAGTTAATAAATTTTATTTATTTAATTACATCACTAATGTCCCCTTTCCTCCTTAATTGAATAAATTTTATTTATTTAACTATTACTGTCACTTTCTACTATACTTAAATAATTATTTCAATTATTTAATTATTCATTATCCTTTTCTTCCATAAATTAAATAAATTTTATTTATTTAATGACTTGCTAATTTGTCTTTTTCCCCTACTTTTGAACTAAATCATTATTTAATTGAAAAATCAACCTGCCTTCTTCTATAATTTAATAATGTTTTCATTATTTAATTATTCACTTTCCCTCCTAAATTAAATAATTTTATAATTATTTGAATTTCTCCAACAACCTCTTTTTTGTGCTAACCTCTTTATTCATGTTATTCTTATCTCTTTACATCTCATTTAATTTGTAGCCTTGATTGAATTATTTTATAATTTAATCTCAACCATCCATCCTTAACCTATTCCTATCTTTGCCCTAATTTAGCCCTAACCCTATTTCATACTACATCTTTCAATCTTGGCCATTGATTTTCATATCTTATTGGCTTTTAATCCTAGCCCTTCATTTAAATTTGGATTTCTGTAAAAGAGACCTATCATTGTCATTTCAACACACATTTGAAGGCTAACTAGTTCATGCTATTCAAGGAGACAAGCACAATCTTTAATATTTTTCTATCATTGTCATTAGGCCTATTGTTGCATACTCAAAATTTGAGGGAAATCAAGCATATAAAGCTAGATGGAGAAGGACAATGGAGGTGAATCAACCATGGCATAGAGATATTGGCAATATTATTTCATGTTTTTATGTTTCTATGTTGGATTGTGCTTCATTGTTGGTTTAGGGTTTTAGGGTTTTAGTTTTGATGATTTATAATCTTAACCTTGATTTTACCCTATTCTACATTGGTGAACTCGATGTGAATTGAATTTTTGCAGATTTTCCTAATATTATATTATTATTTTGTGCAAAAATTTGGAGACTAACATTTTGTAGCTAGGGTTGGAGACACAAGCCTAGGGTTTGGAAATATTTGATCATATCTCACAAACCGCTGCAGATTTTTTCACAATATTTTTTGGTAGGTTGGGGATGATATCAAGAGCCTTCTATCAAAAAATTAGATTTTTTGGATATGTTTTGAATTATTTATAATTTTTTTATGATTTTTCATCAAAAATTAATTTTGGGAGCAAATCAGCAAACTTTTTGGGTTGTCATATTTTTGGAAAGTTCTCAAAATTATAATAGGGGTTTGTTCTTTATGTTTTTAATTTTGATGAAAAAATAATTAGCAAAAAATTAGATCTTCGAAAATTAGGGTTCTAGAAAGATTTGATTATATCTCACAAACAATTGCAGATTTTTTCACATTTTTTTTTTGTAGGTTGGAAATGATATCAAAATTCTTCAATAAAAAACTCAAATTTTTTGGATCTATTTTGAATTATTTATATTTTTTTTATGATTTTTCAAGAAAAAAAGGGGTTTTTCATTTTATGCCTTTCCATTCCATAGATTAGAGGTTTTTGTGTTACTGATTTTTGATTGGTAGTGTGTGGCTTAGGTTTGGAGGAGACATTTGTCTTTGAAATTGCTAACTTATCTTTTGCAGGGTTCTTTATTTTGTTTCAGATAGGAGCATTTTGATTTTTCCATATCTTTTAGACACACTCATTGGTTTAAAAAGAATACAACTTGCATTCTCATTCATTGGCTTAAAAAGAACCAAAACTTGCATTCACACTCATTAGTCCTAAAAAGAACAACAAATTTGCATTCACATTCATTGGTCTTAAAAAAACAACTTGCATTTCCTCACTCATTGGGTTAAAAAGAACTTGCATTTTTCACTCATTTTGGTTAGAAAGAACAACAATCTTGCATTTCATATTCATTGGTCTAGAAAGAACAACAATCTTGCATTTTCACTCATTGGCTTAAAACTTGAAAAAACAACTTGCATCAAGTGTCTTTGTAATTATAACACATTTCAATTTGGGGATTGAAAAGAACCATTGTTTATCTTGTCTTGTGATCTTGTTCTTGTTTTGAGGTGTGTATGCTCTTCCCTCGCACCTTGAGTGATCTTGGGAATAAAAAGAACTTCTTAACATTTGCATTGTCATACCATACATTGGTTTTCTAAAGGTTAATGAGCTCTTGCTAGTATGAGAAGTACATGTGTATGCTCTCTCCTCGCATCTTTGTATGACCTTGGAGATAAAAAAACATTGTACTTGTCTTGGTTTTTATAACCCTTTAGATAGGGAATATCAATTGAGACACATCCGTACAGAGAATTCATTTGTGCCCCAAAGCAATTTTTCCCTCAGGTCAAGCTATATAAAAGGATTAGATGAAAGTTAAGTCCAAACTGCCATTAGCCTTTGCCATATAGTTCCATTCAAAACGAGGAGGTACCTTTGCATATAAATGCCCCTAGTAGGAGTGGTTAAAGCCTTAAGTGGATTGTTGGATGCTCACGAGGTGGTAAGTCCCTGAGTAGTGACTAAAAGACAAACCGGTTAGAGGGCCACCCTTTATGATTGAGTTTTTATTGGTGTCACTCTTAGTGCAAGGGATGCACATCACACCCTGAAAGTTACTCGCCATATAGACTCCCTTGATATGAGATAAAAATCCTAGGCTTAGCATAAGTTACTTGTTTTACTTGTAACTTTCTAGGGAGAGGGTGATTTGGGTTATCCTTCCATTCCAGGAGGCCCCTATTTGTCCTCTCTCAAAGAAAAGAGTGCAAACACACCCTAGAGGTGTCCCTCCACTTGAGTTGAAAAAGCTTCCAAGTTGTGGGTCCGAGTGTTGTGCCATTGGCCATTGACCTTAGGGTAGGAAAGTGTTTTTTGTGTGTGAATTGTCTTCAATTTGTGTTAGAACCATGGAAATTGAGGTGAATAACCTCTGAACATACACATTACGATCACAAAATTTGGTCACACAATAGTCCAAGACTTGTTTTCAAATTGTTTGTTGTGTTTGGAATCACATTTCACAAAAATCCAAGACAAAAAAAATTGGTTAGATCATTCATTTTATTCCACGCATCAGGTTTCCTTAGTTGCACACACCTTAGGTTAAATCCTAGGTCACTCATTAGTTGCATACACTTTTGCAAACTTTGGACTAAGAGACTTATCAAATTTTTAATTAGAACATTGTCACAAATTTAGATTTCCTTGACCTTGTCTTTTCATCAATCAACCTTTGTCATTTATAGTTGGTCCTTTAAACTCATAAGTCTAGTTTGAGGCCACTTTTTCAATCATCATCACTTTAGTCTTTGTCCTTCTTGAGGTCTTGACAATCAAATTTTCTACATTAGACTATCTTAGTTTGGCTTGTAACCTCTTCTTAGGTTTACAAAAGTGCTTAGACTTCATATCATAACATTTGGTCATACCATACACTCTTCATCATTCATCACATTTGCATACTTTAGTCTTAGTCTTACCATAAATTTTGGATTATAAGTGAAATTATCACATTTCAATTTCGTCTATTGTCACTTGGTGCCTTAATCTTGGTCCAAGTCACATCCTCATTTGGCATTTCTTATGTATTGAAAAACCCCAAAAATATAACATAGTATCCTTGCATTGTCATCCAAAGGTCACAAGTCTTATAGGGTCCTCACTAAGTTTCCTTATCTATCCGAACCATCCCATTATCCATCCTAATCCAAACTCACTACCATGTCTTCAATTTACCTTGATGTTCTATGTAGTTAAATTGAATACCAATTACTTTGCAATGGTCAATACCAACAAGCCATAGACTTAAATAGACAATTCATCAATCCTCCATACCAATTACCCATAGTCTCAAGTCATCCATCCATCTACCCATCTTACCAACAATCCATAAGCTCTAGTCCTCCATCCATCCATCCTCACTATCAAAAGTCACTTAACACAATCCATACCATTGATCCCCAACAAATAACACAATCCATACCATTGATCCCCAACAAACATTCATTAATCATCCTCATCCTAACCTTGACAAGGGAATCCAACCTTCCACTAATTCATTCCAAGAATCCACATACTATCCTAATCCATCATTCACTAATCCATTCCAAGCCTCCACATCCTATCCTAATCCATCATCCACTAATCCATTCCAATCCACTCCATCCCAATCCACAAATCCGCCAAAGAAAAGCACATTTACAGATGATCTCATAAGATACATAAGAGAGAAGGATAAACTCAAACATGAAGAGAAAGCTAGGAAATCCAATCACATTTCTATTCCTACACCATCCAACCATTTGTCACCATCATGCCCTCCATCTTCTACCAATACCCAAAATTATCTTGTTGTTGAAATTAAATTATTGTCATATCAAAATCCTAAATCCATTAAATGAAATCTTAAATCATTTCCCAAAATAAGATTCCATTGCCCAAACTTTTTTATATATTTCAAGAGCATGGTCCAAAGCATAAACTCTAAGGCAAATCAAGATCAAGTTATCCAGAAAACCCCCTCTAGTTGACCATAATATCCATGATAATACAATCTTAGATCAAGATATTAGTCCTTTCCATGACATCCATATTTTGACCACCCCGACCTTTACAGATGAGACAATTGCTTCCACAGGACACATAGATGATCTCCTCTAGAACAAGTGTCTCCTACTCTAGACATATTTGCAAATGATCAAGCTATAGTTGAATTTACAAGACTCTATGGTTATGACCATAAGGAACGTTTCTACATTGACTTGGTAGCACTTATATCATTTGAAGAACCATTAGAATCCAATATTTCACAAAATCAAACCAAATATATCAATTAGAAATCTATCCCACATATCAATGGGGCTAAGACATCTTATCTACTAGGATCATCCACCTTTTTAGAGTAGGATTTCTTGTAGATGAGAAAATTTTGAGTAATGGTTTCCAAATACACAATGATGGGTTTGTATCTTGTTTTCAAAGTAAAAAATACCTCATCACAAATATAATATTTTAGAGCATGCAGTATCAAGGAAGAGGAATAGGCCTACATGAACAAGGAATTCGAGAACCAATACAGTTTTATGAAAATCCTAAACATCAAGGTCTTGGCTATTCTTCAATCAGAAAATCAAACGATGTTAGTGATACCTCCATGATATTAGGGGAAACTTTATCTAATATAAACATCAAAATGGGGGCCATGAGTAGTCCTTTTCATAAGGTTGTTGCCAACACTCCTTCCATCCATATCATAAACCATCATTTCATCATAATTAAAACCATTAATTGGAACCAACAAAAACAAAATTCTTACAAGTCTAAAGTCCAAAATCAAATATCAAAGGTCATTAAATACAAAAATACAAGTGGACAAATAAAGTTACAATGGATTCCAAAAAAAATAGATCAAGTAAAGTAAAGAGTTCAATGCCAATATCCAATCCACAAGTGTAGCCACAAGAAAAAATGTCTCCCACATATAACAAATGTCCAACTCCTTCAAAATGGTCATCACACAAGGCATATAAAAGTGTTGGTTCCAAAAACTATCCCAATCAAAATTCCAAAATCCATCATTCATCGTCCCAAGTTTGGAAAATAAAAATTGCTACATCCAAACATCCAAATAATCCTTTTGCATCTACCATCATCCATCATAATCTAAAATCTTGTCTACATTCCAAAAATTCTACTTCACAAATCCATCGCATCTAGGCAATAACTCTTTATTGGAACTCTATCTTGATGTGCGTATTTCAATAAAGCCAAACCTAGTATCATGAAGGATCATAATGACATCGATTAGTTGTAAGCAAGTGCTATAATCCTGACAAGAAAAATACTTTGTAAAGGTCACTATTAGCATATCATGACACCAACATCTACATCAACACCATCAAAGGATTCAAAACAATCAGTGATCATCCAAAATATCAAGTCCATATAAAAAAATCAAAAAATCATCACCTTGATGAAAACCTGGCAAACATGCATCTTGTGTGACATCAAAAAAAAAGAAAAAGAAAAGAAAAGACAAGATTTTTGTCCAATAGTGAAAACCATTTTTATGGTGCTTTGGATAAGTATCATGATGAAAATATGGCCAATAGGTGTCATGTGTAAGAGCAATTATCTATGTGGACCATTACACTTGGGGGAAAGTTGTCTCATCTCCCATGCCTTTCTCATGACATTTCCATCTTTCCATCTAATCCATATCATTTCCATCCATTTTCCCACCTACCTTGATTTTGATAAGGACTAGGGTACAAACATAAATCATGCTTTGGAAAAACTCTTGACATGTCTATCCTTTGGTCATACACTATCCATTAAATATCATTTCATAGCCTTCATAGCATTATCCAAACCCATATCTCAGAGAAAACAAATTATTCCTATGTGACATAGTCCTTGGAGATCATATGACAATTCTTCCAGCCAATAATCCTCATGTCTCCTATCCTTTACCAAAATTAATCCATTATCCTTCCACACCTAATTTTGGACTTGGTTTTCCCTTGTCATTGGTTTAAGGACTCCAATCCACTTATCCAACATCCCTCCATCATCCCATCTAGTCCTAAGGTTAGTCATTCCAAATGCAACAAGCCTAATCCATACAATCTTACTAGATGCAACCTAGCACATAATCCAAAACATTCCTTGGATTTGTTTCTAGCCTTGTTTCAAACCTTGATCCTTTAGTCACATTATGATCAGTAGGATATGTATTTCCCAGTCCTTATGTTGTTTGAGAATGTGTCCTTCCCATGTCAACATCATCATCATCATAATCATCATCACCTATCAATTAGTTTTTAGCTTGGCTGGGGGCACGATCATGTTTGTCCTTGGATCCCTATGCATGACTAGCTTCATTGTGGGTATCTTTCACATAAATTTTTCATGGTCCTTATAGTGTATCATCCATAACAAAATCCCATTCATGCGCCAATCCATAATAAATCTTTATCATCCTTCTAATAGTTGACATTTTGCATCTTTTGTTTTCTATGTTTGGTCATAATAATGTCCATCCTTATCCATTCTTAATAATTGATCCTATACTTGAATGAGGCAAGTACTTGACTTACATTTTCATTGGATCCTAGACTTGGTATTGGAGGTCAAAACATTCCAAAAATCCAAAAAAATCCAAACATTCCAAAAATCCAAAAAAAATCAAAATATGTCAAAACCCCAAAACATCCAAATAAATTTCAAAAATCCCAAAAATAGAGTCAGTCATGTCAGTCATAGTCTAGTCGAACTATGTTTCCTTTGCATGTATAACATAGGAAAGGCCATCATTCGATGAGCGCTTGAGGCCCTAGGTCGGTCCTTTAGGGTTTTTCAAGTCAGTTATAATCAATTAGACATTGTCATCAAATACAAGTAGTCATCAAAACCTTAAACACGTCATGAATCAAAAAGAAAAACTATCCAACTAGTCTTCAAGTCAAAATAGTCAATTTCCTAAATTAGTTAGACATCAAATCAACATCAAAACAAACAACCATATTATTCAAGTCTTATATAGGGTGTGTCCTTGAAACCAGACATTGTCATTCATCAATCTCTATCATTTGCCTTATATATGTGGTTACATGATAAAAAATAGACTTGATGTCTTATACGACATGTTTCTTCCCCTAAAACCAGGCATTGTCAACCAACCAACCTGTCAATCAATTAGTCAAACAAACATTGGAAAATAAACATTGGTAAATAAACATTGGTAAACAATTTGAACGGTTGCCAATTTTGTTGGTCTAATTTGTCTCATCTTTTCGATTTGTCTTTTGGGTCATGTTACTAGTTACCCCGAGGATGTCCCATGAAGGATTTAGAGGAGCAATGATGTCTCATGAACCGTCTTTTCTTTGAATTTTGTTTGCAGATTGTCTTGGCAAAAAGATTGGGGCAACTTTTCCCTTAGTATGAGTTAGGGAATTCCTTGTTTGTTGACTGTCTATTCTCTTAAGAGGATAACTTTTCACACCTTGTTCTATGTCATATCATGGTGTTTACTGTCCATTTGTCATATTTTTAACACCCAATGATGATTAAATGCAAAGCCTAGCATCTATCAAGAAAAATATCAATCTTTCTTTGTCTCCACTAACTCCATGCTAACATCCATTCCCTCCATGCTAACATTTTCCTCTCGCTAACATTTCTATTCATCAATCCTTTCATTCATCCACTATCAGATTTTCATATCAGAACAATTTTTTAAATTCTTTAAAAATTTGCAAAACTTTTACGAGGGGGCATAGGTCTACCCTGTTTTCCTCTTAGCACATTGAGGCATATTTTTGAACTAAATTTCTTTGACACAACACAACAAATTGCATCGTATCAAAGAGGTGTAAAATGTAGACACTAAAAATTGTCCTTCACCTACAGACACTATTTTTCTATGTCAATTCCCCTTCTTCCTTAAAGTTTCTTTTCAATTATCTTTCCTTGTTTTAATTTTAATTTTCTTGCTTTTTTTGCTTCTTGTTTAATATCATACCCAATTTAAAAACCAAAATTTTATGAGAGGGAGTTGTACCTCTAGAATTCAAAGGAAGATCACTAATCCAACAATGATCACTACAAATATTGTTTCATTTGTACTTGTTCATTGGATGATTTAGGGTCATTTCTTAAGGAAAAACTATAGCAAAAAAATTATTGACCAATTAATTTTTGGCATCTCTACTAAGGATACAAAAATACTAGTGTATCCTTATCATCCAAAAATTAAAAGGTTCCTCCCCTCGAATGGAGGTTGGCAACTTTGTATAAGTGATAGACCTATTGCAACTATTTTTAGATTTGCATTATGGCATTAATTTCATCTCATCTATGGGAGACTTACTTTGGACCATCAACATTGGCTTAATACATAGCCTTACCTGGTAGGGTCAAGGAATTTTTTTCCCAAGTTCACTAGTGAAAATTCATAGGATCCTGATGGTCATATCCAAGCATTCACTATCACTTGTGGAATTTTGGGAGTTTGTGAAGAATCTTTGTTTGTGCAATTGTTTGTAGAAAGACTTATTGGACATGTTGTGGAATGGTTTTAGACTTTGAAAGATGGATGCATTAAAAACTAGGTCAAACTTGAAAGAGAATGTTATCACAATATTTGAACTTGCAATTGATATATACACACTATTATCTCAATTTTCCCAAATTTGTGTGGAAATTGAACCCATAAGGGAGTTCGAGGAACACGTCAACCAATATTGGAAGAAGATTCCTCAAGATGATCAACTGAATGAAAATAATTAGTTGTGTATCTTCGTTGCTAAAGTACAAAAGGTCAATAGTGAGAACTACTAAATATTATGTTGCAAATGTTTTAATTTTATCAAGTTGAGGTTTTTCTTAAGCATGTCAAAAGTTTATGAATGTTTAGTGCAAAATAGAAATGGAATGTTACACCTAATAGTATTACTTTATTAAGTACATTTGTTTTGGTTTCTTGCAAACATAACACATCTACTCTTATTAGATTGTGATCATTAAGTATGTTCATGTAGTAGAAAGTGGATGTGTTCAAAGAACAAACATTAAAATGAGTACAAGACAATGAGGCAAGACTATATTTTGCCAAAGTATACAATTTTATCATCTCAAAATATAAATTTGGTGACATTTTGAAGTTTCATTGTCACAATATATGTAACAAGTATAAGATCCTATACTTTTAAAATGAGGCAAGACTGTGTAAACAATCCTATGTTGATAAACTTTGTCCAGAACAAAAGTGAGCTTGTCCATTATAAGTCCTTGTGATTTACGTACATGTTATTTGCAAAGGGAATTTGCACCACATGATTAATTCTTCCTTGATTTTACTTTCTAGCCACTATTGTTAAAGGGTTCTATTATGGATAGATGTTTGGTCTATATAACTTGCATTTTTTATGACAATATTTTATAATTTTAATTCATTGAATTGAATCCAAACAACACCTCCTTGGTCAAAATTAAAATCCTTGAATGTATCATCTACACCATTGACCAGACTATATTTTATATCAAAATCATTTGCAATTAGCTCAACAATTTTTTTTTATTTTAGTGTGAAAATAACTAGTAATATTGATCCATCTACTTAGTGACCCCTTCATCAATAGGCATAAATTGCAAGCTTGTTAAATTTTTTTAATATGAAACTCTCCCCCAACAAAAGGGGAAGAATATTTTTATTGCATAATTCAACATCTAAATTCATGTGAAATAAAAATGGAAAATTTGAATCATTAGGTGTAAGTCCATAGCAATTTCTACTCAAGTAGAAAATATATTTCTTGGTTTTTTAACAAGTTATGACATGATTTAGAATAAAAATAAAATGTTGCTCAATTTATGTCATGGTTGTCTATAATTGCAAATACTTTATATTATCTATACAAAATATGTATGGAATTGTTTCACTATGTAATTGTTTGTTCAAATATCCTTGTATCGAGAATAGGTTGAGCTTGGTACAAATCACCCCAAAAAACTATATCCAAATTTTTGAATGAAATTTTATGAGTGTCCTTGATTTGAGGAAGCCTACTATATATGTTGTACAACATTTGAGAGTCAATAATTGAAAATGTCTCATCAATAAGAAAAAGTTAGAGTTGCTCATACTTTTTTTCTTAGACTATCCACTTTGTTTGAATCCAAAGGAAGCACTCTTGAATATTTGCATAGTAGTTAGAAAATTAATTTATTATAGAATTTCTTGCATTCTATGCAACTTTTGTAGTGATGCAACAATGAAAATTTTGATTGTGAATGAATCACTACTCTTTTTTTTTGTATAATCACACTAATGTTTTATTAATCATATTTTTTTATAAAAAGGATTGATTTTTTTGGTTCCACATGTGAGGAACAAATACAATGATTTTTTGTTCAAACCTCTAAACCATCACAATGACTGTCATTATTGATATTTTCTCTTTGTTTAACTATTTTTGCAGTTCATGGTTTCAAAACTAGCTTAATTTCAAGTATGGTCCCTCAAAAACCAACTTAATCTTAATAAAATCTATTTTTGTAATTTATATTACTCTTGTCTAGAAAGAAGACATGGATGGGTTGTTTCAAAAATGTGTTGTCTAAATGTTCTTATTTGTTTTAGCTCAATACCAATTTCACACATTTTTTCATGCCAAATTATTTTTATTTCAAAATATATTTCATTTATATTGTTCTTCTCTTCATAACAATAAGCATCAAACTCATTGGAAAAGTCTTAATGCTCCCCCAATTTGCATCACCTTGAGGACAAAAAAAAGCTTCAACTTTGGCAATATGTGCATTATATACAAGAAACATTGAACCCATCTTGGTTAGCCACTTAACAAGTCATCTTCAATACCTTAAATGGAACACATGATGCCATCTTCTCTCTAGAATAGTTTTTAATATCATTGTATTAATTTTATCTAACATAATAGATGATATGTGGCCTAGTCCTTTTTTTATGCTTTTACCTTTAGCATTATAAAATGGTGTGTAATAAATTCCAAGGATAGATTCTCTAGAATTTTTGGGTGTGCTACGTGTTGGAAGTTTGAGTTGTTTGTGATTTGTTTGGGTGTTGTCATTGATGTCAACCCTTTGTATGAAGAGAGTGTTGGAATAATTCCGGAATTGATGATGTCAACCCCTAACATTAGAGTTGTTGGAAGCCTGGAGTTGTTGATATTGATGTCAACACAATGTTGTTGGTGTTGTCATTGATGTCTTACTTTAGTATAGTTGCAGAATTTGTGATAGTTGGATACATGTGCTATAGTTGATGAGAGGTATTGCACATGTGTTGTAGGGATGTTAGTAGTATTGTTGATGCAATTGGTTCACTTGGTTTCCAAGTGTTTTTGAGAAAATTTGAATAAAAGAAAGTTCAATGTGATAGAGTGGTGTTCAGTGTTTTTCTCCGCATTTATTCAAGGTTAAATATATACCTACATGGTTTGGATATGATGATTAGAGGTGTTTAGAGGTTCTATATCTAGAGTTTTAGGTTATGGATCATTCTACAGTAAAAGTTGTGTTTGGAAATATATATGTCTGGTGAATAGGGTGTCTGAGAGAAATGACTTTGCTCCGTGGTGAAGGTTCTCATCTTACGGATCTGGGAATGTGCTTATATTGTTTGTATCTACCTTCCCTTGAAGTTTTAGGCGTTGTGGTGTTCTACAAGGTTATTTGATGAATTGGATGTTTGTGCCAATGTGTCTGGTTGCACAAAATAAAGGTGTTCTTAAGTTTCAGGTGCTTGCAATAGTAGTGGAAAATATTTTAATGTTGTGGAATATTTTGAGATGTTTTGGATTGATGTTGTATGGTCCACGAGATTTTTTTGGACTTGGAGAGGCATGTTTGTGGTCAATTGTTAATGTTAGTGCAAGTTTGGTCGACCTGACATGCTAGCACTAATTGTGGAGGATAATTGTTTGTGGAAGTGTTGAGAAGCGTGTTAGTGTAGATTTGTGTCCCAATTAATTTGTGGCATGGTCTACCTTCACTTCTTTACACCGTAGAAGTGTTTGGTGCCGACCTATTTGATGTTGCATGGTTGAGGTGCATATGTTTCCTAATTAAGACTGGACTAATTGAGATTGTTTTAGGTCACATATGGTATAAATACAAGGTGAGTTGTTGTGTGGATTAAGGTGTGAGTGTGTGTGATACGAAAGATGCAAAAGTGATCAAGTGTGGTGATTTAATGCTTATGACTCCCATATGCAGTGAGTAGAAGGTGTCTACATTTTAGTTTTTAGAATGAGTTGTTTGTGCTTCAGTGGAGATGTACCTTTGACATAAGAGCATATGCATTATTAGCAGTTCAAATTGGCAGTGAGCCAACCCTTCTTCTATCTTCTTTCTTTTGGACAGTGAGTCCTTTAGTAATGAGCCCTTCATTCTTTTGGGAAGTGAGCCTATTCTATTACTATTACTTTATATTGTGATCTAATCCTCACTGTGGTTTTTCCCTTCTTGGGTTTTCCATGTAAATCCGATGTTCTATTATGCATGGTGCTTTGATGTGTTGTTGTTTCTCTTGTTTACTTTCAAGATAAATCTGATTAAGGGTTTAAGGGCTAATAGAGATCTGAATGTTAATGAGGGTTTTGATGTTTTAATATACAACCAATTTACCCCCCCTCTCAGTTGTCCTGTGCATCTAACACTACGTATTTGTCAATGACAAAATGCACATATGATACTTTCAAAATTTTTGAGCCATTTCACTAACTACTCATGTCTTTTAGCATAAATGTTCTCTTTTATAGAGGTGAAGTAATTATGAATACAATTCTTGTTAAGTTAACTGAAGTGAAGGAAATGAGAAAAATATGCACAACTTTGTGACTTAACAATTTCTTGTAGTTCAAAAACATTACCATGCTTCTACATCATTTTCATCAACGCTCGTAGACACTTTTAGATTGTTCCTACACTTTGTTAAAAGTTCATGTCAATGATCAATCTAGTTTTGTTTTGTATGAACTCTCATAATTTGCAACAATATATGCATCAAGAATTAATTATGTGTATTTATTGAAGATGTGGGATGTGTTCCATAAAAGCATTCACTCAAAGATTGGCTAGTCATCTTTTCATTAGAATGTTAGTGTGCAGTAATGTTAATTGTAACATTTTAATATAATCTACTCTATTCATTCTATTGTTTTGCAAGAAAATATCAAATGTTCTTTCCTCTATATATTATTTTCTTTGAAGTTACAAATGAAGGGTTCTTACTCTTTCTTTAATGTCATTGTCAATTGTAGCCAACAATTCCAATATTATTGTTTTGTCCATTGGAGACCCAGGGAAACTAGATTTACAATTTGAAGTCTTGCATTTCTTGTAGATGTATATATGATGATTCATTTGCATATTGACAAGTATGAACCAAGTAGTGAAAAAATAATTAAAATATATTTATCAATTAAGTCTTCAATATTAAAATTAGGTCAGTACCCATAAACAAGAGGGTCTTTCACCCATTACATGAAATGAACATGTTAATTGCCTCTATTATGGAATTTCGTAATAAAGAATTAATCATCAATCTGACCAAACAACTCATGAATTTTACCCATCATTTTTTTCTAAACTTGTTGATTCTATGATTAAAATAATGGATACAAATAACCAGGTACTTTCTAATAATATATTCAATGCTATCATCTTTAATGTTTTTGATGCGATCATGATCCTCCCACATTGTAATTTTCACAATTCCTCACATCAATGCATATAAAATTGTTCAACACTTGTCAATATCAAAAAGAAAATTGAAGGCCCCAATTGACATATCATTGCAAATATATTTTTTCTAGTATTCTTGAAATAGTTTGGAGGGGTATGCTTTTTTATATGATTTGTAGCCCAAAGGTTTTTTCAAAATATTCAATAGCATGTGGAGTATGCACATCCTTTGCACTTTTTTCTTTCAATTCACCTTTACATATGCAAACACAAGCAAAAAAAAATGTAATATGAGTTGCAAAGTCATTTTCTTTGTGTAGTAACTCCCACTATGCCATATTTTGAAAATACTTTTTCTTTCATATCAATTCGTAAAGTAGAACCATAAAATATGTTGGAAAGCTTGTATCTTCTAAAAACTTATCTTGAAATTTTCCTAAAGGTTTTAAGTCTTTAGCTAGTGCAATTTTAATAACAATATCTTCCATATTTTTGACTATTTGAGCTTCGTCAAACCTTGAAATGACAACAATCAAATAAATGGGCTTTGCATCATCTTGTTTAAGTTAGCTTGCACATCTTTCATAATACCTTTATCAAGCCTTTGTTGGAGTTTTATTTTGATTATATGTTTTCCAATAATTGTTGATTATCACATTTTCTTTTATATATAATGATGTTTCTACAAGGCTAGCCTAGCACAACCACGATACATGCAAGTCTAACATTTCTTTATGCATATGTATTTTTGTACTCTAAGTTACATTTTCATTTGATAGCAATTATTGTACTTTCTTCTATCTACCTAAGTGGTGCTTGCTAAATCCTATCAATTTCTATTGAGACATTAATATGATTACACCTAGCAAAATCAATTTTAACTCTCTTATACCCTAGTTATCTATTGAGTTATTCAATAACAGCCATGGAGGCTTGATAATCTTTATGAAGTCAAACCTATGGCAAGATTGCAAAAGCAGTAGTCATCATTGAGGATCATGATTAAAAGGTAAAGCAAATTTTTAGGTCTCAGTCTTGCCAATGCACCTGGTTTCTGAAGTAGGTTCTTCTAGGTGGAAAACAATTGAAAGATGTCATCATTGGACAAGGCATGTTTTTAATTTCAAATTTTCAATGGAGCATAGCTGAAAGCTGTAATCTATTCCGTTTCCTGCTAATTTAACCGAGCATGTTTTCGAATTCAATTTTTCAAATGGAACATAGTTCAAGACCCACGTCATCGGCACCTTCCCCCAGGCTATTAGCACTTCCAAAGATTTACTTGAGACTATAATAACTACTGTAACAACATTTCCAACCCACCAAACAACACCTAGTATCACATTTTGATTTTCAAGTCAAGCATTACAGTCCCCATTTCTCTTTGAAGATGGGATCAGATCACTCTTGTCTACAAACAAGATACTTATGAGGCCTGGTATTGTCCACCAACAATACAATAAAAATAAAGGATGTTATTGCAGTGACAGGCATGGGATTGGGGCAAGAGAAGGGGACTCACAATTTTTAAAGCCCCAGTTAGATTCTACTTAGGGAAATGCAATTCTAGCTAGATCTCTACATCTCTTCTCTCGCTTGGAGTTGTGAATTTGCTATTCTCAAGATAGAAAAATATGCTAGTTATTATCTTCACCTGTCTTTCCTTCTGTTGTTTGAAAGTGATTATTGTCCTCCACTTTGTTTTTCTGCTTATAGGAATCGTCATTCACCTTCCAGTAGGTTTGTTTGGGAGAATATATATCAGTTTCCCTAATATGGATAAGACAGAGTTCTACAAAGGCAATCTTGTTAATCACTTCAATAGTCCATCAACCCTAAGTGCATGGAACTACAGTGGAAAAGATCATATTAAATGGGCAGAGAAAAGAAAATGCATAATTACAATTGTTGACTATCAAAAGCAAGTATTATTTGAAGATTAAAATGGACAAGAATATTTACAATTTGTATGCAGATAGGTGCTTACATGCAGTCATATTAGCATAATCATTTTGAGGATCAGATATAAACTATATTTATGTTGTGATTGGGACTGAAAAATAAAAAATTGCTTCTCATAAATGGGACTTTCATTAGAAGTTGGTAAAAATGGTAGTGGTTACTGGTTAATGCCTTTTGTACACGGTAATGTGTTTACATGTTATGTAATTTTCTTGTAAACGGCCATGTTATGATACATATATGTAAATTTTGTTCATCTGAATGTATATGTAGATATACTGTTGAACATACACAGTATAGGCCTGTTGCATATCATATGATGATACCTGATATGTAAAAATGATATAATTTTTGTTGCTTACTCTATATTCAATACAAAAATAAAGCAAGTTCAAAATGTATTTTGCCACTTGACAATTGTAGTAGGCCTTGATATTAACATTTTGATATGCTGATCAAATTTACAACATTGAAGATATTAACATTTTGAAAGCCACATCAAACAAAATAAGTAACCTTGTATTCTGCTATGTAAATAGCACAAATCAATTTTAGCCAACAATGACTATAAAGCATTTAGAGAGCTATCTTTTACTATTAAATAAGAATGCAAAAATATGTAGACATGAAAACACAAATATATTCTCTCCAACAAACACATTAGCCAATGGTTGCACCATAAATCAAACTCCAAATCAGTCAATATGCTTACAGCATTAAACAATCATGTAGAAGAGTGATGTTGGTACTTGGGAGGCATCTAATCCTAGAAGAATTGAAATGTTCTAGTTATTTGAGTTCAATTGAATTGTAAATACATTTTTCAAGTCAAGAATCAAATAAATATAAATATGGGTGTGTCTAAGCATATTGACAAACATTGAATAAAAAATGTATTCTTTCAAAGGCTTATCTCCTTTTAAGAATTTATTTTGCTACATAAATCATCATTATTTAAAAGTATTTGCTATTGTCTGTTAGACTATGTAAATTATAAAGAACTATTGGACTCAATTTATGTCCATGAGTGAAAATATGCATTGTATCCATTATTAAAATAGGTGATAGAATACTCTATTAAATCAATTCAAAGTTGTAAAGATGTATATTGGAAATGTAGCAATACATGAACTACATAAAAATGGTGATTCCCCATTTATAATAGAATAGTAATTGTCATGTGTACAAGTTTCATTTATTGTATTGAAATGCATTTCTTCTTGTCATCTATAATGCTCCACCAAGATCAAATCTCACAAAGTCATTTATTTTTTGAATATATGTTCATTTCTTAATTATTAGCAAGCACTTATTGCACAAAAATGCACCTACATCAATATAGTGAATATATTTAAGCTTTATGCACAAGTGTTGGTAGATGTCTTTTGACATTAATTATAAGAGTTAATTAATGTGATGTATCAGAAACCCAAATTAACTAAATTCAGAAAAGCCATAAAAAGCATTTTTCTAAGAACTTGATTGCTTTTAATTCTATCAAGATTGTGCATAAATTAATTGTCACAACCATAACGCTACATAAACTCATAAAGCGTGTTGATCTAAACAAACTTAACACTACATAAATTCTAAAAAAAAAAAGTAATTATAATCTACAGAAATAGGAATTAAATTTCAGCAACAAAATAAACCATCACACATTATATATTGAAGAACGAATGCCTTTAATCTATAGAGCTAGTGTTAGTGTTGTGGTGGACACAAGAAAATATAAAATGATATAAAGAAACTAAAATATCCTATGAACTACATTTGACACCTTACATGATTTTATATTGTCATGTGCATACAACATAGACATTATGGGATGGTATCTACAAATCATCATAGGATAGTGGTAAAAACATGACATTAGTCTAAGTCTTGAGGTGCTGTAGATAATGGTGAAAACATGATATGATTTACTATTTTGAAGTCTGTTACATGCAGATTTAATATTTTAGTCTAAAACTTTAAATGGTATTCTACAAGTAAATCAATAAGAATTCTTCCCTGATATGTATTGTTATCAAAATAAGCAGTAGCAGTGTATAAAAGAAACATACCATGAGACCATAAGTGAAAACTTGGATACAGCAAGATGCAAGTTGCCCAAATGTCCACAAAACATCTGTGTGAAGAAGTTGCCATAGCTTCTTGGATTCCAATAACACTGCATCTCACATCTTCTTTGCCCATGACTAATTGCTATTACATAAAATCAATTCTAATCTATTAATGTCATCTACAAGATGACCATTAGTAGCGGTAGGAACCACAGCTAACAAAGGCTGCTGCATTTCAAGTTCCATCTTAAAAGATACATAAAAATACATAAAAAGAAAATTAAACAACCATAAACTAGAGAAAATCTCTGAACTCCAGAGAATTGAATGAAGTTAGCAGCAGGAATACATTATATGGAGAAAAAAGGAAACGGCTAATTCTTCTGAAATCAATTTCAACATGAGAATTTTTAAATGCCTCTTTTAACCTTCCACCTGATCAGCACATCAGCACAGAGACAATGGAAAAATAATAGAATCAGCGAGCTTATCAAATAATTAGTGTGCAAACATCTGCTTATTGAAATATTGGATCACATAAACTTACCTTCCCCTGTTTCTCAATGTGGCTAACTTGCTATGGTGACCGAAGGCTGTCTTTGAAATGTCCTTTCCCTAATCTCTCAGTAGATCATGCATTCTCAAGCACTTTTTCCAAAGTACCTACCCCACTCCATCCAAAGTCATTCCACACTATGATGGCCGAATACTTTTCTCTTCTATAAAGAAACAAGACATACCTAAAAATATATTTCTCTTCCTCATCTACTGCATGAGGAGCTCGCTATAAGAATGCTTTTAATGTCTTTGTGCAAGTGTGTATATAGGGAAAGACGGGGGAAATTCTTTGCAATCCATTATGTGGAAAAAAAAGCAAACGGCTAGCATCAGAAAAAAGTAAACGGTTAGCATGAGAAAAAAGCAAACGTTAGTATCAGGAAAAAGCAATGGCATTTGAAAAAATCAAACAGCTGCACCTCCATCGTTGATTACTTAACTTTATATGTTTGTAACCCTATTCATGTGTTAAATATAATTTGAGTTGTATGCTTTTTTTTCAAATGCCAGCCGTTTGTTTGTTTTTTTCTGATGCCATCCAAAGTTTACCCCTTAAATAAGAAACAATTAATGAAATTCAATTTCTCATAAATTCAATTCCTCCTTGAGAAGAGCTATACTATGGAAGTGGATTAAGGGAGGTGGGTTTAGGTTTTCCTAATGGCTGAGGCTCGATATTCCAACGAAAAAAAAGCAAACGGCTGGCATAGAAAAAAGCAAACAACTCTAATTTTATTTCAACACATGAAAGTAATCAGCGATGGAGATGTGGAAGCAGGCCTGGAATTTGATGGTCTATTTGACCGTTTTTTGCATTTTGGACCGTATATTACAACCTAAAAATTTATTAGACCGTATCATTTGACTTGCTACATTTTTATATAACCGTAAATATGACACTTCAAATTATTATTAAACCATAAAAAATTATTCTAGGCATATATATATATATAATAATGTTTATGATAAAAATATAAATGAGTTTATAATTAGAAATTGGAATAATTCTTTCTAATTTCACTTTATATTAATATATATGATTTATTATAAATATATTTATTAATTCAAAATTTGTTGAGAATATAATTTTTTCAAGATTAAATATAGTTCTTTCTAATTTTTTAAAGATTTTTACATTTTTACTAATAGTTATCATTGCTTTATATTAATATATATGATTTATAATATTTATTATAAAAATATATATTAATTCAAAATCTTTTCAAAATAGAATATAATTGATTTTTAACTTTTTGAATATTTTAACAAGATTTATTTTCTACATAATTTAGAAACTTCTTGTTACAATTAACAATAAATTTAAGATTTAAGATTTATTTCTAATTATCAATATTTTCTAATTTTACAATTTTTTAATATATATATATAGGATATTCTTATGAATAACAACATAGCACAAATTTTCATTGTATTTTCAAAGCATTTATTTTATAGCATTATTTTTTCAACAACATTTATTTTATATCATTTTGTGTACAGTGACTCTTAGCTTTGATTTTCTTCAATAGAGCATTTGATTTTATTGGTGAGCATGTTGAAATTTGTTTTCCTTTATTTTATAGCATTTTGTGTACAGTGACTCTTAGCTTTGATTTTCTTCAATAGAGCATTTGGTTTTATTGGTGAGCATGTTGAAATTTTGTTTGCCTTTTACAAATAATTTATGTTTTTAGATAGATGAATTTAAGATTAAACTATAAAAAATTTTGAACAATAGCGGCTAATTTCACTTTATAGCATTGTTTTTTCAATAACATTTATTTTACAGGTGATTCAGCTTTGATTTATTTTACTTGTGTTTTATTGGTGAGCATGTTGAAATTTTAGATAATGAATTGAATAAAGATTAAACTATTTTTAATTTTATATAATTATTTCTAGATAGGTTTGAAATTGATATTTAAATATGATTTTAGATAGATCAATTTGCCAATTGAACTATTTTTGATTTTAGATAATTATTTCTTGCTAGATTTGATTTGAAATTGATATTTAAATGTGTTTTTATGATATTTACACATATGAAATCAATAAATTAATTTATAGTCAAAATAGTAATACAATTTTACAAATTAGAGAATAAATATATGGAAAAAAGTAAAACAATCATATTGTGCAATATAATTATTCTTAATCTAATACTCTATGCATTGTCAAAATGTAAATTACATATATATAATTATTTAATTATCAATAAAATTTATTATATGCAATTGGATTTACTAATTGAGTGCATGCATAGTTTCTAAAATTTGTAAATTTTCTAACATAATTATTTTATAAAATAATATTTCATAGATTACTAATATATTGATTTTTTAGATATTTTAAATATTTTTTTTGACAGTTAAATTTTTTCATAAAACGTAAAATGACAGGTATTTAAATGAACAAACCGTCACAAAATTTTCATATGACAGGCAAAGGTGGCTGTCAAATTCCAGGCCTGTGTGAAAGGTGCAAGAAGAGAAGGACGTGGCAATTACAGGTGCAGCTGTTTGATTTTTTCAAATGCCATCCATTTGCTTTCTTCTGATGCTAACCGTTTGTTTTTTTTCTCATGCTAGCCGTATGCTTCTTTTTTTCATGCTAGCCGTTTGCTTTTTTCTCCCGACAATGCATTGCAGAGAATTCCCCCTATCTTTTCCTATATATACGCATTTGCACAAAGACATTTAAAACATTCTTATAGTGAGAGAAAAGTATTCAGCCATTATGGTGTGGAATGAGTTCAAATGGAGTGGGGTGGGTAGTTTGGAAAAAGTGCTTGAGAATGCATGATCTGCTGAGAGATTAGGGAAAGGACATTTCAAAGACAGCCTTCGGTCACCACAGCAAATTAGCCACAATGAGAAACAGGGAAAGGTAAGTTTTATACGATCCAATATTTCAATAAGCAGATGTTTGCATGCTAATATTTGATAAGCTGGCTGATTTTATTTATTTTCCATTGTCTCCGTGCTGATCAGGTGGAAGGTTAAAAGAGGCATTTAAAAATTCTCAATGTTGAAATCAATTGTATTACAGAAGAATTAGCCGTTTTCTTTTTTCTCCAGAGCATTCCTGCTGCTAATTTCATTCAATTATCTGGAGTTCAGAGATTTTCTCAGGTTATGGTTGTTTAATGTTCTTTTTATGTATCTTTTAAAATGGAACCTGAAGTGCAGCAGCCTTTGTTAGCTGTGGCTCCTACCGCTACTAATGGTCATCTTGTAGATGACATTAATAGATTGGAATTGATTTTATGTAATACCAATCAGTCATAGGCAAAGAAGATGTGAGATGCAGTGTTATTGGAATCCAAGAAGCTATGCCAACTTGTCCGCACAGATGTTTTGTGAACATTTGGGCAACTTGCAACTTTCTGCATCCTCATACAGGGATCCAAGTTTTCGCTTGTGGTCTCATGGTGTGTTTCCTATATACACTGCTATTCACAAGTAGTTATGGTGAAAACATGTTTAATGTTGTAAGCATATTGACTGATTTGGAGTTTGATTTATGGTGAGCCATTGGGTAATGTGCTTGTTGGAGAGAATATATTTGTGTTTTCATTCTAATTTAATAGTAAAAGATAGCTCTCTAAATGCTTTATAGTCATTGTTGGCTAAAATTGATTTGTGCTATATTTATATAGCAGAATACAAGGTTACTTATTATTTTCTTTGATGTGGATTTCAAATATCTTCAATGTTGTAAATTTGGCCAGCATGTCAAAATGTTAATATCAAGGTCTACTAGAACTGTACTCCTCCTCTTTCTGCTTCTGCTGGTATGATGATAAATCTGTTTTTGGAGTTATATAATATCAGATTTATTATTTATATTGTTCTTAATGTACAGATGCATGTTTTTTCATTTTTTCTGTTTTGGCATTCAACTTGCTTTGTTAATATTCTGATATATGGTAGATTTTATTAATGGCTGCAACTGGCTTGTTTAATAGCACACAATTTATTATTTGGATGTTGGTTCATCTATTTGGTTGTTTTTTTCTCTATTTTCGAGATTCTATTTGTGTTTACATACAGAATGATTTTAGGAACACCTGGCAAGGCACATATTGACTGCAGTATTCTGAATGCAAGTAGTTTCAATCTCTTGGAGGAAATTATATTGACTTTATTCTGGGATACACTGACTCATTGTGTTTCCCTTTCTGAAATTGTTTGAACTTTGGATATAGTTTTTTTTTATCAAATATGAGATTAAAAAGCATTGTTATGAATTCTGTCCTTTAATTTTTCAGTTTTCTTACATGTTTTATTGATTTAGGGTTTCAATATTTTGATGGCAAGAGAAACAATTGTTGGCAGAAAGAGGTTATGAGCGTTATAATAGTTAGAGGTATGCCTGTCTGAAATCAAAGATATGAGTTACAACTTTTTATAATTAGCGAGAAATTAGTATTTTTAGTGTAAACAACTGAATGGTGTATTATGAACTATGATATGTAATTTGAGAGTAAACATTTTTCCAGTATTTTATGGATTAATTTTATCCATAATTATGTGCAGTTATATTGTCAGATTTGTAGGTATTGTAATTTTTAGATATAGCAACAGGAAAGAGTATTGATTTTACTTTAATCAATGTTGAAAATGAGAAGTCCACCAGGCTTGGTGGAGTGGTAAGGTCCAGATTGATTCCTAGGGTTCAAAAGCAGTTGGACAAGTCCCCAGTGTTAAATTGGTTATGTTAATGGAGGCCATTTGCACTTGTCTCCTTGAGCATGTTGCTAGATGGAAGTGGGTCAGTTTGTGGAGCAGTTTGCCTCCACAACAGAACAAGATCCAGTTAGACTCCAATATCTTAGATAAAGGGGTTCAAAATCAGAAATCGAAAATGATCTAACATTCTAAAATTTGAATGAGAGGACAAGGCAAATAAAAATACCATCCAAGATAGAAAATAATAGTAGCAGCATGACAATAAAGGTCATTGTTTTAGAACACAGAAAATAGACAATGAGTTAAACCACATAAACAGTCAAAGTATGACATTGCCATGAGACTTAGGTGGTGCTAGTTAAAAATAGGCTGATCTTTTGTCTTGTTTCAACTGTCCCTCCCTTATCTTTTCTAAATATTAGGTGATATGAGGGCTTTGTGACCTTAGCAAGGCTACCTTTCGTCTATTAAGGTTTTCTGAAACTTTGATTTGTTTTGCCTTAGTTGGACAGATGGTGTCAATAGTCTAGATTAAAAATTGTCAGAACAAAAGTTTCTTTTCTCTTCAATCTTCCTGACTTATTTTTGGAATGGGTCAACTACCAAGTGACATTGAAACTAGATCTCTTGGATCCTTTTTATAGGAGCGTTGATGACCTTATACTCCCGACATAGCATCTAAAAAGGTTGATCCTATTTTCGGATGTGGAATAGGTCTTGTTGAGAAGCTAAATTTTGTAGTTGTAGATGTTGGTTTTGGTTGATTTATTGTCAAGATGCTAAACTCATGAAGAGCTATATTCACTTTTTCTTCAAATTGTTCCAAAAAAACAGATGTTTTCATAGAAGGGGGTTATAGCCTGAAAATTAATCATATGTGATTAAGTTGCTTGGATCACTAAATTTTTTTGGGTTGCTGACTTGTTTAATGTGGGTGGAGGAAGAGAATAGTTAAAAGAAGTTGGGCAGTGAGTAGATTAATTGGGTTGTTTCATATAGAACCTCTCATAGCAAGAGCAAAAATCCTAATATACCCTACAAAAAGAACTTAAAAAACCAACTTGTGATATAAGAGGGATTTGCTGCACATGGGTCTCTCCTTTCTCGAGAGATCACCAGGGAATGAACTACCCTTATACACCTCAGAATAATAAAACGATAAAGAGCTAAAACCTAGTTACACTTCAAGGAAAATAATAAAAAATCCTGAGAGAGCTAGATCAAAGGATTCTTGTCCCAAAAGAGGGAGCTTTTGGCCAGAAGACGTCAGTGCAGTTCTAGGATGCTAGCGCGGTGCGCTCTCGTCTGAACGATACGTTGGCGTCCTGAGCAACAGAGAGCTCAGGAACTTGACGGACATAAACAAATCCTACTTACAGACTTAGGAGTAATCTATACAGGACTATTTAGCTAACCAAAAAACTAAATATTGAAGGAAATACCACAGTGCTTGGAGAAAGCTTACCCTTTTTCCGGACACTCAAGTCTTCACTCCAAGCTCCTTTTCATGACCTACACACAAAAGATCAAGAAGAAGGTTGTTGGGTGGCTGTATAGGGGCATGCCTTAGTTAGACCCCATTTTGGTGTTCCCACCTCCACGGACAGCCAAGTTGGAAAGGAATGCTAAAGTAGTAAATAAAGTGTGTGGTGAAAGCAATACCTGCTCGGGGGTAGAACCTACACCACGATAAGCATGTGGTGAAAGCAATACCCGCTCGGGAGTAGAACCCGCACCATGAAAAAAAAGACAAATATGTGTAAAAGGAAAGTGGGAGAGGAAGAGAGAGCATTACCCACGGGCTAAGGCCCTCTTTGGAGCACACGGATGCATCGCTGAGTGCTTGCTTGAGAGCTGCTACTGCTGCTAGGGGGACCTCAGTCTAGCATGGCTTCCCCTATGAATGCACCGCTATCAAAGGAGAAGGAGTCTCAAAGTTGTAGCAAAATAGAAAGAGAGCTAGTGTGATGTCTTCCAACCTCCAAATGAGAGGTAGAAGGAGGTTTTTATGCTTGCAAGGGCGGAAAAGAGTCGTTACTTTCAGAGTGTAACCTCCAAAACACGTGTCTCAAGGGTTAACCTTCCAGATTTCGCATTTTGAACTCAAGAAATAGACAGGACGCTAGCACGCCACGTAGATGTCTGCGCACTGCACATTCATCCAAGACCTATATTCTCAAAAAATGTGTCGCCAAGCTTCTGTTGCTCAGCCACTTGTCCACATGGAATCAGAATCATGAAATTCCGACCCATGGGATTTTGTCATTAATGTCTTAGGGTGCCATAAATGCTAAGCATAAATGTGAAAATATGGAATTGCCCCTAGGTGCAATTCTAGGATATTACATTTTGCCCCCACTTTAGTGGGCTCGATTTTGAAAAAAATCAGCCTCACTAAAGTAGAAAAGAAAAAATTTCACCTAAATTTTTGAATTCTATGAATTTGTGTGCCAATAGAGAGAGACCATAGTGGCTACCGCAGTTGAGCTAACTGGAACTGAAGGTGCCCCCAACGTCCGAGCTCAATAAACAACATCCGAGTGGTCACCAAAAACTATTGAAGGTCCTAACCTACAAAACTCAAATTTTAGGTCAGCCTTGAAAAATCAGAAGAAAGCTACCACAGAGAGAGGAATCATCAAGAAAAGTCGTTGATTCGGAAGTAAAAATATGATCAAGAGACGACCTTATTCCCCCTCTTAAGTTTTCCCCTAGCTTAGTGGGGCAAATTCAGGAGAAACCGGGAAGCCACAAGTCTTAGGAAAAATAGGCCCTAGGGGGCCTATATATACCTAGGTGGGCCCCTAGAAGGGTCATTTTCACTATTCACCATGAGCAAATTGTTGAATTTTGTGAGAGAAAAGTCAGCAAAATGCCTAGCAGGAGAGAGTATGAGGAGCCGAGGCTGGAGCAACTACGTCGGACAATCACCGAGGGTCATGAGGTGGACTAGGTAGGCCACAAACTCTCGTTCTTTGTGATTTTTTATGCATTTTTAAAGATTTTTCAGCCAGCGAGGTGCGCAGGTGTCTTTTTCGTGCGCCTGTGCCCAAAAATCATGCTATAGTCTGAAGTAATCACTTTAGTCTCCTGTGCGCGTTGTCGTCTCCAAGGCGACCATGGTGGTAGGGAGACATATGCGCGGTGCGCATAGGTCTTAGTTATTTTCTCTTACTTTTGATGTAAAATGTTGATGTTCTAATTCAAAATTTTTGTTACTTTTTGGTAGGAGTACCCGGAGATTCAGGAGCATCATGAAGGGAAAGCATTCCAGCTGGTTCGCGAGCAGAGGACCACCTATTTGAGGACGAGGTCACTCTCATAGAGCGCGTCGGTCTCTGGCATGGTGTTCACCATGCCAAAGATGAGATATCATGAGCGGATGCTGACAACCCTCATGGAGCGGTGGGATGCCACTTCGTCATCATTCCAACTACCATGTGGAGAGATGACCATTACTCTCGAGGATGTCTATCAGATCCTTGGGCTACCCATTTTTGGATGGCGGGTGGCCCTTGACGACACACAATCATCACGGGAGGGATCAGAGGGCATCTGCTACCTACAGCGAGATCATTTTTTGATTGGGCCTAGGGATTTTGTTATTGTACCCTACTACTGGGTCAGGTCATGTGGCAACATGTCGACCACAAACTATACTGGTAGATGTGCCCACTTATACCAAGGCCCATAGGAGCACGACGAGGGTTGGGGACCACCCTCATCCCACTATTACAGATATCGTCCCTTCCAATGATGATGAGCCTGACCATAATCTACCGCTCATATCGACGGTGGATAATGTTGGTGTGTCAATAGACTTCACACGGTGGTGGGAGAGGCATCGTCCTGCTCCTATGTTCGGTGAGGGTGCTCTGAGAGGGGACCCTGGTCCACAGGGGGACTTATCAACCCCGCCACCGCAGGATAGGAGGAGAGGCCGATAGCAAGCCGGGGAGGAGGAGGAGGAGGCAGCGCCATCAAGGCTAAAGCGACAGAGGAGGTCAGATCCACCACTGGCTACCCTTGTCTCTTCAACACCACCATCTTCTACTGCGGTTGCATCACTTGTGGCACCAAGAGCGACCACCGAGGCCGGCAGTGCAGGTCCTAGTACCGATCCTCACCCTAACCCGACATGGTAGTCGGGGGATCTAGGTATACATGATTCATTGTTTTATGTTTTGTGCTTTCAGTTTGATGATATATGTATATTATATATGCCATGTGATACTAATGTGTTTTCCTTCTTTATGGTTGTAGAGGACACACAGGGATGGACTGGGCTCATAGCTCAGTGTATTTCAGAGGTTGCACCTATTGTACAGATTTAGGGATTAGTCCTCGAGGTGTATTGGCTAGTGTTTGTGAGACGTCATGCCCCTATCTTTGAGTCGGTTGCATGCCTACAGACTGCATACGAGGAGCAGGGTGTAGAGATCATTCAACTCACTACAAAGTTGATGATTGTGCATGGGCAACGCAACTAGCTATTGGGGGAGTTGCGGATGGTGCTCGCCGAGTGAGACATGACAGTGAGGAGGGTTGATGTCGTTGAGTAGGCACATGACACCCTTCAGAGCTGTCTTGATGACCTCGACGGGTAGTTGGCGACTATGATCTCGACAGATGTTCAACGACTACGTGATCAGTTGCGGCAAGCAGAGTTGACAATATCTTCCTTACAAGGGGAGATCAGAGGGATGTGAGTAGCGTTGTCTGCATCATGCTCTCATCGTTTGCACTCGATGACCATCATTCAGCCCCTCCCACGGCTTCTAGAGCATCCGCTAGAGCCAGAGGGCTCTGGGAGCCACGCGCCGTAGTGATCAAGGGCTCATCATCAGTTTTTGTGCGTACCATTTTGTAGCGAGATGCATATACATTCATATATACTTGTAGATCTTTCTGTATAGACATATATTCAACAGCCACTCATTTTTTGTAGTAGTGGCCCGATACATGTACATGACATTGGATGTATACATTGTGTATATATATATATATTAATACATCAATTCTAATTTCATGGCATTTTTTATCTAGATGTGTATGTTCTTTATTCATTTCTCACATGTTTATGCTATGGATGTTATGTTTTCATGTGGATGTATGCTTACATTAGATGCTAATATGATTTAATAAACACACATGATTGCATGTTAATTAAATACAATGATGATCTAATACACACACACATGCATGTGGTCATTCATAACACAAAAAAATCTCATAATGTGTTAAAGAACAATGTCAACATATGTAGTACTACTACTCTTTTTCGTAGAGAGAGCACCACATAGGTGACACATAAGACACTACACAGTAACGACGAAGATGCATTGCGTTAACAGGTTCCTTTAAAGGTGTTTCGTCCATAGATGATAACCCATAGGCGCTTGAGCCATATACGTAAATCACAAAGTAAGGGCCTAACTAGTTAGGCCTGAAATTTCCCTTTTGGTCGAGCAGTGCATTTACATTTCTTTAGTTTTCACAAAGAACCAAATCTCCTATTTTAAAGGTTCTAGGAAGCACACTTTGATTGTATTGTCTAGATAACCACCATTGATAAGCTTTAAGATGTTCGAGGGCTCGTAAACGGCGTTCATCGAGCATCTCCAACTGATGCAAATGGTTAACTTGATAGGTGTCATTATCAATTAGCCCTTTAAGGGAAACTTGTAGAGACAAAATTTTCAGCTCCAAAGGCATGATAGCTTTGGCACCATACACGAGGTTATAGGGCGTTGTTCCCATAGCCGTATGAACATTCGTGCAATAGGCCCATAAATCATATGTCAGTTGAATATGCCAATCTTTACCATGTCTATTAACTATTTTATGGAGAATAAGTTCAAAATTTTTATTTGACGCGTCCACTTGACCATTAGATTGTGGATAGTATGGCATGGAGAACCTATGCTAGATGTGAAATTTCTCGAGGAACTGCTTCACTTCCTTGTTCTTAAATGGTGTACCATTTTCAGAAACAAGTGTAGCGGGCAATCCGAATCGAGAAATGATGTTGTTCATAAGGAAGCTATAGATAGCTTCCACATTCGTGGATCAGAGTGGGATAGCCTTGACCCACTTTGTGAAGTAATCTGTAGTGGTAATGATAATGGTATGTCCCTTGGAAGAGGGGGGTGATATCTTTCCAATAATATCCAACCCCCACTTAGCGAACGACCAAGGGGAAGTTTGGTTTTGTAACTCTTGGGCAAACACATGAATGAGTCGACTGTGTTGCTAACATTGAGGGCACTTTTTGACAAAGTCAAAGGAATCTTGTTCCATTGTTTTCCAATAGTATCCCATGTGTATCAATCTTCGCGCCAAGGATTTACCACCAAAATGTCCACCTCTAGAGCCCGCATGGGCTTCCTTAAGGGCAAGGGGTATCTTTGCTTTAGTAAGACATCTAAGAAGCAGGCCATTATAATCCTTCCTATAAAGATGTCAGACAAGATGATGTAATGAACTGAAAGCTTTCTTATACGAATGCGGTCATTTTTTGTCACATAATCAAGGAAGTTCTCAGTCTTTAGATAGTTATAAATATCAGAAAACCATTCCCCAAAGTCCACATGGGAACCTTCCTTGCCAGGATCACAAATGTTAATTTCTTTTGTAGTAGGTGGATTGTTCTCCTAAGTGTAGGAAGGAGTGATCTCCTGAACAGGGTCATACTTTTCTCCTCTACGGGAGTATTATCCGCCTTTGTGTTAGAGGCGTGTGGAAGGTCCACGCAAGAGGGATCTACCTTATATTCCGCAATGAAGAACTCAAAAAAGTTCAGGAAACCCCAATCATCTCCGAGGAAAACATTCATTTGAGAAGTCGACAAGGGAGATTTAGGATCTTCTGCCTTAGGCGGTTCTTCATTTCCAACACTAGCCTTGGGGACAACTTCCATAGAGGGTATCGATGAAGAACATGCCATAGCATTAGTAGTCAAGGAAGGAATATAATTCTTGAGGGTAGATATAGTTGAAGCATGATCGGTGACAACCAATTCACAGAGGCGAACGCCTTCTAAATCCGCTTTGACTATAACTACCTGATTATTTGTAATGAATTTCAAGGAATGGTGTAAAGTAGAAGTTACTACACCCATAGCATGGATCCAAGGTCTCCCTATGAGGAGGTTGTATGGTAAGGGGTCGGGCATCACATAGACCAACGTAGGTAAGGTAATGTGGCCTAGCTGCAAAGGTAGTATTATTGTACCCAGAGCTTAGTGGCCAATGTTATCAAATCCACAAATGTACAAGGAGGAAGCTGCTAAGGAAGATGAATCAACTTTAATCTTAGGTAGTAGGTCCATACTGCAAACGTTGAGAGCCAAACCGGTGTCAATGAGGGTATTCCTAATACCGATATTGTTGACATTGACTATAATCATCAAAGGCTCTGCTTGTTTTTGCACGTCCAGAGGCGGGAGTTCTTGCGGGTGGAACATGATATTCAATGAATCCGCGTGAATATGAGCCAACAATGCATTGACATCCATGGTCCTAGCGGAGGCAGGCAAGAGAATATTTTGTAAGGCTTCTTGAAGCATCTCTTGATAAACCAAAGTGGTTTGAAGCAAATCCCAAAGCGAGATCTTAGCTGGAGTAACATGAAGCTGCTCGACAAGATGATAATCACCTGGTGCTTTGATCACAGGCTTAGGTGTTGTAGGAAGGTTTAGTTGAGAAGGTGGCAAAGAAACAGGTTGTGAAGTAGGCACAGAGGGTTGTTGATCCAAGTTCTATTTATTACTCCTCATAGGATATGTGTGTCCAATAGTATTGTAAGATGTAGAGTCTGTAGCTTTCACGAACATTGAATACAAGTTTGGTGAATCACTACGAAATGAGATTCCATAGACGGAAGAGTCGGTTGGGGTTACGTAGATGACGGGTTTGTTAGGACTCAAAGGAGCCACTAAGAGCACCACCACATTTACCAATCCCTCAGCCTATTAGGAGGAGACTTGTTCGAGAGATTTGCAGATAGGGGAGAGTGCTTCTAAGAAATCATCTAGAGCATCCTCCAGCATATTGAAATATTCCTCACAAAATCCATTATCATAAACATGCAACATCGCAAAGAAAGTTTCGACGTTCCCCTCAGGTTCATCAAAATGTGATATAAGAGGGATTCATTGCACATAGGTCTCTCCTTTCTCGAGAGATCACTAGGGAACAAACTACCCTTATACACCTCAGAATAATAAAATGATAAAGAGCTAAAACCCAGTTACACTTCAAGGAAAATAATCAAAAATCCTTAGAGAGTTGGATCAAATGATTCTTGTCCCAGAAGAGGAAGCTTTCGGCTAGAAGACATCAACACAGTTCTAGGATGCCAATGCGACGCGTTGTCATCTAAAAGACGTGTTGGTTTCCTGAGCAACAGAGAGCTCAGGAACTCAACTGACAGAAACAAATCCTACTTACAGACTCAGGAGTAATCTATACAGGACTATTTAGCTAACCAAAAAACTAAATATTGAAGGAAATACCATGGTGCTTGGAGAAAGCTTACCCTTTTTCCAGATGCTCAAGTCTTCACTCCAAGCTCCTTTTCATGACCTACACACAAAAGATAAAGAAGAAGGTTGTTGGGTGGCTGTATAGGGGCCTACCTCAGTTAGACCCTATTTTAGTGTTCCCACCTCCATGGACAACCAAGTTGGAAAGGAATGCTAAAGTAGTAAATAAAGCGTGTGGTGAAATAAATACCTACTTGGGGGTAGAACCCACACCATAATAAGCGTGTGGTGAAAGAAATACCCACTCGGGAGTAGAACCTGCACCATGATAAGCGTGTGGTGATAGCAATACCTGCTCGGGAGTAGAACTTGCACCACAAAAATTTAGAAAAATACATGTAAAAGGAAAGTGGGAGAGGAAGAGAGAGCGTTACCCAAGGGCAAAGGCCCTCTTTGGAGCACACAGATGCACTGTTGAGTGCTTGCTTGAGAGTTGTTGCTGCTGCTAGGGGGACCTCAGTCCAGCATGGCTTCACCCGTGAATGCACTGCTATCAAAGGAGAAGGAGTCTCAAAATTGTAGCAGAACAAAAAGAGAGCTAGTGTGATGTCTTCCAACCTCCAAATGAGAGGTAGAAGGAGGTTTTTATGCTTGCAAGGGCGGAAAAGAGCCGTTACTTTCAGAGTGTAGTTGCTTGGACACATGTCTCAAGGGTTAACCTTCCAGATTATGTGTTTTGAACTTAGGAAACAGACAGGACACTAGCGTTCCGCATAGACGTCTGCATGTCGTGCATTCATCCAAGACCTATATTCTCAGAAAATGAATCACCAAGCTTATGTTGCTCAGCCACTTGTCCACATGGAATCAGAATCATGAAATTATGACCCATGGGATTTTGTCATTAATGTCTTAGTGTGCCATAAATGCTAGGCATAAATGTGAAAATATGGAATTGCCCCTAGGTGCAATTTTGTGATATTACACAACTCCATTGAATTTTATGGATGATGTCTAAGTATTTGATTCTATCTTTCTCTAGCAACTTGCAAGCATAAAGCTAAGCAGTAAGCAACAACCTTGATAATTGCCATTGTAATTACCCAAACTATGGCACAAGCATCTTATTCTCCTATGTCAGCTAAACTGAGTCTGCCCTTGAAGGTTTAATTAGATCTTTTGCCTTAGTTCTCAGCATTCAGTTCAAATCTTAGCCAATAAATCATGCAAGAAATAAAAAAAGGAGCTTACTTTTTTGCAGATCCTATGGGAAAAAGTAGGCAATTCTGTGATGATGAAAAATGCATAACTTGCACTTTTTCCCTATGTTTTGGACTCCCTTTTTACTTATGTGTCCCTAATGCAACGAATCATGCAAAAATGTGGCATTCTTATGTGGAAGTTGAAAAATAACCTAATCCTAACTTGATTTCATATTCACGCATTCCAAGGTTTGTCCTCTATTTTATAGTTTTCTATGATATGTGGTATATGAAAGTGAGATAGTGGAACAAAGTGATCATAAACCATACCATAGTAAATATCAAACAAAATATACTAAGTTGTGTATGTTGTCATGTCCTTATAATTTCTTGCACACCTAGCCAACTCAGAAAGGTGTTTTTAAACACCATTATTTAATAATATGCAAATATTAAATAAATAGTGTTAAAATTAAATATTGGAATAATAAATAAATAAGTGAAATTAAATGTGGCTTTTAAATATCTTCAATGTTGTAAATTTAGTCAACATGTCAAAATGTTAATATCAAGGTCTACTACAATTGTCAAGTGGCAAAATACTTTTTGAACTTGCTTTACTTTGAAAATAACACAAGCCATTTTCCCTACAACCTATTGCAACACAAATAACAATGTCAAGCTAGTGATAGTTGGTTTCCAAACACTATGATAATTGCAATCCATAATATATTAACATCAATGATAAAAAAAACATACTTATCTACCTAGAGCCTTGTTCCATTTAAAAGCTTCAATACATAATCAACAACGTATTTGTGCAAAGGAAGTGATAGTTTCTTTTTTTGGAGTTGCAAGAATGTTAGATGGGCTAAAAATCATATAAAAAAAATACCCCTCAAAACTATTTCAATAATACTAGAAAAAAATATATTTGCAATGATATGTCAGTTAGGGCCTTCAATTTTCTTTTTGATATTGATAAGTGTTGAACAATTTCAAATGCCTTTATGTGACGAATTGTGAAAATTACAAAGTGGAAGGATCGTGATCACATCAAAAACATTAAAGATGATAGCATTGATTATATTATTAGAAAGTACCTTGTCATTTGTATCCATTATTTTAATCATAGAATCAATGAATTTAGAAAAAAATGATGGTTAAAATTCATGAGTTGTTTGGTTAGATTGATGATTCTTTATTACAAAATTCCATAATAGAGGCAATGAACATGTTCATTTCATGTAATGGGTGAAAGACCCTCTTGTTTATGGGTACCGACCTAATTTTAATATTAAAGACTTCATTGATAAACATATTTTAATTATTTTTTCATTACTTGGTTCATACTTGTCAATATGCAAATGAATAATCATATAGACACCTACAAGAAATACAAGACTTCAAATTGTTGCAAATTATGAGAGTTCATAAATTAAAAACTAGATTGATCATTGACATGAGCTTTTAACAAAGTGTAGGAACAATCTAAAAGTGTCTACGAGGGTTGATGAAAATGATGTAGAAGCTTGGTAATGTTTTTGAACTACAAGAAAATGTTAATTCACCAAGTTGTGCATATTTTTTCTCATTTCCTTCATAAGTTAACTTAAGGAGAATTGTATTCATAAATACTTCACCTCTATAAAAAATAACATTTATGCTAAAAGACATGAGTAGTTAGTGAAAGAGCCCAACAAATTTGAAAGTATCATATGTGCATTTTGTCATTGACAAATGCGTAGTGTTAGATGCACAAGATAACTGAGAGGGGGGGTGAATTAGTTGTATACTAAAACATCAAAACCATCATTAACATTTAGATATTTATTAGCTCTTAAACCCTTAATCATATTTAGCTTGAAAGTAAACAAGAGAAACAATAACACATCAAAACACCATGCACAATAGAACACCATATTTACTTGGAAAACCCAAGAAGGGAAAAACTACGATGAGGATTAGCTCACAATATAAATTAATAGCAACACCAAATACAATAGGCTCACTACCCAAAAGAAAGAAGGGCACACTACCAAAGGAATCATTGTCCAAAAGAAAGAAGATAGAATAAGGGTTGGCTCACTGCTAATTTGAACAACTAACAATGCATCTTCTCTTATGCCAAAGGTACAGTTCCACTAAAGCACAAAAAACTCATTCAATAGACTAAAATGTATCTTTTGCTCACTACATCTAGGAGTCATAAGAATTAAAGGTCGCACTCAGATCACCACACTTGATCACTTTCACATCACACACACTCACACCTTAATACACACAACAACTCGCCTTGTATTTATACTATTTGTGACCTAAAGCAATCTCAATTAGGTTAGCCTTAAGGAAACTGTAAGACCCCACCTTGTATGTACTTGATACCACCCTAATTTGTTATATGCTTTTCTCGAATCAATGATTAGATACAATGTGGATGATGGATAATTTATTTAAGGTATGTGAGGATATTTACTGTGTGTCATGTGAGATGTAAGTTGGGTTTAAGGTTTAGAAACCCTTATCTAAGTTTGAATTTTAGAGGGGTCCTTAAATGGGCCTTTAAAGAGGCTTGTTGGGAAATTTCCTTGGTTGGCATGTAAAAATAAAACCCCTGGGGTCTATACCATAGTGGTAGGGGTCAAGTAGGCATGTTATAGGGCCCCAAGGACATGATTTGACTCTTGAAAAGTCCTCATAATGAGGAGTGACGAATTTTGAAGAGAGGATGGGGGTGAAAAGATTAAGGGGTTGTTCAAGTGCATGTTTCCCTCTTTAATGAGGAAAGACCCTCATTGATGGAGGTAGGCACACTTCAAACCTCCCCACCCAAAAGTTGCAAGTTGAAACTCCTATATATCTTGGAGAGGAAGGAAGAGGGGGGTGTTACCCACTTCTCCTCTTGGAGAACTATAGGGGAGATAGTAGAAAGAATGAGAAGAGAAGAGGATTCCACCCTCTTTGGAAGATTGTGAACAAAATGGCTTGGCTAGGAGAGGAAATATGGATACAAGAGTTCAGTGTCTTCATCAAAAATAAAAGAAAAGAGATAAGTTCTTCCTCTTTCCATTTACCTTTGTTTGTTGGTTGTAAGAAGGTGACATGTTGCAGGGATCATGGTTGAAAATAGAGGTAGAGGTCCTAGATGTATGCTATTGGTGCTATGCTAGTTTTTTCCTTTAGTAAAGATGAGAAAAGACTCCATTTATCATCATGGAGTTGAAGAATTCCTTGCTCGGGGGTATGGCTAGAGCCCATGAGGCTCCATGACACCATTACGGTAGGGTGGAGAGCAGGCCTTACTTAGTTGTATGTCGTGCATTGCATTTCTTAAAACTTGTTGTGATGTGTAAAGCTAATGATTGTTGTAACATGATAGAAAATAGAGAAAAAGCATGCCTTGTTCCTTTGTGTGTTCTCCATTGTGTTTTTTTTTAAATATCGAATGCAATAGTGGAAGTCTTGTAATTTGTTGAAATGAGGAAAGCATGTATACCTGGTGAGTTGTAGCAAACACCTTCTGCAAGATACATTAAGGTATCACGGTAGAATCTTTTATAAAATTAAATGGTTGTATGTTGTATCATTGCAGTAACCTAAAAATTATGCATTTTGTTCAATTTTAATGAAGTAGGATACATACAAGAAAAACAAAAGAAAGTATAATAAGGTAATGAAATAGTTAGTTTGTTTGAATTTATGGTGTAGTATATTTTGTTGTGATAATGTGTTATTTCTATAAAGGAAAAAAATAACAAAATAACAAAATAAAATGAACAATAGAGGGAAACCCTCTAGAAGGGAAGTAATTCAACTAAATTCCATAAAGAGAAAATTCATGCTTACAATCCTATCTAAACAGGGAACAATTGAGTAATATTTCAATGTGTGGGTGATTTAGTCCAATGAAAATACCATACCTTCTTGGTTAAACACTAACGTATTGTATAACTATGTAATAAACACTATGGTATATTATGGAGTTCAGGAAGTGCTCTTAGGATCTCCTTTTGTGATATGGGATGCTAAATCTGGTATAATTTTCACTAAATGCCTTATTGCTAGTAGGTTGTTGTTGTTGCATATGCAAAAGCTTAGGCTTGCACTCTCTACCGGTTGCAATCTACTGTTACTATCTCAAAGGGATGTCTTAGTTACCGAATATGGATATTGTATGCATTTCATTCTGATTAGAGCAAATGGAAAAGATTTTCCATGTAAAATATTGTAGTGATTCAAGAGTCAATCCTACCCAATCTATACTTTGTATGTAATTTTGAAAAGAAAAGCAAAAAAGAAACTAACTTTCCATTAGTTCATCATTATTGAATGTAACAACATTTATTTTTATCCATGGTGAAACAGAAAAAGAATTGAACCCGAAATATCACCAAAATAAGGTATACAACGAAGTGCACTTATTTTCTATTTGTGCAAAATTGCAAGGACTCGTATTGCATGAAAAAATTAAAAATAAAATAAAATAAAATAACATTAGGTAAACTGGTCATAAGCAACATTGAGTAGATTCAATAGAAGTGAGGATTTGAGGTGCTTATTTCCTCTATTGGTGCCTTTCATATTCTGAAAAAAAAAAAAGATTACATAAGCCTCGCTTTTAACATTTTGGTAGGGGCGCGACCAAGGAAGGAGGTCACATGGCTCCCTTGAATGGGGTAGCTTGTCAACAGTAGCCATTTCCTACTTCCTATAGGTGCTTAAGTAGTAGCAACATCAAGACCCCCACCCACACCCTTTCTGTAGATTTGATCTTCCTAGAATAATGATAATATATATATATATATATATATATATATATATATATATATATCATAGATGAACATTTTAGGGTGGATCTATGAAATAAACGACAACCCTCAGTCACCTGTAAGGGGAATGTAAAAGATAGAACTTTAGAGATTTAAAAAAAATTAACATACGAGAATATAAAATGAAGAGAATAATTCAAGCAAATAATAAAGAATATGCAACCCTAATGAGTGAAATGGAGAAAAGATCTGTGAATGTTTAGTGTACACTTGCTGCAACCATAAGATTTGGCGCCACAACCTCCCTGTGCCTGTGATGCCTTAATTGGTTTTTTTAATTGATCCTACATCTAAACGGGAATGATTTTATGAAGGAAACAGTAACCTTTATGGCGTACTAGGGTCACTCACGCCACCACCTAGCTTTTAAATGGTTTTCATTCATAAGGGGGTAAGTGCACCAATTTGTGACACAATTTGGATGCCAAATTGGAAAAATTCGCAAAAAAGTCCAAATTGAGCATATGGCGCACAACAAATTTGGAGAGCGCCAAATATGGTGCACACCAAATGAAAAATTTAATTGAAAGCAAGAAACACATTTCAAACCTCATTTTCATTTCAACCTATGGCTTGGCTTGGAGGATTTCAGCTCTGCAACTCATGCTCGCCAAATCTCTTCCATTTTTTGTTTTCTTAGCTTGCAATTCTTCATGAGGATGCTTCCAACACGTCAAAGAGGTCGAAGATTATGAAGAGGTATGTATTTTTATTCTATTTATTTCAAATTTGATTAGAATCTAGATTGAAATAGGTTTTTTTAATAAAACTTTGTTCTAATTCTCAGGGAATGAATCTCCACCTCCAAACATTGAGAATTCACAATCACCCCCTCACGAAGAGCCTCCTATACAAGAACAACCTAAAATACCTCCATCAATTCATAGGAATCCTCAAGGAACACAATAAAATATTCTAAATCAAATTGAAAACAATAAAAGAGACATTGAACAATTAATTGGAAGATCAACCGAGCATGTCGAAACCCACCCTTATAGGAGAGGGATTGCCGAATCATTGAAGTCAATGGTATCTCATATAGGAGAAATGAGTGAGAAAATATTTTTTTGGTAAAATAAGAGGCATGAAATGAGACAATTTTATGCTAGTGGTTTGTCATATGCAAATGCGAACAATTTTTTTTAGCAAAGTTGACTTGTGTGCCCTATTTATAGACTCGAGAACCAACACACCTTTGTCTCATGCATTCAGGAGGTTCCCCATCCATTGGTGCCACCATGATTTAATTAAAAATATATTTTGGGAGTGGTAGTGGATGGTATTTGACCAACCTCCATGCAATAACCATAAGGTACCACAATACTTTTTGAGGAAACTCTATTGTGAGTTTGTCCTCAATAAGATGCCAAATTATTTTGACATCTTAGACTTTCAGGGTAGAGGTGGGGGCTCCACACATGATAGACCTATTGCATGATGTAATCCATAGTTGTCACTGAGACCCTTGGCCAAACCTATGGTGGAGCATGTCGCTATTCCTTCCATTATTAAGGACAGTGTAGAGGTGGACACACTGGAGCCGATTATCTCACTCACCCAGACCATTTTACAGTGTGTGAGGCTTCTAGTAGAGCCTGATGTGGAGGAGACACATAGGCCCTAAGCTCCACCCCACCATTGTGGTACTTATGGTGCGTTTTGCATGTACAATTATCAGAGTGCTCGAGATGCAGCTACACAGCCTACATTAGTTGCAAAGGTGATGGCTTTCATAAATGATTTGTTGAATAATACATTCAACATTGACAATCAGGTAAAATTCAACAAGTTCATTTAATGTTGTTTATTAAATTATATTTTGAAATTTAAGAATAACTAAATTAGTAGAATTTTGATATGATGAAATTTCAGGGTTGGAGTGTTCATGAGACGTGCTCCATTCCTATAGACCCTTTATTCATTCTCGACGTTGAGTCCACAAGTATGCAACTAGTATTAAAGATATTATTATTGCATTTGAATAGTTGAATGTTATATTTGAATGTTTGTCTCATAACATGCTTTGGATGTCAAACATTTTCTTGGTGGACCTTCGACCTCCACACCTTGCAATTCATTTCCTCAAACAACTTACACTCAGGTAGCCTTTATTCATTAATGGTGTTGTAAAATAATGTTAGCTAGTTTTCATAATTTTGCATATATAAATCTAAAAAATTGATGACGAACACAAACATTGGTTGGTCTTGTGAGATCCTAATTATATTTACCATTCAACGTCCATCTCATTCTTCCATTCCTTCATCATGCATATTTTAACCATTTTATATCACATATCCCAATCTTTAACACCTTATATATTATACCACCTTCCTCCATACTTCATATTATACACATATCGTTACAAGAAACCTTTCCTTCTGGTCACTATTGACCAAATATCTAATACATTATTACTACACACCTCAAGTTCCCATTTCATGTCCTATATTCAAACCTTAGACACCGCCTAATTCACTTTATGGTCTAATATTCCCTCCTAATTACTTCCCATTAACCTCTAGTATAGGTCACTGTAAAAATATTTTATTATCCCATCCTAGCTCATCCAATTAATCTCTACTAGTCCATTCTATGTTCCATCATCCCCTCTTGATCATGTCACATTATCTTCTCCTAATTCACTTTTTGTTCCTTTATTCCTTCCTAATCCCATCCCATTAACATTTAATAGTTCACCTTATTTTCCATGATCCCCTCCTAGCCCATCCCACTAATATCTTCTAGTCCATCCTATGTTTCATTATTCCCTTCTACTCCCATCTTATTGTACCCATTATTATTTCACCCTAGATGTTCCATGATCCCCTATGTTCCACCCTATGTTCCTTTATCCATTCTATGTTATACCATCTTTATCCATGTTTCATCCTAGATAACTCTTCTCTATTATTACTACACATAGGTCAAGTTCGCACTTCATGTACTATATCCAAACCCTAGACACCTCCTAATTCACCCTATGTTGCATTATTCCTTCCTAATTGCATCCCATTAACCTCTAATTGTCCACCCTATATTTTTTATCCCATCCCATCAATCTATACTAGTCCATCCTATGCTGCATTAACCCCTTCTATTCCCATCCCATTACCCTCTCTTATTTCACCTTATGTTCCATTATCCCCTCTTGGTCTTTTCCCACTATATTTCCCTAATTCACCCTATGTTCCTTTATTCCCTCCTAATCCCATCCCATTAACCTCTAATAGTTCATGCTATATTTTGTTATCCCATCCTAGTCCATCCCATTAATCTATTCTAGTATATCCCATGTTCCATTATCGCATTCGACTCTCATCCCATTGTACCCTCTATTATTTCACCATATGTTCCATTATCCCCTGTTGGTCTTGTCTATTTATCCCTTCTATGCTATATAGCACCTCCATCCAAATTTTATCCTATACACTGTTAGAAAAAATCTTTCCTTCTACTCATTATTGACCAAAGTTGTCTTCTCCATTACTGTTGTACACCTCAACAACCAACTTCATGTGCTATAGTAAAACCCTAGACATGTCCTAATTCATCTTATGTTCCATTATCCCTTTGAAAGTTGCTAGTACATAGTACTTCATTCATGTGAAATTCATTATGGCATTATCACTATGTTAACAACATTCCCTCATTAACATTAGTTCATCAACATATGCAATACGAATCTCAATGAGCACTGAACTTTGGCATTTGCAAGAGTTTGGACTATCCCAGTGGACTTAGTACTTTCACCATTTTGTGATCTATAAGCACTATACTGTAGTCTCAACTGAGGCCAACCATTTACTCTTTCATTTATAACAGTTATAAAGGGACTACTTGAACTTCTTTATATTACTATTCGATATGTTGTTTCATTTGTAGTTGTTGACATCAAACAACCTTGGTGATGCTAGTGGCACAATGGACCATGGAGTTGCTACAACAATAGCCAGTTCTGATCCATTGAGAGAGGTATGCAATAGATTAGTCGATTTGACATTATATTTTCTCTTTTATGGTCTATTATAGAAAATTTTCATGATATTTGTATGTAGTTTAATTTCTATCTTGATGGTTGCTACAGGTGGCTGCCACTCCAGATCGTGGACGTGGTAATGTTGTAAATGTGCATGATGACTATATGTATGTGGTAAGTGATTATATTTTGTTATATGTCATTCCATAATTCAATTCTATATATTAACATCTTTAATTTTTATTGTATCAGTTGAAGGTCTAGAGTGAAGAGAGTCAGACTAGTGAGTGTGTTCAAAAGACAAGAGAACCAACAGGCACTCCATCCAGCTGAATTTTGAAGGCAACACAAGATCTTTTTCATTCCCCTAGAGGGAAATAACTATGTATTAGGGTCTTTTGTTGTATGCCTATGTGGTATTTTGGAACATATGTTTTGTACTATTGATATATACGTGACATTTTATGTCCATATGGCTCTTTTGTACTAAGCCTGTATGGCTTTTTTGGATATATTGTATATACTTTTATCAATATATATCATTGTATAGCCTTACAAATTTTTTATTAAAGAAAAAATTATTTTGCTACTTCCATTCTTGAATGATGTTATCATGCGTATTGTGTAAATTGTATGCTTGAATGTTGTAGGCATGGAATTTTTTTACATCTAATGCTTAATTAATTACTGTCGATTGCTCAATAAGCTCCATCTAATGTGTATTGTGTGAATAAGCTCCATTCCTGGTGGTTTGTATCCTTTGCAATGTTTCAGTTACTTGTGCCTCACTTATTCACATGTATGATTCACTTATTCACATGTATACTTCATGTATATTGTGTGTATTCACATGTATGCTTCATACTTCCAATGTATAATTCATGTGTTCATGTGTATACTTTATGTATTTGCATGTATGCTCCATGCTTCTAGAGTTCTATTGTTGTCTAGTGGCAAGGACTTTAACACCAAAAGGTTTCAAATGAACTGTAAGAGCTCCTTCCCATAAAAAAGTATCATAGAAAAATGTATTGCTTTTAATTCATGGTTGAGGCTAGCATCCAACAACTAATGGTTTTTATTCTAAAGCTTAGCAATCATTGCATTTGCATCTATATAACAAGTGGGTGTTTCAAACCTCACGGGCATATATATATACCTCTTTGAACTTGTATGAACGTGCATCAAAACACATGATAGTTGTTGATCCAACCAACAAAATTTATTTTCATCTACTAATATCACAACACTTGACATCTCATTAAATGAAATCAATGCACAGGTTAGTTTTAATGATATTTTGAAGATATTAGATGTGTATGAACAACAATATAAGCTTTATTTTTGGATGCATCACCCATGTGCAGTTATCACATTTAACCCATATTCATCATTTAAATAAGTTAAAAAACCTCCTTCCATTTTCTATGTGTGAAATAACATGACAAATCATTGAGAAACATGGTCCTATAACTATTTCCATATCATGTTTTATAACTCTAGAGCACGAAAAAACCATACGTCATGGATATTGAATATCTAGATCCAATGTTTCACTAGTAGATTGAGTTTTGCATCTCAACAAGGGTGCACTATTCAGTGACAACAACTACAGTTTAGACTCTTAAGGGATTCAACCGGTTGAACGTAGCTCAGAGCGATTTTGCATGTTTGGGTGCAAAAGAGAACCGTGCCTAGCATAAATGTACCCACCCAGATGCGTTGGAATAGTTCATTTGGTCACACGAGTTGTAGAACAAAAGTTGCACCACTTTGCAACTTTGCACTACTTGCATTGGACAACTTTTTCTCCAAGTGAAAAGTCACCACCACGGGGAAAATACCTCTGAGATAACAAAAACTAAGAGAGGTTATTGTATAGGGTCCAAACACGATCCCATAGGCTTATATGAGAAGTTTCTAAGCGTCACGATATACGAGTAACAACATGCTAAAGTTTGTAGCCATTTTGCACTTTGGACTCTTAAGGGATTATGCCGGTTGAATGTAGCTCAGAGTGATTTAGTGTGTTTGGGTGCAAAATAGGACCATTCCTAGCATAAATGTACCCACCCAAACATGTTGGAATAATTCATTTGGTCACATGAGTTGTAGAATGAAAGTTGCACCACTTTGCAACTTTCAACTACTTGCATTTGACAACTTTTTCCCCAAGGAAAAATTTACCACCACGGGAAAAGGCCTCCGAGATAGCAAAAAATGAGAGAGTTTATTGTAGAGGGGCTTAATGTAATCCCATAGGATTAGATGAGAAGTTTCTAAACGTCACGGTATCTGAGTAACAACATGCTAAAATTTGCAACCATTTTTCACTTTGGACTCTTAAGGGATTCTCTCGGTTGAATGTAGCTCAGAGCGATTCAGCATGTTTGGGTATGAAAGAGGACCATGCCTAGTGTAAACATACCCACCCAATGCTTCAGAACAATTCATTTGGTCACATGAGTTGTAGAATGAAATTTGTATCACTTTGCAACTTTGCACTACTTGCATTTGACAACAGCTTTTTCCCCAAGCGAAAAGTCGCCACCATAGGAAAATGCCTCCAGGATAGCGAAAACCAAGAGAGGTTATTGTAGAGGGGTCCACATGAACCCAGGGATTAGACAAGAAGTTTCTAAGCATCATGGTATCCTTGTAACAACATGCTGAAGTTTGCAACCATTTTGCACTTTGGACTCTTAAGGGATTTTGCTAGTTGAATGTAGCTCAGAGTGATTCAGCGTGTTTGGGTGTGAAAGAGGACCATGCCTAGCGTAAAATTACATCACCATGAGACCCCATTTCTATGAGGCATACGCTGCCCCTACCTTGTCAACCCCATCGAATTAGCAAGCTAGTGAGCTCACTAGCTTGTTCTGGTTGACAAGTGGTGCAACTATGTTCAGAAATGGGGTCTCATAGTGACTGTGAGACCCCATTTCTATGAGGCATACGCTGCCCCTACCTTGTCAACCCTACCAAATTATCAAGCTAGCGAGCTCACTACCTAATCACCATGAGACCCCATTTCTATGAGGAATACGTTTCCCCTACCTTGTCAACCCTACCGAATTAAATCACCATGAGACCACATTTCTATGAGGCATACACTGCCCCTACCTTGTCAACCCTATCAAATTGGAAAATCACCATGAGACCCCATTTCTATGAGGCATACACTGCCCCTACCATGTCAACCCTACCAAATTGGAAAGCTAATGAGCTCATTAGCTTGCCAATTCGGTAGGGTTGACAAGGTAGGGGAAACATATGCCTCACAGAAATGGGGTCTCATGGTGATAAAATAGCTTGCCAATTTGGTAGGGTTGACAAGGTAGGGGCAGCGTATGCCTCATAGAAATGGGGTTTCATGGTGAAACCCCATTTCTATGAGGCATACGCTGCACCTACCTTTTCAACCCTACCAAATTGGAAAGCTAGTGAGCTTGGAATAACCCGAGACATAGAAAAAGGATTGAGAATCATCATGATATAGTGGGGAAATATTAATTGGAGAGTTGATTTCATAGCCTTTTGATGCAAACTTTAGCCTCGATTTGAAGCATACTAAATGAGGAAGGGTTGATCAAGTTTTAATGTCAAACCATAATGATGGAAGGAGTTCTAGGGTTTATAGAAGAGCAAGAAAATATGCCTTTGTACAATATAAGACATGTTTCAGATTTTTTCATAAATCCACATGCTTTTCCTTCAAACAAACTTTAAATGTAAACCATAAACCATTACAACTAGCTTTAAATGTAATATACACATTTAATTGAGGCATATATTAAGGAATACACACATTTGCACGTGTTAATTTCTCATAATTTTTGTATATAAAAAAATACACTAAGTCAATAACAAATATTACAATAGTGATGGAAGAACATCTTGAAAATCCTTCCATTTCTCAATACTTGTAGCAATACATGCAGGGAAATAATCCTCCCATTTGCAACCCAAATCATGAAATATATTGTACAAGAAGAAACAAAAGGAGTTGCTGCCCAGTTTCTTTTCTCCAATCCACCTCAAGTGGCCTAGTTATTTGCATTCCAAAATTCTTCAAAACATGTACATCCTATGCTCCCTTGGAAACACATGGATAGTAGCCTCTCTATGGTTGTGTACTCTCATTGGAATTTGTTCCACAAAAAACCTGCAAAAGCCTAACAATTTTAGACATGGACTCACATAAAAATCATTAAAATACCAATAACTGAATAATGTCAAACATACACCTTTTGATGAGATCTATTATCACCTTCATACATGCTATAAGTAGATCGATTGAAGGTCCTACAATAGTGATGTGGCCCATCTTTCGCTACTTTCTCATCTCTTGATGATCCTACGTATAAATTTCAAATATATCACTAACATAATTAACATAAAACATGTAGCATATAAGAATATGATAAATCTACGAAATGGAAAAGAAAGAGAAGATTGAGAACCATAAAATGCACCAGAAACTGATGTTTCTCATGCAACTGAACACTTGCACCAGCAACCAATGTTATTTTCTTAAGTTGACAATCTTAAGTATAGCCTAGAGTCACAAATGCATCAATGATAGTCCTAAATGCGTATGACCTCAAACGCCAATAGAAAATACCAACTTAAAGGTAGTCAATAGAGAGCAACATATAATTATCATTTTACAAATTAACAATAATGCAATTTTGCAAACCCTTTTACAATCAAACTTAAATGCTTGAAAGAAAGTAGTGATCAATAACATGACTTTACAAATTCAATGTGCATACTTACAAATCAATCTAGGGAATCATCCGGGTCTGCTCTACTCTTTATTGTGTCAAGTATTGCCTCGTGGTCAAACTCACACACTTTCCACAAGTTCTTGTTTGTAGATCTGCCCTTATATTTGATCAAATGAATGTTGGCTACGACGACAAGGTTCAAATAGTGAAGAATATTTTGATGCATGTGGAAGTGCTCAAACAACCAAACTACAACATTCTTAATTGGGTACCTTCTAAGCCATGTGCCAGTAACAACCACTGAAACTGTAGGATATTCTATGTTTTCTCCATCTGTAACTGGGGCATCCAGTTTCTTTTTGGCCTCGATACAATGACATAGGTAATAATATGTACCCTCTTCATTGTCTTCGTTTGCAATCACCGCATAAACATGCCTTGCATTGATATGTTCATCTTGTTAGATGTATTTAATGAACATAAAAATAAAACCTGAAAGTAAGATATATTACCTGGTTCTAGTAGGTCTGATACATGATCAAAGTCAATGGCTTGCTCAATCTTGTTAGTGTACAACAATCCTCATATTTTACAATGTTAGTATCATCTACTAAATGAAAAAATATATGAACTAAATAATTACCTTCACTACTTGGACCGATTGCATGATTGCACCACTTGAAAATTGATCTTGCATCTGTCAACTTTACACTGTCTTTGTACTTTAACTCTTCTCATGCTAAGGCTCTTTTGATACATGCACCTGCTCCATAATGCTCCCCCTTTCCATGCTCGACCTCTAAGAAGTTCCACCTATGGGGAACACCACTGATCCTATGCATCTTGCTCAACCAATAAAACATTATTTAGTTCTTGAATTGTGATGTACAGTTATCTAAACATATGATATATTGACTAAATGATATGCCCCTACTAGCTAGATTAGCATAGAACATCTGAAAGCAACCTTGCACAAACTTTGTAGAATGTGTGCGATCATCACTGATGTAAAACTGATACTCCCTCAATACTTTCCTGTTCTCCTTTGTACTATCATTTGCATGAATGAATGCTATATGCACAAATATAGGAACCTATGTGGAGTTGTAGTACTATGATTGCACCTCATTTTGTGGTTGTAGTGTGTAGTTCTCTGTGAAGTTGACAACTGAAATGATGTTATGAAGCGGAAATGTGTCCTTTCATAACTTGAACTATGATTCCAACCAACGAGCTCTATGTGTATGCCTTCCATACTCATAGAGCACCTAATCATGTAAAATTCCCATAAACTGATACATTGGAATATTATCACTGACCAATTCACACTTCTTTTCTTCTTTCCCATCTTTTAGATTGTAGGCCACTGTCTTGTATTTTCCAAATTCCATAATTTTGTCTCTAATAGTGTGTGTACTAGCCATGTGTTGACAAATTGGAAAATGTTGCATGCCACCACAATGATCACATGTGCCATCCAAACATGAATTCTTGTAAAAAATTTGACCATCCACTCTTTCACATAAAATGGAAGATTAAAATTCCCTTGAGGATTTAGGTGGAGGTCTTATGTTACATTCCTGCAAAACATTGTTAGCATGCATATCTACACATATACGTTGATAAACATCATAATGGTTAGAAAACTCAATATGTACTCTACAAAAACAAGTAGTGCGTGTGTGATTTATTTTGACATAAAAAGTCTTTAGCATTTCAAAATACCTTTGACATATTTTAATTTCAAGAAAATTTCATATAAAATCAGCAAAAAATTGGGTTTGAGTGGTATCCAAATAATGCTTTGGATGTGGCTCACAGATTTTACTACCAATTCTCCTTCTTAGAATGTCTCTTTGATTGGGAGATTTTCTTGTATTATCCTTCCAATAATCTACTATTATAGATTTTTAGGCTTGAGCAATTCTTTTATCTTTCCATGGCACTCTACCCGAGAATACCCATAACTCATTTCTATTTGGATCCTCCACTCTTTCACGCCTTCCTTTGGCTCTCATTAGAGATGATCTACTTATTTTCAAAGACTTACTTGTATTTGTAAGGTTCACCTCGTTCCTTGTTTGACTGCTTAACAGTGTTGTTGTCATCACATGTCATGTGGCCCAACTATCCTTCATTCGTGAGGTAGAACCCACACTCTCGTATGCACTCATCAAGTTATTTACAATGAAATTTTCTCTTGATTCATTCAAAAATATTAGCCCAAGATCCTTCATGGTGAGCCTAATTTTGAGTTGCCTCATCATTTCAACAAATTGTTGGCATCTTCCACCCTCACTTAGCTTCACAAAAAATAAACTCCATATCCTCTATGCATATCTTTGGCATGAACATTTTAGAATCTTATTAGGCATCCATTTCAAAACATTGGAATCAATATCAATAAAAAATGTAGGTTTTCTATGCAAAACTCTAGTTGGATTTCTCAAATGTAAATTTGTGTCAACATTAGGAATGTCAACAACATCAGGGGTAGATCGTGTGCCTTCAAATAGATATGTGTTTGTTGACATACCTTGAGATTGACATGTAAATGATGTTGTACCTCCAACTTGAGATTTCGTTTGTGGAGTTCCTTCAAATAGATATGTGTTTTCTGATGTACTTTCAAAAAGCAATGTTGTTGATGGTGTGTCTTCAATTGAAGATGTGATTTCTGATGTACTTGGAAAACCACATGTTGTTGTAGGTGTGTCTTCAACTGGAGATGTGCATTGAACTTCACCTATGGTTGATGATGTGCCCCCAACTTCGAGATCCATTTGTTTCCTTCCATGAAATTTTTTCATTCATGCCCTTTTTTTTCCAATTGGACATCTCTCTTAGATTGCACATGAATTTCTGGTTGTATGGGCTGCAATTCCTTTGCTTCATGAGCTATAATTTTTTATTCTCTTGTCCTTACATTTTTAACTGCACATTCTTCCAGTGTTAGAGCCTTTGGTCATTTCCTCGGCATGATGTTGAATGCTACATGTTCACAAACACACATAGAACAAAAGTAAGTAATGCATT
>VDFB02281492.1:556949811-556962695 GCA_007258455.2 Sequoia sempervirens
ACATAACTTGCAAGGGTTATTGAATTTTGTTGAATTTCCTTTTTGTGAAGGTAGATGTGAGTCTTTCCAAGACTTGGTTTTCAAGAGGAAACTCCATCAGTCCATCTGGTGTGAGAAACACTTAGCAGATTGAAAGCAGCCAGAAAAGGCTTAAAACCCTAGTTTTTTCCCATTTTTAAGTGGAGGCGTTGTACGGGCAGTTAAGACCCAAGACCTCAAAAATCCTTGAGAGGTGTCCATTTGAAGCAAGAACCTCAAAGAAAGATTGGGGGTTCTTTGGAGAAATTGAGAGAGTCAACTAGTTTTCTTGGAGAAGGAGACCTAATTGGGGCTTTTAGGCTAGTAGCCTTTTTAAGACCTAAACAAGGGTTTGTTGAAAGCGACCAAGAAATGGAGCTAGGAGGATACTCAAGAACCAAAATTGGATGGATTGCAATGAATTGAAACACCTCCACACCCCTACAAATCAAAGTTCAAACTTTGGAGGTATAGTTAGTCTTTAGGGCAGATTAGAGGCTAAGGAAGAGTTAGAGTTATTGCACCAAGATTGACTTGGTTGGTTAATTTGTGATAGTAGTGGGGTTGGCCCGGAGAACCAGGGGTACCTAAACATGAGAAGGGTCCTATAGGTTAAGGTGGTGAAGAAAATGACATGAGGTCTTGCAAGCAAGACCTAGAGCAAGAATTTGTGATTGATCTCCAACTCCCTCCCTATCACTTTCTCATCTCTTGATGATCCTACATATAAATTTCCTTCAAATATATATAAACATAATTTATATAAAACAAGTAGCATATAAGAATTCCAAGAAATCTACGAAATGGAAAGGAAAGAGAAGATCAAAAACCATAAAATGCACCAGCAACCGATGTTATTTTCTTAAGTTGACAATCTTGAATGAAGCCTTTCCCTTTTTTCTCCTTCATTATTCTTGCATGTCTCTTCACTAAAGCAAACATATAATTAATGAGTGGGTTAAAAGACAGTCACAAATGCATCAATGATAGTTCTAAATGCATATGACATCAAACACCAATAGAGAATACCAACTTAAAGGTGGCCAATAGAGAGCAACATATAATTATCATTTTACAAATTAACAATAATGCAATTTTGCAAACCCTTCTACAATCAAACTTAAACACTTGAAAGAAAGAAGTGATCAATAACATGACTTTAAAAATTCAATGTGCATACTTACAAATCAATCCAGGGAACCATTCGGGTCTGCTATACTCTTTACTATGTCAAGTATTGCCTCATGGTTAGACTCATGCACTTTCCATAAGTTCTTGTTTGTAGGTCTGCCCTTCTATTTGATCAAATGAGTGTTGGTTGTGACTATAATGCTTGAGTAGTGAAGAATCTTCCAATGCATGTCAAAGTCCTCAAACAACCAAACTGCAGCATTCTTAATTGGGTACCTTCTAAGCCATGTTCTAGTAAAAACCACCAAACCTATAGGATATTCTATGTTTTCTCTATCTATAACTGGGGCCTCCAATTTCTTTTTGGCCTCGATAAAATGACACAGGTAATAATTTGTACCCTCTTCATTGTATTCATTTGCAATCACTGCATAAATTTTCCCTGCATTGATATGTTCATCTTGTTAGATGCATTTAATGAACATCAAAATAAAACCTGAAAGTAATATATACTACCTAGTTCTATCAGGTCCGATACATGATCAAAGTCAACAGATGATTGCATCTCCATGATTTGTAGAGCCACCACGAGTTGATAAGTGTCAAGTAGGGTTAGACTTCTTCCAGGCCATTTGTCAACCCACTCTGTTGACTCATAATCACTCCATACTTGAAGTGTACGTGCAGAACAAAAGCATGCCATCTTTCGTATATGGATAGTCCATGTACCTGCACTGGAGCTTTTAAAAGAGTGTAGCTCACTCGATCATGTTAGTGTACAACAATCATCATATTTTTCAATGTTAGTATCATCTACTAAATAAAAAAATCTATGAACTAAAGAATTACCTTCACTACCTGGACCCATTGCATGATTGCACTACTTGTCAATTGATCTTGCATATGTCAACTTTACATTATCTTTGTACTTTAACTTCTCATGCTAAGGATCTTTTGATACATGCACTTGCTCCATCATGATCCCCCTTTCCATGCTCAACCTCTGAGAAGTTCCACATATGGGGAAAACCACCGATCCTATGCATCCTGCTCAACTAGTAAAACATTGCAGAGTTCTTGAATTGTGATGTATAGTTATCTGACCATATGATATGCTGACTGAATGATATGCCCTTGCTAGCCAGATCAACATAAAACATCTGAAAGCAACCTTGCAAAAACTCTGTAGAATGTGTGTGATCATCACTAATGTAAAAGTGATACTCCCTCTATACTTTCCTATTATCCTTTGTGCTATCATTTGCATGAATGAATGTTATATGCACAAATATAGCAACCTGTGTGGAGTTGTATTGTGATCACACCTCGTTCTATGGTTGTAGTGTGTAGTTCTCCATGAAGTTGACAATTGAAACAATGCTATGAAGTGGAAATGTGTCCTTGCATAACTTGAACTGTGAGTCCAACCATCAAGCTCTATGGGTATTCCTTGCATACTCATAGACCACTTGATCACATAAAATTACCATAAACTGATACACTAGAATCTTATAACTGACCAATTCACACTTCTTTGCTTCTTTCCCATCTTTTAGACTGTAGGGCACTGTCTTGTATTTGCCAAATTCCAAAATTTCATTTCCAATTGTGTGTGTACTATCCATGTGTTGGAAAATTGGAAAATGTTACATGCCACCACAATGATCACATGTGCCATCTAAACATTACTTCTTGTAAAAAAATTGACCATCCACTTTTTCACATAAAATGGAAGATAAGAATTTCCCTGAGGATTTAGGTGGAGGCCTTATGTTGCATTCTTGCGAAACATTGTTAGTATGCATATCTACACATATGTACGTCGATAAACATCATAATGGTTAGAAAACTCAATTTGTACTCTACAACAACAAGTAGTGCATGTGTGATTTATTTTGACATAAAAAGGCTTTAGCATTTCAAAATACCTTTGACATATTTTAATTTCAAGAAACTTCCGTACAAAATTAGCAAAAAATTGGGTTTGAGTGGTATCCAAATAATGCTTTAGATGTGGCTCAAAGATTTGACTACCAAATCTCCTTCTTACAACATCTCTTTGATTGGGAGAGGTCCTTGTGTTATCCTTCCAATAATCTACTATTATAGATCTCAAGGCTTGAGCAGTTCTTTCATCTTTTCGTGGCACTCTACCTAAGAATGCCCATAACTCATTGCTATTTGGATCCTTCACTCTTTCATGCCTTCCTTTGGCTCCCATTAGATATGATCTACTTATTTTCAAAGACTTAATTGTCTTTGTAAGGTTCACCTTGTTCCTTGTTTGATTGCTTAACAGTGTTGTCATCACACGTCATGTGGCACAACTATCCTTTGTGCGTGAGGTAGAACCCACACTCTCATATGAACTCATCAAGTTCTTTACAATGGAATTTTCACTTGAGTCATTCAAAACTCTTAGCCCAAGAGCCTTCATGGTGTGCCTAAATTTGAGTTGCCTCATCATTTCAACAAATAGTTGGCATCTTCCACCCTCACTTAGCTTCTCAAAAAATAAACTCCATATCCTTTGTGCATATCTTTGACATGAACGTTTTGGAATCTTATTAGGCATCCATTTCAAAACATTGGAATCAATATCAATCAAAAATTTAGGTTTTCTATACAAAACCCTAGGAGGAGTTCTCAAATGTAAATTTGTGTCAACATTAGGAATGTCAACACCATCGGGGATAGATTGCATACCTTCAATTAGAGGTGCAATTGATGACATACCTTGAGATTGACATGTAAACGATGTTGTACCTCAAACTTGAGATGTCGTTTGTGGAGTGCCTTAAAATAAAGATGTGTTTGCTGATGTACTTTCAAAAAGCAATGTTGTTGATGGTGTGTCTTCAATTGAAGATGTGATTTCTGATGTACTTGGAAAACCACATGTTGTTGTAGGTGTGTCTTCAACTGGAGATGTGCATTGAACTTCACCTATGGTTGATGATGTGCCCCCAACTTCGAGATCCATTTGTTTCCTTCCATGAAATTTTTTCATTCATGCCCTTTTTTTCCAATTGGACATCTCTCTTAGATTGCACATGAATTTCTGGTTGTATGGGCTGCAATTCCTTTGCTTCATGAGCTATAATTTTTTATTCTCTTGTCCTTACATTTTTAACTGCACATTCTTCCAGTGTTAGAGCCTTTGGTCATTTCCTCGGCATGATGTTGAATGCTACATGTTCACAAACACACATAGAACAAAAGTAAGTAATGCATTTTATGAAACATATATATCGCTGATTACATTGCATTTTATGAAAGAAGGCAACGAGCTGTTTGGAATTATCAAACATGTCTATGCTACAACATTTTTCATACATAAATCTACCTCCATACCAAAAGAAAAGTAAGTAATTCATTTTTTCAAATATATCCATACCGCTGATTACATTGCATTTTATGAAACCCACCAATCATTTTATGAAACATATTGATATCGTTGATTACATTGCATTGCATATCTTTAAAACTCAAAGCATTACTTTACATTGCATAACTAATGTGACTTATCAAACATTACATTATCTTATCAAACATTGTTGTCCCCAACCTAGGGTTTATAGCGAGCTTCAAAAAACCCATAACTTTTGATGTGTCTGGTGAAAATATATGAAACTTGGTACTAATTTTCTATATGCCTATATGCATGTGCTAACAAAAGGAGGGTTGCTAAATCATCATTTTTGTGAGTTATTGAGGATAGTTTGTTTCTTTTTGCAACTATACTGTGTAAAACCTAGTACTTTGAGGGATTTATACAAAAAATGCTTCATGTAAGCATTGATCAATGTTAAGACTTGGGTTTGATGGGAGTGTTTGGAGTGTGGACAAGTGCTTAGGAGCAAAGAAGTGTCAAAATCGAGGTATAAGTTGCTGCCACCTTTGGAAACTAGAGAATATTGTGTTTATTGTTGTCAAAACCACATTGTGATTGTCAACCAAGCCATGAAGAACATGAATTCAAAGAAGGGTTTGTGATGCTATATCTTGGAATTATTCACCATTTCTTTGGAAATGAGGTAACTTAGAAAGACAAAAAGCATTTTAAATTGCACAAAATTTTCCCTTTTTTTTTAATTTCTTAGAAAGGTAAATGGTATGAATAAATGGAAACTTGCATTAAAACAACTATGTTAAGTCACTTGAATTTATCTAAGCACATGATGAAGGTGAATTTTTTATGGCATAAAAAAATTAATGGAAACTTGCATTAACATTGATGAAAGCTCTTAGGTTTTCCAAATTAGTTGAAAATAAAAGTTTTCCCACAACCATCACTAATAATGAATTTGAATCTATTATGTCATGTTTTCCATTTTATATCTTCAAGCTCCTAAAACTTAAACTTTTACATGCAACATCCATCTAATTTAATGTTGAATTCTACGTGTAACAATGAAGATTAATAAAATCATCAAATGAATGGTCTATAAATTGTCAAAAGAAAATAAAAAAAACTCAATATAAACATCTACCTAAAATGAAATAGAGCGAATTCCACTAGCCATGCTGGAAATGGACTACTACAAGCAATGCAAATAGAATTCATAAGAAAATTTGTGTTAAGTTGATGTCATTTATATAAGTTTAAACATGAATTCATCTAAATTATGTCATGTTTTTCAAATTTTGTCTTCAAACTCATAAAAAATAAACTTTTTTATGCAACTCTCATCTAATTCAATGTTGAATTATATGTCCAATTGTTATGATTAATAAAATCATTAAAGGAATTTATTTTATATTGTCAAAAACAAAAAAATATACTAAATATAAACGTTTCAATATACCAAAATGAATATATTACCTGAGATAATGTAAAATTATGTAGAAACTTCAAAATGTCTTCTTCTACGTTGTCTAGCATACAATTTGGTAGTAAAAGGGTGATGGATAAAGCATAGATTGGTACAACATGTAGTCAACTGCATAAAAAAAACATTTCTGAGTTGGATAAAGCGTTGAACCATACAAATGCAGAAGCATGTGGGCCTGAATCACGGGGTCAATCCCTATTTTACCATTTCAAGGTAAAACCCATTTGGCACTCACCAAATTTAGCAAGCACCAAATGTGTTGCTTTGAAATGTTTTCTAAATATAAAGAGGAAGGGAGTGAGAATTAAGATAGAGAGAGAGGGTATAGGAGTGAGAGAGATTAGTCTAGGTAGTGTGGTAGGGATTGAGACTTGAGAGCAATAGAGACTTGAGAGGGATAGAGAGTTATCCAGTTAGGGTGTGGGGAAAAACCTAACAATGGGACAGGGGTTGGGAGGGATGAGACCTAAGAAATACAAAAATAATAAAGGGGGGGGGAGATAGAGAGAGAGGGAGTGTGGGAGAGGGGCTGAGCTAAATAGGATTTGTCTAGGGTAGGGTGGGAGGTATGTGGAGACCTCGACAGAGAGGGAGGAGAGGGATTGAGTGAGATAGATTAGTCTTTTAGGTAGCATGGAGGGAGTGAGACTTTGAGAGGGAGAGAGAGTTATTCAGTTAGGGTGGGGGGAAGACCTAAGAGAGGGAGTGGGAGAGAGAGGGAGTGGGAGATAGATGGGTGGGAGACCTAAACCCTCAATCGTAAAACCTTAAAACCAAACCCTAAACCCTCTACCCTCAACCCTCTACCCTACCTCTACCTTCTACCCTCTACCTCAACCAACCTCCTCAACCCTTAAACCAGAAACTCCTCAACCCTTAAACCATAAACCTCTACCCTTAACTTAAACCCCTACACTCTACCCTTAACCTCAACCCTCAACCCTACCTCAACTCCTCAACCCTTAAACCCTAAGACCCTCAACCTCAACCCTTAAACCCTAAGACCCTAATTCTTAAACCCTATAAAATTCTTAAAACCATAAACCATAAAACTATAAACCTTTGAACCCTTTTTAAACTCCTAAAATATAAACCATAATCCACATGCTTTTCCTTCATGACAACTTTAAATGTAAACCATAAACCATTACAACTAACTTTAAATTTAATATACACATTTTATTGAGGCATATATTAAGGAATATACACATTTGCATGTATTAATTTCTCATAATTTTTGTATATCAAAAAATACACAGTCAATAAAAAATATTGCAATAGTGATGGAAGAACATCTTGAAAATCCTCCCATTTCTCAATACTTGTAGCAATACATGCAGGGAAATAATCATCCCATTTGCACCCTAGATCATGAAATATATTGTATAAGAAGAAACAAAAGGAGTTGTTGCCTAGTTTGTTTTCTCCAATCCACCTCAGGTGGCCCAGTTATTTGCATTCCAAAATGCTTCAAAACATGTACATTCCCTACTCCCTTGGAAACACATGGGTAGTAGCCTCTCCATGGTTGTGTACTCTCACTGAAATTTGGTCCATAAAAAATCTGCAAAAGCCTAACAATTTCAAACATGGACTCATATAAAAATCATTAAAAGACCAATAATTGAATAATGTCAGATATACACCTTCTGACCAGATCTATTATCACCTTCATGCATGCTATAAGTAGATCAATTGAAGGTCCTACAATGGTGATGTGGCCCATCTTTCACTACTTTCTCTCGCAGGAGCACTCTAGGAAACATTAGGCACCTAGGAAGTCTAGAATGAATTTTTGTTTTGTTGTGTTATTTTTGAAAGGTCATGTTGACCATTTTGATAGAATTAGAGATGTCTTACTCTGTAGTGATCAGTAGGTTAAGGAGTGGAAAGGTTGGATGAATTATGAAACTCATTTTTCTTAGTTTTCTAGTAATTGGCAAAAGTTGCAAAATGGTGAATTTTGTAACTTTGCCACTTTGGAACTAACATGTTCGACCAAGGAAGCATAACTGATTGAGGAGCCATATATAAGGTGTTCCTCAACCTGAGAGAAAGGTTGGAAAACATTTTGGTATTTGCTTTAAAGTTTGGAAATTGCAGAAAATAGTGTTTTTAAGTGCATTTACTGATTTTTGCTTCAAAGTAGAGCTTTAATGTATTGAATTTGATACTGTGATTAGTGTAAGATGTAGTGTAGTAATCTCTCAAGCATTTTGTGTCATTTATTTTCTTTCTTTATTCATTTTCATTCATTGTTTGTAAATAGTTTGCTTGGACCCTGTTGCTGGTCTAAACCAGATAGCTTGAAGAGAATGGAGATTTAGTTCACTTTCCCACCATACAAATTATACAGCCCTTTTGAGAATAGTGACTAGACTCCATGTGTGTAAATATGGTAGGTTTTAGGGTTTGTGTGAGCACAGGAGCTATTGGCAAAGTCTTGCCCTAGGCGATCCAGGAAGAGTCCGGCTAGGGAAGACAAGGAGTGCAGAGCACATAACTTGCAGGGGTGATGGAATTTTGTTGAATTTCCCTTTTTAGAAGTTAGATGTGAGTCTTGCCAAGACTTGGTATTCAAGAGGAAACTCCATTAGTCCATCTGGTGTGAGAAACACTTAGCAGATTGAAAGCAACAAGAAAGGGCTTAAAAACCCTAGTTTTTGTCCATTTTCAAGTGGAGGCGTTGTATAGGTAGTTAAGACCCAAGACCTAAAAAATACTTGAGAGGTGTCCATTCGAAGCAAGAATCTCAAAGAAAGATTGTGGTTTCTTTGGAGAAATTGAGAGAGTCAACCAGTTTTCTCGGAGAAGGGGACCTAATTGGGGCTCTTAGGCTAGTAGCCTTTTTAACCCTGAATGAGGGTTTGATGAAAGCGACCAAGAAATGGAGCTAGGAGAATACTCAAGAACCAAAATTGGATGGATTTTAATTAATTGAAACACCTCCACACCCCTGCAAATCAAAGTTCAAACTTTGGAGGTATAGTTAGTCTTTAGGGCAGATTAAAGGCTAAGGAAGAGTTAGAGTTATTGCACCAAGATTGACTTGGTTGGTTAATTTGTGATAGTAGTGGGGTTGGCTAGGAGAACCAAGGGTACCTAAACATGAGAAGGGTCCTATAGGTTAATGTGGTGAAGAAAAACACCAAGGAGGTCTTGCAAGCAAGACCTAGAGAAGGAATCTGTGATTGATTCCTCCAATCCCTCCCCATCGGATTCGCACGAGCGCATAAAAAGATTTGGGATTGACCATTGTATGTCCGGGAGATTGAGTCTATGGTTCTACCATCATGGTGACAAATGTTGAATTGGATAAGATGGTTGAAGAACAGGAGGAAGAAAATAGGCTAATGAGGGAAAGAATAACCCAACTTGAGCAAGTAATGAGGAGCGCGCAGTTAGAAGGAAGGATACCAAAGGAAGAAGAGGTTGCAGAGGAAGACAAGACCCCTGAACCTGACCCTGTTTTGAAAGAAGAGCCTTTCTTGAAAGCATTGAAGGCTTTGAGTGGAAAAGCACTTGAAGGCATACCACCGCTTAGTGGAAAAATGGAAGTCAACTAGCCATGGATTGATAGGAGGGAATAGAAACCATTTTGAATGTGGGATGGAGCCACCGGGCTATTAGAAGGTAAAGGTGGCCAAATCAAGATTGAGAGATTCTGCCTTGACATGGTGGAAGTTCATTCAGACAAAGAGGGAAAAGGAAGGAAAGAAGCCTATTTCTACTTGGAAGGGAATGGTTACCAAAGTGAGAGAAGCATACATGCCTGATGATTATGAAATTCAGTTGCATAAGAAAAGATAGAGCTTGAGACAAAGAGACCAAGATGTGAATTCTTATATTGAGGAGTTTCAAAAACTTTGCATGAGGTCTAATGTTTCAGAGGATGAAAGTCTTAAGGTGGCTAGGTATCTTAACGGCTTGAAGTGGAACATTCAAGAGGAGATGACTCTTCTAAGTCCCAAAACAGTGCACCAATGCTATCAATTGGCTATAAAGATTGAAGAGAGGAGTAAGAGGAAATAAGACCATGCTTCTAAGAGCAGAGGTAAAGGCAAAGATCATAGAGGACATAGAGGTGGATACCAAGGTAGAGGGACTGAACAAAGAATTCAGGGAGAGTCTAAACTCACAGAGCATGGAAGTGAAACAACTTCTAGAGGAGGTTATGGAAGAGGTAGAGGATCTCAAGGAGGTTCTAATAGAGGAAGAGAAGTAGGTAGAAGCAGCCTATACTTTTCCAATATGAAATGTTGTAACCGTGGTCAAGTCGGGTCATCCAACTATAGGTGCCTGTGAGAAAGCTTCTTCATCAAATAATTAAGAAGAGAGGGCATATGCACAAGAGGACACCATGAGTAGCCAAATCACCAGAGGTTAGTCACATTGAATCAGAAGTGGGGGAGAATCTGATGTTTAGTAGAGTTTTGATCAGACAACCGGTCAAGGAAGAGCCAAAGCAAAGAAGAGCCTTATTTAGAGTGAGATGCAAAATACTTGGGAAAGTATGCAAGGTTATTGTGGATTTAGGTTCAACTGATAACATCATCTCTGAGGAGGTAGTAAGGAAGTTGAAATTAGAGAAAACACCCCACACTAATCCCTACAAGGTGACATGGTTGAACAAAGGACAAAGTGTTCTTTTCAATGAGCAAACAATGGTGGAGTTCTCCATTGGAGGGTACAAGGATAAGTTGATTTGTGATGTGTTACCCATGGATGCATGCCATCTTCTATTGGGCAGACCATGGCAGTATGACAGAGGTTCCATCTATGATGGAAAGGCAAATACTATCTCATTCAAAAAGAATGGAAAGACATTCAAGTTGCAGTCACTGTCAGATCAGGAAGAAGGATAGTTAAAGACCCCTAGTGTCTTATTAAGCAGTGGCAAGGAGTTCCTTAACACTCTACATCAAGGAGGTGAAGGATATGTGGTTATGGTGCAACCCAAGGAAGAAGACAAAGCAAAGAAAATAGTCATACCCGGAGCAGTCCAGAAGTTGCTTGAGAAGTATAAGGACATAGTGAGTGATGGAACACCAGCAACCTTACCTCCAAAGAGATCCATTAGTCATCAGATTGACTTCATACTAGGGGCTTCATTGCCAAACAAAGCAGCCTACAAGCTTACACCAGATCAAAACCTAGAGGTGGCTAGACAAGTGCAGGAGTTATTGGATCAAGGATTGATTAGGAAGAGCATCAACCCATGTGCGCATCAGTATCTTAGCAACCAAGAAAGGTGGTAAGCTGAGATTATGCATTGATTCTAGGTCTATAAATAGGATTACAATCGATATAGGTTCCCTATTCCTAGAATTGAGGACTTGATGGATTGTCTTGGAGGAGCTTAGTACTTCACCAAGTTGGATCTCAAAAGTGGATATCACCATATTAGAATCAAAGATGGAGATGAGTGGAAAATAGCCTTTAAGACAAATGATGGGTTGTATGAGTGGAGAGTTATGCCATTTGGCCTCTCTAATACCCCTAGCACATTCATGAGGCTCATGAATGAAGTGCTCAAATATTTTACAAGGATATTTGTGGTGGTATACCTTGATGATATACTCATTTTTAGTAAGACAACAGAAGAACACCTAAAGCATGTGGAGTTGGTTCTTAGAAGATCGCAAGAAGAGAAGTTAGCCATCAACCTAGAGAAATGTGAGTTCTTCAAATAAGAGCTTGTGTATTTGGGGTTTGTAGTATCCCAAGGATCATTGAAGATGGATCCAAGCAAGGTGGAAGCTATCCTAAACTCCGCCTACCCGAACTAATAGGATATGTAGCAAAGTTTTCATGGATTGGCTCAGTTTTATAGGAATTTTATAAGAAACTTTAGTGGCATATGTGCACCAGTCCTAGATACAATCAAAGGTGGCTTAAAGACTAAGTTTAAGTGGACTCAAGAAGCTAAGAAAGGTTTTGAGAAACTAAAACAAGAAGTGGCAACTCAACCTATTCTTTTATTACCTAGTTTTGACAAGTTGTTTACTGTGGAATGTGATGCTAGTGGAATTGCAGTAGGAGGAGTGCTAAGCCAAGAAGGCAGGCCTATAGATTTCTTTAGTGAAAAGCTCAATGAAGCTAAGACAAATTATTCTACCTATGATCTAGAACTATATGCTCTAGTGCAGTCACTTAGGAAGTGGAGGCATTATCTCCTACCTAAAGAGTTTGTAGTGTTTACTGACAATCAAGCACTTAGCTACATCAACACTCAAGAGAAATTGAGCAATAGACATTTGAAGTGGATGGAGTATCTTCAAGCTTTCACTTTCACCATCAAGCACAAGAAGGGACAGTTGAACAAGGTGGCAAATGCACTAAGTAGAAGATTGCTGACAGTGCAAGAGATACAAATAAAGAGCATTGGAATAGACAGTTTCAAGGATCTCTATGGAGAAGATGAAGACTTCTCAGAAGCATACAAGGTATGTTCTGACTTTGAGAATCACTTTCATAGTCAATACTCAGAGTATACATTGCAAAGTGGATTGTTATTCAAGGGAAATCAGTTGTGTGTGCCAAAAGGTTCTATGAGAGAGAATCTTATACAAGAAAAGCACAATGGTAGCCTTAGTGGTCATTTTGGCATCAACAAGATAATGGAACTAGTGCAAAGGTTCTACTATTGGCCCAAGTTGCCAAGGGATGTCAGGAGGTATGTGGAGCAGTGTGTAGTTTGTATGAAAGCCAAAGGGGGAGCTAGTAATGTAGGTTTGTATCAACCTCTACCTATTCCCAATAGACCATGGGAATGTATTAGCATGGACTTTGTGGTAGGACTCCCTAAGACTAAGATAGGGTTTGATAGTGTCTATGTGGTGGTAGATAGGTTTAGCAAAATGAGTCATTTTATTCCTTGCAAGACCACCCATGATGCTA
>VDFB02281492.1:556962795-556977532 GCA_007258455.2 Sequoia sempervirens
AACACTTCTTCATTTGAGCAACCTTATGCTGCCCATTTTCATTTACAACACTTTTTATTTGAGCACCCTTATGCTGTTATTTTGCATTCTCAACACTTTTCACTTCCATACCTACATGCTGTCCATTTGAATCCTCAAGCATTTGCAATCAACTAATCATCTTTGCTAGTCATCTTGCCTATAGAATCTTGCATTTTAGTCATTCAATCTACCATCTAAGGAGCACACAAGCTATTCAAATCGAAGGCTAATCAAGGAGCAACCAACAACAAGGAAGGTGATATTGTCCTATTTTGTTTATCTATTTCTTTTCTTATTCTAACTCTCTTTTGGCTAATCTTGAGGTGTCCTTGGTAGTTTATCATTTCATATTTCTTAGTTAGATTCACACATATAGAGTAGCATAAAATATCAAGGTATACAAGATCCTTGTGTGTATTCAAATAAATATGAAACTATGATATTCAAACTCAAACTCACACAAAAATGGTTAATAAAATGTGTTGCTAGAATTGATCATAAGAGTGAACGGACTAAAGAAATAAAGATGAAAATGAATAACATAGTCCTTCAAATTTAATGGAAACAAATTAGCCAAAATATTTTCATCACATAAAAAATCTAATCATGAAGATCAAAATGCCTCTAAATGTGTAAACTAGGCCACTTTTTCCTTAATACAACTCAAAGTGAGGTGCCACAAATCTAGGTCGTAATGAATATGTTTAGGTAAAATGAGACTAAGAAATGGAAAAGAAAATTAATTCAATTTTATTGACTACACATATAATCAACCTTGCACTCAACTCTATGTATAATTTGCAATAATTGATCAAAAGTTGAGGTTGATGGAGAATAGAAAACACTAGATGGACTACATAGAGAGGGAGTTTCAAAGAAACAAGATAAGAAGAAGGTGAAGCAACTCTATAAGGAAAATATGCAAGTGTGACACTAATATGATGAGATGTAGGGATAACACTAGTGACAGTTAATATTGGTGGGATATGATGTGGGTGGAACACTAGTAGAATCAATAAAAGGGATAACACGAGAGGAGGGAGATGAAACTAGTAGGAATACGAGAACTAGATGTCATATTTTAGATAATATAAGAAGCATTCAGGGTGTTGAACCCTGTACACAAAAGGCCCTCAGGGAAGAAGAAACCAATAACAAAGATAAAAAGATCTCAAAGGCCACAAGCTAGAGATAACACTAAAAATACAAAGAGACATGAGAACTAGATGTCATGTTAAAATATATGAGGAATATTATAAGTGGGAGGAGTGATAGTGGTAGGTGAATATTCAATAGTGGATGCAAATATGTGTTATCCAAATAACTAGAAGAAGTGTAGACCTAATACGTTAAATAAATAATCAACAAAATGGATCATCAAGGAGAAAATAATGTAAAGGACTATCCAATTATCCAAAAGATTAGCATTTGTAAGCTCTTAAAAAATCACTTGTATGGTGATAGAGAGCTATTGATTATTAGCATGTGCCTCATGATCAAAATTATTATTCTCATGACATGAACATCATTTATAGAACCAACATGAATATCCTTATCAACTAATTGAGAGGCTATATTAGGATTGAGATGAACACTTCTTCTCAAAGAGAAAGAATGATATTAGTGAGACCTTGGCATAAATAGAATACACAAACCATAAAATATAATGAATGATAAAAATAAATTTAAAAGTTTAGGGGTTGTATGATAATTTCACTTAAATGTAAAAGAAAATAAACTAACCATTTTTAAAGATCCTAAATGTAAATTAATTTATTAAACAATAATAAGTTCTCCCTTAGGATCAATAAATTAAGATATAAAATTGAAAATAGACAAACAAACTTTCCTAAATGATAGAGATGGATTAAGGTTACTCAACTCTAGATGGGATTTGATGGTGTTAAATTATAATGATCCAAAATAACATTATGGTATCAAATCAAGTCTTATAATGATATAATACTTAATAAATAATGTTTTTCTTTGATCTAGGGAAAAATCACAAAATAGATCTTTGTGTGTAAGTCAATCTATAATTCACAAAATTAATGTGGAAATTTTTATAATATACAAACTTAGTTTACCTCTCTTTTGGTATTTGACTATACAATGATAAAATAATGGTGTTTATAAACACCTTTGAGGAGCTTGTTGAACATGGGTAATGTTCTCTTCACTTAAATCCCTAGACAAGTTAATTCAACTTGTGAACAAAGACAAAAGGTAACATATGAAACTGTGCAATATGCCTATTTTTCAATAAGAATGTAGATGTTAATGTAGTAATAAATGCTAAGATGTGCATCTTAAATTATTATTCAAGTAGTACATGAGAGCTAAATGGATCTTCCCTTTTCCTTAGATATGAAAAAATGAATTAGGGTTTCCCATTTATAAAGCATTCTAGAATATAATTTGAATTTTTTTGTGCTTCCAATTGACATATAGTGGCTAATTGGAGGGGGATAAAATATGTCCAATTTAAATTTTGAATCTTTAAAGGGTAATGACCAATTTTGTATTGTGAAGTTGAACTAAGTATAATTTTGAACCATGAAACAAAATCAAGTAAAAAAATCAATAAATGGAGGATTGTAATATATTCCTAGAGTTATATCAAGAAAAAATAAAACCGACTCTTAATATGAAAACACCACTCATATGCTAATTAATACATTAAAGTTAACCCAATAAAAACAAATCCATAGAAAATTATATATATGGATGTGTGTGTGTGTGTATATGTACATATTGTAATGCCCCACCACAGAACCCTAGAGGTCAACACGCTACATCACATAAAAATGGAATAAAATTTATTTATTTTTAAGTGTAACATACTAAAGATTGTAGATGATACAATAACTTGTATTCTAACCTAAGCCCTCCAAGGTTCGATGACTACGCTATAATAATCCCATTAACCAAACTAACAAGAATTAATCCATTAACATGATTTTTCTAACATTAAGGAGTACATTAAATCCATCACATTATATGATCAACAATATGAACATCCATTTCATGTCATCAATAACATAACATCAAAGATCAATTAATTAATTCACATATGCAAGATACATTATTCACATTATCCATAATAAGAGATATTTCACAATTAATTACAACATTACATTATAACAACAGTGCCTCCCCAAGATCAATAGGGAGAATATGCATCTAAGTATAATGCATGATACAACTGATTTATAGTACAATTCAATAAAAGTACAAGTAAGGTAGTCCACTCGAGCCTGGAACAATACAAGAGTCTGCAACACCAAGAATATTTTCCACACGAATGATCAACAGCAAGGGAAACCCAATGGAGGAATAGGCACAATCCACCTATCCATGTGGAACCCTAAGGTCCACCCCCTGTGCTAGGAGATAGCAATAAGGTCCCACAACAAAAAATAAGGTGACCACATGTTTACATGACAAGGCTAAAGAGAGGACAACTGACACTACAACAACATAACAACACACAAGATCATACATTGCTTCCAGAGGACATCACACACCAAGGAAAGAGAACAAACAAGGAAACACTAGTCTGCAGAGGGAAGAGTGTCATCGCATGGTCCTGACATGGGTTACCCTGGCAGTCTCTCACTAGACACCAACCCCCATCTATGGTTACCCTGGAAACCTCTCACTAGGCATCGACCCCATAGGGTGACACATATGAACCGGACATCCTTTTCATGAGGAAAGGAAGTTGTTCTTGCTAACCGTGCCTTCTCAATCCATACTTAGCCTAAAACAAGCACTACTACACAAGCATGTATGAAAGGCATCACTTATCTTGATTTCAATGTGTGTAAACTACCCAACCCCCTATTCATTTTAAGTTACTCGAGTTAAGAAACACTCCACATGGGTTACCTTAGGGCCACTTGTGTCAGCCCCCTACTGGTGGCTCACTCCCCTACTAGCAGCTAGGAGACCCTATAAAATCAACAAGGTAAGCCATCATGCACAAACAAGTCCACAAGCAAGGTAATAATGTAAACCATCTCACTCTCAAACATAATTGTAACAACAAGTGGTGCATGACTTAAGACCCACAACAACACATCACAAGTATAATATCAACCAATACAAGGATCCAATACAACAATTCAACCCATAACATTTTTTTCCAAGCCTCTGGAAGCCCACATAACCATTTACACAAATAATCTCACAAGGAACAATAACCATGATTACCCAATTTCATATAATCAACACATACTTCACATAAGAAATCTACTAACACGATCAAGAGACACATGGTGAGTTTACAAATTGTGTAATACACAATTTACAAAACATGCAATATTTATGATTGCCAAAGAAAAGTCTAATTTCATAATTACCCATCTCATTATTATTTAAATGTAATTAAATTAATCTTTCTTTTCATAATCTTACTCCTTTTATTTACCACAAGTCTCTTAATTTCGAAGTAAGAATATTCTTTTTCTACAACAATTATAATACATCTACAATTATATCTAAACATATATAAATATATACATATATATATATATATATATATATATATATATATACATGTATATATGTATTATTATATATATATATATATATACATATATATATATATATATATATATATATGCATATATATGTATACATATATATATGCCATACATGTATTAATATTATATATATAAAGAGTATATGCATACATTATTATATATATATGTATACATACATATATATACATGTATTATTATTGCTGTATATATGTATAGAGCATGTATACACATGTATTACACATATATATATACACACATGTATACATATATATATACACATGTATATATATATATATATATATATATACATATATATATATATATATGCATACATATATGCATACAATATATATATATATATGTATATATATGTATATATATATATGTATGTATATATATGTATATATATATATATTTATTTATATATATGTATATACTATAGCCACTGACAGCCCAAACCACAGATTATATTACAACAAAATACATAAACATCAACACACACACACACACACACATATTATCGCAAGGAAACAATTTCATATTCATCGAATCCTTAATCTAACAAATGTCGAGCTGAACCTAACCTATGCACAACGACTCGTACTACATCCAATGTTATTTCGTAACACATCTTTATTGAATTACACAACATGATTTATTCATATGTTGTTTCCAACGATTTCTAGCAAGCATCTAAGGTAATGGAAACATAGTATCCCATAACAATTGCAAGTATAATCATCATATGAGCATCGAAACCAAGAAAAGAAGTATGGGGTTTCGACTATAACTATGCACCATACATGCTTGGCATTCATTACACGGCCCACAAAATGAATTTAGCATTTAGAATTGTAAGCAGGTTTCCTACAAGTCTTACCTATAGTTTACAGTAATGCAGGGGTGGCGTGTGGAGATTAATGCAACTTATTTAAGACAATATCATACCACAAATGTCTAAAGGGACACTTGAGAAGCAACTATTTCCACATAAGTTATTCATGGATCTTAACCAATGTAGGGACTACACTTGCAAGGCTTCAAAAATATTTTGCAATGTTTATAAATCATTCTTCAACCTAATAATGTGCATCTTGTACTTTCAGTGAACTCAAGTATTCGAATAGACAACAACTATTCTTGTACTGTAAATCTCATCTTATAATAAACTAATCGACATGCAATGCATTATCCATTCGTTACTTTCATAGGAAAGATTATCCCAAACAAAACACAACTATAATGATAACCAGTAGGATTGAGAAAGGAGACACAAGGCACAGGGAAAACCTACAATACAAAAGAAAAGGAACATGACATACAACCCAACACCACATTCAATTTCACCCCCACTAACCTCCAATAGGGTCAACATTGGTATAAAGCCTCTTTCATACAGAGCTCTCCAAAACAGAGGCAATTAGAGTAGTTTGATGGAAAAGAGAAATGGGTTTTTCCGGACAACACTGGTTGTACACGCCCCAAGGGAATTGTCTCCAACATTCTAATATGTAGAATTTCAATGGATAGCAACAACATGAAAACTCACAAGGAAAAAAAATGACCAGGTTTGGTATATAGTGCGACTGGCAATAACAATATGATCAAAATTTCTAAAAAAAAAATACAAGCAATGAAAAGACAGAGGTTTCCACTATAGAATTTGTACAATTTGATTTTCCAAGAAAGGCTTAGAAGATTCCCAAACCATGCATTTGCAAAATTGCACACTCATAAATCAACAAAAAAATATTTTGCTTCAGCGAGAACAATCATTCATTATTCGATTTCTAAATAGAATTAACATTGAGGAAACACAGAGGAACCTAAATTAAATTGAATGGTTGAGTTGAAAGTTGAAGTAGAGCTCTCTACCTCCAATTTCCAATTTCAACACACTCCCAATCTTCTCAACTACTACAGAACCACCAATTCCAAAACCCCCCAAAAACCAAAAGAAGAGCTTCCAAGAATCAAGAAAACATTCACGGGAAGAAAACGAGATTAGTTTCCAGTAATGGTTGAAAATCCCCTTTTATTTTATCAAATTAACCCATTTAATAACTATTCTTCCATCCCGTTGTTGCATGCAACCCTCTTCTTTAAATTAATTATTTAATTTCCATGCATTGTTAACTATCACGATTCAAATATATTTATTTATAACATAACCTTATTTATTTGCACATAATATATCAACTTTAAAATATTTTATTTATTAATTTAATCTTTCATTTTAATTTTGTTTGCACAAATATATTTATTTTTATATTTCTTTATTAAATCATAATTTTAATTTATTTAAACCAAATAAAACATTAATACTATTTTATTTTATCATTACCACAATTTATATAAAAGCTTTTATTTTAATTATCACAATGTCTTTTAATTTCAATAATCTTTATTTTAATATAATAATCAATCAAAGCACTAATCAACCCAATTTAAATCAAATGTATGAAATACCAACCAATACCTAACCTCACAGTGGCACAAAAGGAAATACAACAACAATATCGACAGACCAACTCGAATTGACCACACAGACATGGTATGAAAAATGGATACTCATCCTCGTCAAGGATGATGGTTGAACAAGGGACCAAATGCTATCTCCATCAACAATTTTCATTGGGTCTAAGGCACGCTCAAACTTGACATCTCAGGTGGAGTCAATGCCTGGTACTTGCAACCTGCAACAAACCACACAATCGAGCATATACATAGTCATATAGTCAAACACACCGTGAAAGGAAAGTCGTGGTGTCGCAGGGCACTCACTAGTGAGTGATGCAACACTATTCCCTTTCACCAAAATATATCAACACACAATAATCAAATGCTAACAACATGATAAGGACATACATTAGATAATCATTTGGCGCCCATAGCAAGAATAATCCACACAATCAATTAAATCAATCTACTAAGCATGGCATAAACATAAACATTAGTGATAAAGTACCATCATAACTCAGAATCCAACACCAAGAAAAGTACCATAATGTCTGAATACAAACAAGTAATTATTAGTACAAAAAGAAAACTGAGGGGCATTACATCCTCCCCCTAGAACCAGGCTTACTCCTGGAAGCCTGCAAATAGATATGGGTAAAACTCTCGCATCTTGGATGCATCCTCCCAAGTAGTAGAAGACTCATCATTAGGATCCAACTGGACCCTCACCTGCTCAACATTTCGACCCCTGACGGTGAGTCTTCTATGTTGTAGTATACCCACAGGCTCCAAAGCTAACTGCCCATCCTCTACCTGTAAGGAATTCCAATCAAGAACATGAGAAATATCAAGATGATATGGCCTGAGAACATAAATGTGAAACACATCATGAATGTGTGATAGACTAGGTGGGAAAGCAAGATGGTATGCAACTGGACCAATCATCTCCAACACCTCAAAATGCCCAACAAAGCACGGTGCGAGCTTAGAATTTTTCATAACTAATTGGACTCTTTCGTGGACGCACCCATAAAAATACCTGGTCTCCAATTGAGAACTAACGATCCACCCCATGAGCATCTGCATATTTTCTTCTGCCTATCTTGGGCTGCCACCAAATGCTCCCTACTGTGAATCACCTGTTGCTCCATCTCCTGAAGAATCTTTGGACCAAGAAGTACTCTATCCTCAAGATGATCCCAACTCAACGGAGTCTGACAAGGATGACCATACAACGCCTGAAAAGGAGGTATGCCAATAGAGTTATGGTATTGATTATTGTATGCAAACTCCACCAAATACAGGTAATCCTCCCAATGAGATTATTGGTCCATAATGTACATCTGAAGCATATCCTCGAGGATTTGATTAACCCTCTCAGTCTACCCATTAGTCTCTAGATGATAATTTGAACTAAAGTTCATCTGAGTCCCCAACGCATGCTATAAGGATGTCCAAAGAGTTGAAGTGAACATTGGATCTCTATCTGAGATAATCTTGCGAGGAATCCTATGCAACCTAACAATATCCTCTGTGAAAATTTTGGCTACTAATGAGGCATTGTATGAGGATCAAACAGGAGAAAAGTGTGCCACCTTAGTCAACTTGTCCACGATGACCATGATGGTGTCATGTCGACTGGAAGACACTGGAAAACCAACAATAAAATCCAATGATATGATGTCCCATTTCCACTCTAGGACCAGATGGGGCTTGAAAAGACCTACAAGATGTTGATGTTTTGCCTTCACTCTCTGACACTCCAAACATCTAGACACAAAATCAACAATATCACTCTTCATTTCGGCCCAAAAGTACAATTGACAAAGGTTTGTGTGCATCGTTTCGACACCCGGATGAGCTGAATAGGGTGCCTGATGTGCCTCTGACATGATCAAAGTACGAAGATCCTAAGGAAGGAACACAAATGCAACCCAAGTGCCACAAAATGCCATCTGAATCAAGGGAATAACCTACAAATCTACCCCCTAAAGCTCTACCTAACTCAACCTCATACCTCCCTCTTGATACCAACTATATGTAGAAATCGCGATAAGGATCTGACTCCTCAAATCTATCCCAAGAGTCACTGTTGAAAACTCCCCCAAGAGTCATTGTCGAAAGCTTGTATCTCCACTGAATAAGAGCATCCACCACCACATTCTCCTCTCCTTGGATGAATTTCACCTCAAAATCATACTCACACAGGAATTCCATCCACCGTCTTTGCCTAGCATTCAGATTAGGCTATGTGAAAATATACTGCAAACTATGGTGATCACTGTGCAGCTCAAACTGATGCCCCAACAGAAAGTGTCTCCATCTCATCAAAGCATGAACCAAAGTGGCTAACTCCAAATCATGTGTAGGATAGTTCAACTCATGATCCTTGAGTTTGCGAGACTCATAGGAAATCACGTGACCATCCTGCATCAACATTACTCCTAAACCCTCCAAAGATGCATATGTACAAACCACAAAATCTACGATAAGATCCAGAACTACCAAAATAGGTGCATTGGTCAACCTCTCCTTAAGAGTCTGAAAAGCTTCCTAACACTACTTTGACCAAATAAACTTCTTCCCTTTCCTTTAAAGAGAAGTGATAGGGTGGGCTATCCTCAAAAAACCTTGTACAAACCGTTGGTAATAACCTGCCAAACCAATCAAACTGCAAACCTCTGCAACATTAGTGGGTGCAGGCCAATCAATAATGGCTTGGATCTTTGAAGGATCCACGACAATTCCCTCACCAAAAATAATATGACCCAAATACTTCACCTTGATCTAGAAGAACTCACATTTTTCCAAATTTGCATACAACTGGTTCTCCCTCAAACACTATAGCACCTGATGCAAATGCTCCTCGTGCTCCTCCATGGTCGTCAAATAGATCAAAATATCATCTAAAAACACCAAGGAAAACCTGTTAAGATAGATGTGGAACACACCATTCATCAAACTCATGAATACAGACGGTGCATTTGTTAACCCGAATGACACAATGGTAAACTCATAGTGTTCATCACGAGTGCAGAATGCGGTCTTATGGATGTCTGCCTCAAAGATGTGTAACTCATGATACCCTGACTTAAGATCAATCTTTGAAAACACCCTAGAGATTGTCAATCCTAAGGGATATATGTTCCTCATCGTCACCTTATTCAATTGTCAGTAATCAATGCACAATCGAAGGGACCTGTCCTTCTTCACGAAAATCACTAGTGCTCCCCAAGGAGAGACACTGGGATGAATAAACCCCTTTTCCAACAACTCCTCAAGTTGTAACCAAAGCTCCTTAAGCTTCTGAGTGTTTATTCGATATGGAGCTTGATAAATAGGCTTTGCTCCAGGAACAAGGTCTATCTTGAAATCGATGTCACACTTAGGTGGCATCCCTAGAATCTCACTAGGAAAGACATCTGCATACTATCTAAGAATAGGGTGAATATCAAGGGACACCTCTCGGCTCTCCCCGAACTCCAAATCATTAATTGTCGCCACAAAAAACTAGCAACCCTTCCGCATACACCTCTTCAACTGCATAGCAGAGATCACATGCAAGGAAATAGGCCTCTGAACACCAACTACCTCTACCTCACTGCCTGAATCATCTACACATTACACTGACTTACGCCAACAATCTATCACTGCTCGATGAGCATCTAACCAATCCATGCCCAACACAATATCATAAGAACCAAGGGGTATAATATGAAGGTCTACTATGGTGCAAAGAGAACCAATCCTCAAACCACAACAATGAACAAGAGACTCAACTACTACTTTAGCATCGGAGGCCAATTTGACCTACCACCTATCATCCTACTTCACTACCACTAGTCCAAATCGTGCCACTACAGAAGGAGAAATAAAAGAATATGAAGCACCAAAGTCAAAGAGAATAGAGACTCTACTACCCTATAGCACACCTATAGTCTCCACCACTATACCCTAATGCTCTTCCTACTGGTTATCAACCACAACAAACACTCTGTGTGACCTTCCTGTATCCCTACTGTTAGGTCTAAAGTTGTCAACCTCTGACTAAATCTAGATGTGCCCTTTTGAGGACACTATCTAGCTATGTGACCCTACTGACCACAAGAGAAACACCTTGTACCTGTGCCAAATCCTCTACCACCTAGGGGTGCACTAGACTACTAGAAACTACCTTTGCTAGTTGCAGACTATGAACTTTGAGCTGGTTGATTAGAACGATAACGCTCGTTTCACTGCCAACTTCGATCCCTCTTGGACTGAGACCAACCACCATGTTGAGACTAAGAATTCTTATGTTTTGACTGAGAGTGTTGTTGTTTTTATTTTCATTTTCCACCCTTAGTGGGTGCATGGTGGGTCCTAGGGGAACCTACTGCCTTAGTCTGGCCACCTTGAGAACTGAAACCTGCTAGAGGTGCACTACCAATCTGTACACCTATATGACCACCTAGTGCCATGGCCAAATTCTCCTCTACTATCTGAGCCTTCTCTACAACCACCTCCATGGTTTCTGACTCAAACACACGAACACCCCCACTAATACGGGCATTCAAGCCCCTGATAAAATGTTGCACCAACATACCCTCATCATCACCTATGCCTGCATACTTCTTAAGCTCATAAAATCTCTACTCATACTGCTCAACTCACATGGCCATTTGCCTCAACTCATGGAAATCATTTGTACGACACTGCCTCCAATGATCAAACAAGAACCGAGCTCTGAGTCTCTCAAGAAACATCTCCCATGAGACTAATCCTATATCCAAATGTAGTTTTTGCTCCTCCAAACGTCACCACGTGGAACCAAAACCTCTAAGGTGCATGATAGTGCACCTAGCCTTGGTGTTGCTACCATATAGATGCATGGTGAAACACCTGTTCAGATCAATTAACCATGTCTCTGCCTTCAAACCAATACCAGTCCCATCAAAAGTAGGACGTGCCCTTAAAAGATCCCTCATATGACTGGCTAAGACAGCCTCCTACTCCACTATAACCTCTCTCCTTCTGGGAGACCTCTCTCTCCCTAACCACCAACTGATCACCCTCCTGTCTAGGACCTAGGCAAGAAAGAACCTCCTCAAGCAAATGACACAACTATGCGCCCTCCAACCTTGATTGATCTAGATTTTTTCCTCTGCCTCCTTGATTATTCTGGGAACCATGTTGTTCCTCACGTTCAAACTCGCGGGAACTCTAAGGAGGGGTGTTCTGGCGATTATCCCCATGGTCACCACCATGATCTCTACCATGTCTTTGAACTCGACCCCAACCTCTAGGAATTATCCTACACAGACACCACCAAGGACAAGTTTTAGGGTGTTAGGCGAGGATAATAAAAAAGGAACATAAACTTCAGAATCTATGCAACTAAGACAACATAATGGGCTCTTGTATATACCTAGAGTACCCAGTGTTAGAACTTGGGCTCTGATACCATGTGTAATGCCCCATCACAAAACCCTAGAGGACAAAACACTACATCACATAAAAATAGAAAAAATCTTTTTTTTAAGTGTAACATACTAAAGATTGCAGATGATACAATAACTTGTATTCTAACCTAAGTCCTTCAAGGTTCCATGACTATGCTACAAGAATCTCATTAACCAAACTAACAAGAATTAATTCATTAACATGATTTGTCTAACATTAAGGAGTACATTAAATCCATCACATTATATGGTCAACAATATGAACATCCATTTCATGTCATCAATAACGTAACATCAAAGTTCAACTAATTAATTCACATATGCAAGATACATTATTCACATTATCCATAATAAGAGAGAGTTCACAATTAATTACAACATTATATTATAACAACAGTGCCTCCCCAAGATCAATAGGGAGAATATGCATCTGATTACAATGTATGATACAACTGATTTATAGTACAATTCAATAAAATTACAAGTAAGGTAGTCCACTCGAGCCTAGAACAATGCAAGAGTCCACAACACCAAGAATAGTTGCCACACGAATGATCAACAGCAAGGGAAACCCAATGGAGGAATAGGCACAATCCATCTGACCATGTGGAACCCTAAGGTCCACCCCCCATGCTAGGAGATAGCAATAAATTCCCACAAAAACAAACAAGGCGACCACATACTAACATGACAAGGCTAAACAAAGGACAACTGACACTGCAACAACATAACAACACATAAGATCATACATTGCTTCCAGAAGACATCACACACCAAGGAAAAAGAACAAACAAGGAAACACTAGTCTACAGAGGGAAAAGTGTCATCGTATGGTCTTGACATGGGTTACCCTGGCAATCTCTCACTAGATATCGGCCCCCATCTATGGTTACCCTAGCAACCTCTCACTAGGTGTCGACCCCATAGGGTGACACATGTGGAACTAATCTTCCTTTCGTGAGGACAAGGAAGTTGGTCTTTCCAACCAGGCCTTCTCAACCTATCCTTAGCCTAAATGAGCACTATAGGCATGGGTGAGGAATTCACTTATCTCGATTAATGTGTAAACTACCCAACCCCCTAATTCATTAAGTTATCACTGAGTTAAGAAACTCCCACATGGGTTACCCTAGTGCCACTTTGTGTGTCGACCCACATTGAGAGCCACTCCCCCTACTAGCAGCTAGGAGACCCCATAAAATCAATAGGGTAAGCCATCATGCACAAAACAAAAACCACAAAAGTACATAACCCAAGCAAGGCATGGACCATCTTGCTCTCGAACATAACTGTAACAAGTAAGTGGTGCATGGATTAAGACCCACAACAACACATCACAAGTATAATATTAACTAATACAAGGATCCAATACAACAATTCAACCCATAGCATTTTTTTCCAAGCCTTTGGAAGCCCACATAACCATTTACACAAATAATCTCACAAGGAACAATAACCATGATTACCCAATTTCATATAATCAACACATACTTCACATAACAACAAATCTACTAACACGATCAAGAGACACATGGTGAGTTTACAAATAGTGTAATACACAATTTACAAAACATGCAATATTTATGATTGCCAAAGAAAAGTCTAATTTCACAATTACCCATCTCATTATTATTTAAATGTAATTAAATTAATCTTTCTTTTCATAATCTCACTCCTTTTATTTATCACAAGTCTCTTAATTATGAAGTAAGAATATTCTTTTTTTACAACCATTATAATACATCTACAATTATATCTAAACATATATAAATATATAAACATATACTCATACATCGGTATATACTTATATATACATATATTTATATATATGTATATACTATAGCTAACATGTTGTTTCCAAACTACATATTATATTATAGTAGCATACAAATAAACATCAACATACATATATACTCATAAATATTATCGCAAGGCAACAATTTCATATTCATCGAGTCCTTAATCTAACAAATGTCGAGTCAAACCTATGCACAACGACTCATACTACATCCAATGTCATTTCTTAACACATGTTTATTGAAGTACATAGAACAATTTATTCATATGTTGTTTCCAACGGTTTCCAGCAAGCATCTAAGGTAATGGAAACTTACTATCCAATAACAATTGCAAGTATAATCATCATATGACCATCAGAACCAAGAAAAGAAGTATGGAGTTTCGACTATAACTAGTCTTACCTATAGTTTATAGCAACACAAGGGTGGCGTGGGGAGATTAATGCAACTTATTCAAGACAATATCATA
>VDFB02281492.1:556977632-556996462 GCA_007258455.2 Sequoia sempervirens
TTCCTTTTGTGCCACTGTGAGGTTAGATATTGGTTGGTATTTCATACATTTGATTTAAATTGGGTTGATTAGTGCTTTGATTGATTATTATATTAAAATAAAGATTATTGAAATTAAAAGACATTGTGATAATTAAAATAAAAGCTTTTATATAAATTGTGGTAATGATAAAATAAAATAGTATTAATGTTTTATTTGGTTTAAATAAATTAAAATTATGATTTAATAAAGAAATATAAAAATAAATATATTTGTGCAAACAAAATTAAAATGAAAGATTAAATTAATAAATAAAATATTTTAAAGTTGATATATTATGTGCAAATAAATAAGGTTATGTTATAAATAAATATATTTGAATCGTGACAGTTAACAATGCATGGAAATTAAATAATTAATTTAAAGAAGAGGGTTGCATGCAACAACGGGATGGAAGAATAGTTATTAAATGGGTTAATTTGATAAAATAAAAGGGGATTTTCAACCATTACTGGAAACTAATCTCGTTTTCTTCCCGTGAATGTTTTCTTGATTCTTGGAAGCTCTTCTTTTGGTTTTTGGGGGGTTTTGGAATTGGTGGTTCTGTAGTAGTTGAGAAGATTGGGAGTGTGTTGAAATTGGAAATTGGAGGTAGAGAGCTCTACTTCAACTTTCAACTCAACCATTCAATTTAATTTAGGTTCCTCTGTGTTTCCTCAATGTTAATTCTATTTAGAAATCGAATAATGAATGATTGTTCTCGCTGAAGCAAAATATTTTTTTGTTGATTTATGAGTGTGCAATTTTGCAAATGCATGGTTTGGGAATCTTCTAAGCCTTTCTTGGAAAATCAAATTGTACAAATTCTATAGTGGAAACCTCTGTCTTTTCATTGCTTGTATTTTTTTTTTAGAAATTTTGATCATATTGTTATTGCCAGTCGCACTATATACCAAACCTGGTCATTTTTTTTCCTTGTGAGTTTTCATGTTGTTGCTATCCATTGAAATTCTACATATTAGAATGTTGGAGACAATTCCCTTGGGGCGTGTACAACCAGTGTTGTCCGGAAAAACCCATTTCTCTTTTCCATCAAACTACTCTAATTGCCTCTGTTTTGGAGAGCTCTGTATGAAAGAGGCTTTATACCAATGTTGACCCTATTGGAGGTTAGTGGGGGTGAAATTGAATGTGGTGTTGGGTTGTATGTCATGTTCCTTTTCTTTTGTATTGTAGGTTTTCCCTGTGCCTTGTGTCTCCTTTCTCAATCCTACTGGTTATCATTATAGTTGTGTTTTGTTTGGGATAATCTTTCCTATGAAAGTAACGAATGGATAATGCATTGCATGTCGATTAGTTTATTATAAGATGAGATTTACAGTACAAGAATAGTTGTTGTCTATTCGAATACTTGAGTTCACTGAAAGTACAAGATGCACATTATTAGGTTGAAGAATGATTTATAAACATTGCAAAATATTTTTGAAGCCTTGCAAGTGTAGTCCCTACATTGGTTAAGATCCATGAATAACTTATGTGGAAATAGTTGCTTCTCAAGTGTCCCTTTAGACATTTGTGGTATGATATTGTCTTAAATAAGTTGCATTAATCTCCACACGCCACCCCTGCATTACTGTAAACTATGGGTAAGACTTGTAGGAAACCTGCTTACAATTCTAAATGCTAAATTCATTTTTTGGGCCGTGTAATGAATGCCAAGCATGTATGGTGCATAGTTATAGTCGAAACCCCATACTTCTTTTCTTGGTTTCGATGCTCATATGATGATTATACTTGCAATTGTTATGGGATACTATGTTTCCATTACCTTAGATGCTTGCTAGAAATCGTTGGAAACAACATATGAATAAATCATGTTGTGTAATTCAATAAAGATGTGTTACGAAATAACATTGGATGTAGTACGAGTCGTTGTGCATAGGTTAGGTTCAGCTCGACATTTGTTAGATTAAGGATTCGATGAATATGAAATTGTTTCCTTGCGATAATATGTGTGTGTGTGTGGTATGTTGATGTTTTATAAATATTATATTTAAGCGCAAATTTATGGTTTAGAACATAATTAGCTATAGTGCTACATGCTCCTAAATAAATATATATATATATATATATATATATATATATATATATATATATATATATATATATATATATACTATCTCTTTCTCTCTTTCATATATATATTATATATATATGTATATATATGTCAGGAAGCGTCTGATGTTCTTGCGATCTTTGAGTGCGTGCGTCTGGGCTGGGACTTCTCTCACACCCCTGGGCGTTCCTGCCACGTTTCTTCTGTGTGGTGGCGTGGGATTGGAGGTTTGGTGCCTGCCAGTGCAGCCAGGCAGGTAGTCACATTTTGCTCCAGTTGGGTGCTTTCCTCACTGCCATTTTTACTTTGCTTCCTCTGCGTTGTGTGCTTTGCATGTGGTGGCTGGGGGTGTTCTTGCGTCTGTGGGCGAGCTTCGTTTCATTGGGGTGATTGAAACTTGGTGGAGGGAGGTTGGGTTTTATCTTATGTGCTCTTCTCCGGCGTGCTTTGAGCTATTGGGGTTTGTTGGTTGCTGGCCTTGCATGGCTCCTACCGGGATCTCCCCTGGTGGTAAGGGGTTGTCTTTCAAGGATACGGTGGTGGGAAGCAATCCTTCAATTTTATTGCATACGAATCCTTTTTTTGGTGAGTCTGGATCAAGAATGGGAGAGTCCTCATATCTATCTGGAAGTTTTAGGCCCTCAAAGGTGAATGGGTGCCTTGCTAAAAGTGACAATAGGCCAATTGTTGAGATCCAACCTGAAGCTATTGTGGACGATATCAACTATTTATCAAAGCCTGTGCTGATCTGTAAGTTCCTAGGGATTCAGGTATCTTTGTCTTTTTTGGAATCATGGGCTCGGCGTACCTGGTCTCCAGAGGGGGATATGGATGTTTTGTTGGCAGCCAATGGCTATTTTCAAGTGGTTTTCTCTTGCATGTCGGATAGGAATAAAGTTTTCGAAGGAGGGCCCTATTTCTACAATCAGGTGGGTCTCTTCATTAAGCCTTGGCATGTGGGATTCAATCCTACAGAAGAGCTTCCTTCGCGGGTTCCGATTTGGGTGAGATTACCATGGCTTCCTTTAGAATTCTGGAGGGAGGACATTTTTAGTTTAGTTGCAAGCCGGCTTGGAAAACCAGTTGGTCCTTCGAGACAGACTATGGAGAAGAAGGTAATTACCTATGCTCGGGTATGTGTTGAAATTGATTTGAATAAGCCCTTGCCTGATTCTATCGAAATTCGGTTGGGGTCAAGTTCATGGATTCAACAACTTGACTATGAAATGTTGTCGTTTCGTTGTCGCTTTTGTCATGAATATGGGAATTTGCAGAGGGTGTGCCCCAAATCAAAACATATAGAGGATTCAAAAATAGGGTCGGCTAGTGCTCCTCACACCCAAGATAAAGGGAAGGCCCCTATGAGGGAGGACAAGGAGGGTTTCATCCCTATAAGGGGTCGTAATAAGGGTCGTGGCCAAAAGAGGACCTTTAAGGATAGACAGACAGATGAGGTTTTCAATAGGTTTGATGGGTTGGATGACTTGGAACAGTTTGATGGAACCATTGCTAACATGCCGGCTAGACATGAGCTCTTGGAAGCAAAGGAAATAGGTGGGGAGGAGAACAATGTTGCTCAGGCCGATCCACAGGAGGGAGAGCTTGGGGTACAGATGAACACAATTACTTCAGTGAGACCTTTTGTGGAGTTGGAAACTAGTGGAGACAAGGAATTGCAGGAGATTTCTGCTCATGTCCGAACCAAGGCTTGCACCCAAAATGTTCGGCAGGAGGAGAGAAAAAGTAAGGGTTCCCCTTCTATTTTAGGTATTCATCAAAAAACCATTAGGAAAGATACCCCAGAGAAGCCTCTTAAGGTGGGGAGGAAGAAAGACCAGGAAAAGGTGAAGTTAGTGGGAGATACTTTAGTGGAGTCTGGTTCTGTGAAGACCATTGATTCCCACTTCCCTCTTCATCAGAAATGATTGTTCTTTCATGGAATGTAAGGAGGTTGAATAGCACCCCTAGACAAAAGGCTATTCCGGATTTGATTAAGTCTCATTCGCCTGAGGTGGTCTTTATTCAGGAAACTAAGTTATCTATTGATAGGATGCATTCCACGGCTGCTAAGATTTGGCCTAGATGTCTCTATCAATGCATTGGCACTCAAGGATGTTCTGGGGGTTTGGCTCTTTTATGGGATCCTCGCAAGCTGGTCCCGCTTTGGTGGGTTTCTAGCAAATCTGCTATTTCCTTGGTGGCCGCGTATTGCGTAACTGGTGAGATTCTTCTCTTCACTAATGTTTATGCTCTGATTGATTCTATTGGAAAAACTTTTCTTTGGTCACATATAGGATATGTTCGCTCTCTTGCCCCTCTATTCCCTTGGATTCTGGCAGGAGATTTCAATGCAGTTTTAAGTTTGGAAGAGAAGCGGGGAGGGATTCCCAAGCTTGATCCCTCTGCAGGCCTTTTAAGGAGTAACATTGAAAGCTTGAGGGTGGTGGACATCACACCTTCCAATGGCTTGTTCATATGGAATAATAGGAGATGTGGGGTGGAAGCGATAGCAGAAAGATTAGATAGGTTTCTGGTTTCTTGTTTCTGGATGGCGGATAGTTGGATTACTAGTTCAGAGATTTTGGACTGGAGGGGTTTAGATCACTGGCCAATTCTTTTGATTGCTTCTAAGGTTCAAAAGATAAAGAATCCATCCTTTAAGTTTCAGCTTATGTGGTTGAGGGATGCTTCTCTTCAGGATTATATCACTGCCTGGTGGAGGGAAGGGAAGCCTGCTTATGGCACCGCTATGTTTTCTTTTGTCAAGCAGTTGCAGTATGTTAAGTTTAAGCTGAAAAGGTCGAACAGAGAGTGTTTTGGAAATCTCTTTGGAGCCAAGAGAGAAGCACAGCTGAGGGTGGACAATATTACTCGCCAAATCAGAGATCAGGGCTTGTCTGATGGGCTATATAGAGAAGAAGTTGCGGCCTTGAAGAACCTGGAGGAATGGGAGCTACGAGAAGAGATTTATTGGAAACAAAAAGCTCGTATTGATTGGCTCCAAGAAGGAGACAAAAATACTAAGTTCTTCCACAACACTGTTAAGGACAGAAGACATGGGAGCGTTCTCAATTCTCTCACGACGGCTGACGGGATTCTGCTTTCCTCTCATAGGGAGATTGCCTTGGAGGCTACTAGATTTTTTGGGAGTTTGTTTTCAGAAGACTCTGATTTGGCTAGGGTTGAGGAGGATTTGGTTTTGGCTTGCATTCCTTCCTTGGTCACTCCTGAAATGAATGAGGCTCTCATTAAGCCCATTACTCTATCTGAGATAGAGCTAGTTGTGTTTGGAATGAAAAAGGGTAAAGCCCCGGGACCAGATGGTTTTCCTATAGAGTTTTTTCAAGCTTTTTGGGAGATTGTCAAGATGGACCTCTTTGAAGTGGTGCAGGAATCCTTTAACAATAAACAGATGCTTAAGGCTTTGAATGCAACTTTCCTTGCTCTCATCCCAAAGAAGGAAGGAGCTAACTCCCTTAATTTCTTTAGACCTATTGCTTTGTTCAATGTGATGTACAAAATAATTACAAAAGTGATAGTTGAACAGTTAAAGCCATGGCTCAGTAACCTAATCTCTAAGGAACAAGGGGGCTTTGTTACAGGACGACAAATTTTGGATGGGGTTATCATAGCGGCAGAAGCTATGCACTCTATGGCTGCCTCTAAGGAAAAAGCTATGTTCATAAAGTTGGATATGGCCAAAGCTTATGATAGGGTCAGATGGAGTTTTTTGCAGAAAGTTTTATAAGCCTTTGGTTTTGGACAGGAGTGGATCAGCTGGGTTATGAGCTGCATAACTTCACCTTCTTTTGCTGTCCTGATTAATGGTGAACCTTTTGAATTATTCGGTGCGGCCAGAGGCCTTAGGCAAGGGGATCCTCTCTCCCCTTATCTTTTCATCCTGATGGCGGAAGGGTTGGGAAGACTTATCAAGGCTCAAGTTAGTCAGGGAGGGATTCAAGGCTGGAAGTGGGGGCATGGCATTCCTCCTTCTTCCCACCTCGAATTTGTGGATGATACGTCTTTGATGGGTGCCGCTAGAGTTCAAGAGGCAGCTAGTTTCCGAAGAGCTTTAGATATTTATGTGAAAGCCTCAGGACAGAAGATTAATGAGGAAAATTCACAAATCTTCTTCTTCAATACCCCCGCTTCTATTCAAGCTCGAATTGCTCATATCTTGAGGTTTCAAATTGGAATGCTTCCTTTAGTGTATCTTGACATCCCTCTTTCAGATCAAAGGCTTTCGAGGGGTGTGTGGCAAGAGATTTTGGATAAGCTTTGAAGTAAGGTGAGTCATTGGACTCACCAATGGCTCTCAACTGCTGGTAGAATGACTCTTTTGAAGTTTGTGATCCAAGCTCTTCCTATCTACAGGTGTCTTGTGCAGTCAGCCCCTGCTGGTTTCACTAAGGACTTTGATGCCCTGTCCAGGAAATTTTTATGGACAGGTAATTTGCTTTCCTCAAAATGGAGTTTGGTCAAATGGGATTGTGTTTGTAGATCAAAGCAGGATGGTGGCCTTGGCGTTTGAGAATTACAAAGCTTGAGCAGTTGTTCTGCTAAAACTATTTTGGGGTAGTGCATAAACAAAGGATAAAGGATAGGCTAAAATCACTTAGTAATATTAAAATTATCTTGAGTGCGTGAGGTGAATGGGAAGAAGATGTACCAAGGTACAGCCTAAGCAGAGAGTCCATGATACAGGGGAGACTTTAGAAAAGGAAGTATGATTAAAGTTAAAATGAATCTTTTGGATTTACAATGGTTTGGATGCACTGTTTGGGAGGATTATTTGGGATGAATTTTTTCTATTTATCTCAATATCCCCCACCTTCAACCTTTATATGACATTTCCTTGTAGCGGGATTAGGTGGGTTGAAAGGGATTTTAAAAGGTGTTGCCACTAAAAGTGCAGTGAGGTTGCCCAGGATGGAAAGAACCCAAGGAATGGCCTCACAGGGGATTCAGGGGAAGAGAGACTCTTCTTGCAGGATCCTTGTTGGCGGGAGTGTGTAGCCTCTTTAAGAGGAGAGTGACACACCCTGGCAGGGACTAATCAAAGGATTCTTAGTTGCCTCGGAGGTCTCAAAGAGTTGGAAGAACAACATTTGTGGTTGGCAGCCTTATCTTGGGTAGGAGGCTCTAAGTTGGAATAAATTGGCTTAGCCCAAAGTGCATTTCTTCATAGCCCTTGGATTTGAATAAATCTCTTGCTTGGGAATCTCTCTCCAGAGAGGGGCTTTCGCATGTGGGCCTTATATACGTACCTTATATACCAATCAAAGTGAAGAAAATGGTCGCACCTCTTTTTCCAATGTTCCTTCACGGGGTTATTTATGCTGGTGGTGCAGGAAGCTTGGAAACGTAATGCGCTATATTCATACTGTCCCGGATTTGAGTTTTGGAATGAACGTCTTGGTAAGACCCCTTCAAGACTGCTACAGAGTGGCTTGGTGGTTCAGGATTTATTATCTGGCAAGTGTGGTTGGAAAGGAACTGTAGGATTTTCCAGGATAAGCCAAAGAGGGTGCAACAGGTGTGGTTGCAAGTAATAAATATGCTACAAGAGACTCTTGTTGTGAAGTGTGATCTCTCGGAGGATATTGCTCCTGGAGACGTGTGTGTGGTTCAAAAGTTGAATATTCTATGTGTTGATTCTAGTGGTGCTCTTTGGAAGATACAATAGACCAGAAGTAGGAAAGCTAAAAGGAAGGTGTGTAGGGAGGGAAAGTGGTCCCCCCCTGTTGGGACTCTCAAGATCAATACGGATGGGTCTTCTAGGGGAAATCCCGGGCATGTTGGGGTTGGACGAATTGGCAGGGACAACTCTGGTAAGGTTATTTTCTTTTTCTCTGAATATAAGGAGATTCAAACCAATAATTATATGGAGGCACTTGTTGTCCTCATGGCTCTTGAAAGAGGTTGTGCTCTAGGATGGAGCAAGATTATCTGCGAGTCTGACTCTCAGGTGGTGGTGGATATGCTAAATTTGCAACGGGTGGAAGATGTGGATTGGCATTTGGCAGTGGTGGGTAGACAAATTCTTAGGTTGAGCACTTCTTTGGATACATTCTCTTTTTGCTATGTTCCTCGTGAGTGGAATAAGACTGTTGATTGCTTGGCTAAATGTGCTTTTGATCGTGGAGAGGGATGGAGGATGGGAGATTGGACTCACCTGCCTCCGGAATGTGCTTTGGATCTTGAGAGGCTGGTCAAGGAAGATATGGATGGTTAGTTGTACCCCTTTTGGGGGCTCTTTTCTGCTGGTGTTGTGTTCTCTTTCGGGCTCTTGGCCCCTGCTCTTTGTACTTTGCTGGTTGATTCAATAAATTTTTACCCCTTTTTAAATATATATATATATATATATATGTATATATTTATATATGTTTAGATATAATTGTAGATGTATTATAATTGTTGTAGAAAAAGAATATTCTTACTTCGAAATTAAGAGACTTGTGGTAAATAAAAGGAGTAAGATTATGAAAAGAAAGATTAATTTAATTACATTTAAATAATAATGAGATGGGTAATTATGAAATTAGACTTTTCTTTGGCAATCATAAATATTGCATGTTTTGTAAATTGTGTATTACACAATTTGTAAACTCACCATGTGTCTCTTGATCGTGTTAGTAGATTTGTTATGTGAAGTATGTGTTGATTATATGAAATTGGGTAATCATGGTTATTGTTCCTTGTGAGATTATTTGTGTAAATGGTTATGTGGGCTTCCAGAGGCTTGGAAAAAAATGTTATGGGTTGAATTGTTGTATTGGATCCTTGTATTGGTTGATATTATACTTGTGATGTGTTGTTGTGGGTCTTAAGTCATGCACCACTTACTTGTTGTGTCACCCTATGGGGTCGATGCCTAGTGAGAGGTTTCCAGGGTAACCATAGATGGGGGTTGGTGTCTAGTGAGAGACTGCCAGGGTAACCCATGTCAGGACCATGCGATGACACTCTTCCCTCTGCAGACTAGTGTTTCCTTGTTTGTTCTCTTTCCTTGGTGTGTGATGTCCTCTGGAAGCAATGTATGATCTTGTGTGTTGTTATGTTGTTGTAGTGTCAGTTGTCCTCTCTTTAGCCTTGTCATGTAAACATGTGGTCACCTTATTTTTTGTTGTGGGACCTTATTGCTATCTCCTAGCACAGGGGGTGGACCTTAGGGTTCCACATGGATAGGTGGATTGTGCCTATTCCTCCATTGGGTTTCCCTTGCTGTTGATCATTCGTGTGGAAAATATTCTTGGTGTTGCAGACTCTTGTATTGTTCCAGGCTCGAGTGGACTACCTTACTTGTACTTTTATTGAATTGTACTATAAATCAGTTGTATCATGCATTATACTTAGATGCATATTCTCCCTATTGATCTTGGGGAGGCACTGTTGTTATAATGTAATGTTGTAATTAATTGTGAAATATCTCTTATTATGGATAATGTGAATAATGTATCTTGCATATGTGAATTAATTAATTGATCTTTGATGTTATGTTATTGATGACATGAAATGGATGTTCATATTGTTGATCATATAATGTGATGGATTTAATGTACTCCTTAATGTTAGAAAAATCATGTTAATGGATTAATTCTTGTTAGTTTGGTTAATGGGATTATTATAGCGTAGTCATCGAACCTTGGAGGGCTTAGGTTAGAATACAAGTTATTGTATCATCTACAATCTTTAGTATGTTACACTTAAAAATAAATAAATTTTATTCCATTTTTATGTGATGTAGCGTGTTGACCTCTAGGGTTCTGTGGTGGGGCATTACAATATGTACATATACACACACACACACATCCATATATATAATTTTCTATGGATTTGTTTTTATTGGGTTAACTTTAATGTATTAATTAGCATATGAGTGGTGTTTTCATATTAAGAGTCGATTTTATTTTTTCTTGATATAACTCTAGGAATATATTACAATCCTCCATTTATTGATTTTTTTACTTGATTTTGTTTCATGGTTCAAAATTATACTTAGTTCAACTTCACAATACAAAATTGGTCATTACCCTTTAAAGATTCAAAATTTAAATTGGACATATTTTATCCCCCTCCAATTAGCCACTATATGTCAATTGGAAGCACAAAAAAATTCAAATTATATTCTAGAATGCTTTATAAATGGGAAACCCTAATTCATTTTTTCATATCTAAGGAAAAGGGAAGATCCATTTAGCTCTCATGTACTACTTGAATAATAATTTAAGATGCACATCTTAGCATTTATTACTACATTAACATCTACATTCTTATTGAAAAATAGGCATATTGCACAGTTTCATATGTTACCTTTTGTCTTTGTTCACAAGTTGAATTAACTTGTCTAGGGATTTAAGTGAAGAGAACATTACCCATGTTCAACAAGCTCCTCAAAGGTGTTTATAAACACCATTATTTTATCATTGTATAGTCAAATACCAAAAGAGAGGTAAACTAAGTTTGTATATTATAAAAATTTCCACATTAATTTTGTGAATTATAGATTGACTTACACACAAAGATCTATTTTGTGATTTTTCCCTAGATCAAAGAAAAACATTATTTATTAAGTATTATATCATTATAAGACTTGATTTGATACCATAATGTTATTTTGGATCATTATAATTTAACACCATCAAATCCCATCTAGAGTTGAGTAACCTTAATCCATCTCTATCATTTAGGAAAGTTTGTTTGTCTATTTTCAATTTTATATCTTAATTTATTGATCCTAAGGGAGAACTTATTATTGTTTAATAAATTAATTTACATTTAGGATCTTTAAAAATGGTTAGTTTATTTTCTTTTACATTTAAGTGAAATTATCATACAACCCCTAAACTTTTAAATTTATTTTATAGATTTGAGACTTTCCTTTTTTAAAGATGTATATTTGTGTTCTTTCCCTTATTTTTATCATTCATTATATTTTATGGTTTGTGTATTCTATTTATGCCAAGGTCTCACTAATATCATTCTTTCTCTTTGAGAAGAAGTGTTCATCTCAGTCCTAATATAGCCTCTCAATTAGTTGATAAGGATATTCATGTTGGTTCTATAAATGATGTTCATGTCATGAGAATAATAATTTTGATCATGAGGCACATGCTAATAATCAATAGCTCTCTATCACCATACAAGTGATTTTTTAAGAGCTTACAAATGCTAATCTTTTGGATAATTGGATAGTCCTTTACATTATTTTCTCCTTGATGATCCATTTTGTTGATTATTTATTTAACGTATTAGGTCTACACTTCTTCTAGTTATTTGGATAACACATATTTGCATCCACTATTGAATATTCACCTACCACTATCACTCCTCCCACTTATAATATTCCTCATATATTTTAACATGACATCTAGTTCTCATGTCTCTTTGTATTTTTAGTGTTATCTCTAGCTTGTGGCCTTTGAGATCTTTTTATCTTTGTTATTGGTTTCTTCTTCCCTGAGGGCCTTTTGTGTACAGGGTTCAACACCCTGAATGCTTCTTATATTATCTAAAATATGACATCTAGTTCTCGTATTCCTACTAGTTTCATCTCCCTCCTCTCGTGTTATCCCTTTTATTGATTCTACTAGTGTTCCACCCACATCATATCCCACCAATATTAACTGTCACTAGTGTTATCCCTACATCTCATCATATTAGTGTCACACTTGCATATTTTCCTTATAGAGTTGCTTCACCTTCTTCTTATCTTGTTTCTTTGAAACTCCCTCTCTATGTAGTCCATCTAGTGTTTTCTATTCTCCATCAACCTCAACTTTTGATCAATTATTACAAATTATACATAGAGTTGAGTGCAAGGTTGATTATATGTGTAGTCAATAAAATTGAATTAATTTTCTTTTCCATTTCTTAGTCTCATTTTACCTAAACATATTCATTACGACCTAGATTTGTGGCACCTCACTTTGAGTTGTATTAAGGAAAAAGTGGCCTAGTTTACACATTTAGAGGCATTTTGATCTTCATGATTAGATTTTTTATGTGATGAAAATATTTTGGCTAATTTGTTTCCATTAAATTTGAAGGACTATGTTATTCATTTTCATCTTTATTTCTTTAGTCCGTTCACTCTTATGATCAATTCTAGCAACACATTTTATTAACCATTTTTGTGTGAGTTTGAGTTTGAATATCATAGTTTCATATTTATTTGAATACACACAAGGATACAATGAAATATTTAGTGGTTATGTGATTAGATTCTAGCCTTAGTGATGCAGGAGCATCCATAGGCTTGTGCAATCCTGCATCAACTGAAAAAAAAAAAAATTTAATTTTGTTTGGTTTTCAATAAATGGTTGCCACAAATATTTGTAATTATTGGAATAATGTAATTTGAAATTAAATTACATTAACATTTCATGTTGAATGATTATGCTCAAAAGTTAAAAAGCCGTGAAAAGGAAACGGGAAGCAAAATCAAAATTGATTTTTCGTGCTTGGTACCTTTGAGACACTGAATTTGAATGGCACCACCTCACTGCAAAATCCTAAAAATGAGTATCCACTGAATTGAAAGTAATCTGCACCAAGCACCTCACATGAGTTGGAGTTCCACCTCAAAACCCATGAGACGGGTTTGCTGCAGCTCTATCTTTTATCCCTTTCGAACTCCTTCAACCTGGGAGGGCCTGTACATTGATTCTTTTTGAGTTCGAAACGTGAAAACAGAATGCCCCTGAAATCTCTTACTCCCATTCTGGCAACCAAAGATGTAACTGACTGAATTTGAAGTTAGTTTTCAAAGTGCAGGAAACTCACAACTTGGTTGTGGATTTTCTCTGAGGAGAAATTGCAGAAAAGTGTAAAGGCTTCAATAAGTTTATTGCAGCCATTGTTGAGGAGCGACAGAGTGTGCATGTGGGTTGGTTGTAGTGCTTGAGAAGCACAGGAAATTATATGGAATGTTGCAAATTTTTGTAATGAATTCTATAATGTTGTAAAGGGCATATGTGGCCTCCATAGTCTCAATGAGACTTTATTAGTTTGTAATTGCAGATTTTTCATTTTAATGCAAGTTTGCATGTTGTAGTTTCTTTCGTACTTGTGTTGAAATTCACAGTGAATTGAGAATTTGTGTTTGTGTTGAAATTAAGTCAGTGGAGAGGGTTTTGTGTCACCCCCTCCCTGCTTCACTTAGTATGTGCTAAGATGAGATATCACCTCCCTAATGATGAGATGTGTATTACATTTTTTATTAATGAATTGTTGGCACCTATAAGAGACAATGCACATACTTAACTATTTATCTATCTTTAATAGATTTGTTGGCCCATGTGAAGAATGAAGAAATAGATTTTTTGGCTTCTAATGTTTTGACATTTGATTCTTCTCATATTTTTTCGTCATCTTCATATCCTTCAAAGTTTCAAAAGAAATGTAATTTTCAAAAGGATAGTGATAAATAAGAGATCAAACCTAATTCTCAACATGTGGCTAATACATCTATTGCTACGTCATTTAAATTTGGATAAATTTGAAAGTTTAGTAAGTTAAGGGGGCCCTTTGAGAAAGTGATTCAATATTTTGATTGGCTATAATATTATTATTATACCTCCTATTTGAACATTAGATACTTCAAAGGTGTACCTAAGGGATATGATACACATGCTTTTTAGGCAAGTATTATAGAGTTAATGGACATAATTCATTATTTTTGTATTGTTCCTAAACCCAAGTATTAATACTTTATTGATAAATATAATGATGCATGTAGAAATTATTAATAATGGGGACAATAATTTATTGATTCCCCCTAATCAATATTTAAAATTTTATACTAATCCTTTCCCTCCCATAACTAAGCCAACAATGTGCATCTATATATGGATAACTCTGAGGTTCAAGCACATATGGTTCATAGTGAGGTGCATGAGGATAAATATGGTATGTATGAGATTGAATATTACATTCTTGTGATATAAATATATGTGTTTCTTTAATGATATGGCATACACTAGACACACGTGTTCCTCTTCCTCTTATTTGACATTGATTACATTTTGAGATGATACTCAATTTTACTTAATTAATATGGGTCATTATATCTTAATGGTTATGTGGATGGTGAATCATGTAGTAATTTTTTTATTGATCCAACTTGTCAATTTAAAATTTTCACTAAAGTATTATTATTTAATAATCATAATCTATAATAGGATTATACAAAATTGAGTATTTTTTTTAGTATGGCTAATGGTTTATTGATTAAAATTATGGGTTGTACATTATTTTTCCTTTAAATAAGTATATATTTTAGGTGATATTACTCCTAATTTTGATAGAATTCATATTTTTCTTAGTAGACCATGAATATAATCATTTCAATTAGTTCTTTCTATGTTGTATCAATGTGTTAAATATGTTCATGAGAGTCAAGTGGCTAAAATTTATAGATATCCATGTCACTTTACTTTGGATAACTTTCATAAGACACATCAAGAATCTCCTTATAAAACTAAACATGATTTGAGTGATAAGTGCACATGGTTTATAGAAGATCAATAGAATAAAAATGAAGAAAAACAATAATTTATTAGACCTAGTGAGCCTATAGTAGTAAAATCGATAAGTTATTTATGCACTTTCTTATACAAGAAATATGAAGAAAAAAGGCATGTGATGTCTCAAATTAAAAAACACATAATTAATATGCATAATAGAATAGATATATGTGAGCCTCTAGGAGATCCATACGAGTGCCCCATTACTCATGCCAAAAAAATGAAAAGAATGAATATAATTTAAATGATAAGAAAAAAAACATATTTATTCTTCTACAAGTACTTCTTTGCGGATTCCAAAGAAACTTTTACAAGACAAACAAGATTAAAATTTACATATAAAGAAAAGTCTTAATATGCAAGAATAACAAGTAAAGAAATAAAAATTAGCTATTCCACCTCTCTATAGCACATTTTTTAAAGCTTATACCCTACACAATGATGAGATTCTAGTTCTCTATGATGAGGAAACAATTATATTACATGATTAGGATTATTATGACTTGTTCGGAGAGGATAGTTCTTACCTTATTGTTTGAGACTTTGAGACTTTGTTTCTACATATTTCTATTTATGCTTTTATTTTATGTTATGTGTGTTTTTCCAATGAATTTGGGGTAATTAAAAGTATATAGTTCTTGGCAACCACTCTCATCATTTGGAACAAAATTGTAGTTTTATTTTATTTGTTTGACCTTTTATATTTTAAATTCATGCTTATTGTGTTCATCCTTCACACCATTTGTTGTCTCATGATTGTCCTTTTGTTTGGCCTTTTGTTTAATCCTAGCTCTTTATGCTCCTTTCATTCTCATTTCTCCTCCTATATTTTTCTTCATGATTTTTATGATTTATGTTTCCCTTGGTGTTGGGAATATGATGCCATTTAATTGCAATCCTAAACATATTTCATGTATCTCCTAAGTCCTTGGAAAGTGTTCCCCAACACTAGGATTAGAAAGAGATTAAATTTGAAGTTCTAAAATGTGTCACGTAAATTGACATTTGTAATTAATTCTAAATGATAGAACAAAGTGGGGACACTCCAAGCACATTCTAAAAAATAAATCACAAGTACCTAATATTGAAGTGATCCCACCTTTGAGCGAAGTTAACCGCTTGGAGAAAAGATACCACTCTCAAGAATGCATGTAAAGATCCCAAAGTTAGGATTGAAGTTTACATGCATGAAGCCCCAGTTTATAGCTATGTCTTTATCTTCAATTGCATGCAGTTGCCTTAGCCACGCTAGTTGGATCAGCTTGACTTTGGAATGCATGACTAATGACTTGAGTTGCATGACGACAATGTGATACATTCAGCCATGGGGATGATAAACCATGCATGATATTTCCAGGCGACGATGAGACATGCTCTACTCTAATTAAAGATTGAACAACTTAATCTTGGGCCTAAGTTGGCATCTTGGAGTTAACACTTTGTACATAACATATTCATGCAAGTGATTATTAGGCCCATCTTAAAAGCCAAATTTGATGGCAGCTTACAAGATATCTTCGTAATCAACGTTGATAGGACACTGGCCATGCCCAAACTGGATGAAGGAATTTCATTTAATACTGGTTTCTTCGCACTTAAATAACTTAATGTACAAAAGAATAAAGTGTAGGTTTGTGGAGATAAGATTTGTGCTTTGTAATTGTAAACTCGGGAGTTACAAGGTTCATTATTGTTTATAAATTGCAGCAAGTTGAAGAGAGTTTTATCAAATTTTATTGCAGGTTAGCAGGTTGAGCTTGTGCATGTGTGAGGGTTTGAAGCATGGCATGGGATGTGTGGATTCATGCTTGATCACATGGAATGCATGGATAGCTTGTGTTGTAGAAAGTGTATGAGAGTTTTATGCAGGTTGTGAAGAAGGATTGTTGAAGGAAAGGAAGCATATCAATCAAGGATTGATACAATATTATTGTAATCTTGTTCTAAGGTTAAATAATACAAGCACTATTGAGTTTGGTGGAGTTTTTTCCCGAAAGGGTTTCACCACATATATGATGTGTCACTTCTATCTTCTTGTCTCATTCTTCTACAATATTTCATCTCTTTCTATAATTGGTAAAATGAATCTAAATAGGTAATCATCCACAAAGGAATTGTAACAAAGAACACTTAATTAGATCTACAATCTCATAGTTTTATAAAGTATTAAGCTACATAATTACCTCCATTTTCAACATTTGGTATCAGAGCTAATGGTTGGGGTAGAGTTTGGGATGCCTTTCTCTTAAAAGCTTGAAGGTTGTTTGGCTATAGTGGGAGCTTTTACTATTGTTTTATTGATGATTTTGGAAAATAAGTTTGTTACAATGAGTTTTAATTCTCATTTAGATATTGAAAGATTCAATGGATCTAATTATGAGATGTGGAAACTAAAAATGGAGGGTCTCCTTGAAGAGAGAGATCAGTGGTTAGTTGTTGGTAATGAGACAAAGTTACCTACAATGATGTCAGATGAGGATTGGGCTAAGATTGATAAGAAGACAAGAGGGACCATAAGATTATGTCTTGTTTATGATGTTCTCTTGATTTTTTTAGAAGAAACTACTGCATATAAGCTGTGGAAGAGAATAGGTGATATCTATTAAACCAAAATTCTTACTAATAAGTTGTATCCTGAAAAAGACAGCTTGTATTCTTTAAAGATGAAAGATGGTGGATTTCTATCAGAAATCATTTGAAACGCTTAACCTGATTCTAAAGTCAGTTAGCATTTGTATATGTAAAGCTAGAAGATGAAGATAAATACATTTTGTTACTTTGTTCTTTACCAAAATCTTGGGAAAATCTAATTATTGCTATCAGTGGTAGTGGTGCAGATCCAAAGATGGACTATATAATTCCTACTCTCTTATCAAAGGAGATGAGGAGGAAGTCTAAAACGAAAATCCAAGATGCCTTGTTTGTAAAAGGTAGGCCTAAGAAAAAGGAACCCAAGGGAGACAAGGAAGGGAAGGGTAAGTCCGAAGGACAGAGTAAGGTAAAGTGTTAGAATTGTGGGAAACTAGGACATGTGAAGAAGGATTGTAAGAACAAGAAAAAAAGTTTTGATTCTTCTACAAAAGAATCCTTAGATGACTGTAATCACGCATTGATCATTTCATGTAAAAATCTTAGTGATGACTCTTAGTAAGGTTATCTCTGGCGTGATCAGATGTTTTTCTTGGTTTAGAGTGGTTTCTATTATGCCATGGTTTACTCTTGATACACGTTTAGAGTTTAGCATGGTACTTGCTCTCTTGAGACTAGGATGTTTATGTATGTTATGATGCATGTGATCTCCTTTGAGGAGATGGTTAGATCATGGATGTCATGTTTATTTTCAAGATTGGAGCTTTGGCATTGATCTTGTGTAGTTCTCTTAAGTATTGGGTACATTAATCATTTGCTTGATTACTTCATGAAAGTGTTGTGTTGCATTTGGAGTTTGGCATGAATTGGTTGGTTACAGGTCCTCATGGATACTTAGAGAAATAGGTGAGGCTTGAGTTCTCTTATGGTAAGAGATATATGTTGGAATGGTTACTTGTAAGAAAATTTTTTTCAATAGTAAAGATTGAGAAGCTTACACCTTGGTTGGAAGTGAGTTCAACACACTCAAAAGTTTCACATGCCTCCAAAGAGGCAATTTGGATATAGAGACTTGGGAAAGGTATTGGTTTTAATTGCAAGTAAGTTAAACTTGAATTTGATAGTTAGAGTACTATTTGTTTAGCCAAAAATCCTATGCATCATGCTCGTATTAAGCATGTTGATGTTCAATATCACTTTGTGCGAGAAATGGTTGAGAGTGGGAAGGTATTAATTGAGAAAGTTGACACTTTAATTACTGTTGTAGATTATCTTACGAAACCAACTCCTACAGATAAGTTCTCTTGGTTTTGAGTATTAATAACTTGCTTGGAGCTTCATGATTATGCAAGTTGCATTTGAAGTTCACATGGATTGATTAGTTGGTGCAGGAAGGCCATTGGCATTGAGTCTTATACTTGATTTATAATAATGATTCCTTGTTTAGAATAATTTTAATGTATAATGTCAAGTGCCAGAATTTTGGGAATAAGATGCAATTTAATTGCAATCCTAAACATTATTTCATGTATCTCCTAAGTCCTTGGAAAGTGTTCCTCAAACACTAGGATTAGAAAGAGATTAAATTCGAATGAAATGAACATGTAATTGACATTTGT
>VDFB02281492.1:557006022-557020444 GCA_007258455.2 Sequoia sempervirens
TGTTGCCATTCACCATACATACTAGATGGGGAATAATTTTGTGAAGAAACATATTTTCTTTGTAATCCAATATAATTATAAGACATTTTAAAATCATCATGCATACCTTGATCTTCCCAATTTGATCATGTGTGAAGTTGTCCTTGAGTTACAAAGAAGACTTGTTCACTTCCACTTTTATCATGTTGAGGCTCACTTATAACATCTATCTCCTTCACCATGTCCTCTTGAATAGCTTGGAATGTGCACTTGTCTTTTTCCTTGAAAAAAATAGAAAAAAAATGGTCAAATCTTCATCTATGGATCCATTTTTAAAAATCCATTGTCCTAAAAATTCATCAATTATTTGTTCTTGCTCAGTTATAGGAATAATACCTATAAATACATATGAAAATGGTAATGGGAGATCATGATATTTTAAGTTGAATTCATTAAGTGGAGGGGATATAAAAACATCACTTTGTGTTGGCATGACTTCCTCACCAATTTTATTTTTGGTTTTTAAATTTGGTGTGCTTGAACTACCTTGAAAACACAATATTTTTTTTTGTATTATTTCTTCAAAATTACTTCTTTCTATCAATTGAATCATGAAAATGGGTGTGGATATATAAATAGTTTTACCTTCTAAGATTTACCTACAAACTCTAACCATGCATCTATATGATTTTAAACAACACATATTAGGACTAATCACCTAGGCAAGGTCGATAGTTGCATGAGTTTTCATCCTAATGTATTGGTCCTAACTCATCTCACCAAGCTACTAGGCCTTTAACACCTTTCCCCAGCAATGGTGCCAAAATGATAGGCCAAAACTGGGGTAACGAATGAAATAGATTTAATATTTAATAATAAAATGCAATTTGTTCTAAGTTTCAATCTAGGGGCATAAAATTGTGAAAGATGTCATGGCTATATGAACAAGGGTTGTAGGTAGTGAGGTGAGTATAAATGAAATACACTTCTGACTTCAATCAACTTCCTAAGTAGAAATCTAACTTAATGTTTCTCTTTTACTTTTGTGGCAGGAATTGTTACAGGAGCAACAGGGTTCTACGATAGGAACTGTTACAGGAAATAGTGTTCTACGACATGAATTGTTACAGGAAATAGTGTTTTGTGATAGAAAATGTTACATGAAACAATATTTTGTGACATGAACTATTATAGGAACAATAGTGTTATGCGATGTTACAAGAAACAGTGTTCAGCAACAGGAATTGTTATAGGAAATAGTGTTTTGTGACAGGAATTGCAGTCTATAATAGTACGATAGGAACAATCCAACAACTACTCTATTTTATGTGCAATATTTCAAATCACTATAATGCTATCAAAAAAAAAAATCAAATAAACAAATACAAAGATGCTTTTGGAGTTCTCAAATAAAAACTAAAATAAATTTTTTATTTACCACTCATAATCAAATTACTTTATTCTACAAATCACACATATAAAATAAAATAATAATTACAAAAATGCTAAAATAAAAATACACAAATATCACTAGGCTCCCTGAGGAGTGGGCCTTTCTTCCTGGTTGGCAAGGTGATTAAAAATCTGCTACAATACTTAAAGCATAACCAATATATACTCATTTAAAATAAAATATATTATAGTGTATATTTTTTTGCATTATGCTCACTCTTGTTACATTTCTACTTTATTCTCCAAACTCCACGCTGCTTCTACCTTTCTTTATGTTCTCTTATGTTTTTCTCCTTTTACAACATGCTAATTCACCCTCATTTTTTAGCTATTACATTGCCTTATAAGGCATGAAACAAACTTACAAGTTGTTTACTATTCTCATGCCCTTCCTCTTATTTCCACGTTTAGTTTTGTTGCATTATTTTTCTAATATTATTCATATGCTTTTCCACACCACCTATTATATTTTTGCAGCCCTATTTTATAACATTTTCTCCTATTCTCTTGCCATCTCTTATGGCATTATTTATGGCTTGTGGGTTGGAATAAAACCAGCCATAAAAAATAAGAGTTTGTTGTGACATAAAAATAGATATTTTTTTGGCCTTCGTTCATCACAATTATATTAGTTACAATAGAAAATAATACATGTTATTCCGTGTCATATGAGTATAAAAATATATTATTGTTGTTAGTATAATAAATAATTATTTAAAATTAAATTAATAGCTGAAATTATTTGTTGTGTGAAGGCGACAGGAAGTTTTTCATGAAGTCTATTATCTCCACCTTTATTAATATTCCACACTAGAATTATTTTCTCAACATAATGACATAAAATATTAGTAAATACAATCTAATATTTATTATTCACATATTTTATCCAAAAACTAAATTAAACATTACGTATGTATATTTAACCATATACAACAAAAGATGGTAAAATGGTATGAAAATAGAATATGATTTAATGGGTATGAAGGCATATGAAAAAGGATAATATATGGTATTAAATGGAACATGAATGACTCTCATCAACAATTGTGGTGCAGTCTGCAACAAATGCAATGTAGAACCTGACAATTGTGACTAACATAGTTGCATTGCTACTATTCACTAATGCGGGTTACTTCTAGATTTCTCACCACAGATGCAGTGCAAAATACAAAAATGTTTTGCAGGAAGAGATATGTGGCTTTCTAACAAAAAAATGTGTTACAGAAGCTAATGGATGGTCATACTATTTTTGTGGTGCAAATACACAACTTTGGTGCATAGGCTAACAAATGTGGTGCACTGGTTTTGTCAAAAAAAGGCTCTCTAAGGGACCTTAGGAATTTGATTAGTTTAATTAAGTTGTGAAAACACAAAAAATAGTGTTTATAATTTTTAGCCATGACTCTTAACAATGGGTGATGAAGGAGGTACTTGGCTCTGCTCTGCAACTTTCCTGCTCCCTTGTTTTTTTGAATTTTTATGCTTCCTATTCCTAATTTGACTGTCACATGGGTTGGTCGGGCGGGGGACCCAACAAGGTTCCCCTAACCTAGAATGTTGTTCCCAAGCCTGGCATGGTATCGAGTTCTGTTGTTTCCAAAAATGTTGTTCCCCATGTTGGTACTCCTTCTGCTACCACTTTCCCTTCTTCTTTTGTTGCTCTAGATGTTGGTACAGTTGGCAAGGAACCACTATCCCTGACCTTGGGCTTGAAATCTTTTTTCTCTGAAGAAGAACTTACTTCTTTTGTGGATAAATTTTTGGGTGTTTGCTCACCAACTGTGGATAGGATGAACATGGAAGCTACCTCTTGTTTAGTGATTGGTCAAAAAATTGATGTCCCTGAAGTGCTAATGATGAAAGTTATGGATGACCTCAAGCTATCATTGGTGGGAAAATTCTTGGCGTACTACCTGAATATTGAGTAGGTAAGGAACTAGGTTGTCTCTATTTGGAATCTAAAAGACAGTGTTTCCATTTTTGCTATGCCCAAAGGTATTCTCCTATTCTCCTTTGTTATGTACGAGGACATGTTAAAGGTTCTTATTGGTGGCCCTTGGGAATTTGATGCTAGTTTTAAGAACTTCCTTTCGTTGCGTAAATGGAAGTCGGGCTTTTACCCTTCTATTGGCTTGGGTGCTACTGCTCCTACATGGGTACAACTACCTGGACTACCTCTTGAATTTTGAGATATTGGAATTTTCAAGGGGATTGCTAATTCTTTTGGAAACCTTTTGGTGGTGGATAAGATAACTCAAGAAAAGTCTCGACTAGTGTTTTCCTGGATATGTGTTAATGTGGTTGTTGACACTATTCTACCTACTTCAGTGCTTTTGAAATCAAAATTTGGAAGCTGGTCTCAACCTCTAGAATATGAAAATGTTAGACTATTTTGTCTATCCTGCAAAATATTTGGCCATCTAATTGACTCTCGTAATAAGAGGACTAAAGTGTTTCTAGTGAGGTGTCATGCCCTGAGTCTATGACAATGGAACCAAAGGATGTGGTTGATGTTCCTAAACTTAGTGGTAGTGTGTTGGACCCCTTGAAAGTGGCTTCCCTTGAGATTGGTATCTCTAAGTCTCAAGAAGTGGCCTAGGAAGTTCCCCCACATGTGTCCTAGGACAAGAGGTGTAAGGAAAACTTGGAAGTGGCCTCCTATGAGGACAACAAAATTAATCCAGAAGCCCAGTGGACCCTGAAGGAAACTAATGAAGAAGTGAAAAAGTTGAACACTCCCCTAAGAATTTGGTTTCACACTAGGATTTGGAAAATACACCTAGTCTATCTTTTGATGAGAATAGTGAGTTTGTCTAGGAAGGAGAAATTGTCTCTCAAATGGATAAGGCTTAGTTCCCTCTCCCATTCAGGAAGATATTTGTTAGAAGGAAGGGAGAAATATCAAGCAGTCAATGGCTATTTTGGGGTTTCCATTTTCACCCTCAGATGAGGTGGCCAATGAAGATTGGATTCATGCTAATAGCAAGTCAAAAAATAAAAAGAAACTGGATGTTGTTGGAGGAAAGGTGGGAAGACCTTCTCAGAAGGAAAAAAGGAATAAAGATATTGTGTGTGATGTGGCTTCTAGTAGACAAAAGACTTTGGACTCAATTGTAGGTCCAAAGTCTAAATGGAAGTAAGGGTGGTTGTTTCCCCTCCCTCTTTGTTTCCTGGTGATTTGGTTATCTGCCTCCTTGTTATGAAGATTCTATCCTAGAATATTAGGGGCCTTAATAGTCCCTATAAACATTTTTTGGTTAAAACCTGCCTACTAGATAAGAAAGTTGATGTTTTGTTACTTCAGGAAACTAAAATGAAGAGGGAAATTTTTGAGAAAATAATTTTGAATATTTGGCCCAGGGATAATTATTTTTTGAGTGAGGCTGATGGTGCTTTGGGGGTATTGTTACTTTATGGAACCCCTCGAAACTTAAAGGTTCTATGGGTTTCTCTAGCAAGAAATGCCTTATGGTTTCCTTTGAAGACCTCATTACCACTGAAAAATGAAATATGATTAATGTTTATTCTCCTAATTATCTTCCTGAAAGATTGATGCTTTGGAATTTTGTGGATGATAATATAATGAGTAGGAAGGAGGACTTTTGGATGCTAAGAGGATATTTCAACTCTCCGCTTCTACCTTCAGAAAAGTTGGGGGGACTTGTAGACTATTATGAAAGTATGATGGACTTGTCTGCTTTCTTCAACTTTGTGGGGTTATATGATGTCCCCCTTCTGGGAACCCAGTTCACTTGGTCCAATAGGAGGCTTGGTAACCAACTGATTCAAGTAGAATTGGATAGATTTTTGGTTTTCTCCAATTGGAACATCTCTCAACACCTTTCTCTTTTTTCCCTCCCAAGAACAGGATCTGATCATAATGCTATCATGCTAAAGAGAAATGTTGACTCTGTTAAAGGTCTTTTTCCTTTTAGATTTAAAATAATGTGGACCTACATCCTGATTTTGCTGGCATTATTGAAAAATGGTGGAATGAACCCTTGACTGGAACCCCTATGTTTTGTCTTGTTGATAAATTGAGAAGAATTAAAGAAAGAATGAAGGGTTGGAACAAGCTTACCTTTAGTAATATTTTTGAAACTAAAAAAATCCCTAGGGGAAAGAATTAAGGATGTGTAGGATAAGATGGAGTCTAGAATGGTGGATGAAGATATTTGTAATGTTGAATGTAATTTGAGAACCCAATGGTTCAAGATTAACAAACATGAGGATATTTTTTAGAAACAAAAATCTCATGTCCAGTGGCTCCAGGATGGGGATCAAAATACCAAATTCTTCCACCAATCCATAATGAAACACAAAAGTAGGAACAGGATAAGACAACTTAAGAAAGAGGATAGAAATTTAGCCACTATTGAAAAAGAAATTTCTCAAGAAGTTGTCGCCTTTTTCTCCTCTTTCCAGAATGAACCTATGGTTGCCCAACAAGAGTTTGATGTTATCCTTCAAGCTTTCTCTAAGGTAATTTCTAACCACAATCTCAAGGAGATGACTAGATTTGTTTCTTTGCAAGAGGTGAAAGAAGCTATTTTCTCTTTTGGTGCTTACAAAGCCCCTAGAATTGATGGGTTCCCCTTGGCCTTCTTCCAGCTATATTGGGAAATTGTAAAGTTTGATCTCTTTAATGTTGTTAAAAAATTCTTCAGATATGGTAGGCTTCTCAATCAACTCAATGGTAGTTTCATTAACCTCATTCCTAAAGAGGTTGAGGTTTCTTCTATGCATGAATTTAGACGTATTAGCCTTTGCAATATTGTGTATAAAATTTTCTCTAAGATAATTGTGTTAATATTGAAATTTGTTTTGACCAAAATGATAGCTCCTAACCAGAAAGGATTTGTTCAAGGAAGAAATATTTTGGATGCAACAATAACTACCCATGAAATTCTCCACTCTATGGATCTTAGTAAAAATATGGGGATGGCTCTGAAACTTGACATTCTAAAGCCTATGACAGAGTTTCGTGGCCTTTTTTATTTGTTGTTCTCAGGAAGTTTGGAATTAATGGTAGATTTCTAAAGCTGATCACTTCCTATGTTACTACCCTGAAGTGTTTGGTTTAGGTGAATGGAATTCCTTAGGTTTTCTTCTCCTATGGCCATGGTATTAGGAAAGGAGACCCTCTCTCCATGTACCTCTTCATTATTGTTGCTAAGGTCTTGGGAAAAAAAAATCCAAAAACTTCTTGATTCTAAGGTGTTGAAAGGTGTCAAAGCTACCTCTTCACTCCAGTCTGCTTCTCATCAGTAGTTTGTTGATGATACCATCTTATTTGGTGAAGCTTCAGTTGGATAATATGGTCAATGGAAATGCATCCTAAATGAATATACCACTACTTTGGGCCAACATATAAATTTCAAAAAGAGTAAGCTATACTTCTTTCATGCTAACCAAATGGTGAAAGACAGAGTTGTCCAAATTTTGGGTTGTTAGGAAGCTGATTTTTCGGAAGCCTACCTTGGTCTACCCCTGATCTCTAAAAAACTAGAGAGAAACTACTAGAACCATATTATTGAAAAAATTCAAAAGAAGTTGGCCAACTAGAAAGGAAAAATTCTGAGTCAAGCTTGAAGCTCCAACTGTTAAAAGCCTCACTTCAAAATATTCCAATGTACTACTTGTCTCTTTTTAACATACCTACCTTTATTATGAAGAAAATTGAACAAATCCAAAAAAGGTTTTTATGGTCAAGTACTGAGAAAAAAACAAAATGGCACTTGTGGGGTGGGAGAAAGTTTGTGCTCCAAAAGGTGTTGGTGGATTAGGGATAAGGAGAATTAAACTGTTCAATAAACCCTTGGTAGCCAAGTTGGGATGGAATTTATTGGAAGGAACCAAAGACTGGGTCAATATCCTTAAAGCTAAATATTTGAGAAACAGAGATTAGGGTTGTTTCTTCACCTCTTCTAATCTGGCTTATGGTCCTATTTTTTGGAACCATTTAATTAAGACTAAAATTATGTCGAGAAAGGGTGTTAGTTTGCGTATTGGAAATGGTATGGAGACTAAATTTTGGAAAGACTCTTGGAATAAAGGGCCCCCACTCTCATCCCTAAATGACCTCAACCCTTTGAAACAAAGACTGACTAGAATTGTGGCCAGAAGGTTGTTGGCTATATTAATTGGGAGGAAGCTGAGCCGAGGTCAAAGGACTTTAACAACCTACTCAAGGGAGTTAACCTAAGAGGGGATAGACAACATAATTGGGAGATAGTGGTGCAAAGGTTGAATTGCTTAATTGGGGAGGCTACTTGGTTCTCTAAAGAAAGGCGAGATGAAAGATTGTGGATTGATAACCCTTTAGGATACTTTTCAGTTAAAAATTCATATGAGGAATTAGAAAAACCTTTAATAGCAAACAAGGACCCTTTGTGGAATAAAGTGTGGATAAAAAAATTGACTCCTAAAGTTAATTGCTTCTGGTGGGCTGCTTCTCATGGAAAAATCCTAACTATTGATAACCTGGTTAGAAGGGGGTTCCATTTGGTTAATAGATGTGTTCTTTGTAAAATGGGGGAAGAGACAATCATGCACCTATTCTTCCACTGTTCATTCTCTAGAGAAATTTGGTCCTTCTTCCTCCCTTTATTATGTATAGATTTGGTTTCCTCTCCTTCCATAAAAAATGTTTATTGATAACTGGTCCCTTAGTCCTTACACAAGATCATTGTGGATCTTTGGAATCAAGTTCCTTCTTTTATAACTTGGGGGTCTGGAAGGAGAGAAACAATAGGATCTTCAGGAAAACTGAGAGAAAAAATAATGAGTTATGTATGGCCATAAAGACTCAAATTAAGGAAAATGTGGAAGCAAGGAGATACAACTATTCTAAGGTTATGCCTTCATATAGGGAAATGAAAATGAGAATCAAACAATTATGGGGTCTTCAAAAGGATCTTACAAATATTAATTGGACTACCCACCTTTCAAGGAAGACTATTTTCTAGAACCCTTCGGGGAGGGAGTGGATCAAATTCAATTTTTATGGTTGCTCCAAAGGAAACCCTGGCCTGATAGGGGTGGGTGGCCTTATGAAAAACAATCTTGGTGACTGTATTGTTGGTTATGGGAAAAATGTTGGAATCTATTCTAATAATAAAGCAGAGGCTATGACTACTTGGGGAGGTATAAATTTGCTAAGAGACTTAGGTTTCTAGAAGGTTATTTTGGAAGGACATTCTAAACTGATTGTTGATATTTTGAAGGGTGAGAGTGTTGTTCCCTGGGAAATCAGAGATATAATGGATAACTATAAGATGCATTTGCAGTTTTTCACTCATTGTAGAATCCAACATGTTTATAGGGAAGGAAATTGTGTCACGAATATTGTTGCTAATGAGGCACTGAAGTGTAGCACCTACTCCCATTGCGAGTATGGTCAATTGTCAAAGGCAATAAAGGATAATATGTTAAAACTAAATTTTGAAAATGTTTACAACTTATGAGTTCTAGTTAAAGGGCTTGGGTGGGCTAATATTTAGATATGATGATGGTAAGAGATTAAGAATTAATGATTATAAGGTTGGCATGTTACAAATAAAGGTTAATGATGAGAAGATTGGTGTCAATAAATTTTTTAAGGTGGTTACATTTAATGATTATAAGGGTGGCAAGCTTAAAATCAAGGCTAATGATAAGAAGATGGGCGTTGATAAAATATTTAATAAGGTAATCATTCCTGATCAATCATCGTATCACATGTTGAATGGAAAATACTATGCTTGGGTCATTTCAAAAATCTCCGGTGTGCCAAATATATCTAATCACAACATTCTTGAGGCTCAGCTCGAGTTGGATTTTTTGGTGACATTTATGATGAGAAAGGGAAATCATTCCAATTTCATCCTCGACTTTCAGTTTGTAGTTTTCTTCATTGGGAAGATTGGTTTAAACATTTTAAATGACAACCTGCTTCTTACTATCTCTAAGGGTTTTCTTTGCAATTTTGGTGTTTGTTGGGGTGGCGAGGTTGTTGTTTGGGAAGGAATGAAGAAAATTGTTAACCAATCGAAGAGTGTTAAAAGTTTGCAAGCTTCCAAGATGGGTGGGCCTAGGAAACACACTGAACCTCCAAATTGTGCGACTCTTAAGAAATTTTTTGATTTATGGGATATTTTTAGAAGGGCGGGCATGACTCCCTTTTTTGAAGCAATGAAAGGTTGTAATAAAAACCTGACGACCATGTTCACTAATTGTTGGAAAAATGGGAATGTTTCAATTGGGGTGATGAAGTTTGAAGTCACACTATAGTTCATAGCTGAAGCTACTGGTCTAAGAAATGATGGAAGGAAGGTGGCTAAGAAAAGTGAGAAAATTATCAAAATTTGTAGACAAATTCCTACACAATGGTGAGAAGCTTACAAGGTTTATTAATGGTTACGCATGGCTTGAACTCCCTCCGCCATTTTCCCTGGTAAGCATGTTTATTATGCGTTACTTTACCCTTGAAGGCCGGTATATGATGATCCATGCTTATCATTTTCCTATCCTTAATCATGTCCACCATAATGATATAACCAAATTTCCCTTCTATTTGCTATGCTCTCTGTAGAAAAATATTGAGAACAAGGCGTCGCCCCCTTTGCATAAGGGATTAATGCTAGCCCTTTATAAATTTTCTCTTTCTAAAAACCCCCATGGAAACCCACTGTTGGTTCGGCAGGAGAATCCTCCCCAAAATGATGATGAGGAACAAGGTTTACCCTAGGTTGTTGACCAAATGAACCCAAAGCCTAACCTTAGGTCTAATGCCCAACATTCTGGTTTGAGGGAGGGATCACCCTTGAATGCTACCCCTTTGGCTATTTATGGTACTAATTCCTCTGGTTCCAAACCTCATAAAGCCGCTGTAAAGAAAACCATTGAGTATGAGTTGCTAAGAGTCACTCCTAAAAAGAGGAAGCATTCACCACTGTTACTTGAACCCCCCAAGAGAAAATTTTTGAAAAAAACTAGAATAAGCATGAGGAAGTTATAACTATTACTAAAGATCTGAAGGGAAACCAGAAGGAGGAAGAGGAGGATGGGAAAATGGGTTTGATGAGTGGAGGCCAAAGATCGATGAGATTAGCCAAGGTCAAATTTGTGGATAAGAAAGGGAAATAGATGGAAATTGAGTTAAATGAAGAGGAAAATTTGACAGTGGAAGAGTTTGAACCTCAACAAGATGGGGAGAGTGAAGATATGGAGTTTGAAGATAGTGCCTACAGGATGGGGGAAGAAGATGTTGAGGAGGAATCCAATGACAAGGAAGAGGAAGAATTTAAAAAGGAAGAGGATACTGGTGAAGGAAGAGGACACTGGTAATATGGAGAAAGGGGCCACTAAAGCGGAGGTTAATGCTAAAGATGTTTTTATTTCTAAAGATACTAATGTGATTTTCTTGAAAAGTGGGATAACCTTCTTGCAGGTTCAGATGGAAGACATGGAGAAAGCACTCATCACCTTGATGAAGGTGACCAATGGTTTGATGCATCGTGCCATGGTGGGTGCGGTTTTTGGTCAAACAAAGATTAATAGGGAGCTAAAGAAGATCGAGAAATAGGATGAAGAAAAGGACCTAGAACATGAGGATGGCCTAGATTGGAGGGAATTTGTTTCCCAAATTAGTTCATTGGGAACTCATTGCTAAAGCCAAATAATGGCTAGATGTTGTCCTGTGTTGTTCTCCTTTTTGTTCTTGTTTTATGTTTGCTCTTAAACTATTGGTTCTCAAGTTAATTGTTCCAGACTATTATTTCTTGTTGGCTATGTTATGGTTTTAAACCTGTTGGTCTTTGGTTACTCTCAATTTTGGTCGATATACCAAGTTTTGGGTTAGTATGAGGTATACTATTGTTTTAAATTATATTTATACTGATATTGTGGATGTTGTTAATAGTTATCTAGCATGTGTGCCTCTTTTGAAGACTTAATAGTAACTGTATGTTGCTATTTTTTCAAGTTTGGCTGTTGTTGTTTCCCCAACCTTTTTGTTGTCTTTGTTCCATGGGATTAGGGCCCTTCCCTACTAATATAATAAAATACAATGGGCAATTGGTTTTATTGGTAGTAGTAGAACCAAAATCATCTAGAATACATTCACAACTTAATTATTGGTAGATTGAGTTTGTAAACTTATAGTAGGCCCACCTCCCATTAAAGGGGTAAATACTCAAAAAGATTGGGTAGTGAAACAATTGGGATGATTGTTCAATACCTTTTCTATATGAAAGTGGATAGTAGATTCCTGGTGACATAGAATCATCAATAGACATCACGAGAACACCTTCTTTCTCTTCTTGAGAGGCTATTTATAGCAACCCAAAAAGACTCTATCTTGACTCAAGAGAGTACATGGTGAGTAGCTTTACAAGTTGACCCCGTTGTGTTGCACCACTTATAAGTTACTACCAAATAGGACTTTGGGCTTCTACAAAAATGGTTCGTAGTGGAGGAACCCCTAAGAACACCATGGCATATGACCAATGGGAGACCAAAATCTCAAACTTTGTGTCTAGACCTAAGAACTCAAAGGATCGCCCTGTATGGCGCAAGTGGATTGAGCTCAACTTTTGTTTATTGCCCCTTTATATAGATCACTAGAGATACATGCTTGAGTTCAAACCTTGTGGTGTACTCCCAGGCATGCCTCCTACTAAAATAAAAAGGAAAATTTTAAGTGTTGTGATTTCTCATCACCCAGAATTCGCACGTAGCGCAAGGAGAGAGGATACTTTAGACAACACACATTCAGTGGACTGACTCACATATGTGAAAGTGCACAAGACACATTATACAATCATTCTTTTTAGGGTACACCAATGTAAATGTACAATTTGTAAATTTTATGCACCAAAAATGAAATGTGTCATGTTCATTTAGAAATGAAATTGCAAGTTGTCTTGTTCTTTTTAAAACCCAAACAAAGATGATAGTTATGGGTAAATTTTAAAGCACCAAATGAAATGTTTGAGATAGGGTTCTTTTTAATGTGGTCAAATCAAATGTTCAAGATAGCTCGATTCTTTTCAATGCACTAAAATAAAATGTTCAAGATCTCTCCCAAATGATCGCCACAAGTTGGAACTCAAATTTCAACAATAGAAAACCTCTATCCTACTAAAATCAAAATGTAGAAAAATAAACATCAAAATTTTATGCTTGATTCTTGGTTACAAACAAATGCGGTGTAGGATTGATTAGTTGTAGTGCATGAAATATCAACTGTGGTGCACAAAATGTCGACGATGGTGCATGAAATATCGACTATGGTGCACGAAATGTCAGTTGTGGTACATGGAATATCGATTCTAATGCATGGAATGTCGAATACGATGCAAGAAGTTTCAATTGTGGTGCACAAATTAAAACTTGGAAAGATAGAGATTAGACATGATGAATGCAACTTCAAAAACTTTGCATGTGTCACACCTGCGCATAGATGTGTTTCACTGATGAGTCTCTAGATCTCTCAAATGTGTTTTAGATCATGACGATTGTGTTGTAGTGATTGACGATTGCAATGCACGTTAGACCAGATGCAATGGACTTCTTGTAGCTAAAAATTTCTAAAAATCCAAACAAAAAACTATTATTTCATGTCACATTCACCTTGTAACTTGGAAAAAATGAGATTAAACATAATAGAGGCAATGAATTAACACAATAAACCACAAAGACTACAATTCAAAACCAAATACACTTCCAAATCAACCAATGGAATACACTAAACACAATGAAATTAGAATTAATAAAGCATTATACTTACCTTCATCATGTTGATGTGACTTACTTCCATTTTCCTCCTTTGCTAAATGCTTTTCTCTCATATGTGTTATGCACTTATTTTTATCAAGCTCAAGTGTGTAAAAGAGATCAATGATGCAAAAATCCAAAGTTCTTGGTTAGCCATCAACAAGATGTGAGGGCGTATTTTATAGAAAATGATTGATTTGAATGAATGATCCATATTAAGATGTCAAAGATCAAGATCAAGGGTTGAGGATTGTTGAGAGGAATTTTTGAATGAGTTAACTACTACAACTGGCTACATGATTCCAGTTAACTATTTGCAATTAAGAATTGATTGATTGGTTAAGGGATTTGATTTCCTCGTTAACTCATACTAAGTGGGAGTGAACTAATTTGATTGCTTAGTGAACTAGAATTGATTATCTAGTTGACTGGGAGAAAGTGTTTGTTAAGTTTGAGGGAATTATGCATGAGATGATAATTAATTAAATAATTAATTCTTTGAGGAAAGTGCAAGTGAGGATTAATTAATAAATAATTTTTTTATTTATTAATAGTGAATGGATAATGTTGAGATGAAAAGGGATAATTAAATAATTAATACAATTATTTAATTTAGGAAGGTGAGATGAATGTTTTTGATAAGGTAAGAAAGGTTTTGAAAGGGCCTAGAACCTTGTACATAGATAAGAAAAGGAAACTTCCAAACACCAAAGTATCAAACTTTTCCAACAAACTAGAGAAGTAGAAACAATGGAAACACTGCAGTAACACAATAGACTAATCAGAAAATTCAGAGTTTTACCCTATTTTAATGTGCAAAATATCTAAAAATGCAAGTAGAAAAACACTAAGAAACACTTCAATGATTAGCCTAAAGAGTGATAAAACAAGGAAAATAGATGAAATAAAATGCAAATCGATCATACCTTCCTTGTTGTTGAAGACTCATTGGTTGGCCCTTGATTTAGATGAATTTGTATGCTCCTTAGATGGCTTTTGATGTTACTAGATGCAAGATTGATAATGCAAAATGACTAGATGGATGGCTAAATGATAGCAAATGCTTGAGAATGCAAATTGGCAGCATAAGGTTGCTCAAAATGAAAAGTGTTGAAAATGCCCTTGAGGAGAGGGTATGTATAGAGGAATTTGAATTCTCTAGAGAATTCAAGCTGAGATTCATCCAACAAGGTCAAGATGAAGGCTATGGTGGGTTGAGAACTCACAAGCCCTC
>VDFB02281492.1:557022724-557047153 GCA_007258455.2 Sequoia sempervirens
AACCTTCCTAAGTTAATTATTAGGTTATCACTTAATTACTAACTCACTCGTGGGTTATCCTGTGCCCTTCCCCTTAAACGGGGCGCCGACCCCCACGAGGAGCCACTCTCCCTAGAGACCCAACAACATCAAACCAAAAACCAAAGGTTGTACATCATAACAAGAACATTAGATCACAACAGAGAATCGTGCGAGGCATAACCCATCTCGCTATAAGCACATAAACAAAGTCTCAACAATTCTTGTACAACCTTTTTTAAAATCATGATACCAAAACACTTGTCACATGGAAGTTCAAAAGATCGACTCTCCACAAACGAGAGTAAAAAGCAATATAATCCCAACAAGAAAACTTAACAATTGAAAAACTCCTCAACGAAAGGCAACATAATGGGGAACCATCAAAATCAGCCATTAAGATCAAAATCTTGGCAAAATAAATCAATAAAGAAACAATAAGAAACAAGTACTCCCTTGCCTCTGGAAGATTTCCCATTCAAAGGACTAACAACAGTAACAAGACCCCAAGGAACGAGTCAACAGACATAAGGTAATGAGTGGAAACATCCCACAAAATCATCACAATTAAATTTAATACACTTTCGATCGGTATCCAAGGGAGACCTCTATTTCTCCTCCTAGGTTACCCACCATACAATACTCATAACAACTCAAACAATAGAACAAACAACCAATGCACAAACCTAATACGAAAATTACTCCTCTCAAATAAAGAAATCGATCCAACATTGGCATTCTGTACATCTATCCCTATAAAAGACTTAAAATCAACCACTAAATGAGTACAAGAGAGATCGACATTTAGAAGTTCACCTAATTTTACTTACATAATGCAAGCACACATTTGAACAAGGCACCTATAACATGCAAAACTCCACTTTCCCATATTTCCAATTTAACTATTCCACTTGGAACTAACCAAATAAAGAATAAACTAATCTATCAATATTTACACAAATTATCAAAAATTTGACATAAAGAAATCTCCCTCTATATAACTCTCCTTCTTAACTACATAAAAATTTAATTTACTCTTTTTCTAATTTAATTTCAACTATGTTTATCTACCTTACCACATAATTATAAAGCACCAATTATTCTATTTCTAACACTATAATTCAACACATGTATACATTTATATAACAATAACTTATTACCAACACCATTTAAAAACATATAAAGATCCCCTCAAAATCAAATCAACTCAAGAGAAAACTACATTGGAATGGACTCACAAAAGATATTCAACCTTTAATTAACTAACACAATTGAATCAATAAATTTCCAAAAACGTTTAAACTCCACATTACCTTTTATCTTTCCATTCACCCATCGATCAGTTAAAATACAATAATAATTTAATTTTCCTATTTACTTACATTTCCGCATTCAATTATCTTATGTAATAAATATCCTAAATTATTTTTATTTTATTTTAGTTTTAAAAGAACATAAATAAATAGCTTCATTTACTTTTTCCTAATTTAATGTAACTTCTATAATTATTAAAAGGAGAAAAACTAAGAGAAGATGTATATCTCTCTCTTGTTTTTAAAAAACACAACCAAAATTCCATCTTAACTTCTTTTAAAAAGATCAAGAAAAAGGAGAGGACTTAATAAGCTACGTATGAGATTTAAAGCTAAACTTTTTAAGGATTTTGTTTTGCTTAAGCCAAAGGGTAAAGCTATCGGTTGACCAAGAGAATACAACAAACTTCCCTAAATGCAAGATGGCGAGCCAAAGAGTTGCGAAGGCAAAGACAAAGGTGAAAACAAGATATCTAGGCAAAAATATAGAAGAAAATTGGGTTGGCAGATGACGATGAAAGAGACGGGTTGACAATGAAATAAGGGAGATTATTTAAACTTTTAAACTTCCTATTATGTTCAGGTACGACACTGAGACAGTTTGAGAAATGAAATCAAAGAAATTATTTGATTTACTACACCTTTGCAAGACTAAAAGTTGCAGCTGTGATGGGTCGCCAGAGGTTTCAGGGAGATTATATAAATTTAGATTACCAGATTATGCGAAGGAGCTCATCTAAACACTGCATCCAATAACATCAATTTTTCTCAGCTTCGACTGAACGGAGGTAATTGGCAAAGGCTTGAAACATTGCGCAGACCAAGAGAATTAAATAATCTGCTCATTGGTCCTCAATTTCTTCACTTGAACAATCTGCTCATTGACGGCATCAGAGAAGACACACGAACCAAGCTTCCTCCAAGTTTGAGATGGTTACGGTTGCAAAAAATGTGAGAAGCCATTTTCCTTTAGTCTTGTGGATAACATTTGGGATTTGATAATAATAAAAAAATCAGAGAGTTCATTTAAATCTATACACCCTACCATGTTCAAGTGTTGCGGCTGTGACAGGTTGCCAAGTATAACAGAAAGTGAATATTGGAAATTGGAAATATCGCCATCTACTTGCATTATTATCAAATCTCAAATGTTATCCATACAACGGAAAATAAGGAGAAAGGTGAGGTGCAAATACGTGACTTAAAAGCAGGAGAAATAATGTACAACCCTTTTTTTTTGGAACCAGGCGCATTTATGTTTGGCAGCGAGTTTCCAGAGATGCACTTAGATTACAGTTTGGGAGATGAATTTATTTTTCAAGTGCTGCAACTGCAATAGATTGCCAGAAGAAACAAGCGGGTTATTCAAACCTTTTAACTCCCTATTAAGTTTATGTGTTGCGGTTGTGATTGGTTGACAATGACAACAGAGAAATTATTTAAACCTATAAACTTCCTAACATGCTCCAATGCTGCAACAAAGACAGGTTGTTAATGAACTCAGAGAGATTATTTAAACCTTTAAGCTACCTATATGTTCAGGTGCGTGGCTGACAGGGTAACAAGTTTATGAAGAAACACCAACTGATCTATAAACATCATCGCATATTTTTGAGAGGTTCATTTCTCACTAAGAAAAGAGGAGATTATTACGACTCAGGCAAGGTTTAGTTCCTTGGAACACAGGTTGTGAAAAAACAAATCATTATAATAAAAATAAAATGGAGGTCTATTAAATTTGTGTTTGCTAAAGAAACATTGTTGAAACTCTCATTCACGATTTTAATCTCTTTTCAAAAGTCTATATTGTAATAAATTGCAATGATTCATCAGTAGCTATAGATGAAGATAGGGTTTACCGTACATACCCAATTCCTCGTTAAATGATGACTACATTCGAAGAATAATGTTGCTCATGATCTTTCCACATTCAAGCACACTATTGCCTCTTCAATCTCCCTAAGCAGTTCGCAGATGCAAAGTAAATAGCGCGGGTAAAGCGCTGCCAGGAGCTTCAATAATGAGGCCACCCCCATCTTCAAGGTAGGAATACCGATATCAAGAATTCCCCGTTCTCTTCAACTTCCAAAATGCTCCCTCTCCCCCCTTTCTTTCCAGCTTTTCTTCTTTATAATTTGTTCCATGGTGTCTTTTCCACTCCCCTGGGGAAACTGTTCGACTTCCATCTCTTATTATAATTTCTTTGATGGTGTCTTTTACACTCCCCTCAGCAAACCGTTGCACTTCCATTAGTTACAATAGAATATATTTATTTTAATAAATATTTTCACCTTAATTTATTTAAACTTAAGTACAACTTTAATATTTAATCCTCCTTAATATTTTCTCACTTTTAAATTTATTAATCGAATTTAATCATCAAATGATAATTACCTTTCCTCATCTAATCCGATTACTTTAAATATCTAATTCCCAAAGATAAATAAATTTACGTTTACTATTGAATCTAATTCTTTATTTAATTCCAAATAAAACAAGTAACCTTATAATTAAATTAATTTTATTAATCAGATCTAAACATATTGTTAGTGTTATCACATAACCCTAAAATTAAATAATAAAATCACCACATCATCACGACATTACCAACAACATCGACCGAAACGGAGGGCACTACACCTTTAATGCCTTGTTGGATGGACAAGTCCTTTTGGGGGGAGATTTCAAATTTGAGGAATATTCCATCCTTTGATGCCTTTTTGAATGAAAAAGGAAGATTTATAGATTAATTACATTTATTTTCATAAGCAAGTTGCAAAAGCTAGAGGATTTGATGGATTAGGATTAGGATTAATCAAGATTTTATTAATTTAAGAGGAGATTAGCTGATTTGACAATTTGATTTAGATTTAGGATTTAAATAAATCAAAGTGAGAGGAATAATGAATTTTAGACTTAATTAAATAAAGTTGGATTTTATTTAATCAAAGGGGATGGTGTTAGAATTAATCAAATAAATGTTAATTTACTTAATTAGAGGAGATGACCTTAGAGATTAATTAAATAAAGTGAATTATTTAATTAAAAGAGAGATATTAGGATTAATTAAATAAAATGATTTATTTTATTAATAGGAGAGAATGACTTAATCGGATAAAATTGATTTATTTAATTAAGAGATGGAATGTGATGAATTTAATCAAATAAAGATTATTTAATTAAATGATTAGCAAAGGAGATGATTCAAGATGAAACGGTGTTAGTAAATCAGGATTAGGTGCATGAGATCAATCAGTATATTTTTCGTGTCTACATTTTTCCCCTCTTTGAAGCAATGTACCTGCTGTGTTGGTTCAAAGAATAACCTTGCCGAGATCAAATTTCAAAAAATTTCCGATTTTTCGAATCCCCCATTGTTGCCCCAGCAAAAGAAGAATTACACTAGTATACTGCCCCCTCGAGAGATCGAGCGGAAATGTTAATTTTTCGATTGAGATCATGATAAAATGTGAGGAGAGTGGTTCTACTGATTAGAGGATGAAACATAATTCTTTAGAAAGATCAGATATTTGATGTAGACAATGTGAATGATGTATAGATAGTCATTGACCATGAGTAGCCTCATGTATATTTTGATATATTACACACACTTGATACTGATTCTTTGTACCATGACAGTTGTATTATTTTGATGATATATGATATGATATGGTTCGATTCAATATATGAGATGTGTCTTATTCTATTTATGCATGATGGATGGATGTTTTTACTTTCCTATATGCGATGTGATGACGTGATATGACTTTATCTTATGTGATGCATGTATGCTTTTTATTTTATACGATGTAATGCGATGTATGTTTCTATATGATGTTATGATGTGATGCAATGATTATGCAGATGTTTATGGATGGATGCATTTATTTTTTAGTATCTTTCTATGCACTTTTTATGATAATTATGTATGGATACAAATGGATGCACATGTTATGATATACAGATGATTTAAAATGCTTAGACTAATAGATCTATACTATGAAATGATGGATGATGATCATGAGATGTATGAAATGCTATGACTTATTCCTTTTCTTTTTCAATATCTTTCTTGTGTATGATATGATAATGCATGTATGGATGACATGATGATGCACATGATATGATGTGATGATGCTTATATGATGACGTAAATGGATTATGATGATATGATGATACCTATGTGATGATGTTTTTATAATTATGCAAATGATATGATTATGCATATATGGATGATATGACGATGCATATGATGATGTTTATATGATTATGTAATGAATGCAAATATATGGTTTATGAGATGCTTAGAATAACCAATCTATATTATGCGATGATGAAATGTAATGCATGTGAGATGAACAATGTTTCCTATATGATATGGTATGATATGCATTATGCTGATGGTTTGTGGATGCATGATGGATGCAATAGTAATGCTTTTGTGATTAATTGTCATGGTACCATGTTAGTGCAGAAAGAAGACAAAAGAAAATAAGATCCAACAAGCCAACTTTATTAGAGATGATGATGATGATTTGCTTATCAGAAATTGGGATTTTAAAAGGGCTATTTACCTTATGTTTGATAATACACATATGCACCATGCATCAAGGTATAAAGAACCAAGATGGTGTTGCACCTAGCGTGATGGACTTTGAATCGACAATCAGATAGGGGTACTCCTGTTCACACTTGACATATATAACCTTATTTAAAATACAGTTAAGATATTCCAAACATCTCAGACTAAAACATAGAAATGAAAGCCTTCCTATGTGGTCAACAAGACACTTAAAACACCTTCCCTACACCCAAACAAAGCATGCATGACCAAGGTTATATTACAAGAATATCCAACAAGCACAACAGATAAAATATAATGATTGTTGCCCCATTCCTTTCTCTCTAAATCCCTTCATTTGGACATCATTGAGAGGTCATTAGAATGAGCACAATAAGATAAGTTAAAATAAAAAGATCAAGCAAACAAAAAAGCTAATGTTCTTCATACCACTAGCCAAGACTAAACTACGGTGATGCCTGATGTTGATGTCCATTGTAGGAAGGATGCATCCTATGACATGATGTTATCAGATGATTTGGGACAAAATGGATGATGAACTATTGGTACCAAGAGTTGACCAACTTGTTTACTTACTAACCTAGACTTGAGACTTTGACATTTTTTAGTTTTCACTTTCAACCTACTAGACTTGTTTTTTATTGTTTCACAAAAGATTGAGGATGACAATGATTTATTATGAGTGATGTTTATTGCGGATGTAAGAAAGAGGGATGGATGGATTTTTTCAAATATTTGGATGTTTTTGATGTTTTTGAAATGTTTTGAGGTTGTTTTTAGTATTTTCAAGATGTTTTACAAATGTTTTGATTTTCAAATTTTCCACTATTTTGGGGTTTTCTAAGATTTTGACCAAGAGACTAACTTAAAGACCTATCCTAGGGGCCTCGAGGGTTGATCAAAGATTAGCCTTGCCTACATTATACACGTAGAGACCATGTAGTTTGACTGACACATACCGATTCGATGAGATATTGATGAGATTGCCAGTTTATTATGAAATACTCCTAAAGGATTGACCTAAGTGTCGTAGTCAAAAGTCCAACCTTACCTCGTTGAGCTTCGAGGGCCAGTGGATTCGACAAGACGACTTTGTTTTTTACTTTTTGGACTAAATTTTTGACTTGTTTTTGGATTTTGATATGTTTTGAATGTTTTTTGGATTTTCTGATTTTATGAATGTTTTTGGATTTTTTTATTTTCTGATGTTTTTGGATTTTTTGATTTAGGGAAGACTTCAAGATTATACATGAATCTGATCTGATGAGACCATTCCCCCAACGTGATGCAATAGACTACTCCGATATAGGCAGGACAAGTTGACCTTGAGAATGGGCCGAGTAGTACTAGGAGGGATCATGATACAAACATAGGACCAAGCTATGATGTGAACACAGATGGGTGATATGGAAGTGTGATGGAAGGATGCGATGGAAGGTGCTTATTTACACAAGGTACCTATTTTAAAGGTTTTCATGTAACACCCTCCGTTTTGGCTCTTTGGATCGGCAGTGTTCTTCCTTGTGATGATTGTGTTTGACTATGCTTTGACTTTGGAACTTGGTTGCTTTTGATCGCTATTTATTAAGCGATGTGAACATTATATATTGATGTGATGTTATTTTATTCTAATGTTGTCTTTATGGCATTTTTTGGATTAACTTAGAAGATATTTTATTTAATGATGTTATGCGTATGATCATATCATTGATGATTAGATGCGTCAGTTAGCGATGTTGTATTGGTGAAGGGGACGGGATCACATCACTCGCATGCGAGCGCCCTGTGATTCCACGATTTCCTCTTCACGGTGTGTTTTAATATATTATATGCATGTTTGACACTTGTATTGTGTGCAAGATGTAGGTACAGGACATCAACTCCACCTGGTTCTACAGGTCTAAGCGTGTCCCTTGTCCAACAGAAAATGATTGGGAGATAGTAGCTAGGTTTTCTGTGTCGTGACATCACCCTAGCCATAGTGTGTCGTCGGGTTGTTCGTTGGGATAAGTTATTTTCTTTGTTGCCTCTTCTCTCCTTGCTGCGTATTTAAATTTGCAAGATAAAGGGTGCTTGATTTATTTAATTGCATTGTCAAAATAAATAAATGAGTGACTATTAATTAATTAGTTAATTTAATTCAATCAATAAAATAATCTAATCATGGATTAGATTTATTTATTGATAAATTAAATTAAAATATTTGTGTTAGCATTATTAAATTTTGAGATCAAATCAAAATAGAAATTTCCTTGCATTCCTTTTTGAAATAAAATTAAAAAAAATGATTTTAAATGTAAATTGGTAAATTCAATTTTGTTGAAGAAAGAAAATTTAATTATCATTTGGGTTGAAAAAATAGATCTTTGTTTTAAATTAATATTGTGCAAATTACACTTGGAAATGGAAATTGTTTTATGAAATTGCAAAAATAAAATATCTTGTTTTAGCAATAAATTTGGTGGGTGAGTCCATTTTAGGGGTTTGACAAATTTAGGGGAAAATTTGCATAAGGTAATTCATTTTATTTTTTAATTTTAATTTTGAATTTTGGTGGAGAATTAGAAAATTGGAGAGCAAAACTTGGATTGAATTCTTTGAAGAAAATTGGGGAAGAAGGATTGAAAATTGGTGAAGCTGAATTGGAAAAGAAAAGGCAAACCTCCATTGAAGGACTTCAAGCTTGGAGAAAACACAAGGTTATTATTTAAATTTTGTGCAAATTCTTTATTTTGAAATGATTTAGAAGCTGTTTAGATTGTTAAAAGATTTAAAAATGTGGATTAGAAGAAAAACCCATCAAGAATCTCCATTCAAACTGAATCAAAACTCTCAAGATGAGTGTGAAAATTTAGAGGATAAACTTGGTATTATCGGCTTTTCGAAATTGTTTGAACAACACATGGTGCATCCAATGAAAATATCCTTTTTAAATTGAATCTTTAAACCCTTTTGTTATTTGGGAAAATTTGTTTGAGTTTTGCAAAATGTATTGCTCTTTTTCTCAATTTGAGCTGGAAATGTTTATTGAAAATTTCTCTATTCAAAGGAAAATGCTTGATTTCTTCCCCTATTAAAATTTTCATTTTGGGTTTTACCAGAATAGGGGAAATAAGTTTTAAAAAAATTAAATAAATAAAGAAGTTTATTACTGTGGGTGGAAACCAACCCAGCACTTCTACATACTTCTTGTGCGGCCGGGAAGCGGTATTGATAACCAAACACACAACCACTGCTTATTCGCGAGGGAAGCGTATTTGTGTCTTTTGCACATAATAGGCTCCATTGCCTTGTGGGGAGGTAAGCCCATTGTGCCTGCAGAATAACTGCCCGTGGGGCTGGTGACAATGCTTTGCACACAACCACCACTGCGAGGGGACGGCCAAGGCTTTGGCCCTTTTTTAAAAAAAAAGGAAATTCATTTTTTTTAAGTTTTATGGTTATAATTTATATCATATTTTATATTTTATGTATAATATTAATATTATATATTTAATATTTAATAAATAATATTATATATATATAATAATATAATATATATAATATTTTATATTTTATAATATGGTATTAAAGTATAATCAAATGGATTATAGTGATAACATTTTGTTAATTTAGACATTTAAAAGATGTTTAAATCATTTTAAATAGGGAATGTTTTAAATAAATTATAGCATTGATATATTTGGAATGAAATCGTTATTTTAATGAATAATGTTATTTTAAAAGGGTATTTTAATCCGTATCTAGGATTGAGCAAACATAATACAATATTAAATTTAATACTTTAATGGTGCCAAGTGAACCTTAGATAATTTAACAAGTATTGAATAGAGTTGAATGATGATCAAATTTCCTTATTTAGAAATTTTTATTTTTTTTGATGTTTATGGTTAATCAGGAAATATTAGAATATTAAAATAATGTTAGAAGCATATGTTTAAATGATGTTTCAACATTTAAAATAGGAACTTTGCAATGATCATCCCATTTGTACAAGCGGAAATTAAACTGATGAATAGTCAAACTCTTGTCACGATTGTGCTTAAGAACATAGTTTTATTTAATTTGATTAAAGTGTACTATCTGCGATGAATATTGGATTCACGAAATCCTAATGTAGATTACCTTATATATTGTTTTAAGCTCTACTTTTATCATTAGGCACCCATTCTTGTTGGAATTGAATTGAGATTTTTGCTTAAGCTTCCGAATGAGACCATCTCTATGTTTTGGGAGGTTAGCTTCAATACAGAAGTAAGTCTTCCAGAGGAGTTCTCTAGGATGGGATGTTTTGTGTAGAGGTTCAATTTGTGAATCACCTTGGGAATTGTGTAGAGTTGTATTATGTTGTTGTACCCGGTTTCCATGAACGGGGATGGTGTGTGCCTCCTTGGGATTAGGAGAGGGTTATGTAATTTGTGCCTCCTTTGGAAGGAGTGGGTTTTGTATTTTGGTCTCCTCTAATGTTTGGGGAGGGCTTTGACCTTGTTGCCTCCAGTGTTTGGAGTGAGTTCCTTGTTTGTTGCCTCCTTGGATTGGAGAGATCGTTTCTGGTCTGGAATTGTGGTAGTATGCAGTGTGTGTTATGGAGCGATAGGAGAGTGAAGGCTCTTTGTGGGGTTTACGACACACAAAGGCATGAGGTAACTCACTGGGTTTAATATAAGTGATAACCTAAAAGGAATTAATGGGGATCTTTCACTAATAAAGGTCTCTTCTAGTGAAAACAGAGTGAATGATAAAAGGCTTCGAGATAGAGATGGGGCCTTATAGTTTTGCATGAGGTCAGCCCGGCAGTAGAAGCAGCAGGTAACCCGATAGAGTCGGTAACTGAGGAAGGTTGAGCTTCTAGGGTAACTCCTTGGCAATTTATAACATGAAAAGCCTCTCCCTCGTCTGACCCGTTAATTGAGTTATTATTTGTACAATGGTGTACTTGGCTCTTATGTAACTTTTAGGTAAATGCTATTGTCTTGTGATTTTAAATCTTGCATGTTAAGTGATCTTTTATTTATTGAGAGTAGTTGATTATGTTTAGCCTTTAGGGGTAGTTGAATTCTTGACAATCCTTGTTACTATCTCTAACCGCGAAATTCAGGCTGCTAAGGTATCTACCGGTTGGGTGGAACATACCTTAATCAGAATTGTTTTTCTTCTTGTTATGGCCAGACAAAATTCCGGTTAAGAAACTCATAGGTTTCCAGTTTCATGTCTTGCTTTATCCTTTCAGTTGGTTATTGTATTTATTACCCCTCATTGTGATCGAGGTGGAATTTGTAATATGTAATCTTGATTATTGGATTTATCTCATTCGGGGAATGAGTGTTGTAATTATGTTGTAAACTGTAATATTGGAATCCAGTGGTATTTCATATTCTATGATGTAAATTATCTTGTATGGAATGTATGTGTTTTTATTTCCTTAAGTATTTAAATGCTATGAATTTAATTCATGTTTCTTGTTTGGGTTTAAGTAACTCAGTCTCGTAACCTTAGGGGATTGGTTGCAATGGTTAGTTAACTTGCATGTTAATTGTTCTAATTGTCCTTAAAAAAAAAAAATAGTTCGTTTGTGTAGTAAATTGCAACTTCCCCTAGGGTTGCGTGGCAGGGCGTTACACATGGTATCAGAGCCTAGGTTTAAACACTGGGTACTCTAGGATTATGTTGGACCCATTATGTTGTAAGCTATCTAGGTTTATACCTTGGGCACTATGAGCCCATTGTATTGACCTAGTTGTTTTACTCTTTCGGGTTGTTTTCCTTTTTGGGTTGATTTCTCTTGTTTGCCCAAAAGTTGTTGTTACGTGGTGTAGGTCCAATGGTGCAGGAAACTAGTGGAAGGGATAGGATCCTTGATGTAGTGTACAATGCACCGATATCCTTCCTACTGGAAGAATGCATTATGGACAATTGTGTAGGGTGTAAATTTGGTGTGTTGTGTGTGATGGATGACAACCAATTTGGTTGTTATTTCCTCCCCTTGCATGTCTTATTGTGCTTTACCTCTTTGTGCGAGTGACTACCTGATTGACCCTATGTGGTTTTGGGGTTACTTTTGCAAGTTATATTGTATAGGAATTATGAAATATGATAATAGAAAATGAATGATCATGTTGTTAGTTCATAGAGATTTGTGCATACTCTCTTATGATTGATGCATTTGTGTGAGAGTGATTGCGTGATAATGAAACCATGATTGCATTTGTGCTTATGCTAGAACTGTAAATATTTCTTGTCTTCTCTCTCTTCCCATTGGTTAAACGAAGATGCATGTCCTTGAGTGTGTGGTGTATTGAAACCATGGTATGTTATATCTTATGAGAAAATGCTTATGTATTCATGAAGGTTGATTTATTAGATCGAACCTTGGGTAAAGGACCTAAGTCCCCAAGTTGCATTCATAATCATGGCAATTGTATAATATGAATTAGAAATTGTTTTGCAGTAAAACAAAAAAAATTTAGAGAAAAGGGATTAGTGAAACCATTGTATTTTAATGATAATTGCATAATAGGTGCATCTTGTTGGTGAGGCCTATGGTCCCCAACTTTATTGTTGAGTCTTAAGAAATCATGTAGATGTTAGAGTATTGTACGTGGATTCAAAATGAAAAATGTTAAATGAATATTGAAGTGATAATGTTGCATACCTTGTCTTGAGTAAACATTGTAATGATATCGCACTATGTGTGGCCTTGTGATAATTCTCGGTGATGTGTATTGGTGCATATGTGTAATATGTATGTTAATCCTTGGATATGTATTTTGGAATTTTGGTTGGTGGTTGCTTCACCATGTGGATTGTGTAGATTGACAGTGTGCTTGGTTAGGTTGATTATAGCACAGGTTGTTGTGGTTTTAATGTTGAGGTAAGGTGTGGTTCAGTTTTAGAACCACTGTTTATGTGTGATCTTATGGAGTTTGTACTAAGGGTGCTTACAGGCTTCCAGGAGTAAGCCTGACCCTAGGGGGGGAGGATGTAACACCCCTTCGTTTTGGCTCTTTGGATCGGCGGTGTTCTTCCTTGTTATGATTGTGTTTGACTATGCTTGGACTTTGGAACTTGGTTGATTTTGACCGCTATTTATTAAGCGATGTGAACATTATATTTTGATGTGATGTTATTTTATTCTGATGTTGTCTTTATGGCATGTTTTGGATTAACTTAGAAGATATTTGATTTAATGATGTTATGCTTATGATCATATCATTGATGATTAGATGCGTCAGTTAGCGATGTTGTATTGGTGAAGGGGACAGGATCACATCACTCGCATGTGAGCGCCCTGTGATTCCACGATTTCCTCTTCACGGTGTGTTTTAATATATTATATGCATGTTCGACACTCGTATTGTGTGTAGGATGTAGGTACAAGACATCGACTCCACCTGGTTCTATAGGTCTGAGCGTGTCCCTTGTCCAACGGAAAATGATTAGGAGATAGTAGCTAGGTTTTCTGTGTTGTGACATCACCCTAGCCATAGTGTGTCATCGAGTTGTTAGTTGGGATAAGTTATTTTCTTTGTTGCCTCTTCACTCCTTGCTGCGTATTTAAATTTGCAAGATAAAGGGTGCTTGATTTATTTAATTGCATTGTCAAAATAAATAAATGAGTGACTATTAATTAATTAGTTAATTTAATTCAATCAATAAAATAATCTAATCATGGATTAGATTTATTTATTGATAAATTAAATTAAAATATTTGTGTTAGCATTATTAAATTTTGAGATCAAATCAAAATAGAAATTGCCTTGCATTCCTTTTTGAAATAAAATTAAAAAAAATGATTTTAAATGTAAATTGGTAAATTCAATTTTGTTGAAGAAAGAAAATTTAATTATCATTTGGGTTGCAAAACTAGATCTTTGTTTTAAATTAATATTGTGCAAATTACACTTGGAAATGGAAATTGTTTTATGAAATTGCAAAAATAAAATATCTTGTTTTTGAAATAAATTTGGTGGGTGAGTCCATTTTAGGGGTTTGACAAATTTGGGGGAAAAATTGCATAAGGTAATTCATTTTACTTTGGAATTTTAATTTTGAATTTTGGTGGAGAATTAGAAAATTGGAGAGCAAGCTTGGATGGGATTTTTGAAAAAATAGTGAAGGGAAGATTGAAAATTGGTAAAGCTGAATTGCAAAGCAAAGGCAAAACCTCCATTGAAAGACTTCAAGCTTGGAGAAAACACAAGGTTATTGTTTAAATTTTGAGCAATTTCTTTATTTTGAAAATGATTTAGAAGCTGTTCAAATTGTTAGAAGATTTAAAACTGTGAATGAAAGGAAAAACCCATCAAGAAATTGCATTCAAACCTTGAATCAAAAACTCTCAAGATAGTGTGAAAATTTAGAGATTAAACTTGGTATTATCAAGCTTTTCAACAGAAATTGTTTGAACAACACATGGTGAATCCAATGAAAATCTCCTTTTTAAATTGAATCTTTAAATCCTTTTGTTATTTGGGAAAATTTGTTTGAGTTTTGCAAAATGTATTGCTCTTTTTCTCAGTTTGAGCTAGAAATGTTTATTGAAAATTTCCCTATTCAAAGGAAAATGTTTCTCTGTTAAAATTTTCATTCACGGTTTTACGGGAATAGGGAAATAAAGTTTTTTAAAATAAATAAATAAAATTTTATTGTTTGTGGGTGGGAAACCGCCCCACCATGGCAGCGCCCGTGAGCGGTATCAAACACAACCCTTGTCATACAAGGAGGCGGTCTTTGGCATTATTAACTACTGCGAACTCGCCGCTTGAAGCAGGAGGCTGACGTTATTATTACTACACCACCGACACCATGCTTGAGGGAGATGACCAGAACCGGTACTTTAAAAAAAAAAAAAGAAATTCATTTTTTTGTAGTTTTATGGTTATAATTTATATCATATTTTATATTGTATGTATAATATTAATATTATATATTTAATATTTAATAAATAATATTATATATATAATATTTAATATAATATATATAATATTTAATATTTTATAATATGGAATAATATGGTATTAAAGTTTAATCAAATGGATTATAGTGATATATTTTGTTAATTTAGGCATTTAAAAGATGTTTAAATTATTTTAAATGGAGATTATTTTAAATAAATTATAGCATTGATATAATTGGAATGGAATCGTTATTTTAATGAATAATGTTATTAAAAAAAAAAAGAGAGAGGTTATTTTAATCCTTATCTAGGATTAAGCAAACAAAATAAAAAAAAAATATTATATTTGATACCTTAATGGTGCCAAGTGAAATTTAGATAACTTAACGATGATTGGATAAAGTTGATTGATAATCAAATGTCGCTATTTAGAAATTTCATTTTTGATGTTTATGGATAATCAGGAAATATTAGAATATAAATAAAAAAAATGTTTAGAAGCATATGTTTAAATGATGTCTTAACATTTAAAATAGGAACTCTGAAATGATCATCCCATTTGTATAAGCGGAAATTAAACTAACGAATAGTCAAACTCTTATGCGAATGTGTAAGAACATAGTTTATTTAATTTGATTAAGTGTACTAATGCGATAAATGATTGGTTGCAATCCTAGTAGATTACTGCATATATTGTTTACAAGCCACTCTTCACTTTTTTTGATGAATTGCAGGCAATCATTCTTGTTGGAATTGAGTTAGATTTTGTAAGTCTTCCAGATAGAACCATCTACTATGTTTTGGGGTTAACTGTCTAAGTAAGTCTTCCAGAGGAATTCTCTAGGATGGGATGTTTTGTGTAGAGGTTCAATTTGTGAATCACCTTGGGAATTGTGTAGAGTTGTATTATGTTGTTGTACCCGGTTTCCATGAACGGGGATTTGAGCCTCCTTGGGATTAGGAGAGGGTTATGTAATTTGTGCTCCTTTGGAAGGAGTGGGTTTTGTATTTTGGTTTCCTCCAGTGTTTGGAGAGGGCTTTGACCTTGTTGCCTCAAGTGATTGGAGTGAATTCCTTGTTTGTTGCCTCCTTGGATTGGAGAGGTCATTTTGTCTAGTCTACCCATTGAATTGTGGTATTGTACAGTGTGTGTTGTCGATAGGAGAGTGGCTCTTTGTGGGGGTCCGACACACAAAGGGGCACTAGGGTAACTCACCTAGGGTTTAACCAAGTGATAACCTAAAAGAATTAATGGGGATCTTTCACACTAATAAAGATAAGGAATGCCTCTCTCATGAAGCAAGTGAATGATAAGGCTCGAGATGAGATGGGACGCATAGTTTTGGATGAGGGTCCAGCGGCCGGTAGAGGCAAGCCAGGGTAACCCATGATGGGGGTCTGGTAGCCTAGGAAGGTTGAGCTAGGGTAACTCATGGCAATTTATGTATGACACTCTCCCTACGTCAACAGTTAGTTAGTTATTGTGTGTTGTACAATGGTGTACTTGTCCTATGTAACCTAGAAGCAATGTATTGTCTTGTGAGTTTTTGTACTATGTTAAGTGATGTTGTTTGGTATTTAAGTCAGTTCAGTTATGTTTAGCCTTTGTCTAGGGGTAGTTGGTCTTGACCAGAAATCCTTGTTACTATCTCCTAGCACAAGGGGTGAGCCTTTGGGTATCACACGGTTGGGTGGAACGTGCACCTTAATCCGTTGGTTTTCTTCTTGTTCGTGTGGACGAGACTTCCAGTTGGAGAGCTTGTGGGTTCTAGTTTCATGTCATGCTTTATCCTTTCAGTTGGTTATTGTATTTATTACCCCTCATTGTGATCGAGGTGGAATTTGTAATATGTAATCTTGATTATTGGATTTATCTCATTCGGGGAATGAGTGTTGTAATTATGTTGTAAACTGTAATATTGGAATCTAGTGGTATTTCATATTCTATGATGTAAATTATCTTGCATGGAATGTATGCGTTCTTATTTCCTTAAGTATTTAAATGCTATGAATTTAATTCATGTTTTTTGTTTGGGTTTAAGTAACTCAGTCTTGTAACCTTAGGGGATTGGTTGGCAATGGTTAGTTAACTTGCATGTTAATTGTTCTAATTGTCCTTAAAAAAAATAAAAAATAGTTTGTTTGTGTAGTAAATTGCAACTTCCCCTAGGGTTGCGTGGTGGGGTGTTACATTTCACCAATGTACTTGCCCAAAGCGCCACCGAAGTGGTTTTCACTATAGGACGATATTTTTTTTTTTTAATCCTTTTTCTAATTTTTTTGGATTTTTATGTTTCTTGATTTTAATTTTTTTGTTTTCATACCTTGGAAGATTAGGCATAAAACATTTTGAGATGGGAGCTATTCATGGGCTCTTGCAGAGGTTCTCCTTCGAGCATTGATAACTGATATGCCCCTAACTTATAGCTTGATTTGATGACGAATGGTCACAATCAATTGGGTTCAAATTTTCTCTTGCTATCTAGATTTGGAATGTTTTTTTGATTCTCCTTTAGCACGAGCTCCCCGAATTGGAAGGTCTAGCTCCTGATCTTCTTGTTATAACTCTACTTGAGACAGTTCTAGTACACTCACAAATGGTTTAAGGCATCCATACGCCACTCATCCAATAGTTCCAGCTCATTCAATCTTAACACCCAATATTCCTCATCTGTGATGAGATTCTACAATGATATTCTCAGGGACGGGAGATCAATCTCAATGGGGAATATGGCTTTTGATCCGTAGACCGGGGAGAAAGGGGTGGCACTTGTTGGTGTGTGGATACTTATTCGATAGGCCCATAAGGCGGGATTCAATTGGAGGTTCCAATCACGACCAACTTCATTGATCTTCTTCTTGAGGATTTTTAAGATGGTCTTATTTGTAGCCTCAACTTGGTCATTTCCTTGGGGGTAGTATGGGGTGGAAAAGCAATGTTGGATATTAAACTTGTGGCATAGGTCACGAACATCGTGATTCTTGAAAGGTGTCCCATTATCTGAGATAATAGCTTGAGGGACACCATAGCGGAAAATTAAGTAGTTCAAGATGAACTTTGATATCTTCTTTCCTATGATATAGGTCATGGGAATGGCTTCTACCCACTTTGTGAAGTATTCATTGGTAGTGATGATAAACTTATGTCCATTGGATGAGGTGGGGGTAATTTTTCCAATGAGATTGATCCCCCATTGCGAAAAGGGCCAAGGTGTAACAATCGAGTGGAGCTCCTGAGTTGGTGCATGGATGAGATGATTTGCCCCAACAACCAAACCTTCGGCATAATTATTATTGCTTCTCTTTTCCATTGTAGGCCAATAGTACCCCATCCTCAGCAGTTTCTTAGCCAAGGTCATACCACTTGAATGTGAACCACAAATGTCATTGTGTACCTCGATTAAGGAAATCAAAGCTTCCTCAGCATTTAGGCAATGTAAAAGGGTTCCTTCAATGCTTCTATGGTATAGGGTATCTCCTAGGATGACAAAATGAGATGAATTTTTGACAAAGGCTCTTTTGAGGTTCAGGGTTATGTCGGCGGGGAGGACTCCTATTCTCAGGTAACTATATATATCATGGTACCAAGGATCACCGAGACCAATGATTTCACAAAAAAATTCAAACTCTGGTACCTTGAATGCTAGTATGAGAAGCTACTCTACAGGGAATTCTTGCTTTGGGATATTGCATGGGATCTCTAATAGTGATCCAATTTTAGCCATAGCATCCGCCACTCTGTTATTTTCTCTTGGTAGCTACTCAAATGTGATATCAATGAATAACTCCTTAAGGCTTTCCACTAGTTTCTTATAGGCAGTCAACTTGTCATCCTTTGTTTGATACTCATCGTTTACCTAGTTGATTATGAGATATGAATCTCTGTAGACCTTAAGTTCCATTATTTTCCATTGCACCACAATTCTCAACCCTATGACAAGAGCCTCATATTCTGCAATGTTATTTGTACAAAGGAATGGCAACTTGTATGATTTTGGTATGCAATCCCCTTGTGGGGTGATGAAGAATATTCCTACTCCTGACCCATGTTGTGTGTAGGATCCATCAAAGTACATTTTCTAGTGATTCGCTAAACTTAGGTTGAAGATTGATTCATTGGGGAATTCTGATACGAGTGGGTTCTCTGAGTATATCGGTGCCCTCCGCCAGCTGATCTGCAATTGCTTGTCCTTTAATGGCCTTGTGTTCTACGTACTCAATGTCATGCTCTATCAAGATCATGACCCACTTAGTTGTCTACCTTATAAGCATTACTTTAAAAAGCATATATTTGAGTGGGTCTATCTTTGCAATGAGCTTTATTTGATGTGTTAGCATGTAATGTCTAAATTTTGTGTTGCAAACACGATTTCTAGACAAGCTTTCTCAATGGATGTATAGTTTAGTTCATGGCCCACTATAGTTCTGCTGATGTAGTAGATAGCTCTCTCTTTCCCATTTTCATCATGCTATGTTAAGAGAGTGTTGAGAGTTGTTGTTGTTGTTGATATGTATAAGATCAAAGGTTTTCCTGGAATTGGTGGCATGAGGACTGGTGGCGTGAGTAAGTACTCCTTGATCTTGTTGAAGGCTTGATCACACTTCTCGTCCCACTTGTATGCTACCCCCTTGTGGAGTAGATGAGAATATGGGATAGCCTTGTCTGCTAGTTGAGCTATGAATCGACGAATGGAATAGAGTCTTCCTTGTAGGCCTCTTAGCTGTTTCAATGTTTTATGTGCCTCCATTTCGAGAATCACCTTGACCTTAGCAGGATCTATCTCAATCCCTCTCATAGACACAATATACCCAAGGAGCTTTCTTGACTATACTCTGAAGACACACTTCTTTGGATTGAGTTTGACTTTTTATTCCTCTAACCTATCAAAGATGGAGCCCAATGCGGCTATGTGATCTTGTCATTTCTTGGATTTGGCCAATATATCATCCACGTAATCTTCCTCAATTTTATGAATCATATCATGAAAGATTAGTTTCATGGCCCTCTGATAGGTATTTCCCGCATTCTTCAACTTGAACAACATCATATTCTAGCAATATGTCCCCCATGGGTAAGCGAAAGTTGTTTTATGTTGGTCATCTTTTGCTATCATGATTTGGTTGTAACATGAGAATCCTTCCATCAATGATAACATCTCATGTCCTATTGTCATATCTACAATCATGTCAATGTTTGGAAGTGGAAATTCATCCTTGGGACATGCTTTTTTTAGGTCTTTGAAGTCTGTGTAGATGCAGATGCACCTAGTGGGCTTTGAAACAGGTACAAGGTTTGAGACCCACTCTAGATAATCTATCAGTCGTATGAATCCTGCATCTAGGAGCTTCTGTAATTTCATTTTGACCAACAATGCTATCTGAGGATGCATATTCCTTAGCTTTTGTCTCACACATATGTGCAGGATCATCATGGAAAAAGCAGGCCCTTAAGTGGCGAAAAATTCAAAAAAATCAGAGTTAGGCAACTTGATGTAAAAATTTGAATAAGTTATCTATATTATTTCAAAAATATGTAAAACAGAATATGTATAAAATTGAATGTAGTTTCCTAAAACTACTAGGTTTTATTTTTTAAAAATCTATTTGAAGTGCAAGGGTGCCGGAGGCTTTCAATGCAATAGTACTTAGATTTCAAAGGAAAAAATAAGTAAGGTGTCATTTTGACCATCTATACAATAAAATGATTATGACACTTTTTTTTTTATAAGATTTGGAGATATATAGAGGACTCGTAATGTGATGTGATGCATATTTGGAATTTTTCCAGAAAATGGCATTTTAATTACTTGTTTTAATTACAACTTTTATATAAAAAATCATATATCTAACCACCTTAACTTGAGATTTGAAACTTCATAGGGAAATTCATTTTTTTTTTCAATCACAAGTAATAACAAAGAGCATAGAATGTAAGCAGATTCAAGAATGGAAATTAATGTTGAAAACTATAGATGTTTTTCAAATCAGCGAAAATTATCAATCAGGACTTTGAGTCATAATTCAAATAGAATGAATAATAATTTATTAAATTCAAAGTAAAAGCATAATTTATATTGGTGGAAAGTTGGGAATCTCAAAAACACTTTTTGTTTCTGCATCAATTTTGGGTGTTAAAAAAAAGTGCATTGACCACATACCCATCATATTGCCTTTTTTTTTTTGGCCCATCGCTTGATCCTGCATACCCTCACGGGTTTTCGCCCCGATGCTAGCTGGTGAACTGCTTTTGGATCAAGCCCAGGCATGTCGGCATAGGTCCATACAAATTTCACCTTCCTTTCCCTTAGGAAAGCAACCAAGAGTTCTTGTTCTTCTGTCAAGAGGGATTATGCATAGAATGTTGTGTGGTAGTTCTTTTGTTCCTAGGTTGACTGGATTGCACTTCTCTGCTAGGACCGTTGATTTCTCCTGATGAATTGCACTAAGAGGAAGATTGAATCCTTCATCCTCTGGTGCCTCAGAGAGGTTTTCAACATTGGATACGTCCTTTATTTTTACTATTTTCGGGTCAGAGAGTGCCACAGTGTGGTTTTCACTCAAAGACTTAAAAATTATTCTCAGATTCACTTTTGCGATTGAAGGATTCAATCGTTTCCCCATAATAGGTGTGTGTATCCAATATGATGTCAAAACCTACCTTGTTATCTATGCATGGTATCATATGCCACAATCCCATGAATTCCGAGAGTGCCTCATCATTTTTGAATGTGTCCAAAATTGGTGGTCCTCGTTGGTTGTAATCGATGAGTTGGGGATATAATAGGTTTATTTCATGGGTTTGATGGTCTGACTCAAAAGACAAGGCACTAATCATGAGTAGGGAGGAATCTTCAAAAAGCATGGGCAAGTTAGTTATGGGATCCTCATCACTACTACACACATCAGTTACGTCGAAGGTATAATTGTCTAAGGGCAGACCTGTGGCTACTGATAACCGAGGGGGAGCTTTGACTTTCTTAACGGGGGCCGCTTTTCCAAGTATGGTTATCTTTGGAGGGGTACATCTGAGGCCAAGATTTCTTATACGCTTCTCAATGACAAGGGATTCAAACAAGTCGTTGTCATTCTGCCTGAGTTTCTTGTTTTTGTCATAGCCCATATCGAGCATCATTTGTAGTCCTTTTTTGCTTTCATTCATTAGAAGATAAGGTATAGGACTTTCATCTTGATATAGGAGATTGGATATGTCTCTTTCATCAACTATTTCTCGACTTAGATCTCCCCACAATTTGAATCTAAAAGGGTCTTCTTTGAAGGTATGGGATGATGTTTCAACTAGTTGGGGTTTCCTGTGAGTCCTAGGAGATTGAGGTAACTCTCCTATGACGAAAGCACTTTTCTTCATTCTATAATCCCCACACCCATTGTCTTGTACAATGACCTTGATTTCAGAGATATCAGGAATGGTGGGTGTCTTTGTCTCAAAAGTGGAGGCCAATGTAGCTGGGTCTACATACAGAGTTGTGAGACTTTAGCAAGCTCTTTAGGACTTAGAGTTTATAGTATTTTTGCTTCAGGATTCTTGCAATAGGAAAGGGGAGGGCTTAGGATCCTACCATAGTGCTTGACCTCTTGTTGATTTTGATGGGAGGAATTCCAGTGATGGAAGGATTGATGCTTGATTTCTGCTGCATCCCATGGATCCATGGATGCCCTAGAAGGATATTATAGGGTAAATCAAGGTCAAGGACCTAGCATGTGGTTTCCATAATGGTTGGCCCTACTTGAATAGGGAGATGGATAGTGCCTTGAGACACTCTTTCCTAATCATCATATGCCCTAACTGTGATGCCCTTACCTTTTTCAATAGCATCCTCTGAGAATCCAAAATTCTTTATTAATTTGAGGGAACATATGTTTAGACCTGCACCCCCATCCACCGAGACCCTTTTGACTTTGTTTTTATGAACTAGGACTTCAAGGTGGAGTGCACGATTGTGAGATGGTCGGGTGGGGAAGTCCTGATCGAAGAACGTTAGGAGACTTGGGGTGGTGATATTTCTGACCATAGCTTGGAACTAGTCAGCATCAAGATTCGTGGAGATGGTGGATGAAGTCAATGCTTCCTCTAGGATTTTTCTATGTGTAGGCGATATCTTCAACAACTCCATGATGGAGATCTGAGCGGGGGTTCTTTTCAACTAGTCTAGGACATTGTATCCATTAGGAACATATTTTAGATTGGAGGTGGATGCCCTAGGTGGCTGTGATGGTCCAACAATGGTGACCTTGTCATCGCGTGTGGCGACTCCACAATCAGATTTGGCTCGTTTGATATTAATAATAGTGACCATTTCATCAATAGATATGACAACATGATCATACACATGGTTCACATTGGCATACTTGGTCTTTCCACAGTTGTTCCATGGTTGCCAGTCGGCCAGTTCGTAGCCATATTTTTTGGGTGCCGATTTCTGGATTAGGTTGCTCCAACGGCAGATCTTTAATGTATGATGTGGGGTCTGCTGGCGGATCACGTATTTTCAACCTCATGTAGTTGGTTGTTGTGTGCCCCTTGATTTTGTGAAAATCACAAAGGTGGTTTTCATTGTACTATGGTGGTTTCACTTGGGGTTCTTGATAGTTCTCATAGATGGGAATCTTGATGAGGTTATTTTTGCAGTTTTCTTCATACAAGATTCAATTGGTTCACTCAAAAGGGGTGAGTAGATTTTTAAGGGGATTTTTTGTTGTTTCCTGCCGGGGATCCCCTTGATTCTGCGGATTGATTTAATTATTTTTGTTGTGGTTGTTGTGATGCCCGTTAGTGTTGGCTTGCGTGTTGTTTTTGATTGTTTCCTTTGCCGGTTGATTTGTGAATTTTACGTTGTTTGCAGACAGCGATTGTGATGCTGCGGCATCCACCATGCCATCATTGGTGACGTTTTTGTTCTTCGCCCACGTGTGAGGTTTCTCATTGTAGCTGGTGGATGGGTGAATGTCTTGATGTTCTTGGTACATGGGTATCCCCCCTTGTGCAATAAGGGCTCATTCGATGTTGAGCGCTTTGGGGATGAAATGGTCGTACATGGTGATACATTGCATCTTAAGATGAAACGCCAAGGTTTTCTCAAGATTAGCAATGATGGTGCAAACTTGTTCTTCTTTTGGCATGGCCCATGTACTCTTATTGGCCTTGGATTGCCATCATTGTAGGAAGGAAGCAAATGATTCCCCCTTAGCTTGTTTAAGAGCAGATAGTTGCTCTAGACTAACATCCATACCAATATTGAATGCGTAGTTTTTTATGAATGTGTCTATAATCTCTTGGAACTTTTTGATGCCAAGAGGAAGGTGAGAGAACCATTCCATGGAGGGTCCAACCAAACTTCTAGAGAATAGCCACATCAGATATGTATCGTCATATGTGACCTCCATGCAATGTACCTAGAATTCTCTGATATGATCTTTAGGGTTTCTCGTCCCGCTATATTTGTTGAATTTAGGAATTTAAAATCCCTTTGGGAACGGTACCATTGCAAGGCTCATGTCAAACAGATAGGTACACAAGTTGCTTGGTTTCTTTGTGGTCTTCCCCAACTGAATATCTAACACTTGCTGCGAGAGCAACTTGATTTGTGTCATCACGTCATTTT
>VDFB02281492.1:557047253-557074714 GCA_007258455.2 Sequoia sempervirens
ATAAAATGATTTATTTAATTAATAGGAGAGAATGACTTAATCAAATAAAATTTATTTATTTAATTAAGAGATGGAATGTGATGAATTTAATCAAATAAAGATTATTTAATTAAATGATTAGCAAAGGAGATAATTCAGGATGAACCAGTGTTAGTAAATCAGGATCAAGTGCATGAGATCAATCAGTATATTTTTTCGTATCTACACCTACCACCCACTCCACGATAAAGCATGTGGCTCCCTTCCCTTTCTTCATTATCATTTTTGTTATTGAATTGAAACTTTCACTCCCTTTTCCATTGGTTTTCTACTCCTTGAGGATCCCTTCTCTACCAAGCTTCCCTATCCGCGATGCTTTCCTAGTTATGCACATCATGTCAGGCTCTCTACCAATCGATCTCTTGGTAGAAGTGATGATCTTTAACTGAGGTCTCCTCTTTTGCTTCCACTAGCTCCTTCCCAATTTTGCTCTGATTTGCCCACTATTGTTGTCTGCAATCAACTCCTACACCCAACACTAGCCATTCCTTGTTTGCATCATCTATGCGGGTCTTGATCCATCGCTCTACTTGAGCCATATTAAAAATATATATTTTAAAAATTCATAATAAATGTTATTTATAAGAGAATTTAAAATTTAGAAAATATCTTTGAATAATTGTTATAAAAAATAAATGTTAATTTAGAATGATTTAAAAGATATATAATTGTTATTGAGTATGATTTTTTCCTATTGTAATAATAAATATATGAATTTAGAATGTCTTAAATTTTAAATATTAAATTATTTTTAATTTTAATTGTAGTTAAATTTAATAATTTTTTTGTGTGTGTAAATCTTAATATTAGTTATTGTTTTCCATTTTTTTTTATTTTCATCTTTCTATCTTTTAAATTATTTTTTTTCTAATTAAATTGTTATTTTTAATTCTATTGATATTTGTTTTAAATTAACTAATTTATTTATTTTTAGATTTAGTTTTTAAACTTGTATAAAAGCTAAATAAAATAGTGCCTAAATTTTTAATAATATTTATTTTTCATTATAAGATCTTATTTTTTATTTAACTATTTTTAAAAATATTTTATTAATAAATTAAAGGTAATAAAGATAGTTAATGTTATTTTTTATATAATTATTGTTGAAATCAAGATTTAAAATTTGAGTTACTTGTAAATGAATCAAATACTTAATGATAGTCAAATTAAATTTAAAAGTTATATATTTAAAACTGTGAGAGCGATTAAAATCTTTATAAAAAAAATAAAAATTATTCAATTCTTAATTTTTTTGAGATTTTTACATTCATATTCCTACTTAGATATATTTGTATTTGTATTTGTATTTGTATTTATATTATAGTTGTAATATTTTATTTATTAAATATTAAATTATTAAAAAAATTAAGTGTGAATATTTATCTATTTATTTATTAAAATTAAATTATATTTTTAGAATGAAAATTAAATAAAAGAATAATGTCATAAATCAAAAATTTTATTCAATAAATATTAAAAAAATATTTCACTAAAATTTTAAATAAAACTATTCATCAAAATATAATGAGAAAGTAAAAAATAATTTGACCATCTTTCAGCAATAGTCAAATGTTTTTTACTAATTCTTCATTTTAGCAATTATTATAAATATGATCTAACAAAAATAAAATTTTAATTTCATCAATCTAGCTCTTTTATCCATCTAAGTTGAAACATAATCTGCATAGATGGATGACTAAAAACTACAAAACATCAACTTAAAATATCCATACATGATGGATACATAACAAAACATACACTATGTTATGAGAATAAATAAAAAATAATATTATAATGAATTCTCTTCCACATGTTCTTGCAGGGGCCCTCATTGAGGAAATTCTTCCCACTTCACAATTTTGAAAAGGAAATCCTTTAAGAGAAATGTTTAGGTTTTGAGTGTTGTGACCATAATTAAATAGAAAATATATAAAAAAAAATTTATCAGTAATAAGTTTATTTTATTAATATATTTAAAAGTCATTACATCTTCGAAAATAGACACCATCAAACACCAACACCTATTCACCAAGCTTGACAAAAAACAAACTCCAACCACCATCCATCTACAGTTTACAAAAGGCCAACGCCTCAGCTTCTAGCTGATCCTTCGTGTCATAAACCAGATACCCTTATACAAATTCATACAACAATCTACAAATGACTATCTTTTTATAAGTAGGGCTCTACATAGGCTGCACATATACAAAAAAAAATAAAAATTCACAGATTAAATCACCCCTGCCACAAAAAATTTGGGAGTCGTTTCTTTCCTACTCGATTTCTCAGCCCATAGCATCATTCCAGTCTTTAACCCCAAACCTTCCATTGCCATCTTCCAAAAAAGACACGATTTTGATGAAGTTGCAAAAAAAAATTCACCCAAAAAGCCAATCAGCCATCTCGTCCCCTAGAATCCACACCTGCTTGCCCTCGCTTGTTGAAATCCACCTCTCCTTGCCGATCGCTTCTTCTTGGGAATCTGCTGTGGAATGTTTGGTTCCCCTTGAGTTGTTGCAATTTCCTATTGCCGAAGCACCAACTTCAAATTTTCCCATGCCGCCAATATCTCCAATTTGTAGGCATCCTTGTCTTTTCTCCTTCGCCACCTCATGAAAGGGATCAAACCCTCTTCATTTGCTTCATCCATATCTGTTATCCCTTCCGAGACATCAAAACCAACTCTTGGCACAACCCATTCTAGAAAGGATTCCATTCCCACCAACAAGTCCTCATCAAAAAGCAAGCGCATAACCCATTTAATCACTTCAACTTCTTCGTTCAACTCAAGACCCCAAGCAAAAATCATAGATGTTATATCTACGTTCAATCTTCCCTTGTGCTTAGCTTCCATAAAATGCACTCCCAACATCCCCAACACCACCTCTACAACCTCATCATGTAGGCACTTCAACATAAATTTTAGCCTAAAAGCAGTCACTGGGCCGAAAAAACCCTTTTGTTGCCTCTGCGTTGATAATCCATACATGGCCTCCATCCTCAGGTAGATAGAGATTCCCTAGTCTCTAACAAAAACCTTCACTTGATTTGAAAACACTACATCCCATTTCATCCTTTAATAAACTACCCATCTGTGCCACTGGCGTCATCTTGCCACTATTCGTCCCAAAAACATCAAAGCATTTACCGTCTCCATCGCTAAAGCATACCAAGCTCATTAATTTTGAATGCTTATGGGATTTTTCATGAGCTCAAAAGGATAGTCATAATCCCCCTCATCCTATAAAAAGTACCCCTGCTCTGATAGCACCCTGCCTACTGTCGCCGAAAAATCTCATACAAATTTTGGTTAAATATTCAAAGAGAATTTAACCATTAGCCCACCTATTCTCAACAACCCTCTGACACCATTAAAACAAATAACACCCAAAAAAATAAAAACTACTAAAAAGAACCCCAACACATTGAAACAAGTAAACTACCACCTTTCTATTCATCATCCTCCACAAGCATGTGCCTAAAATCTTCCACCCTGAATTCCCCAATGTTATTGAAAGAAACTGCCCATTTGGATAAACTATCAGCCTCACTATTTCTAGATTGATGAATATGACTCAGCTTAAAATCATCAAAAAAATTTAGCTCCTTAAGAATTGACTTGATGAAAACCTGCAAATGACACGCCTTTGCCTCCCCATTTACAATAGCTTGAGTAATAATCATCGAATCCCCTTCTAAATGGATTTTTCTGACTCCCATTGCTCGAGCTAATCCAACAACCATTAAAGCTGCCTTCACTTCAACAACATTGTTTGTGCCATCTTCAAGCTTTTTCACTCCTATGACAATCGTATTCTTGATACTATCTCTCACAATTGCACTTGCTCCAGAAGGGCTAGGGTTTCCTTTTGCAGCCCCATCAAAATTAGCCTTATGCCAACCTTCTAAAGGTTTTTCCCAACACACTTCAATAGGTCCTCCCCTCTTGGCAGAAAAATCCTCCAATTCCTTAGTGGGCTTGATTTTAATCCCCAACCAAGCTTTTTGAAATCTACTATCATCCAAAGAAAAGGGAATCCACAAGAACTGATATTGAGAAGCAGCTGATCCCACTACTTCTTCTATCAAATGATCTATTATGCTCAAAAGCCTCTTCATAGGTTCACTCTTATCCAAAAAAATCCTTCTATTCCTCTCTTTCCAAATTTCCCAAATAACAATAGATGGACTCACTATCCAAATGCTTGAAAGAAGGGATTTTCTTTGAGGGTTGGGTGAACCCTCAAATACCTCTTTCAATGTCTTTTGCAATGGACCTTGCCACCCTAACTTCAGCCTTAAGCTCTCCCAACATCTTGTTGCAACATCACATTGGAGAAGCATATGGTCTATTGACTCCTCTACTGCATCACAAATCAAACACTTTGTTGGTCCTACAAAACCAAGCCTCTTCCTCCGCTCACCTGGAAAAATTCTACCCTTCACAGCTAGCCAAGCAAAGGCACCTGCTTTAGGTAAACAATCTTTATTCCAATAGAGTTTCTTGGCCCAAAACATCTCACCTTCTAGAGAATCCAATAATTGATAACCAATTTTAACTAAGACCCATTAACAGAACCACACCAAACCACTCTATCCTCACTTTCTATGAGCAACACTTGCCTATTCTTAAAAAATTCCTTCATCCTTGCCAATTGTTGATCTGATAACCCCCCTCATTTGTTAACTCCTTCCAACCCCATTCCTCACCAAAAGGGCCTTGCTTTGGTTTAAGATAATCTCAAACCTTGTCACCCCATCTTTTTTGAAAGATAATCCTAAGCTCTTGCAAACCATCCTCATCATGCAAAATTGGTAGGCTATCCCACAAGTCATCCCAAAATTTTGCTTCAAGACCATTTCCAATTTGCCAAGAAATATGATTGAGAATAACCGATCTACATGAAACAATGAAGTTCCAAATAGCTGAACCTTTAGGCAGGTTGCGAATTGTAAAAATCATATGATCCTCTACTGAATCCAAATATTTAGCCTTCAAAACTTTAATCCATAATAAATCAGGGTTTGAATATATACTCCAAACCAACTTTGCACCTAGAGCTTCATTCATGAGCTGTCAGTCTCTCAAACCAACCTCGCCTTTTTCTTTGGAGCGACAGATTTTATCCCATGCTAACAAAGGGATTTTGTCCTAATCACTTGCACCATTCTAGAAAAAATTTCTCATTCTTTTCCCAATAGCTCTGATCACCTTCTTAGGGATCTTTAAACACATCATAGAAAAAACCGGTATAGCTGAGATAATAGATTTTAACATTAGGATTCTACCTGCAACAGTAAGCCATTTGCTCGTCCAACCATCCATTCGGCTTAAACAACTATCAACCAAATATTTCTAGACACCTGCTTTATTGGCACCCCCGAAAAGGGGGATACCCAGATATTTGCTTGGGAGGGCTCCTGATCTCATCCTCAGAATTCTACAAATTTCCAACTATTTTTGGATGGGAGTATTAAAAAAGATTTTTTTTGACTTCCTCCAATTGATACATTTCCTGGAACCTCTACCATACTCACCTAAAGTCTCTTTCATTGTGTGGGATTCATGAAAGGATGCTTCCCCCATCAAAAAGGTATCATCAAGAAATTGGAGATGAGATATAGGGTCTAAACCTTCAGCAATTTTTATGCCTTTCCAAAGGCCATTCCTACGTTTCTTGGAAACCAATCTTCCCAAAGTCTTAGCCAAAATAATGAATAGAAACGGTGATATAGGATCACCTTTCCTAATCCCTTTACTGAATTCAAAAAATTCTTGAGGACTATCATTAACCAAGACAAAAAAATGAGGTGTGCATATGCAACTCTAAACCCACGCCACCATTCATTGCAAAAACCAAAATTCTCTAAGAATTTCAATAGAAAACCCCTGTTGACCTCATCATAAGCCCTTTTGATGTCTAACTTTACCATCATTTTCTCTATTTTTTCCATTCGAATAGAATGGATGGCCTCATGTGCAATAATAACTCCTTCAAATGTAGATCCATTTGGGGAAAAGCTACTTTGTTCTAGGGATATCACTGAATCCAGAACCCTTTCCAGCCTATTAGCTATTACTTTAGATATTATTTTATAGACCGTGTTGCACAAAGATATTGGTCTATAATCCTCAAAAGGGTTTACCACCACCCTTTTTGGGATTAAAGAAATGAAGGTGTTTAAATCTTTAAGAATAAATCCACCTTTCCTAGATTCTTCTACCACCTCCCATAGATCTTGAGCAAAAATATCCCATAATTTTTGAAAGAAACAAGCCGAAAACCCATCTGGACCAGGAGCTTTGTCTCCAACCAAACTAAATAAGGCCTTTTTAACTTCTTTTAAAGAGAATTCCTCCATAAGCATGGCATTCTGAGCCTCAGACACATAACAGGGGATTACATCTAGAATGCTTAAGTCAGATGTCAGTGCATCTGAGTTATCTAAAACCATATCAGAGTAAAACCTTATAGCTTCCTTATTAATCTGCTCAGCATTAGACAATACATTTCCATTCAAGTCCTTGATCGAATAAATCTTATTATTCGATCTACGCACCTTCACAAAATTATGAAAAAATTTGGTGTTCCTGTCCCCCTCTTTAAGCCAACTTTCACACGATTTCTTCCTCCAAAAGATTTCCTCACGAGCTAAAATTTATGAATATTCTTTGTTTAGGATCTTCTCCAAAGAAAAATCCTCTTCAAACATACCCTTCTCAATTACTTTAGAATGTAAAACCTTCAGCTCTTCTTCCAACCTTAGCTTCTCAGCAAAAACATTCTTGAAGGATTCCCTATTCCATTTCTTAAGTTTCTCTTTAAGAAATTGGAGATTCTTGAAGAAAATGAAAGCTTTATTTCCAAATCTTTCTGGGGCGCTTCTCCACCAATCAACAACCAAATCCTTAAACCCTTCAACCTAAAACCACATTGCTTCGAACTTGAAAGGGAAACGATCTAGTTTGTCTTCTTCTTGAATTCTCAATCCAATAGGATAATGGTTTGATCCAATAATTGGAATGATATTAGCCTCACAAGTCCATTGATGAGCAGCCTAATCACTAGCTAGAAAAAATTGATCCAGCTTCTCAGCTATATTAAGAAAACCCCCTCTTTGGTTCGTCCAAGTGAAATCACCATTTTTGAAAGGAAATTCAACAAGACCATTATTCACAACAAAATCACTGAAGTCCTATTGAATTTGACTAGCCCAACACACACCCCCCAATTTGTCTGAAGGCTTCAAAATAGCATTGAAATAGCCACCCAACAGAAACATCCTCCCATCCTCAAGACCTAAAAGAGCTGAAATTTCTTGCCAAAGCACCTTTTTTTGGGCTGAGCTAGTAGGACCATAAATGTTGATTATAAAAAAGTTTACCCTAAGCTGTTTTGAATCAACACCCAGCCATTGCCATGATCTATCCTAAAGAACAATATGAACATCAACATTCCAAAGGACACCAAGGCCCCCTGAAGCACCAATTTCCCCAATGATAGAGAACTTCCATCTACTAAAACACTTATAAAAGGAATCAAAGTCAGGTTCCTTAGTTTTAGTTTCTTGTAGCAAAGCCAAAGCTGGCCTCATTTGATCAAAAAATCTTTTGATCAAATGGATTTTTTCAAGGGCATTGCAGCCCCTGACATTCCACGATAGGATTTTCATGGCTACCGGGAAAAGGCATAACCTTTTCCCGATCTCAATTTTCTCTGACCAACCGCATTTCTAGCCATTTCAAGACACATCCTATTAGTTTTAGGACCACACTTTTTCTTCTCTCCAATCTTAGCCTTACTAATTAGAGCAGAAGATTGCTCAATAGTTCTCTTTTCTACAATTCCTATATTATCCTGCAGACCAAGCAAATCTTCAACACCATGCTCCTCATCCGATGCCATCTTAGAATCTAAGTTTTCCAGGGTGCCTCCATTGTCTCAAACTCCTTCAAAGGCACTCTCAAGATTCCTAATAGGGGAGATGGAAATATCCTTAAACACAATGTCCTGATTTTCCAACAATATGTCATCTTCAAGCTACTTTGCTTCAACCTCAAAGCCTTGCCTATTATTGCATGGAGAAAAGTGAACCAAGTCATCCCCATGTTTTTTGTCTTGACCATGCAAGTATCTATTAACACTCTCCTTTTTACTTGGAGAGTGGGAATTACCTTGCAAAGATGGTTCATGTTCAAGTCCATCAGCCCTTGTGAAATTTTTTTGGCCCGAAGTCAAAACTTCATCTGTTCAAGGAGATTCATTTTGCCCATCAAAAACATCATTTCCGTCTCTTTGAACATTCAAATCCACCATAAGTCCATCTAAGGCCAACACCACCTTTGCTTGCTCTAAAATTTTGATAGAGAGAGAATCCACCATGCTGTTCAAATCATGGTGAGTCCATACTTGAGACTTTTCCTCAAAACCATTTTCAAAGAGAAAATCGATTTCCTCTTTCTGGCTTCCATCCCAAACTTGATTTGTCTCGGTCTACATACAAGACATGCCATTCTGCTACCTTCGGTGAGAACCCCATTCTTGTGAGTTCCATAGATCTTCCCATGCATCATATTCGATTAATGTCACCAGCTCCTCAATGTTAGAATCCAAGATCACCTGCATGCAAATGAATACCTGTCACATGCAAAAGACATGAAGAACCAAAAACGATGTTCTGTAAACCTCTCAGTAAAAATGCATTAAGAGAATCAATTATTACAATGTGATCAATCCTTATGAAGGAGATCAACAAACCCTAAAAAGGAAACCCTAGTGTGCACACTTAATAATTAATAAATAATTAATTATTAATGTGCCTAAGTTTAGCTTAAGTAATAAAGAGGAATAAGTGACTTAATTAATTAATCAATGTGATGTAATTAATTAAGTAAAACAACTTATTACTCTAACACCCCCCCTTAAGATGAACTTAGGAAGTAGCTAAAACACTAGAAAAAGATGCATGAAAGCAAAGATGGGTCCCGGCAAACAAGGCCAAGTAAGGTACCCATGTACAAACAGAAGATCTCTATAAAGTGGAGAAATAGAGAAAACCTCGTGGGAACAAAACTCTACTCCAAAAAGAGATCAAAGGTGATTGAAGGACTGAAAAGCCTCCAAATCAAGGAAATGTCCTGAAAAAGAAGAACATGTAGAACATCACAGAAGCATGAAGAAGCTGCAAACTCTGTCAAAAGATGACTGCTATGGTGCCGAAGAACCTCCTTTGAAGATATGATGATCAGGATCAAGAAGACAACAATCTGCATGAGTGCCCCCAACGACACTACTCGAATCAGATGGCAAACAAAGGCAAACACCTGGAACGAAGATACAGATGGCACAAGTACCAATAGTCTGAAGAACACTAATCAACTGAGAATGGAAGATCCCTTCCAAGGCGAAACCAAAGAAGCATTAACACCAATAGTAGAAACCTCCCCATAATGCTGAAAAGGGAGAGGCGTGAGGATACACTGAAACTGAATGCCAGAAAGTAGTGCATGAAGAGGAACCAAGAGCATCTGAAAGTGTACAAGAAAGCACCTGCAACTGAAAAAGTGGTGTGCAAAACAAAGCACACATACATAAGGCTGGAATCATCTAGATCCACTGTTGTCGTGGAGGGACACTCACCGGACAAAGGTGTGATGGCAAAACAAAGGCACTACACAACCCCCCATGGCACTTTATAATACAGTGCGAGTACAGAATATGGCATAAATTGATGTGCAAGAAACCCACTACAACACATACAATATTGAGGCACTTTATCTCAGTGCGTTTACAAAAGAGAAATACATGCAAAGTGAGCCCATAATGTCTACAATGTCCAAATAGGACAACATGCAAAAACCTGGAAAAGATACAGAAAAAGTGCATGGACAGCAACATAGAGCTCCTCAATACCTTTCCAACGCCGCAAACGAGGCGAAAATTGGACATCGTGGCAAAAAGTTATGAGCTCGGAAGTCCAAAAACAACATCTGACTTCAAACAGAAATAAATGCATGAAAACAGTAAAATACTAAAAAATAAACAGCACTACTGGAAAGTGCTCGGAACCAGCTTTCCGGCGATATCTCGTTTGCCCGATTTCGATACCGTATGCCCAAGTTATGGCCAAAAGAAAAAAACTGCTTCTTTAGGGCAAACTGGGGTTAGGAGGGGGCAAAGAGTCCGTACGGCCTATGACGTCATGCTGACGTCAGCAAAACCCGAGCTTAAATTTGACGGCCGTCTGGCCGTCGCCGCAAAAAATCGGACCCCCTGCAAAATGAAAAAAATTTGGGCCCTTGGTCGTGCATGTGACCGCGGGCTGGTGCAGCAGGGGTCTGGGCGGTGGCTGGGGCGGAGCCCCTGGTTCCCATATGACCGCCGGCGGAGCTGAAGGGCCGGGCGGGGCTGACCTCGGCGGAGGTTGGGTGGCGCGGAGCGGTGGCTGGCGGAGCACGGTGGCGGTGCTGGCGGGAGAAGCCGGCGGCTGTGGCGGATGGGTGGCCGCCCGGTGGCCGCCGGGCGGCGGACCCTTTTACTCTGCGAGCGCCGGCCCGAAACCCAAGAAAGTGCATTTTTTTAATTTTTTGAATTTCTCGCCTCGATCTGCGTGCTGGGGAGGCCGTACGGCCCCCAGACAAAAAAATTTGCCTTCTCGACCAACTTGCACCAAAATAGACAAATTTTATATGAAAATGGGGGTTTTTGGGCGTTGCGGACTCAATGGCGAGGTCCGTTTTGTCCCAAAATGCCCAGAAAATTAGGCTACCCCCAGATTCAATCAAAAAATTTCCTGTGGAAACCCTTGCACCCGAAACTCACAAAGAGGCCATATCTTCAGATTACGAACAGGCAGCTGCAGGTCTGGAGCTCTGATACCATGTTAGAATCCAAGATCACCTGCATGCAAGATGAATACCTGTCACATGCAAAAGATATGAAGAACCAAAAAGATGTTCTTGTAAACCTCTCTGTAAAAATGCATTAAGAGAATCAATTATTACAAATTGATCAATCCTTATGAAGGAGATCAACAAACCCTAAAAGGGAAACCTAGTGTGCACACTTAATAATTAATAAATAATTAATTATTAATGTGCCTAAGTTTAGCTTAAGTAATAAAGAGGAATAAGTGATTAATTAATTAATCAATGTGATGTAATTAATTAAGTAAAACAACTTATTACTCTAACACTCTAACAAGGGAGTTTTGGGCTAACCCTTTTCCTTTCGTCACAGTTGGGCAGTGGCCATCTAAGAGTTCTTTCCCTAAAAATTTTAGACAAGAAATTATTGCCTCCTCAACCTCCACCTTTTGATGCCAAACACCTTCCCTTGTTTTTAGCTCTATCATTTTAGGCAGAGGGTGGATTATCTGCCTTAAAATGCAAATCCTAGGAAACATGCTATAATTTGATTTTTCCACCGCTTCCTCTGACTTCACAAAAACACCTAGTTTGTTTCCAATGCTTTTGAGTGTTTCTAGGTCCCAATATTCCTGAGGGAGATTTTTCAACCTAATCCACATTGGAACTTCCTCGACATTTTTTGTGTTAGGGTCAAAATTTGGAGTCCAGTCTATTATGAAAAAACCCCTACCTTCCATCATGAATGGACCACTATTTATGATCCATTCCTTGTCTTGGGCTATTTGACAAATCACCAAATAGAAACTATTTTCCAAGGTTTTAAGACCACAATCTTTGCCCTAGTTTTTATCACACCAGGCCCTAATATTAGTGAAAGTCGGCCATTTCCCACCCCATCTCATAAAGAAAGCATGAGCCTTAAGAAAATTGACAAAATCATTCCATTCTCTATTTTCCAATAACAAAGAGACCAAAGTGGTGTGGGAAAAAATGGGCACTACCTTGCTTGTCTCTGCTTTCTCACTCTGGTTTTTTGGGCACCAAAATTTTCCTTCCAACTGTCTGAAATCCACTTTTCCATTTGAGAACAATGATATGAATTTCCCATTGTTCTGCATCATTTTCCCAGCCTTTCGACCTTCATTTCCAATGCCCCCAATTCTAAAAACCTGGTTAGCCAGAGCCTACCATTCCTAGAGAGAATCATTCCTTCCATCATTCTGAATGTTTCTTCCCTTTATCCTATTGAAAGGTCAACGAGGTTGAGGTCTTCCATCATACTGTAAACCCTGGTGCCTTCGAAAGTTCTACCTGTGACGATGTTCGGCCATTCCAACGGCTCTAATGGATATGCCAATGTTAATAGAAAATATATAATTACTAATTAGTGGAATCTATCATTTTCTTTATGCATGCATTTATTTGTCTTTGAGTACACAAATTTAAACAATGCTTTACTGAATAAAAAGAGAAAAAATTGTGCATGTTTAACAATGCATGTTTTCAAGTCCCAAATATGGGTGGATGTATCTACTTACAATTTTTTCTTCTATCTACCCAATCCTTACTTTTGTTGATAAGGATAGTAATATGTCTAGATTGAGTTATCACCTCTTTTGTGTTCTTAACATATTAAAGTAAAATAATAAAATTAAGAAATTTAACATTATTCTATATCAAAATAATTAAAAATATTAAACTAAATAGTAGTACAATATTTTCTTATATTCACCATTTGAAAATATAATTAAGGTGATATTTATAGTATATTATAATTTAAAAAAATTCAACGTATGCCTTCCAACCATAAAATTAAAAAGAATCAAAACACTAAATATCTAAACCAATTAAATGCATGTATGCAAGTGACCAAAATTTAAACTAAAATTATAAAGCTTGGATTGACCTCTTGCCACAGTTAAAAATTTAATTTTATATACATATGTAATAGCAATCACAACACTAGTTTGTTGAATATATTACATTTGTGCCAATACATATGATGCTTAACATTATGCAATGCTTTAGTATGCATTCTTTGTAATGAGATATAGAGGAATCAAAAGAACATACTCCATTAAGATAATGGGGGGAGAAATTTGGTGTTGATAAGCAACAATTATAACAACTAGCTAGTTGCAAATGTATAAAAAATAATTTTAGATCAAATGTAATCTATGGGGACAAGGAATCAAACAACTCTCTAGAAGATAAAAGTGGGATATTGACTATCAATAAAAAAAATTAATTCAATTTTAAAAACTAGTTGACCAATACTCTACTTTGTATAATTTTAACCTATATATTACCACTATAAACTTGTGTAAAAGTGACCAACCTTTTAGAGTAGTAATTTTATCAAATGTCACTCTCTCCCTCAACTTTTCTTTATACACTCTTATTCACTTTCTTTTTAGTAAAAATCAAAATACGTTTTAAGTTGTTTTGAAATATCATGTAGATTTATATTTACTCTTTAAACCTTGACATATTGCTAAGCTTACAAAAGAGAAAAATATAGAGAATTAAGACCTTAAGGACTTATAAGTATAAAAATCAAGCCTAGAATTATAAAATATTTTAAATGCCAACATTGACATGGTATGATGGTTTAAAGGTGGTGTTGTTGTTCTTGCCACCAAGGTTCAAACCCCGTTGGGGTGGTATTGTTGAGTGGTTGTATTGGGGATGAGGACCCCATTTGTGACCTCACCGGTTCATAGCTCCAGGTCAAAGGTGTTTACCCCTTAAATAAAAGAATATATATTTTAAATAAAGGCTTGAACAAATATCTATGTTGAGTAGCATTTAAGCAATGAAAATTTGAGAAATGTAACAAGGACTTAAATACTAATAAAAGGATAAGTTCTCATTATATAAATATACAATCAAGTATTGTGAGATTCGTCTAATTTTATACTAAATAATAATGATTGTGTACATGCAATAACATAATTTGTAATTAAAAAAATAAAAATAAATACTAAACTTGTACACTAAAAAAACTCGAGACAACTTATTTTATGGAGATAATATCTTTTGGATTGGTAAATTTTGTTATGGGTAATCTCCTAAATCTCTAGTGTAGTTCTCTAGTAATTGCACTCAAACTCTTTCCCCACACATGTGGATGCACAATTTGCACCTCTAAAATTCCAACTATTTGTTTATGATGATAATGTTCATGCATATATGGGAGGCTAAAGATAAAAAGAAGCTTTAAAACCATAATTACAAAGAGAGACGTCAATAAAACATTATGGTGCCAATCACATTATTTCTCCCTTGTATGAAATTAAGTCCACATTTACTTTCCTAAATATTTCAATTTATCAAGTATCACATTTTTCTCCTCTATATGAAATTAAACTCCACATTTACTTTCCTAAATGTTTTAGTTTATCTCTTACCTAAATAATTGAAAATTGTAAACCACATGATAACTACCACAATTAATTATGATGAGCTTTAACAATCTAACTACTCATGCATGTATACTTAATGGTGAAAATAATACAATATTAATCAATACTTTGCAGACCATAAATGCACATTTAAAATTAAACTTTTCATGCTAATTAAAGGCCGAGCCAACATTTTTCAATGAAAATGTACACATTCCTTTGTATTTTCTATTAGATAATGTACATCTTCACATTAGTAGATCATATTTATTAGTGCGAAACCAAAAAATAAAAAATATAATTAACATGGTGGTACATAGATTGGTCAACATTTAATATCTAATGTGAAGGTTGTAATATCTTATAGCATGCAAGAATTAGTAAGATGAGGTAAAAATTTCTTTATTTCTAGGAGGAAAGTCTTATGAGTTAGTGACAAATAGTGAGATGAAGTAAATTTTTTTATTTTTTTTAGGATGAAAGTTTTATGGGTTAGTGATCACTAGTCAATGCACTTTTAGTTAATACTTTCAAATCTAGTCAAGTGTATTAATTAAATTAGAGAAACATAGAAAAAACATTATAATAAATTTTATAAATTTTCTCTAAATTTCAACTAAGTTTTAATAGTTAGTAGAAAATTTAATCATTTATTAGATTAGTTGTCAAAGGAAAATTACTTATGAGTAAGTTGAGATAAGCTCTCCATGAATTTGAAGAGGTGGAGAGGGAAAATCCCAACCCCTTCTAAAGTTGGGATGAGAAGGAATTAACCGTTTCACGTGGTTTAATTATTGTCCATCAGAATGTCATCTTTCATTGGTGAAAGGATTACATGTAATCACAAAGTGAAATGTCTAGCACTTGTATTAAGAATACTCATAAATGAATATAAGCTAAGTTGGAACCTAAAGTCCTCTTTTCCTCTAACAATGAATAGAGGTTAGCCACCATAGAGAAAATCATGTCCCTCTATAAGATCTTATTCATTATGAGGGTCAAAGATGTGATACTCTATTCATTAGAGAGGCAACCCAACACAAAGTTTGCATTCTTTAAAGTTATCAACTCAAACTCTCAATGTTACCTTCAAATTCCTTTCTTCACCAAGGGTTTGTAGCTCTTGGTGAGCATAGTTCTAATAGCAGGGGTATTGATATGTTTGTTGATTATGCCATCCACAGATTCCAAATCCCTCAGGAGGTGCAATAAATAAGAGATGAGATTGAGAGTAATGCCTTAGGAAAATTTAGTGAAATGGACACCCCTTAGTCCTTTGTTCTTAGTTGAAAGAAGTTGATTATTTGTGCAACTTGGACTCATACTCCCAATACCAACAAATTGCTAAAACAAATTGAAATTATTATAATACTTAATATAAAACAAAAGAACCTTTTCTTCAACCAAAACCAAATTATTTTTCTTGAGGTTTTTCTTTTCGTGCAACTTTAGATGGTATCCACGTTTAATTTCCAAAATATTTCAATTTATCAAGTATCACATTTTCTCTTCTAAAGTGAGGTGCAAAGTCCCACGTTTTGCCTATTTAATGTTTTAATTTATGCTACCTAAATATTAGAGTTACAAGAACCACATGGTAACTACCACAGATTAATTATGACAGCCTTTAACAACCTAACTACTCATGCATGTGTGCCAATGGTGAAATAATACAATATTAATCAATACTTTGCAGGCCAAGTAAATGCACATTAATTAAACTTTTCATGCTAATTAAAGGCCGAGCCAACATTTTTCAATGAAAATGTACACATTCCTTTGTATTTTCTATTAGATAATGTACATCTTCACATTAGTAGATCATATTTATTAGTGCGAAACCAAAAAATAAAAAATATAATTAACATGGTGGTACATAGATTGGTCAACATTTAATATCTAATGTGAAGGTTGTAATATCTTATAGCATGCAAGAATTAGTAAGATGAGGTAAAAATTTCTTTATTTCTAGGAGGAAAGTCTTATGAGTTAGTGACAAATAGTGAGATGAAGTAAAAGTTTTTTTTTTTTTAGGATGAAAGTTTTATGGGTTAGTGATCACTAGTCAATGCACTTTTAGTTAATACTTTCAAATCTAGTCAAGTGTATTAATTAAATTAGAGAAACATAGAAAAAACATTATAATAAATCTTATAAAATTTCTCTAAATTTCAACTAAGTTTTAATAGTTAGTAGAAAATTTAATCATTTATTAGATTAGTTGTCAAAGGAAAATTACTTATGAGTAAGTTGAGATAAGCTCTCCATGAATTTGAAGAGGTGGAGAGGGAAAATCCCAACCCCTTCTAAAGTTGGGATGAGAAGGAATTAACCGTTTCACGTGGTTTAATTATTGTCTACTGTAATGTCATCTTTCATTGGTGAAAGGATTACATGTAATCACAAAGTGAAATGTCTAGCACTAAGTATTAAGAATACTCATAATAATGAATATAAGCTAAGTTGGAACCTAAAAGTCCACTTTTCCTCTAACAATGAATAGAGGTTAGCCACCATAGAGAAAATCATGTCCCTCTATAAGATCTTATTCATTATGAAGGTCAAAGATGTGATACTCTATTCATTAGAGAGGAAACCCAACACAAAGTTTGCATTCTTTAAAGTTATCAACTCAACCTTTTGTCTCAATGTTCACCTTCAAATTCCTTTCTTCACCAAAGGGTTGTAACTCAATTGGTTGAGCATAGTTCTAATGAGGGTGACAATATGTTTCTTGATTATGCCATCCACCAAGATTCAAATTCCTCAGAGGTGCAATAAATAAGAGATGAGATTGAGAATGCGCCTTAGGAAAATTTAGTGAAATGGACACCCCTTAGTCCTTTGTTCTTAGTTGAAAGAAGTTGATTATTTGTGCAACTTGGACTCATACTCCCAATACCAACAAATTGCTAAAACAAATTGAAACTATTATAATACTTAATATAAAACAAAAGAACCCTTTCTTCAACCAAAACCAAATTATTTTTCTTGAGGTTTTTCTTTTCGTGCAACTTTAGATGGTATCCACGTTTAATTTCCAAAATATTTCAATTTATCAAGTATCACATTTTTTCTCTTCTATATGAAATTAAACTCCACATTTACTTTCCTATTTAATGTTTTAATTTATCTCTTACCTAAATATTAGAAGTTGTAAACCACATGATAACTACCACAATTAATTAATGAGCTTTAACAATCTAACTACTCATGCATGTATACTTAATGGTGAAAATAATACAATATTAATCAATACTTTGCAGACCATAAATGCACATTTAAAATTAAACTTTTCATGCTAATTAAAGGCCGAGCCAACATTTTTCAATGAAAATGTACACATTCCTTTGTATTTTCTATTAGATAATGTACATCTTCACATTAGTAGATCATATTTATTAGTGCGAAACCAAAAAATAAAAAATATAATTAACATGGTGGTACATAGATTGGTCAACATTTAATATCTAATGTGAAGGTTGTAATATCTTATAGCATGCAAGAATTAGTAAGATGAGGTAAAAATTTCTTTATTTCTAGGAGGAAAGTCTTATGAGTTAGTGACAAATAGTGAGATGAAGTAAAAGTTTTTTTTTTTTTAGGATGAAAGTTTTATGGGTTAGTGATCACTAGTCAATGCACTTTTAGTTAATACTTTCAAATCTAGTCAAGTGTATTAATTAAATTAGAGAAACATAGAAAAAACATTATAATAAATCTTATAAAATTTCTCTAAATTTCAACTAAGTTTTAATAGTTAGTAGAAAATTTAATCATTTATTAGATTAGTTGTCAAAGGAAAATTACTTATGAGTAAGTTGAGATAAGCTCTCCATGAATTTGAAGAGGTGGAGAGGGAAAATCCCAACCCCTTCTAAAGTTGGGATGAGAAGGAATTAACCGTTTCACGTGGTTTAATTATTGTCTACTGTAATGTCATCTTTCATTGGTGAAAGGATTACATGTAATCACAAAGTGAAATGTCTAGCACTAAGTATTAAGAATACTCATAATAATGAATATAAGCTAAGTTGGAACCTAAAAGTCCACTTTTCCTCTAACAATGAATAGAGGTTAGCCACCATAGAGAAAATCATGTCCCTCTATAAGATCTTATTCATTATGAAGGTCAAAGATGTGATACTCTATTCATTAGAGAGGAAACCCAACACAAAGTTTGCATTCTTTAAAGTTATCAACTCAACCTTTTGTCTCAATGTTCACCTTCAAATTCCTTTCTTCACCAAAGGGTTGTAACTCAATTGGTTGAGCATAGTTCTAATGAGGGTGACAATATGTTTCTTGATTATGCCATCCACCAAGATTCAAATTCCTCAGAGGTGCAATAAATAAGAGATGAGATTGAGAATGCGCCTTAGGAAAATTTAGTGAAATGGACACCCCTTAGTCCTTTGTTCTTAGTTGAAAGAAGTTGATTATTTGTGCAACTTGGACTCATACTCCCAATACCAACAAATTGCTAAAACAAATTGAAACTATTATAATACTTAATATAAAACAAAAGAACCCTTTCTTCAACCAAAACCAAATTATTTTTCTTGAGGTTTTTCTTTTCGTGCAACTTTAGATGGTATCCACGTTTAATTTCCAAAATATTTCAATTTATCAAGTATCACATTTTTTCTCTTCTATATGAAATTAAACTCCACATTTACTTTCCTATTTAATGTTTCAATTTATCTTTTACCTAAATATTAGAAGTTGCAAACCACATGGTAACTACCACAATTAATAATGACAACCTTTAACAACCTAACTACTCATGCATGTGTACTTAATGGTGAAAATAATACAATATTAATCAATACTTTGCAGACCATAAATGCACATTAATTAAACATGTCATGCTAATTAAAGATCAAGCCAACATTTTTCAATGAAAATGTACATAATTAGATTCCTTTGTATTTTCTATTAGATAATGTACATCTTCATGTTAGTAGATAATATTTATCAATGCTAAACAAAACAATAAAAATATATAATTACCATGGTGGTATATAGATTGATCAACATTTAATATCTAAAGTGAAAGCTATAATATCTTATAGCATGCAAGAATTAGTAAGATGAGGTAAAAAATTCTTTTTTTACTAGGAGGAAAGTCTTATGAGTTAGTGACAAATAGTGAGATGAAGTAAAAGTTATTTTATTTTTAGGATGAAAGTTTTATGGGTCAGTGATCACTAGTCAATGCACTTTTAGTTAATACTTGTCAAATCTAGTCAAGTGTATTAATAAAATTAGAAAAAAATAGAAAACATATTATAATAATTTTTATATATTTTAAAAAATTTCTTTAAATCTCAACTAATTTTTAATAATTAGTAGAAATTTTGACCATTTATTAGATTAGTCATCAAAGGAAAATTACATATGAGTAAGTTGAGATATGCTATCTATGAATTTGAAGAGGCGGAGAGGGAAAACCCCAACCCCTTCTAAAGTTGGGATGAGAAGACATTAACCTCTTCATGTGGTTTAATTAGTCTATTGTAATGCCATCTTTCATTGGTGAAAGGATTACATGTAATCACAAAGTGAAATGTCTAACACTGTGTATTAATAATACTTGTAATAAATAATATAAGCTAAGTTGGAACCTAAAAGTCTACTTTTCTTCTAACAATGAATAGAGGTTAGCAACCATAGAGAAAATCATGTCCCTCTGTAAGATCTTATTCATTATGAGGGTCAAAGATGTGATACTCTATTCATTAGAGAGGCAACCCAACACAAAGTTTGCATTCTTTAAAGTTATCAACTCAACCTTTTGTCTCAATGTTCACCTTCAAATTCCTTACTTCACCAAAGGGTTGTAACTCAATTGGTTGAGCATAGTTCTAATGAGGGTGGTGATATGTTTCTTGATTATGCCATCCACCAAGATTCAAATCCCTCAGAGGTGCAATAAATAAGAGATGAGATTAATATTGTGCCTTAGGAAAATTTAGTGAAATGGACACCCCTTAGTCCTTTGTTCTTAGTTGAAAGAAGTTGATTATTTGTGCAACTTGGACTCATACTCATAATACCAACAAATTGCTAAAACAACTTGAAATTATTATAATACTTAATATAAAACAAAAAAACCCTTTCTTCAACTTACATTTTAATCATACAAACAAACTCATTACAATTTATATTTTTTCTCATTTTCTTACAATTATATATATAAATGAAACAAAGTAGATTGCAAAGAATAAGAGCTACCAGTAGGTAATTGAAAAAACTTGAACCGAACTATCAAAGATACAAGGCAACCATTTGAAGGCTGAAAGAGACAATACATTCATTTCATCAACCAAAACCAAACTATTTTTCTTGAGGTTTTTCTTTTCGTGCAACTTCAGATGTTATCCACGTTTACTTTCCAAAATATTTCAATTTATCAAGTATCACATTTTTTCTCTTCTATATGAAATTAAACTCCACATTTACTTTCCTATTTAATGTTTTAATTTATCTTTTACCTAAATATTAGAAGTTGCAAACCACAAGGTAACTACCACAATTAATTATGACAACCTTTAACAACCTAACTACTCATGCATGTGTACTTAATGGTGAAAATAATACAATATTAATCAATACTTTGCAGACCATAAATGCACATTAATTAAACATGTCATGCTAATTAAAGATCAAGCCAACATTTTTCAATGAAAATGTACACAATTAGATTCCTTTGTATTTTCTATTAGATAATGTACATCTTCACATTAGTAGATAATATTTATCAATTCTAAACAAAACAATAAAAATATATAATTACCATGGTGGTATATAGATTGATCAACATTCAATATGTAAAGTGAAGGCTATAATATCTTATAGCATGCAAGAATTAGTAAGATGAGGTAAAAAATATTTGTTTCTAGGAGGAAAGTCTTATGAGTTAGTGACAAATAGTGAGATGAAGTAAAAGTTCTTTTATTTTTAGGATGAAATTTTTATGGGTTAGTGATCACTAGTCAATGCACTTTTAGTTAATACTTGTCAAATCTAGGGGAGAGGGGGCCATGGTGGAGCAGGGTCCAATAGTGGGGATAGAAGTAGTCCCCAGTGGGCCCCATAGTGGAGCACCTTAATATCCAATTGCAAAACACTTTTTACCCATAAAGTACACAAACTGACAAATCATGTGATGCCACATCAATGCACCAATAAAACATGACTTAGTGCACCACTATTGGTCTCACTTTTTTTTTGGCCTTTTTGGATACCTCAACAAAAAGCATGTTGATCTTTGACATCATATTTGATGATGTGGCCCTAAAATGAAATATAGAAGCACTTGAGTTGCCAAATAAAATGTTGTACAAAATTGGGAGTGATTTGGAATTTCCATGTAGGATTTTGAGAAACGCGAAGTTAGGGTGCTCCACTATGGGCCCCTCTCCCCTACTCAAGTGTATTAATAAAATTAGAAAAAAATAGAAAACATATTATAATAATTTTTATATATTTTAAACACTTTCTTTAAATTTCAACTAATTTTTAATAATTAGTAGAAATTTTGACCATTTATTAGATTAGTCATCAAAGGAAAATTACATATGAGTAAGTTGAGATATGCTATCCATAAATTTGAAGAGGCGGAGAGGGAAAACCCCAACCCATTCTAAAGTTGGGATGAGAAGGCATTAACTTTTTTATGTGGTTTAATTATTGTCTACTATAATGTCATATTTCATTGGTGAAAGGATTACCTATAATCACCAAAGTGAAATCTCTAACACTGTGTATTAATATTACTTGTAATAATAAATATAAGCTAAGTTGGAACTTAAAAGTCCACTTTTCCTCTAACAATGAATAGAGGTTAGTCACCATAGAGAAAATCATGGCCCTCTATAAGATCTTATTCATTATGAGGGTCAAAGATGTGATACTCTATTCATTAGAGAGGTGACCCAACACAAAGTTTGTTTTCTTTAAAGTTATCACTCGACCCTTTGTCTCAATGTTCACCTTCAAATTCCTTTCTTCACCAAAGGGTTGTAACTCAATTGGTTGAGCATAATTCTAATGAGGGTGATGGTAAGTTTCTTGATTATGTCATCCACCATGATTCAAATCCCTTGGATGTGCAATAAATAAGAGATGAGATTGAGATCATGCCTTAGGCGAATTTAGTTAAATGGATACCCCTTAATCCTTTGATCTAAGTTGAAAGAAGTTGATTATTTGCATAACTTGGACTCATACTCCCAATACCAACACATTGCTAAAACAACTTGAAATTATTATAACACATAATAAAAAGAAAAAGAAAAAAAACTTTCTTCAACTTACATTTTAATCATACAAACAAACTCATTACAATTTATAATTTTTCTCATTTTCTTACAATTATATATATAAATAAAACAAAATAGATTACAAAGAATAAGAGCTACCAATAGGTAGTGAAAAAACTTGAATCAAACTATCAAAGATACAAGGCAACCACTTGAAGGGTGAAAGAGACAATACATTCATTTCATCAATGAAACCAAACTATTTTTCTTGAGGTTTTGCTTTTCGTGCACTTGAACGCTGAAAGAGACAATACATTCATTTCATCAACCGAAACCAAACTATTTTTCTTGAGGTTTTCTTTTCGTGCACTTGAACGCTGAAAGAGACAATACATTCATTTCATCAACCGAAACCAAACTATTTTTCTTGAGGTTTTCTTTTCATGCAACTTCAAATCTTATCCAAAAAGAATATTAAGATCACATAACAGCTTGAACTTTGACAAGAATAATTATGACAAAATTGACCAATGTAAAATAATGCAATATTTTATTACAAAATATTTGTTTCTTGCTAACTATCAATCCAATTTCATTGGTACAATAATATATAAAATCCAAAGGACTCTCTCTCTCCTTGAATGCTTGCAGTTGCAACTTTGGACTAATATCTTCAATCCATGCAATCCATGCAAGGCAGGTATCATTTTGCATTAAATACTAAGCTAAGAAAGTAGTTGTCATAGCCTTTGCTAATTTTCAAAAGGTAGCAGAATTATTGGACAATCTTTTGGACTTTCGTGGCCGCAAGAAAATATTGATTATATTGTTAGCACGCAATAATCAGAGATGACGTGTCGGTGGCGTCTTCATTTTCGTGCCTAACCACCACCTGCTTACGTGGAATGACACACGCAAAGTCCTTCCAGCACTATAAAATCCTCGTGCAGGGCGTGTGGAGGGCGTGTGGAGGGCGCGTGGAGTTCACCAAATAAAAATGGGACTCCGTCTGAGCAACGATGAAAATCTGGTGGAAAAAATTCTGCAAATGTACGAGAAAATCTCAGGCTTGGAAAGTCTGAAACCCTCCAAAAATGTCGACGCCCTGTTTTCGCAGCTCGTCAGCCTCTGCACTCAGCCAAGCTCCGTCGATGTCCGTTACTTGACGCCAAACCAGGCGGAGATCCGAAACCACCTTATACGCCTCTGCGGCGAAGCTGAAAAGCACCTGGAATTCCATTTCTCGGCAAAGCTTGGCCGCTTTTCGTCCCCTTTGGACCGCCTGGCGGTTTTCCCGTACTACTCCAACTACTTGAAGCTCGCACGTCTCGAGTTCGAAACCCTGCGCAAGCACATTACTGTTGCGAAAAAAGTTGCCTTTGTCGGCTCAGGGCCGCTGCCTTTGACGTCGATTGTGCTTGCTCTGCACCACATGAAATCCACTCGCTTCGATAACTATGATTTCGACGGCGCCGCCAACGCCATGGCGCGTCGTCTTGTGGCTTCAAACCCCGATTTGTCTGCCAGGATGGGGTTTTACAGCTGCGAGATCGAGGGGGTCGCGGGTTCGAAGCTTGCGGAGTACGATGTTGTGGTTTTGGCGGCGCTGGTGGGAATGGAAAAGGGCGATAAGGTACGTGTGGTGAAGTATTTACAGCAGCACATGGCTCCCGGGGCGGTGCTGCTTGTCAGGAGCGCTCATGGAGCGCGGGCCTTTCTTTATCCCCTCGTGGAAGAGGAGGATCTCCATGGCTTTCATGTCTTGTCTGTGGTGCATCCTGTTGATGAGGTGGTCAACTCTGTCATTCTAGCTCGGAAATTGGTTGAATACTAACCCTCTCTGATTGCTAGGTAGTTGCAGGTGTAAATCTCTCGCTGCTCATTAAAAAGAAAATCGTGCTGAAATTATGTATCTAATCTCCATTAAAACAGAATCCAGCTTCCTCCAAGAAAATTACTGGCATTTATATTTACTGTAATGGACTGTAAAAATATGTCTGAATAGTTTTTTATAATGACATATATACTCTTTCTTTATGGTAAGGTGTATAGTTTTTATCTTTAATTCTCAATTCCAATTTTTTTTTTAAAAAAATATTAAAAAAATCTTATTTCAATTTCAAATAATTTTCATTTTGAGTAATACATTATTACAATGAAGAAAATAACACATCAAGATGGAAAATACATCTTTGATTGTGTTTATTAATTAATTGAAAATAAAAATTTGTTATATTATGATTTAAAATTAATTAATAAATATGGTCAAAGTGCATTCTGGATGGATAGACAATAGACATTAAGATATAGAAATTCATAGAGGTGTAAAGGAAACATACTTCTAAGGAAAACATACTTTTAATGTATTTTGAAATTAAATGTTAAAAGTACTAAATGTAAATATAAAGGTCGAATGATATTTGGCCATGGTTAAGTATGATGCATCAAACATGAATCACCTTAAGAAGTTACCTTGTACACCTTGAAACAAATTAGAGGCCACATATGCTCCCCTAGCACCTTTTTGAGCAACTTATAACCAAAAGTGGTTATTCCCCAACATAAGCCCTATACATTATGACAAGACAAGGCCTACTAGTGGGATTATGCTTAATCACACACCCTTTACTTGAATAATATATGATTTTTTTTGTGTCTACTTTGTTTGGTGTTGTGTTAAGCTCATGCTTGTTTGCAAATATTAAACTAAGTCAGCCATGAAAAATATAATCATTACCTTAGAAAACACATCCAAAATGATACTCCTTAGCCACATTTGAAGCCTAGGTTAATGGTTCAAATTCAACTTGAGTTCATCCCCAAGACCTTCACCCACACTTATCTCCAACCCACTTCATCCCTCCATCCATCCCCATAGCCTTAGTCTCCAATAAAAAAAACCATCTTCTACCCCATAGTCTATATGCACCATCCCAAATCAACCCATGTTAGGTAAAGTTTTTGTCCTAATCACCCATCCAAGTTAATCCAATTTTCCTGGACCTTAGTCAACCCCCAGAAAATCAATTCAAACCTAATCCCTCCACATTCTAGTATATTTCTAAACATTGATCCAATTCCTAAACCTTTGTCCATATCCCTTATCCAAAATAATCAAACTCCCAAATCTTGATCCATTTCCAAAAATCAGACCAATTTTTTTTCCCTCTATCCTTAGTCCATATCCTACATCCAAGTTAATCCAATATAAACCTTAATCCATTCCCAAATTGATAAATCAATCCTAATCTCCCATTCAAACCAAAAATCTAATCCAAACCTTAACCCATTCAAAAACCATCAACCAAGCCTTATCCCCATCCAACCGGGAACCTACTCCCCGAGAACTCAAGATCCATTTCCAAAAATCAAACCAAAATTCATTCCCTCTAGCCTTAGTCCATACTTGCATCCAAATTAATCCAATCCATTCCCAAACCAAGAAATCAAATCCTAATCTCCCATTCAAACCAAATTAATCTAATCCAAACCTTAACCCATTCACAAACCATCAAACCAAGGCTTATGACCCATCCAAATCGAACCTAATTCCCCATAAACTTTAGTCCATGTCCCTAAAACATCAAATTAATCTAACTCCCTTGAAACTTTAGTTCATTTCTAAGTGTTAAGACAAATCTAATCCTTGGAGTCTTAAGCCATAACCACCATTCAAATTACTTAATATCCCACAACCTTAGCCATCAATTCAAATTAGCTCAATCCTTGAAGCCTTTGGTTTTCCTTGCATATCAAACCATCCCCATTCCAACTATCCATCTCCATAAGAACCACCATAATTCAAACTCCATCATCTTAAAGGTAATTCTTGGACATTTTGAAATTCACCTTTAGATCTCTTAAATAAAAATATTAAATCTATCCTTAGGACCCTTAATCATCCTTAAGGCACAAAATCCATCCCTGGGGCCCGTAATCATCCTTCGAACCTTACACTTATCACTCTAAAATATTAATCAACCCAAAAACATCCTTAGGATCCAAAGATTGAAATGTTTGATAGTCCAAATCTTACAATCTATCCAAACCATCCATTTGAATCATCTATCCAACTCATCCCAAAAATCATCCAAAGAGGTTATGTAAGGCTATCATCCCCTTTTAGTCACTCTTTGGAACTTTTTATCCCTTTCAAATCAGACCATTCAACCATTACCATACATTTGAATCCAAAGGGATTCCCCTCTAAAGCTCATTAATCCAAACCCAAACCTCATTAACCATCAAAGATCATACTTTGCCATATCAAATCCTAAAAATATCTAATGCCTCCCATCACAAGGAAAAATGCTAAGCTAGGGATGCCTAAAGAGAACCCTTTCCTAGCCAATCCCTTGTAGATTGATTCCCCTTTCTAAGAGAACCATCCTAACATCACCATAGTGAGAGTGATGATGATATTCTTGAACAACCTGAATATACTATCAATCCTTATAACTTCCTTAGTTTCTAACAATGGCATGACCATATGGAAAGGTTCATAGAAAAAAATGCCATACTTAGATAAGTGATTGAGTTAGGAGGCAAATATAGCATCTTGATTCACTTGACCATGGTTGTGCACATGGATAACATCCAATCACTAGCGATGAGACTATGGATCCAACCCATGAACATGCCAACCTCCACCTTGATAACAACACCATATCCCAAGCTAAATGATCCCTTGTCATTAAAGGAAGAACTCACCATAAGGAATCAACACAATGTAGGACATGGCATTCCCATCAACATGATTCCCAAAATGCTCCATCAACTAGAAAAACTATGTCCACCATCAACACTTGATATAGAGCTAGAAACTATGCTTCCCAAGTGAAATAGGTCTCTATCCTAGTTTCTAACCAATAAACCTCTCAT
>VDFB02281492.1:557074814-557093408 GCA_007258455.2 Sequoia sempervirens
TGTCCAAAATTGGTGGTCCTCGTTGGTTGTAATCGATGAGTTGGGGATAGAATAGGTTTATTTCATGGGTTTGATGGTCTGACTCAAAAGACAAGGCACTAATCATGAGTAGGGAGGAATCTTCAAAAAGCATGGGCAAGTTAGTTATGGGATCCTCATCACTACTACACACATTAGTTACGTCGAAGGTATAATTGTCTAAGGGCAGACCTGTGGCTACTGATAACCGAGGGGGAGCTTTGACTTTCTTAACGGGGGCCGCTTTTCCAAGTATGGTTATCTTTGGAGGGGTACATCCGAGGCCAAGATTTCTTATACGCTTCTCAACGACAAGGGATTCAAACAAGTCATTGTCATTCTGCCTGAGTTTCTTGTTTTTGTCATAGCCCATATCGAGCATCATTTGTAGTCCTTTTTTGCTTTCATTCATTAGAAGATAAGGTATAGGACTTTCATCTTGATATAGGAGATTGGATATGTCTCTTTCATCAACTATTTCTTGACTTAGATCTCCCCACAATTTGAATCTAGAAGGGTCTTCTTTGAAGGTATGGGATGATGTTTCAACTAGTTGGGGTTTCCTATGAGTCCTAGGAGATTGAGGTAACTCTCCTATGACGAAAGCACTTTTCTTCATTCTATAATCCCCACATCCATTGTCTTGTATAATGACCTTGATTTCAAAGATATTAGGAATGGTAGGTGTCTTTTTCTCAAAAGTGGAGGCTAAAGTAGTTGGTTCTACATATGGAGTTGTAGGGCCTTCATCATTCTTTAGGACTTGAGGGATTTTATAGTATTTTTATTCTAGGTTCTTGCACAGGGCAAAGGGCCTGTGATCACCCATGAATCGACCCTTGATTTTGATATGTGAATTTGACACATTCATGGAAGGTTGATGCTACTGCTTGCATTGCATGGATCCACGGATGCCCCAGGAGAATGTTATAAGGTAGATCAAGGTCAAGGACCTAACAGGTGGTTTCCATAATTGTTGGCCCTACTTGAATAGGGAGTTGGATAGTTCCCTGAGAGCTTGATCATCATAAGCTTTGATTGTGATGCCCTTACCCTTTTCAATGGAATCCTCTAAGAATCCCAAATTCTTAATTAGTTTGAGGGAATAGATGTTTAGATTCCCACTCCCCATCCACCTAGACCCTTTTGACTTTGTTTTTATGAACTAGGACTTCAAGGTGGAGTGCACGATTGTGAGATGGTCGGGTGGGGAAGTCCTGATCGAAGAACGTTAGGAGACTTGGGGTGGTGATATTTCTGACCATAGCTTGGAACTAGTCAGCATCAAGATTCGTGGAGATGGTGGATGAAGTCAATGCTTCCTCTAGGATTTTTCTATGTGTAGGCGATATCTTCAACAACTCCATGATGGAGATCTGAGCGGGGGTTCTTTTCAACTAGTCTAGGACATTGTATCCATTAGGAACATATTTTAGATTGGAGGTGGATGCCCTAGGTGGCTGTGATGGTCCAACAATGGTGACCTTGTCATCGCGTGTGGCGACTCCACAATCAGATTTGGCTCGTTTGATATTAATAATAGTGACCATTTCATCAATAGATATGACAACATGATCATACACATGGTTCACATTGGCATACTTGGTCTTTCCACAGTTGTTCCCTTGGTTATGATCTGGCATCAGATTCGTGTATATTTTTAGGTCTTGATTTCTAGTTGGTTGCTCAACATTTATGATCTTGTCATCGATGAGGTCTTGGATCATATTTTTCAACCTCATGTAGTTGGTTGTTGTGTGCCCCTTGATTTTGTGAAAATCACAAAGGTGGTTTTAATTGTACTATGGTGGTTTCACTTGGGGTTCTTGATAGTTCTCATAGATGGGAATCTTGATGAGGTTATTTTTTACCAGTTTCTTCATGACCAATTCAATTGGTTCCTCAAGGGTGGTAGATTTTCGCTTGGGGGGATTTTTGTTTCACAGGGGTGGTCCCCCTTGATTGTTCAGATTGTTGATTTAATTATTTTGTGGTTGTTGTGATACCGTGTTAGCTTGCATGTTGTTTTGATTGTTTCCTTGCAGTTGTTGGTATGTTTGGGTGTTTTTTTTTGGAGCACTGATTATGACCTTGGCATCCACCATGCCATCATTGGTCACGTTTTTGTTCTTCGCCCACGTGTGAGGTTTCTCATTGTAGCTGGTGGATGGGTGAATGTCTTGATGTTCTTGGTACATGGGTATCCCCCCTTGTGCAATAAGGGCTCATTCGATGTTGAGCGCTTTGGGGATGAAATGGTCGTACATGGTGATACATTGCATCTTAAGATGAAATGCCAAGGTTTTCTCAAGATTGGAAATGATTGTACAAACTTGTTGTTCTTCTAGCATGGCCCATTTGATCCTATTGGCCTTGGATTGCCATCATTACAAGAAGGAAGTGAATGATTCCCCCTTAGCTTGTTTAAGAGTAGATAGTTCCTCTAGACTCGCATCCATACCTATATTGAATGCATAGTTTTAAGTGAATGTGTCTATAACTTTGGAACTTTCTCGACGCCGGGGAGGAAGGTCGCAGAAACCATTCCATGGAGGGGCCATCCAAAAATTATATGGAATAGCCAGCACGAGCATAAAATCTGGCCATATGACCTCCATGCACATATACTTAAATTCTCCTGTATGATCTTCGTGGTTTCTCATTCCCACTATATTTGTCAAATTTAGGAATTTCAAATCCTTTTGGGAATGGTACCATTTCAAAGTTCCTCGAATGGATAGGTACACAAGTTGCTTGGTTTCTTTTGTGGTCTTCCTCAACTAAAGATCTAACACTTTCACAAGAGCAACTTGATTTCCGCGGGCTATCACATCGCTTTATGATCGGGAGTGTGGAGTGAATTTGTTTTGTGGTTGAAAAGTTCAAGTGAAGGTGGAGCGTTATGCTAAGTGGGAGTTTGCGTAAGCTCTATTGTGCGACGCGCTTGTTGATATGCCCTGATTTAGTTGTTGTGCCAACAACACTTGTTGTTGATCTTGTTGTTGTTGTGCCAACAACACTTTTGTTGTTGGTCTTGTTGCCGCCATGCCAACAATGCTTGCTGTTGGATAGTAGTTGGGTTGCTTCTTGTTGTGCTTAGTAATCGTTGTGGTGGGATTGTCGATATGCTTTTGGGATGCTTTGTAGTTGTTCTTGAGTATTGAGCTTTGGCGCTTGTGCCTGCTGGAGTTCTGGATATTCAGCTTCGAGATTGAGCTTCGCGCCATTGTTGGGTAGCTTGTACAGCCCCGGCAACCTCCGTATGCTTTGCCGCCATGTTTCGAGCAGTTTGGGTGGCTTGTTTTCATTGTAATAAGGCTTGAGCTTGAGCAGCCTATTGTGCTTGTTGTGCGGCTTGAGTTGCTTGCACTTGTTGAGCAGCTTGTTGTGCAACTTGCGTGTTTTGTGCTTGTTGCACTTGAAATTGCTGAAGTGCCTTTTGATAGGCCTATTGTGCTACTTGCAACATGATGCTATATTGGTTGGCCATATTTGGTCTTGGTGGTTGTGGTGGTGGTGTATTTGGAATGGTGTTTGTTGTTGTGATGAGGGGTGTTGTTGTATTGATGATGGGGATTTGCATGGTAGATGGTGTGTTTGATATGCCTGGACCTTGAGAGACCACATTTATGGATGGTGTGGTGAATGCCTATGTTGCTTGGATGGTTGCCACCTGTTGTTGCAATATCGATGACAAGATTGGAGGATTTGGTGTGATGGTTTGATTTATGGTTGGGGGGTTGTTTTGACTTTGTTGATTGATGGTTGGTAAAGGGGGGAGCCCTAAAACATGGAGTGGTGTGGATGTTAATGGCAAAGGTGGGAGTGATCAAAAAATGGGTGGTATGTTCCCTTGTGGAAATGATGATGATGAGGGGTCAAAGATGCTCCCTAGTCCAAATAGCCCACCTTCTCTTTGTGAAGTCATAAGGAGAGAGGTTTGTGTGTTGAGAGGATATGCTAATGTTGCATGAAAGAGGATGGGTTATTAACAAGGAAAAGTGAGCGAAACATATGGGTAGCTGATTCAATGGGATGGATTGGACCCAAGATGGTATTTGCATCCAAGTCTCTTGGTTGTTCACAGTAAGGGCTTTTGTATTGCATAAAGCAATGAGCCCCTTGTTGGAGCAAATGGATGATGTTATTTGGTGGATGGTTTGAGTGATGCTTTGAAATGGAGGTGTGGATGATACCGGGGTGTGGGATGATAGTGGGAGCATAATCCCAAGAGGCTTCCACAAGAGTGCTCACATCATAGTCGGAAGGGAGTTTATCCCCTTCTTTGGCCAATTCTAGCATGTATTGTGAGGGATTGAGTTTCATCATGGCATTGACAATTTTGTGTGTTTCAATATTTTGGACCATTTCAATAATCTCATCTTGAGTCATCCCTAAAACATTGTTGGTGATGTCTTCCACTTGGCCCCCTTCCTCTTGATGATCTTGTGGAAGTGGAGGGAAATTGAGAGTGAGATTGCTAGATCCAATGGGATTCATTTCGGGATCGGTTTGACTCAAGTCACTCGAAGTAGATGTTTCTTTGTTTGTTTCCATGTTCTTCTTGTGTTGAGATCTAGTTTGGACCATAAAATGCGGATCAATTTTCAGGAATAGGAGATGAACCTTTAATTCCTTGGATTGATCTAATCTTTAGGTACAAAAAAGAAAGTCTAAGATATTAAGGATCAAAAGGATGGTGATGAGATAATGAAAGATGGATGATTGGTGAATGATTGGAACTATTAGGGAACCTTGAGGAGGATGCTATTTACTTTAGGAATTTGGTTTTGATGTTGGATTTGATTTTGGATCTTGATTTTGGATTGATTTTATTTTATTTTGATTTTGATTGGATTTGGTTTGGATAACGAACTCATAAACTCTAGGAGGTTGGATGTTGTCCTAGAGTAAACTTGTCCACAAGATGTTAATTTGACTAAGTGTGTAAAGAAGGATTCATCTACACACACCTAATCAAACAAGATGATTTTGATTTGATTCAAGGATTTTCCCAAAGTTTAGCATAAATGATTTTTTCAAGATTTCCAAGAGTTGTTTGTAAGGTGAATTTTGATTTGATGTTTGAAGGATGGATGAGAGTGTTTTTATTTTGATCCTAAGAGACTTAGAGAGACTTTGTTTACTAGACCAAGGTGTTGAAGAACATGCTATTACTTCCTATGTGAGATACTCAAACCTTTGAAAAAGACTTGGATTTTGACAATAGTAAAATGAATACAAATTTGGATTGTTCCTTGATGCACATTTGTAAAAGTTGAAGGTCAATCTTTCTCTAAATTCATAAAGCATGGACAAACGTTTCTTGCAAGCTTTTTGACTAAGACCTTTGGATTTTGGTTTTTGAATTTTGATCTTTTGGGAAATCATTTGGAAGAGCACATGTGTGGGGTCCAATTGTTTATTATCTTTGCTTAATGAGTTCTTTTTACCACAAACAATTCTTGGATTAGGTTTCTCAAACTAGTCGTCTAATGTCTCAATTTTCTTTCCTCATCCCAATAAAGTCTATTATAAAATCAAGGAAATTAAGGAAATAGTTCCCTAATGCTGACTTTAGTGAGATAAAATTGAGATGTAAATTCAAATGCTTAGAAGTCTCTAAGGATAAAATCCATAGGGCAAGCAATAGCACTTGGATTTTGTCAAAGGTATTTGTTTCCTATAAAGGGTTTGAAATTTGATGATCATGGTTGAATGTTTGATTTCCAATGTTTTAGATCCAAGAAAAGTGTTTTGATTCCAAGATAATGCACAACCCTATGGATAGAAAGAGACAATATTTGTTGAATTCCCACTTGGATGAATCCAACTACACTTATTCTTGGTGGATGATTAAAAGCTTGACCACATTGGCTCCTCCAGACACTTCACAATTTCTATGGTCAGCTGCTTTTAGCACCCATGAAAATCTCATGGCATACCTCCTATCTCTACCAAGAATCACAAAAATGGGTGAAGCCTAAAATGACGCTCTTGCACCAACAAATAGATAAGGATTTGGGCTTCTAAACAAAAGAAGGTTTACCATAGGCATTTTGTTCATGGGGGATCATCCAGTACGACAAGACCATTGTTTCCTTCTTGTCAACAATCCCTCGCTATACTTGAACTTTCCTCAAGTACCCACACTTATATACGTAGTGGACGCTGTTTGGCCTTTAACGGTTCCCTAGTTGGGTCGCCCTCGGGTGATTACTTTTCCCACCGCATTGTGCCTCTAAGGGTAAAAGTGAGCAAGCACATCCATAGTTTGATCGATCTTTGTTTATGTGAACAAAGAGAGAACACACGCGATATACTCCACTCACACTATCAAGCTTTGTTCAATTTTAAGAATCCAAATTGAAGTATGGAGGCAATCACTTATGCAACTTAATATCACCAAAAGAATTTTGATTCTCAAGATTTCTGCGAGGCACGAGAGAAGTGCATATTCCTTTTAAGTGATATTACTTTGGATAAGAGATTACAAAACATAAAATGCACATGTTCATTTTAACCTTCAAAGCAAGAATGGATTCTTTTTAAGCACCAATATTGAAGTGTGAGATTTGTTTGTTCAATTGTTAAGTCCAAAACAAAATGTAGTAAGTTCCTAAGATTCTTTGTAACCCTTTTGTTTTGTTCTTTTTAAAACCCAAACGAAATATATTTTGAGCCCTAAAACTTGAAGAGAACAAAAGCTTTAAAATGGGATTATAATTGCTCCCAAAGTGTTTAAAAACACTTGTTACAATCAAGTGATGATGCGATAGAAAGCCTTTGTGTTCGTTTCATCCTTCCCTCTTTGATTTCCTAACCTAAAAAAGTGCTTAAAATGTTAGATGAGATTAAGAAACAAGAAGATATAAGGGTTAGATGAATCATTAAGCATAAAACCCCTAAAACTTAGACCTATTTACAATGTGATTTGACTTTAGATGTAAAATTGAGAATTTTAACTCTACTAAAATTGAGAAACACTTACACCATTGCATAACTTATGAAATTCTACCCCATTTCAAAAACAAAAGCTTCAAAAAAGACCTTTGTATGACCAAGATATGGCCATTTTAAAACTGACTATAAAAGTGCTAAAACAAAGACCCTATGCACTAAAACAGTGCTCAAATGTGCTAAAAGAGTGCTCAGATGTGCTAAAAGAGTGCTCATATGCACTAAAAAAGTGTTCAAATGTGCTAAAATAGGAGGTGAATGTGTTGGAAGATGCCGCAAATGCACTATAACAGAGCCTAGATGCACCAGAAGTCACACCTATGTGCTGAAAGAAGCCACGTATGCGCTATATCGAGATTCACAAACAAACCTGTTGAAAAACATCAAAAATGACCAAAAAGACATGTTAAATTTGAGATTTATGCCCTCCGTCTAGCTCCAAAATGTGAATGGTGGATCTATACCTACACAAACACAAAGAACAAACACACAATTAGTCCAATATGCAAGTTAGAAACAATATTCCCCATGAAATTCATTTGAGATATCAAGAACAAGAAATAAATGAAGAACATGAATAAAAACTATCTAATCTTGCTCAAAATAAACAAACTTTCAATCCATACAGAATTGGATTTTGACAGAAAATGACCCTTTCCCAATTCCTTGCAAGATTGATGATCAATGATGAAGATTTGATGCTCCTTGATGAAATTTCTCCATAACCTAGCTATGAAATTATAAAAATGGATAAAGATAGATGAAGATTGCTCAAAAGTAAATGTAATGTTGAATGAAGTTGTGTCTCAAGAATTCCTAAGATTGTATGGATGATTGTGGATCTAAAATAAAAAAGAGATCCTTTTTATTTATAGAAGAGAATGATGGAGGATGAGGCAAAATGGATGAATTTGGGATCAAACACCAACCAATAGCACATTGCCACTTGTCAACATGTGAGTGGACAAAGGTGGAGCACATTTGGATGAATGTGCACATTAATGCAATTAGGTGGAAATTCAAATTTGGAGAAGTGACAAGTTGGAGGGAGAGAAGAAATGAATTAAATACCACTTGGCTCAAGAAAAGGACATGTAAGAGGCCTTTAATGCGTTGTTGGATTGACAAGTACTTTTGGGGGGAGAATTCAAACTTGGAGAATATTCCCACTTTGATGCCTTTTTGAATGAAAATAGGAGATCTATAAATTAATTAAATTGATTTTCATGAGCAAGTGGCAAAAGCTAGAGGATTTGAGGGATTAAGATTAGGATTAATCATGATTTAATTAATTTAAATGGAGATTAGCTAATTTGACAATTTGGTTTAATTTTTGGATTTATTTAAGTAAAATGAGAGGAATAATGATTATTAGATTTATTTAAATAAAGTTTGATTTATTTAATTAAAAGGGATGATGTTAGATTTAAATCAGATAAAGGTTAATTTATTCAATTTAAAGGAGATGAAATATGATTTAATCAAATAGAGGGATTTATTTAATTAAAAGAGGAACATTATGATTAATCAAATAAAATGATTTATTTAATTAATAGAAGATAATGATTTAATCAAATAAAGTGGATTTATTTAATTAAAGATGAAATGTGATGAATTTAATCAAATAAAGATTATTTGATTAACTGGTTAGTAAAGGAGTGATTTAGGTGAAGATGTTGTTAGTAAATCAGAGTTCAAAAGCGAGATCAATTAGTATATTTTACATGTCTACACTAACCATTTCAGATATTTTGGGAAAGCATCATGGATGTAATAAATTTTGTAACTGCCTTGCACTAAAAATATTCTCTCCATGAGCTTGTAGTTACTCTTGTAATTTTGAAATGTAATTGTGTGTCAAATAAAAATGTGACATGTGTAATGGCCCAAAGCTTTTTGGTCCCTTGTTTTATAAAAGGGAATTCAAGGCCATGTAGATGGGTGGTTGTTGATTAACCATTGGAAATGGAAATTCCATATAATTAACCATTAGAAATGGAAACTCCATAGATTATATGTGAGATCAGTTTGGGTATTTAAAAAACACCAATAGGATTAGGCACCATATGTGATTCGAGAACAAGGACCATGGATATATGGTGATATCTAGATCAATATAAATTTGGTAATGTTATAGATGATGATGACTGAGTGAGATAGGTCAACTCATGAATATTTTCCTAATCTATCATGATAGAAGATAATGTAGGTTAGGCAAGAGCAAGATATAAAGATTAAAATGGTGATGTAACTTCATTGAAGCTGACATCATAGAGGAGATGAATATCCTCAACTTAGTGTCATCCAAATCTTTAAGGTGGGATTCTACAAGCAAAGATGTGATGCTTGGTAGATATGCATCCCAATGTGGCAAATCTGGAATGACTATAACAATGTCTTGATCCAAAGAATCAGTGGATCTCATGGATGAGTTAACACTAGATTCAAAAGTAGCAACAAGTGATATGGGAGGTGAAAGATTAATGTAATCCATGCGACTACATTGTTCATCCCTAAATAATAGTGTCACAAGATTCCTTAGTGAGATTATTGTTTGCAAGCTCCAATACTAAGTCAATAATTTGATGGGAGACATGAGAACAACCTACCAAAATCATATGCCTCCCATCGACCCATCCCACAACAAGGCCTTACAAATTAAAGTCTTTATTTCCAAACACAAAGTAAAGAAAGTCCTACTTGATAATGGATCTACCTTAAATTTGTGCACATTAAAATTTATTAAACAATTGGGATATTTTTTTATGGATTTAGATCAAGTCATCACCATCAACGCATATGATAATGTAGAGCAATATTTTGAGGGAACTATATGTCTTACCATACAAGTGGGATCAACCTTATAGTATACTACACATGACATGTTATTGATCTTGACCTTCTATACAATCTCCTCCTTAGTGGCTCACGAATTCATTGCTAAGTCATTCCATCAACCTCTCACTAATGTGTTAAATTCCATTGTAATGGCATTAAAGTTACTATTTATCTCACTCCACATCCTTTTGAATATTATTGATTTTTGAAGGCCTCTTATAAATTATATCATCATTGTCCCAGTACTAATGTTGTGACTTTTGATCCAACTAAAAGGATTTCTAATGCAACTAAGAATTCCTCCTATATAGATCCAAACACTTTATCACTCTCATTTACCTCATTCGCCATTCATGATTCCATTACTCCTAAGGTCAAGATCATTAAAAAAATTTGTGGAGAATATGAGTTGTATGATGCCTTTCACATTGGTATGATTCCTCCTCCTCATTCATATGGTCAATCATCTCAACAATAATATTAGAGAACACCAAATACCAAAGAATATGGATCCATTATCTTTTGGTCACTAGGAACACTAGAAGAGGAAGAAATTGAAGATATAAAACAATGGTTGTACAAAGATGATCCAGATATTGAAGACATTCTTATTAAGTATTTATAGAAAAAAAATTGTATTTCCTTCCATATGAGTATGAAGATTAATTACAAAGGGAAAAGATTAGGCCACAATGAACAAGGTGTTGTGCAACTTATTTCTCCTCTAATTAATATCGACAATTGGGGATTTGGATATACAATTCTATAGGTAGAACCTATAAAATAATTAAATGTCTCTAATTTTTTTGAGATGGATTTCAATGCTATTGAAAATATTATGGAAGGAGTCATTATAGCCTCATTCGATGATTTGGATATCTCCCCACTTTTCCCTGACAATGCTATTTCCACGATCAACCTTCCACTTTGATATCATGAACTCATAGATTGTGACCAACAAGAAAAACCTTCACTGTGTTCCAAAATGATAAAGCCTTTCTTGAATTCATGGGACTTTGTGATTCCATATTGTTTGGTGATCATAAATCATATTTTTTCTATGAGTTGAGCACTAATGCATACTTTTAGGAAGATGAGTTCCTTAGTTGCAAAATTAAAAATAAAAAGTGTACCATCGTAAATTATCACCTATGAAAATTTCACCTTATGTTCGGTCCCCCCTTTAGTTATTGGACCTAATTGAGTATTTAATTTCTTAAATTATGCATCCTATGGCCCATTTTTGATAATTTTTGAGGAATTACAAACGGGAATCAATTGCATTTATCCAAGACATTACCCCTAACATTAACTATCCTAGAAAATAGATACAAGACACTCATGTCCTGGGCGTGAGTGTCCTCCTATTTTCCCTCCAAATTAAAATATGTCATTGTTGACAATTTAATATTTGAAATTCAACTATCCAAATTCAACCATCAAGATTTATTTTTTGGGAAATTGAATAAATGCCTATAAATATCTAGTATTTTCACCATTTGAAATCTATCTAGCATGAACAAGTAAGAGGTTAACATTATGAGCATTCAAGAGCAAGTTAAGAGCAACATTTTAGAGCATTATTGTAGCATTTCAAGATCCTAACATCATGTCAAAGTTTATGTGATTTGTATGTGTTCATGTTATCATTGTTTTGTGAAGGACAACACTTTGTAGGTATCCAAAGCAATCCAAGCATTCAATCATTCAAGCAAATCAAGCAAGAAAGATCCAAGTCCTTGAGGTGATATGAATGAATTTAGTCCTTCAAGGAAGCCATTGAAGGTTGGTGAGTTGCAACACTTTGTAAATTCATCATTCCTTCCCATTCATTATCATTTTATCATTGATATTTCCATTATGGAAATAGAAACACTTACATGGGGTTTGACTAAGGCAAGCCCCTAAAATGGCCTAACATCTCTTTTCTTTGTGAATGTGTAGATTTTAGGTTGAAGAGGATCAAAGAAGTGTTGAAGATGACTTGTCCATTGTTTCATTTATTGTCATACCACTTGTCAAGCTATATAGACTCAGTTACAAAAATATTTGATAGTATTCCGATAAATCCAAAGGTAGAAACCTGAAGCTCAGATCCGACATCAGAGGACCCTAAAAATAAATTTGGAAAAGAACACAAGGACACTAACACCCTGGGCGTCTGTGTCCTCCATTTTCTACCCCAAACTTGAATCATAGGTGCACATTGTCCTAATCTAGTCATTTTTGTTGTTTGAATTTGTTTGTGAATTTTTCTACTTTTTGTATTTGCATCAGAATAGTAATTTGCACTCTTAGCCTAGTTAGACCATTGTATTTCATCATTAGGGCATTTAGAGATTTGGTTAAGGGCTAGTTGACTCACATATTAGGTTGTAAGTCAATCTCATACCTTGTCCAAATCCATCAAACCCTCATTCCATCCTTGCATTTTCAATTCATCACATCCACCCCCTCTTTCTAACCCCCACACACAACACATGGAATTTGGGAAAGTTGTCAAACCCTAGGGTGAAAGCTAAAAGATTTCACTTTCCCACCATTTCATTTTTGTGAAAAACTAAGTTGTTAACATTATATACCTTCTGAAGTTTTCCATAATTCACCCTAGATCTAGGTTTTGCATATCATTGTTTTGTATTTCTCACTTAGGATTTTATTTTTGCATCATAAAAAGTCATAAAAATCCAAAAAAAATTGCATTCATATTGCATTAAAGATTACAATATGGTTTGTCTCAATCCTCTTAGAACATATCTACATTCAAAATTGCATTCATTAGGTCATTAAAACTTGAAATTGTTCATTGGATTCAAAATTGCATCCTTCATTTAGGTCTAAAAGGTGAAAAATTACATAGTTTTGTATCAAAATTGCATCAAAACATCACTTTAAAAACTTTACATATTGGAATTAGTCAATCATTGCATTTTGCATCTAAAAATTTCATTCAAAATTTGTCATTCATTGTTCACACATTTGCACACTTGTATTTTCCATTTCCATAGTCATAAAATCAACAAATCTAGAAAAATATTCACTACCAAAACTATCTATGTACAAAATTAGGAACCTTAAACAATAACAAACATAATCAAAAATTGAAATTCCAGTCACCTTGTATAGGACACAGATGCCCTGGGCGCCCATGTCCTACATTTTGTGGCTGAAATTTAAATCAAAGCTCTATTTTTGTGTTCTTTATTGGATTCTATTGTCTGAATTTTATTTCTACATTTAAAAATTGTCATCTTTTTTTGGTAACCTAGGGGTGTCCCCATGACTCAGCCCAGTACATTCGCTTTATAGGGTGAGTTGAGATGAGACTAGGCCCCTAGGGATGCATGTAATAGCCCACAAACCACGTGCATCGAATAAGCTCATATAGAGTTGAACCCGAAACCTATGGGGAGCAAACCCACAAAACTTTGTTACTCATGACTATTTAAAATTATCATTTACTTTCAATATTATTATATGTTTGCATGCTTAAGTTCATATTCATAAAATTAGCAAATTATGAAAAAAAAATCACTATCATACCTATTTGAATACAAATATGAGAACCCTAAACAACACCTTAAATAGTCAAACTTTGAAGTTCCAAAAACCTTGCCTAGGACACAGATGCCTTAGGTGCCTATGTCCTACTAATTTTGACCGAAATTTGAATAAGATCTATATTTCTATGTTCTCAACACACTTCTATTGTCTAAAGTTTGATTTTGAGTGTTGTGTTGTTTTTGTTTAACAATTTAGTGTCCATCTTAGGTACACTTAGTGTTTTGAAACTTGTATGAGTTTCACAACTTGGTGTCCTATTGCCAATACTTTAGTGAGACGTAGTTCTAGACTTATGGCATCCTATGTTGGCTTTACACCCATTGTGGATCACAAGTCTTATAACTCTTTCATGACAAGTGTTGTCAATACTCAACCCATTTTGGACTCTATTCCTGATGTTACCGTGCCAATGAGAACCTTACAAACACCTACCTTTATAGATGTTAAGACTATGGTTTCCCATGTTCCTGAAGACAAATTAAAAAAAATGGACAAGGACTTAGAAAAACTTCAAGACTATATGAGTACTGAATACTTTACTAGTACAACAATTCCTATTATTGACAACATGAGGAAATTGATTGATAATTCTTATGGATTAGAGGTTTTGCATAGCCTATCCCATATAGTTGATGATAATTTACCTAAAATGGCTACTTGCGCTCAAGATTTTGGATACACTCAAAGTCAAGGAGGAAGTCAAGTCTTCCTTCCTACAACTATAACCTTTATTCCTACATACACAAATCTAACTATTTCCTCAACAATACAACAAAGCATTGGAATAACTCCAACAGTAGGCCTTTCCATTGGAAATCCTTATGGTTTTGGATCTTCAATGTCACACATCAAATTTCATCCCCTCTCATAACTTTGCAACATAGTAGCCAACCAAACACATACACAATTCCACCATATTCACCACATTCCCAAAACATGTCAACCAATAATTCCATCATCAACCAACTTTTGCAAAATTTAACCTCACTTCAACAACAAATCTCAACCTTGAACCAAAACCAAAATGGAAAACCATCACAATATGTCAAAAGGACCCCATTGTCACTTGAGATATTGAAAGCACAAATACCACAAACAATAGAGATACCCTGATTTGACAAGTATAATGGTAAAGGGGACCCTAGCAATCACATATCAACATATACCACCATGTGTAGTGACTATTTTTGAGGATAAGCTCCTAGCTAAACTTTTACCTAGGTCATTGAAAGATATGGCCTTGGAATAGTTTTGTTTATTGTCCAATAACTCAATCCACTCATTCAATGAAACTATTGATGATTTCCTCAATCATTTCCAAGTCAACATTGGTCCTAAGATCAACATAACCGATTTAATGTAATGCAAACAAAGGCAAGGTGAAAAGGTTATAGATTTCATAAGCCACTATCAATTGATGTTATCACAAATTAATCTAACTCTCCTAGATGCAAATATCCAAAGAATGTTCATTGACAATCTGCAAACTAACATAAGGGACAAAGCCTTATTGATAAAATTCTCATCCTTCAAACATTTATGTATGACTCTTCGTGACTATTAGAATTTTATTAGCAACTATGAGGAAGCATCTTCATCGACTCATACTGAGAAATCCGAACCTGTACATCAAAACAACTATTAACCGTTCAAAAATAAAAATAAAAGTTGTATCAAGTTTCATACACCTCAAACAACCAACCACATTGAAACTCAAGTTGCTTCCATAAGTTCAACTCCATACCAGTTTAGATTGAGAGATAGACAATTCACCCAATTACCTGAAACTCTCCATTCGATCCTATTAAATTTTTTGATTAAGAATCTAATATGATTTCCTCCTGTTGGACCTATGGACACAACCAAAAATTTACCTCCAAATTACAATCCAAATGCCTGTTTTCAATATCATCACATAAGTGGGCATGATACAAAATGATGCATGCATCTTAAACATCAAGTTTAAGAGCTCATTGATTCTAATCACATCTAGTTGGGTAGTGTTAAAGACCAAAGGCATAAGCCTGTTGCCCTGCCTAATGAAAACTTACAGATTTTTACCAATCATATGCCTAATCATTCAACCAACTTTGTGAAAGCTTGTGATGTGAAGAATGATGTGATGAATATTGGCAAAATTGATGATATGAGTGATGGCATGCATGATGATAAGATTGATGATGAAAATAATGATGAGAAGGACGTAGATCGCATGATTGGTCTAGTAGATACATGCAACCTCATAAGGGCCAAACCATTGAGTTACCCAACATTTCTTTCACCAATAGTGATGCACTTAGACATGCACCAATTGGTCCTCTCTACATTGTTGGACATATCAATGAAAAACCTATATAAGGAATACTCATTGATCCCACGTGTGTAGAGAATGTGATCACTGAGGAGTTCTTATTTATGCAAGAGCTTTATCAATATTTTAATGATGAATCAAAAGCATGGATAAAAACTCATGATGGTTTTTCTTGCCCTACGATTGGTTCCATAACCCTTCCTCTTCAAGTCAAACCAAAATAATTAGATGTATCATTCTCCATCATCCCGATGTCAGATCAATTTCATGTGAAGTTAGGCTACCCATGTCTATGCTCTATAAATTTCATCCCATCAACTATTCACAAGTGCATAAAGTTTCCCTTTGAAAATGAGATATTTACAGTGCATCATAGTTGGTTTAATCCTTTGTCTTCCCATGGAAAAATTTCATTAAATTTATTTTTGCCTCAAACTATGGAACCCATAAAGTCTCGTGAATATTTCATTTTCAAGTCATATCAAAATTTCAAGGCAAAGTGCATAGCAAAGTTATCTCTTGGAAATATTCCTGAAAATGAGAGGTCCATGGTTGTTCCTTCTCCCCAGCCCATCATGGATGAACCTAATCTTGAACCAAAACCCTCCCAAGTAACCAAGGTAAGTATGTTTTCATTCCTCCACCCATATCATATAAAATTCCAAGAGATAATAAGATAATTCCTTTTGTTCTTCCAAAGATAAAGCAAGTATGTGGACCTAAAGAGACAGTGGTTTCCCAACCCTCGATGGTCTCTTCAGTTCCTCCCTTAAAGGAAGAAAATAAACCAATGGTTGACAAACCCACTCCTACCCTGTCACAAATTGAAAATCATGCAAGAAGAAACCAAAATTCTAAAGAGCATAGTCGTCAATGTTGTGCTATCTAAAACATAGAAAAAGATAAACCCTAAGATTTGACCCTAGGGTTTAGGTGATTTTTCTAAATGCTTCATTAAAGACTTGAATGGTAGTGGGGGTTTGATGGATTTGAACAAGGTATGAGACTGACTTACAACTTGAAAGGTGAGTCAACCTACCCTTGAACAAATCTGAAATGGATTTAGAAATGAAATGCAACGATCCCATTACCCTAATGATGTAAAATAATGTTCTGATGTGAATATAGTAGATCTGAGAAGTCAAAGAAAATTAGCAATCAGAAATAGAAAGGGGAGGACACTGTGACCTATGATATAAATTTTAGCTTGTTTTTTGAGGACGTTGGTGTCGGGGGCGCCACTATCCTACTATTGCTTTTTTAGATCTATTTTTGTAGTCCTTTGATGTCTGATATGAGATTTCGTTTCCTGTCTACAAACTAGTCAAATAACCTTTGGTTATTATTGTAATTGACTTTTTGTGACTTGTTAAGGTGTATGATTTCAACAACAATAATGAATAAAGTGTCTTTAAGCTTCCTTTGATCCTCTTCAACCTAATATCTGCACATTCAAAAATATAGGAAATGTTGGGCCATTTTAGGGGCTTACCTCAATCCAACCCCGTGTAAGTGTTTCCACTTCCACAATGGCAATGTCAATGATAGGAATGATAATTAAAAGGAAGGAATGATGAATGAACCAAATGCTCCAACTCACCACCTTTCAATGGCTTCCTTGAAGGATTGAAGTTATACACATCACCTCAAGGATCTTGGATCTTGCTTGCTTGATTTGCTTGAATGCTTGAATGCTTGAATGCTTTGGAGACCTACAACAATGTTAGCCTTCACCAAATAATGATAACACATGGAATCACATATACTTTGACATTATTTTTTATCTTGAATTGCTATAATAGATCTCTAATAGTTGCTCTTGATAATTGCTTGATCATAATTTCTCCTTAATGTTCTTTAGATGATTTAAAATGATGCAATAACTAGGTATTTATATGCTATTATTCTAATTTCCCAAAAATTAGATCCTGATGGCCAACTTTAGATATTTAAATTTCAAATGATAAAATGCCACAATTGACATATTTGAATTTGGAGCCAAAATAGGGAGACATAGGCACCTAGGGTGCCACTGTCCCAACCCTATTTTGCAAAGTTTTAAGTGTTGGGGGCAAAGTATTACATGAGAGCATTTTTATGCTTGCAAATTGTTGAAAAATGTTAAAATGGGCCACTAAATGCATAACTTTGGAAATTAGGGACTTAATTAGATCCAATAAATTAAGGGGAGCAAAACATAATGTGAAATTATCAAGGGTGACAATTTACGACACTACACTATTGTTCGTTAATTGGAAGAAAAGAATAAAATAATACATGATAATCCAACACCTATGAAGACAACTCAAGAAGAAATACAACTTTCACCAAAACAAGACATGCAACCAAAACAAGAGGTGAAACAAGAACATTCAACTATATAATTGTTATAAAACCTTCTATTATGATTAACTTGGATGATGATGATGAAATTGCTAAAATTGATGCATAATGAGATTAATGTTTTATTTTCAAGGCAAATGAACTTAGATGTGGGAAACCGTGATGATCGTCTTAATGAGAGTGACCCACCATGTAAGCACCCGAGATTGTTAGGGTTAGAGATGGCAGATCTAACAATTAAATGCAGATTTAATTAACAAAACAGAGAAACTAAAACATTCACAGAATAAATCATAACACAGAGATTTAACGTGGTTCACCCAATTCTGGGCTACATCCACCAAACCGCAGCCATCCAATACTTTTATTATCCAGTGAAAAACCCTATTACAATCTTGCTAATAATCGCGTTTTTCATCATACAGTAATACCCATCCAAACCCCTTTTTACCAAGCTTAGAAGCTTCCCGTGATTTTTAGGTTCTACAAAATCGGATTTTTTCTCTTTTTCATTGATTTTTCCCTTTTTCTTGATCATTCCATAAAGCAAGTCACAAAAA
>VDFB02281492.1:557101638-557160124 GCA_007258455.2 Sequoia sempervirens
GAGGTTCCTTGGATATAGTAACTTTCTTTTCTATAGTATCAATCATTTGTGGTGTTATTAGAATAGGTTGAGCTATAGGGTCAACTAGTTACAATATTGTCATAACTTTCATGATGTTTTCATTGCTAGTAGTGGTGAAACTTGTGGATTGGATGGGTGTAGATATTTATCTACCTTGTACACCTTGTCTAACCCTTACTATAGGGTAGTTCTCGCCACTTATTTGTATTATCATATTTATTCTCTAATGCTCCCAAATGTTGAAGTTGTATAATCCAAGTGAGTAGGGTTTGTGATTACTTGACCTTCAAATTGATGAAAAGAGGTTGTTCATGGGAAATAAATGACTGAAAATATATTTCCTATACTAAGCTATTACTAGTTTATTTTTAAGGTAATTTTTTTACCTCCTCTTCTTCCCCCTCTTGATATCCTAAAGCCTCACCTATTTGAATGCCACTAATACCACAATCAAAGGTAGGTGGGTCATGTTCTTGACTCTATAGAACATCAAAAAAATTTCTTGAGCCATTTTTTCTAGAAAAGAGAGAAATATCAAGGACTTGCATATGGAACATTGGAAATCGTGTCTTTAGGTCTAAAGTACACCCTTAGTGAGGTAGCCAAAACTTCTCTTTCTCTTGAAACTTCTAACAATGGTATTGTAGATGAATCTTTCATGTATATCACCAACCTATTTCAAGATGCATCTATTTACACATTAAAATCCATATCATTCACATCCACTTCACAAACCAATGACTTAATCATTTACCCTCAACTCATCAATTGGGACCAACAAGGACCACCAATTTTGGACATGTCCTAGAATGATGAAGCTATTATAAAGATTATGGGACTACAAGATAACAAACCATTTGAAGATCATAGAGTTGGATTTGTTATAGAGCTTGATATAAATGCATACTTTGGGGGAAGAGTCAATTCCTTTAGTCATAAAAGTGATTAAATAAAAATAATAAAATGACCCCCTAGTGAAAACCACAATATTTTTGATTAAGGGTAAAAAATAGGTTTTGATGGGGCCTAGAATCCAATACAAAGAAAGGAAAGCTACAATTAAAATACATCATCAACCACCAACAACCCCACAACAACCACTAAAGATAAATCATGACTACACACGTTGCATCTTACAAACAAGCAAGGGCCTGAGACCCTTTAACAAACTAGTTTTAACCAGGAGTAGAAAGCCTTTTAGATACTCACAGAACCCACCTGCATCTACTAGGCATTAGAAAACTAGCCACTCAGAGAAGACACCCTTGAGCCAAGAAAGATAATTTTCATAATGGTGTAAGACACCATCAAACCCCTAATCGCAAACAATAGTAACCACTTGAAACAATCGGGCACCCAAGTAGCCAATCGGCAACAAACCATCTTCTCATCAGCCAAAACTGAGTCCATAAAAATAGAGAAATTGTCTGCCTCCCTGCAGCACCATCCCACATGATCAACCATCCCTACATCCACCTCTACAGGAGAGGGCTTTGCTCTGGCAGAAAGAAAGAAATGGAGCACCTTCCCACCAAAACCGCTATGTTCCTACCCACCAAAGCTCCACCTCAATAGGACACCTACCACCTTCACCTCAATAGAAGAGGGTTCCACCTCAAAAGGAACAATCTCCTCCTCTATAGGAGACTTAAGCTGAAAAATTCGACGACAACCGATGAAAAATAGAGGAACAATCTCCCCCTCTATAAGAGACTTAGATACTCACTAAGTGAAAACCACAATGTTGCATTATCAAATATAGAAAAAATAAAAAATAGAGGATAAATCCAAAGATGAAAACCTACCAAAGGCACTTGAGGATGGAGGATTTGACCTTCCTACCATTTCTAAGTATCAAGAGAAATTATTGATACTAGTTGAAGCAGTACAAGAGATAAACATTGGTATAATAGAGAATCCTAAGGTACATTTTTTTCCACATCATTGATACTGCAAGAAAAGAAGTAAATTTCACAACATTCCTTGATGGAAAAAGCATTAAATTTTCTTGATCCTACATAGACATTCCTAGAATAGATGCCTCTTTGGTGGCTCACCATTTGATAGTTTCCCAAATGCTAAAATAGTGAAATAAAAACTTCGTGAAATTCATCCTGAGATTGCACTATTTTTCAAAGTTGAGCTTTAGAAAATACTAGATGTTGGATTCATTTACCTATTGACTATATACAATATGAAACCTTGTACATTTTTCTAAACCCATCGGGGGCATTTGCATATGCACTATTTTCATAGATCTAAACAAGGATTTCCCATAAGATGACTTTCCACTACCTAACATAGACATCATCATAGATTTGATAGCACAAAATTAGATGTTTTACCTCATAGATTTAATTAAAATGGACATAATTGTGCCTTACTTTTAGTGTTGTAAAGTGTACCTCTTTACACTTTCACACTTATTTAGGGCTCCCTTAATTAATTGAAGTTAATTTTCCTTAATTTCCCTCTTTGATTCAAATCCAAGCCTAATTAATTGCATTTTCTAAAGAGGAAACTTGACATTCATTAATGCCTAAACATAACGCTTCTCATTGAGCAACCTAGGACCCATTCTCCCATGGGTGAATGGTTCCTCACTTAGACATAGGACCTAAATTTAAATTATGTTTTTGGTGGTATTTTAACATATTCAAATCCATATTCACATGCCAGCTTGTGTTATTTGAATTTCGGGAAATTGATGTTACATCTCTATAAATATAAGGTCATTTCACTATGTTTCACCTAGCAAGTTTTATGAAACCAAGTTTATGAGATCAAGATCATTTCAAGAGAAATTCAAGGCATTCAAGAACAAATTTAGTGAATAATTATTGAAGCAATAAAGATTCAATTGTCATGTCAAAGTCTTCTTGTATCATGCATGTTTTTGGAGCTAATATGATGATGTAGGTTTCATGATCCATTCAAGCATTTAAGACATTTTTTCAAATCAAGTTTCAAGATCAAGATCCACATCCATTGAAGCCATTTTGTGAAAGTTGCAGATTTCCATTCCAAGGCTTATTCAAGGGTTTGGGAAGTTGTGACATAGAGTTGTTCATTCATCATTCTTTTCATGTTATTTTGTTTCATTTCAAGGTTTGATTACCAAAATGGAGTTTGACCAAGGAAAACCCCCATTCACCAGAAAAAAAATATTTTTCCCTCTTTATTTTTGTTTGTAGATTTAGGTGGAATAAATTTTGAAGATCTCTTGAAGAGCAAAATTGAAGAACTTGTCAAAGTTGCAAAAGTTGTCATCTCATGGAAACTCAATTACATAATTTATTTTTGACTTTCCAAACCTAAAACCTGGGAAAATTAGAATATTTAGATATGTAGAAGAGATTCCCAAAAGTTGTAGAAAACCCCTAACTTAGGACCCATTCACCCCTAGGCAAATGAGTCCCGAGTCAACTTCAATAGAGCATTTTTGGTGACTAGTACACATCATCTTACCTCTCTCTGATCTATGATTTGATTTATGGTTCCATCATTATTTAGCTTAATCTATTAGATCCAAGTCATAGATTGAATTTTGGAGTTAGTTTGCAATTTTTAATCTCTCGCCAAAGTGTTGTTTAATCAAGACCCCCGTCCTTGCAAAAAAAGACCCCCATGTCAAGAAATCCTAAACTTGTGGCAGAACATCAAAATGTAGCCTCTTAACGTCACTTGATGGATGAGAGGTTGGCTACACAAAAACAATTCAAACCAAAAATTAGATTAGTTAGCTCAATGGTAAATAACTTAGACTACTAAATAGAAACTTATCCACTATTTTTTATAACTTTCAAAGTAACATCTAATCACTATACTAAACTATAAATTAAAGTCAATTTCAATTCTTCATTACCTCAAGCCTTTATTTTTTTGCTGACAAATTTTCAAAAAATGATGGTCCCTTAGGACAATTAGGAGTCCTACCATATTGAAATGGTAGAGGATCCACATACATGGATGGGAGAATACTCTATAAGAAGAAAAATTAATTTGACAAAATTAATATATATTGCTGACAAACATAAACTAAACATATATCTACATATATATCTAGTAACTTATATATCTACTAGATATAAAAAAAAATGTATATCTGAATTGGTGATGCAACTGACATTGTTTGAGAAGTACTTGTCCTAGATGCAGTAACATCAACTTCCTAAGCATTAAAAATGGAAAGAATGTAAGACTACAAATGTATTTACACATAACCATAATATATTTGAAATTGACATATCTGAATCACTATAATAAGTTTCATAAGTTCTAACTAAACTATTAATTTAATTAAAATTTAGTTCAATTACCTTGACTATGACTTGTTCTACAAATGACGGTCTCTAAGGATGATAAGGTGTTTTAGTCTATGACATGGTAAAAGGTGTCACATCACTCACATTTAGAGTACATTGCAAAAGTAAAATAAGATCAAGATATAAATTACTATGTATTTAATTAATCACAATTTAAATGATATGCATACAATAAAAAAGTTTTACATGTACAAAAAATTATACCATGTCTAGGCCAAATTCAATGGCTGAAATAGCACCATGATGTAATTCTCTAATCTCATCCTCGGTCATCAACTATTTATTCCCACTTAAATATACATTAGTAATGTATTATTTGTTATATATTTTTTAATGAAATGTATTATAAAATAAATTTAAGTTTTACCTATACATAAGATTGTCATTGTTTCTCTGAGTCATCTCCAATCATGGATGGCTTTGCATCTATTCTTCCCTCACACGTCTCCATGTATGTAGTACACACTGCTACCTCATCTCCTCTAGATGTCATATCATGTACCTCATATTCAACTATGTCTAGGGAGGCTTAGTAGTATCTCCCATAGGACCTAGACATATATGACTGCACATACTACAATGATGAGGCATACAAATATTTCTAGATGTGGATTCTCCACCAACATCAACTGAACCACCAGGATTATCACTATCAGGTACCTAGGTAAACTGTAAGCACTATGTAATCAAATGACCAATCAATGAGTGTATGGCTAGGAGATTACACTGTCACATTTGCAATAATGTTTGGATGGGTTACTCGAGGAGGTGGAGGAATACAAGGAGGAGGAACATATGGACCTTGCATCCAATGCATTGCTCGAAGTCTATCTTGGGGCATTCCTATACCTACTCCCTAAAAATTCATGAAATTAAAATAGTTCACACATTTTCCTAAAATAAAATTTGCATATAATTTGTGGAGAAAATAAAGAGGGACATAGAGATTTTTGTTGGGTGATTTATCAAACACCATCCACCAAAAATCCCAAAAGTTTCTTGTTATGCCCTCATGTGTGCACCATTTTATAGAAAATTTTGGTTTACATAAACCAACAAGTTATCCAATTTTTGGGTTCACAAAATATTAGCCTATATATCAACTTTATATATTTCTAATTTTTAAACCTCATCATAGCTCAAACCATTACCATATTCCAATATCTTTGCATATATCCATTGTTGAAACAAAGTATGTTGCCTTGTGATGTCTTGCACATGACTTATCATATGGGCTCTATATTAGGTGTTACTGAATACAAATATGGGTGGTGATGGTATCTCTTAGCAATGTTCTTTAATTTAGTCATATTTATCTTAATTAAATCATGAATTAAAGGAGGGTTTGGTGGAGGAGGTTTTGGTGGAGGGTTTGATAGAGGAGGGTTTGGTGGAGAGTTTTCTTTATCAATTTCTTTTTCCATTTAAACCCTAATTAAAATTATTATTTTTTAAATCAACATAATGTTAAACTAATTACTAAAATCTATAAAAAAACCTAATATATATGCTAAACAAAAATAAAAAATAATTAAAATCATAAAAAACATAAACAAAATTCAGAGAGCATTTATGTAAATATTTGATATATGTCACTCAACATATATTAATATTTATGTAATATATATTATTATTATATTATATTATTATAATTATAATTACATATATTATAATATTATATATGTATTAATATATATTATAACATATGTAATAATATATATATATATATATATATATATATATATATATATATATATATATTACATATGTATTATATTATTATAACATTATAATATATATTATAATAGTAATATTATTATTACATATATACTATTATAATGTTATAATAACATTATATTATTGTAATAGATATTAATACATATTATATGATATTAGTACAATAATATTATTACATTAATAATATGTATTAATATATATTAATAATTATCGTATATTATAATAATTATAATACATGTCTTGGTCTCTAAGTTATAAGTATTTTTGTAACGGATATTTGTTTTCTGCAAGAAACAATTATTTGTTTTAGGAAGAATAATAGATATTTGTTTTTTACAAGATCAAGTATCCATTTTTGGTATTTAATATCAAATATTTGTTTGTAATGGATATCCATTTTGCTTTGGTGTTTTCCATAGCAATTATACTTTTTACCAACCCAAGCAAAAAGTCAAACTTGATTTTTGTGATTTTGTCTTCCTCAAATCACGTTTTTTTTACATCGCCACTGTTTGGTCCCCCATGATCTTGCACTCACCCCTAGAAAAAATGAAGATGTGGTTTATACCATACAAAATTAATGATATTTTACCTTAAGAGCTACAAAATTGAAGACTCTATAAAATGATTTACTTGATGGATATTTCAATAACACAAGATTAAAAAAAATATGATGCAAGGGATTGAGGGATTGACTCAATCTAGATCAAGTCTAGGTAAAAATGAAGTACCATGTATCATAATTGATTCATTTCTTGATTGTTTCTTACTTGCAAAATTAAAATCAAAGTGTAATGTTAGAAATGGAGGGAACAACGTAGATAGGAACATTAATATCAATAAAATACCATTAGAATTCAATATAAGGGATGCATATTAAGCAAAGTAAATACACAAATATTTTCTACAAAGGTTGAACTAAGTTATGAACTAAAGATTAGAGCTAATGAGTTGGCTAAAAATTTTGAGTATATAAATTGACAAGTGAGAAGGTGAATTATTAAAAATAGGTACTTGATTTGTTGAGTTAAAGCTAAGATATCCCAAGGAAGAACTATAATTAAGGTAACAAGGAAAATAAATAACAAACAAATAAAATGACCACACCAACATTGAGTGAAGCTAGGGGTAGCCCTCAATTGAAGTATAAGAACCCATGGAAAGTGATGGAGGTAGATGAAGATGTTGCCTTCTCAAATGTGTCCATCAATTTAAACTATGTGAAAGACCTCCATAAGTGCATCCATGTCACCCTAACTAATAGATCATGTGCAATTCAATAAAGGAATATCACCTCTTACTAGAGTCAATAAGGATGCATGATTGTGAGAATACCTATACTAGTATAGGAGGGTAGAATAATTGAAGTTAGATTTGTAGTTATACTTCCCAAATTTCTATAAGAGTGCACATGGATAAGTTTAGTTTGAGCCAAATCCATTTAGACTTCATTTATTTGGATCCACCCTACTAGACACTAATAACTTGGCTTAGTCGATATACTAGTTTATAGAATATACAATGATCTATATTTATAGAATAGGCTATTAGCTAAGCCTTGCACAATATGATGAAAAATTTCATTTATGTATAGTGTGATTTCCATGCGAATAGATTTGTGCGAAGTGTCAAATTTGTATGGTGCTAATTGATTGGTATGACCATGTGAATCAAATGTAGCTAGATGTTGTATGCATATGGAGTTAAACTAAGCATTTTGGTGTAAATGCATGTGTAGGTTGTACACACTATGAAAGTAGTGAAAAAAGGCTAACAATTTTGTTATCCTTGCTAAATTGTAGACTACTAAAAGTGTCATGGGGTTACTAAAGAGTGCATCCATGATTATTCTATATTGACTTGCATGATATTTGTTGGAAACAATGCTTGCATAGATGCATAGAGAACCATTATACTAGATTCTCAACCATGCATAAACATATTTACACTATATTGGGTGAACAAGGGAATAATACATCATGGGAAGAGTTTAGTAGAGCTAATGTGCAAGAGTGTGAATTGTGTAGCTTTAACATGAATCAATATGAATACATCACTACCCTAACTATGAGCTAATGTGATGTCACTATACAATACATTTTTATATTATTATAGTACATGTTTTGGTTTCTATTTGAGTGTCTTGGTCAACTTAAAATTATGTACTCATTATTTCTCTCATATGCAGCACACTACAATTATAGAAAATTAGATTATGATAATAAAAAATATTAAGCATTAAAAACACTCAATAAGTGATAGTTTTACTACAAATGTGTATACCATAGGAAATAATGAAGTTAATGATTCATTTTAATTTTAAAGAATTAATTCAATTTTTATTTGTATTATTGCATAATGTATCATGAAAAAGATGTTATTATTAGAAAGATACAAGCTTAAAATATAATTTTAAACTTACCTTTCTTATTTTTAACACTTATTGTGATACTTTTGGGTATCTTTGGACATAATTGTCAATGCTAGTAATTTAAAATAAAACTCTATGAATTTTAACAATTTGATTGGCATGGAAAATAATTTGTAATTTTTTTTAATTTTTAAGAATAATACATTTTAAAAACTAATGATAGCATCTAAAGTGCTATTAGATAGCTGATACACACAAAAAATTATAGTCTTTGTCTGTCAAATACTATATAAAATACCTTTGCAAAAAATATAAATATGCACTATTTGATAATACAACTAGTCAATATTGACATGGTGTGATGGTTTAAGTGTGGTGTTGTTGTTCTTGCCATTCAAGATTCAAACTTTGTTTTGTGACCTTACAAATTCACAACTTCGGATCAAAGGCATTTATCCCTCTTTTAATAACACCTTTATATGCTATTACTAATAGATATTACAATGAATAAGTAAAAATAATTTTGTCAAACATTGACAAAATCTTATATTGTAAAGATGAGAAGAACATCATGAAGGGTATGCTGGCAGCCTAGATTGAAGAAGTCCATGAAGATGGAGGATTCACACACACATGAAAAGGAGATGCATTTATTTGCAGAATTTGTTCAATACAACCACCTGCACTGAAAGCTCTTTAGGAAGATGCTGAGTACATTTCCACAACCTTTCATTTATATGAAGATAAACATCACATGATTTATCACTAAAAATAAGACAAGAATATGAACATTAATAATAAAAAATCTAAGAAATTAATTAAAATCTTATAAAAATAAGATGTTCAAGAGTTATCCTTCTATATTTCATTATAACATTCTTACCAAATCTTTTAAATCATATTTATAAAACTAATAAATGATTTGTTTACAAATTATGTATAACTAGATTAATTAGTCGAAGAGCCATGTTCTTTTAACTGAAAAGTATTTCAAATGAAGCTTTGAACTGATTTGATCACTACAATTATTAAGATTTCAATTTCAAATTTTTGGTCATGCACTAAAAAAGATATATAAACTTTAAAATTGGTCAAATGCAGCAAGTTACCAAAAGGAAATTATAAATGACACATATACCTATAGACTTCCATATGTTTTTCGTATCTTTGAATCAGACAGAATGATTTGATTTAGTAAAAGAGATCGTAGCCATCAAACCTCATTCATGGCGCAAGCCAGGTGTACTAATAACTGAGATGGAACATGAACCCTGTTACTTCATTGGCGGCTGCTGCAAGTCAAGAATATTGAATAAGATCTCAACCCACATGAATATTGTACTGTTGGCCAGTACGTGTCATAGTCGTTTACTGAAGTTGGTCAAGCCTCTGGTAGGTTAGGATAGACAGGTAGACATAGAGAAGATGATAATTCTCGTGATATGTGAGTTGAGAAGTAGGAAACAGTTGATGTTGTGTGCATGAATGCAGCTCATCTTGCGCTTTTTGTAAGGTGGAAGTCTATTGATCATGTGGGCTGCTCATCCATACTTGACTTTATCAATTTTTCTTTTCAATTGAAAATCTTCAATCTGAAGTTTTGAGGATGCACACTTGACTTTTGGTTTTGAAATCCAGCATAAATGGCAGTGTTTTTATCTGAACATCTAGAGCTTAAAAACTGGTACATTAGCACCATTCTTATGTAGTAATATCATCTGGTTTTCGATATTTATGTTGGAAATAAGTCATATTTGGATCGATAGTGGGTTGATCAAAGAGGGGTCAGTAGTTCAGTAAAACACTTCAGCAGTAAATGGAAGGTCTTAGATTCGAGTCCTAACTAATAAAAACTATCGGTTAACCTATCAGATCTAAAGAGACTATCAAGGATATATTATATTGAGAAGTTCGATAATGAATTCATCTATGAAGCTAGCCTTGGGTGTTCTTGGTAAGTTAAAATCAAGAATCTTAAATTAAAAATATTGGTATTTACTTACCAAATATATGCAATAGTTGCTATATTTCATTCTTTTGGACAGAACAGTGACTGAAAAGTTTTTGTATTGAAAGTAAATATGGCTAAAGTATTTTTGTGTATCAGGAAATGCAACTTCACTGGCTCTTTTTTTGTCACCTTTGTGAGTCTCTTCAAGCTCTCTAAAACATCGAACTGAGCCAAATTATGCATGTTTATTTATTATTTTTCTGATCAGCTTCACTATTTTTCTTAACTGCTGATGTTTTTTTAATGTAGGCCAACATTTTGGATTATATTCAAGCTCAAATCCACCAGAGAGTATTCTGGTTTTCCATATTTCTGCACCCTTTTCACTTGTGCTGTCTGGTTACTGTATGGGTCTCCATTTGTTAAGCCCCATAATCTTATGATACTCACCATCAATGGGACCGGCTTTATTTTGGAGTTATTCTATCTTATGTCATATTTAAGATTTGCCTCCAAAAAGAATAAGGTAGTGAATAGCTCCTAAAAGAAATTCCAACTTGGGTATACAATTTGATGACATGTTTTTATAGAAATTGTTTCTAAAAACTGATAAGGAATCTCTGTCTTCTATGCCATTCAGGTGATGATAGTGCAATTGACAATTGCAATGAGCTTGGTCCTTGCTACAGTGGTAGTGATAACTATCTTAGGTATTCATACTCATGCAAATAGGCAGCTTTTGGCAGGCACCTTGTGTGTCATATTCAGCATAGCCATGTATGCCTCTCCATTCTGTGTTATGGTAAGTGAAGGTAAAAATAATAATTAAATATTTAGAATTAATTATATAAATATTTAACTGAGTGAAATATGTTGGCGTTTTAAAAATTTAATTGTTCATAATTATTTCATTAAAAATTTAAATTAAAATAATGTTATATATATGTTTATTTTGTTTTGAAGATGATTTTCTATTTAGATATATTTTTTGTAAAGTAATCTTCTAATTAATTTATGTACATCATTTTTTATCGAAATCTATCATTGTAATTGTAGAGAGAGGTCATCAAGACAAAAAGTGTAGAGTGCATGCCTTTTCCAATTTCACTATTCAACTTGTTGAATGCAATTGTGTGGTTCGCTTACTCCCTTGTTACTAAAGACGTCTTCATTGGAGTGAGTATTATCATCTCTTCTATTCTTTATTGTGATTTCCATGAATATTTGTATAATAACAATCATGTCTTTCTAAATTTTGTAGGTGCCAAATGGCATTGGCTTCTTATGTGGAATTATTCAACTAGTTCTCTATTATGTATATAGAGATCATAAGGAGTTTGATGATTTAGAAATGAAGATAAAAGGTCTTCATGCAAAGCCTATAAACATTGTGATTGTGAGTGTTTCTATTCAAGAAGAAGAAACGACCAATCCTGAAGTGTGTTCTAGCCCCAAGTTTTTGTCCACACAAAAGGATGTCTCAGAGAGATCATACCATGAATTATTAGATTGAAGATTAACATTTGAACCATGGTGTATGGACTATTGTTTAAACAAGTTTGTAACCACCTAATGCTCATAAAAGTGTATGATATGCAATATGTTTGGCATGGGCATCCATAAATAAGTTATTTTTTGTTTAATGTAGTGTTAGCATAAAAAAGTTCATATCTTTATTCTATTCATTAGGCATTTTGTTTTGATACTTCAAATATTTTTTAATAGGGAGATTACAAAATTTTAATTAGTTAAGAGGTATTATTTTAGTTATGAATCTAAAAATATTAATTGAATTTGGAATTGGAGACAAATGCACTTGGAAATTAAATATTAAATTTTATGATCTTAGAAAAGATTGAATTCTCCTAAAGATGTTAATTTATAAATAGAATTATAAATCAATATATAGAAAAAAAAATTGTTGCTAAAATTTTTAGGTAAAAATAATAAAAATATACATTTATTTCTAGAGTATATAAGAAACTATGTTGGGTCAAGATTTTTAATGAATGCATTTAATTTAACATATGGAAAGTCAAAGGAGATCTAGGTAAAATTTCAATTTTGATGTCAACTCAATCAAATATATAAAGTTGTAAACATTTTACTATCAATCAAAATTGAATTAATATCAAATTTAATATTCATATATCAACTCTAATTTTATATCAATTTTAAATTTGATATCCATAAAATTAATAATTTTCATATATTAATTTTTTTATAAATTTTAAATTTGATATCCATGAAATCAATAATAATTTCAATTTTGATATCCATTAAATTAGTTTTTATATTTAATTCCAATTTTAATATGATAGTTCAGTTATATATATATATATATATTCAAATCCTTTTTTCATATCTATTAAATGAATAATTCATGTGAATTTCAATTTTGATATCAATTCAATTGAATCAATATATAAATTCATAAACATTTTACTATCAATCTTAGATGTCAAAGTTCATATCAATATCAAAGTTTATATATCAAAATTGTTATCAATTTTAAATTTGATATCCATGAAATCAATCATTTTTCATATATGAATTCCAATTTGAATATCCTTTAATTTAATTTTTATATTAATTTTGATTGAATTTGATATTCATCTATTAATTTTGATATATATGAAAATTAATTTAATTGATATTGAAATTAAAATTCAAATATAAAAATGATTAATTTCATGAATATCAAATTTGAACTTTGTTAACAAATTTAAAATGAATATCAATATTAATTAGTATATGTATATATTGATTTTGATAGGGATATCAATTTTAATATGAATATAAATTTTTATATCAATATAATTGAGACTAAAAGTATTTTTTTTATGAATTTGACTGCATCTAGAGAATTTATTGTTTATATAAAAAATGATAGATTAATATCATATTTTATATGAATTTCAATTTTCATATTCATTAAGTCAAATTTTATATTAACTTCAATTTTAATATTAATTCAATTCAATTGATATATTTAAATTCATAAACATTTTTCCATAAGATCAATGTAATTTCTATCAAATTTAATATTCATGTCAAAATTAATATTGATTATATTGATATCAATTTCAACTTTCATATCCATGAAATAAATAAAATCGTATATCTATTTTAAATTTGATATCAATGTGAAATTAATGTGCAAGTATAAATTTTAATTTTGGTATCAAATTAGTTGAATTGATATATTTAAATTCATAAACTTATTGCTATCAACATCAAATTTGATATCAATTTCAATTTTCATATTCTCATATTAAATTAATTTTATATCAATTTTAATTTTCATATCCATTAATTTTAAATACATGTGTATCAATTGTGTAATTTTGTATATAATATTTTTCATTTAGTTATCAAAGTTTTAATTTAATTTTGTGAATTTAATTTATATAGATTTAAATTCAATTGAAATTGTGTATCTAGATGTGTAGTGTTCTACATAATATTGATTATTTTAATGTATAATTTATAACTTTTAAATGCTTTTAAATTAAATAATTTAGTTCAATATGATTTTTTAATGCAAATCTATATCCCCAAATTCACATGGCTAATCAACAACCTAAATTTTATGCCATAACCATTAATAGACTTAAAAATTGCTTAACACATTTACATGAAATAATTAATAACTCCAAACATGCCAAATAGTGCAAGTTGGTGGCCATTAGAGGGGAGTTCCATATGTATGATTGATATTATTTGATCATACAACCCCTATAATAACCTCAATATTGAGCAATTTTATGCATCACTCTCTATGAATGTTATGGCGGAGGTAAATTGACCAGCTATTAGTAGGGTGATTTCTTTGGATATGGCTCACACCATGTTCCCTTTCTATGCAAGATAGGATAGGGTGAGGGAATATCACATCATCAGGTGTTAGTATGCTAATGTGGGTCCCTTTATTCATCCTAGATGATTGGATATCAATCATAGGTGGCCACATAATGATGATCTACCATTATTATTTTTGTAGAAAAATACATTTAGAGGTATATTTATGTAAATGAATATTTAGATGTGTATTTATATATTTTTACTATACATCCATCCCCATGTATGATAGGGGAAAGGGAGATTTGTAAATAAATATTAATATCAACCATGAGATTTTCCACCATTGTTAAATAAGAGGTCTTTGGTTGGTCAAATTTTTTTTGAGTTGCAAAAATTTTTGGACTTGGGACTCACCACGAAGTAAGCACTTACATCATTCAATGATGGAATTTTTGGGTTTATAGCCACCATTATAAATTATTTTAATCAATTATCATGATTGAGTCAGTAGATACATGTTGAGGTCATGAACCTCTTTTTTGTCTACTCAATCTACATCAATAAATTATGATCCATTTATCCATACAGATATAGTGTTTCCTTGTGATTTGGCATAGATGAGTGGAGATGAGGAGGTGTGTAGGTCAAGAACATACCTCACCTATGATTTTTTAGATGCTTATCTATTTATTAGTTCAAATTATGGGACCCCCTTTATGTTGTTTATGCATAATTAGACACCATATTGATTGGTAGAAAATTTATGGTAAAGCTATGTAGTTTTATAGAGGATATTAGGCTCCTAATATTCCATCTTATGCCCTAAAGGATGATACTACACATATAACACATAAATTTATAGATGATTCTTGTTGATGGTGTTTTCTACATAGCAACAACTCAGATAGAATACAAGTATCCTATCTCTCTTGAAAGATAGATCTCTTTCAGCAAGCCTCAAGAGATAACCCCAAGGTCTCTAATGTCAAGTCTTGACAATGCAATGAAACAACTCAAAGATAAATGTGAAATTTTTGGTTTTCCACAAAGGGCCTTACACACAAATACTAGAGCTTCCTAAGTTCAACAAATATGATAGTATATTGATGCTTGTAAATCCTAAACTAACCCAAATTCAAAGAAATAGCAAAAGAGAAATAAGGGTTCAGAGAGAAATCTAAATCTAACTACTAGAATCGGCTATGAAAATGATAGAACATTCAAAGTGGACCAACCCTCCAAACCAATTTCTGCTAAACCCAGATTGTCTTGTAATATCACAGAAATAGTGCTATCTCCTAAGGTATTAATATTTTCATATTGTAAAACTTTTCCTAATTATCTAACCTTCATAAATGAGGGAAAAACCCCTATTTATAGCAATATACATTTAGGGCAGCCCAAATTAGGGTTTACAAGTTAGGTCGGCCAAGTGGGTCAGCCAAAAATTCCCTCCCAGATTTCAAGTTCAAATTTACATTAAAATAGTGGAGGTCAGCCTCCAAAAGTCAACTTTTAGCAATTAATGCTTCCTAGGCACATAATCCAAGGTGCAACCACCCTATTCCATAGGTAAAATTGGCATTAAATGGCACATTCTCCTAGGAAATCAAGCTGGTTCACCCTTTCCTCCACCTACCTCATTGTTTCTAGAAATTTCTTTTATTTTTCCAAGGACTGGGTCCAAGTTGGCTCGGGTTGGAGTAGCTATCACATTAATTCTTGCCCTAGCTGAATTTAGCTCTCCTTCATATTTGACTAAGGTTTTATCCCAGTCAACATACAAACCCTAATACTTATCAAGAAAAGAGATGCAAATTGCAACATCCTCCAATTGATCCTTAATATATGGGCCCTCTGCACTTGGAGAATATACTTTGTGCCACCATTGCTACAATTTCCCTATATTCAGGTCCTTCTGTTTGAATTTCTTTCTTCCTGTAACCATTTCCAAAAAGTTATTGCAGTTGTCAAAGACTTCCTTTACCTTGACCTGGGCCTTGGATAACTTCTTGGGTTCCTTCATTCTAAGTTCATTTTTAAAATTGAAAGTTTCTATCCACTCCATGGCATTGTGCGTATCTTGCATGGTGATAACACCTTCCTTAATCAGAGTCTCTGCTAGAATTGCAAGAATCCTCTCCAATTCTTTAACAATTATATCACTAGGTGGTTGTTTTTATTCATCAAGGAAATAAGTTATGTCCTTGGAAAGGAAGGATGACTTCTCATAGACTGGTAGCACTTTTTCAATCATCTCATCTCCTCTTTCACTAACACCCTGTAGCCATTCTTATGTATCCTTTATAGAAGACTTTAGTCTCTCTATTTCTGAGACTACCTCCTTAGATTAAAAAACCCTCTAGGAAAGAAGAGATTTCACTGCTTTGGGATTGCAGAGGATTAATTAGATGTTGGATATACTTGTGAACCTCCCTCAATTGCTTTTGTAACTCTTCTTTTTCAGTAGTCTCCTTATCCGGTCTCATGGGAATCACCTAGTAGGATTCTTGGGAGTCTTTTTTCTCTTGTTCCTTTGTAGTTGGACCCAAATTAATAGTTTGCACCTTACAATCTATTGGTTTGATTTCATCTCTATATTTATTTTTTAGTGGGAACAACAACATGGACAATTATGATATTGCTATCTAGATTCAATCGTGTAGTTTTTGAGTCAAACTCATTGACCCATGTTTCATGAGTAGTGGTTCACAAGAACCCATCTCTCATGATAATGAATGGTCCACTTAGCACTCATTACATCTAGGTGATGCTCATAGAGGTGAAACACTGGGCCATCCCGAGAGGTCACCCATCTCAGTATTGCTCCAGCTCAAGCATGCTTAACCACAGAGTTTTCCCCAAGGTTAAGGCCACTTAGCTTACAACCCCATTTGCAAAACATTTAACAAGTGTTTTCCCCTATGAACCATTCATTATAGAGCCCCTTTAGCTCATCAATTGATAAGTAGGAGGTATTTTCCATAGCGTGTCAAATAATGAGTTGGAGCAATACTAGGATAGGTGACCTCTCGGGATGGCCCAGTGTTTCACCTCTGTGAGCATCACCTAGATGCAATGAGTGCTAAGTGGACCATTCATTATCATGAGAGATGGGTTCTTGTGAACCACTACTCATGAAACATGGGTCAATGAGTTTGAATCAAAAACTACATGGTTGAATCTTGATAGAAATATCATAATTTGACACGCTGTGGAAAATACCTCCTACTTATCAACATGGACAATTCTGATGTTGAACTCATCTCTTGCAAATTTGGAGACTGTCCTGGCCCTCTTTCTTTCTTTAGGTTGCCCCCACTTTTCCAGCAGCTTGTCCCAGCTTGGAGTTTCATCCTCCACAATAATTGCTTTTTGTTTTAGCCTCTTTTCCAACCAATCTTGGGTAGCAAGCTGCTCTATCTCCACATTCTTCTGGGGAATGTTAGGTTCAAGCTAATCATGGTGAGGAATTTCTTCAACAACTTCTATATTTTCCTCATCCTTTCCTTGTTTTTGTTGTTCCCTATCCTCACCATCTTTGTCTTCATGTTCATCTTCAAAATGTGGCATATCAACATGTTCACTCACCTGAGGTTGAGAATGAATTTCTACAATAACCTCAAAGGTAGTCTCCTTGTTGATTTCTTTCTTCTCTCCCAATTCCTTGGCGAAATCACTCAATTTCAAATATTTTGGAATAGATACTTCTTCACTCTATGTTTCCTCATCAAGATTGTCAAGTGGGCCCTCTTCTCCACCTGATTGTTAATTTTCTTTTAGGACCTCATCCTTTTGTACATTATGCACTAGGGATGGAGAAGGGAAATTATCTCCTATAGTTGTCTTTTATGCTTCCTTTATGGGATTATCGACAGAGGTCTCTTCAGTATGTACCTTCTTAGTCTCAATTCTTGATTCCCCTATGGGAGACACCCTCTTTTTTGGTGAATTCCTTCTCACATATACCTATGGATTCTCCCCGGACCTTTCAATTTCCACAACCTTAGGAGGGGCAGTTGAGGCCTCGACATTCTTTGTTTTTTTAGTTATTCGCTACCCTTCAGTCACTAGCTTCCTCTTCTTGGCAGGTTGAGGAGTCTCTTCTCCTCCCCCAGTAACTTCCTTAGAAGTTTTCCTTTCCTTTGGTGTAGGCTACCTCTCAATCTTCTTTTCCTACCCTTGACTTCTTATTCTCCTTTTTCTAGAGTGAGGGACCTATGCTCTTCTTGATCATCCCCTTGTGAAGGCTCTGCAATATCATCCTTAATGGCCTTGATGTCATCCTCGAAATGGGATTCAAGGTTTCCCATCAAGTCATAGGTGAACTAAGCACCATTTTCCTACAGCTTTGTAACCTTATGCTTGAACCAGAGTCTAGAATATCGCTTCATAGGTTCAGTTATCTAATCAAGATCTACTACTTCTTCTTCTAACCAATTTACTAATGGTAGGGGTCGGTTCCTGTAAGGCTCATAATCATGGTATTGTATAAGATCCCCCTCATCTTCATCAACTTTATTTGGCACCTAGTCCACCTTGTAGAGTCTGATAAGTTTCAAAGGTAGCCCAAAGTACCTTTTCTTTATAACTTTGAATTCATCTCTACAATTTTCCTAGTAATCTTCTATGTAGTCCTTATGTCTATACTCCCTAATTGCTTGCTTTTGTGCTTTTCCATAGGGATCAAAATTGTCTCAATTAGTGTGTGAATACAACCCATATTGCACCATCTCCTTCTCTGAATATTGGGCACTTTGGAGAGAGGGGCAAGCCTCAGGGGTGTCGATCCTTAATGGGAATTCATCCCCTAGCCCCTTCCTATGCATATCCTATAGCATTGTCTCAACTGCAACCATTTTCCTTGTCAATTCTAGCAAGATGAGTTTGTTAATAGCATACCTTGGCATTATGATTGGGATCGTAGGAGATCCTTGTATCCTGATATAGGAAAACCTCTAAAATTGTATGAATCATTTTCCATACTTCTTGATTAGCTCCATTGTTTCTGTAGAGATTCTTATATGGAGAGCACCCTATAGTAATATAGGGATGTACATAAAGAAGGAATTGTTGGATCTCCTATAATTTGATGTTTTGTACTGGAGTTGAGGGTAAACATCCCATATTCTATCCTTGCTAGGAGTTCTTCTACAACTTAAACCCTTGTACTTGTATTTACTTTCCAACATGTAGACAAGATATGATGTCATCGTAAACACACGAGTATCTTGTATACTTCTTAGTTGTTTATCCAAATTGTCACTCAAGATACCTGCCCAATGATAGTGCTTTCCTCCCATAATCTGAGTGATTGGATAGAACATCTAGGTTCTGAAAGTGAATGCCTCTTCCAATCCCATTACTCTGCCTAAGAGCATGATAACATCATGATATTCCATTTTGAAATCACTTCTGTGTAATTGCTTTGGTAGCTTGGAATAGTGTGGTTTTGGCTTAGCCACCCATGAACTGTTCATCATGTCCAAAGCCTTGGTAGTATCCTTGGCATAAAACTCTTCTGCTTCCTGGATGTTGATCTCTTTGATGAGCTTGTGGTGAGAAGCAATATTGAAGGTTTCAGCAATTGACTCTTCAGTTAAGTTGGCCATGACTCTTCCTTTTGGGCCCACTATTATTCTCTTGTCAGCATCATAGTGCCTCACACATTCTAACACTAGTTGTGGACACAACAATGTGGGTGGAAACCCTCCTTCCTGAGCCAGGCCTGTATGTGTGATGATTTGTGCACATTGTGTAGTTGCAATTCCAAAAATCCTCTACTAGAAATCATCATAGTCAACATGTCCCATATTGGTGTCAACTATCTTTCACCACTTGGAAGAGATTCTTGACTCTGGTCATATCCCTTTGAAATCATACTTCATTATGTCTATTCTTCTTTTGACTTCCTCTTGAGCATGTGGAGCCTTTGACTTGGAAGTCTTCCCTGAACTCAGCTCTTCCTACATCTGTTAGAAACATGACAATCACCATGATGCTAATCATTAATAAACTCATTAAAAAAAAATAGATATAAAGCTCTTAATTAACATCAATTTTTTTTAATTCATCTTAAAACCCAAGACAATTTCTCATACATCAATGCATTTCAAGATTTTGAGGTGTTGGAGGATTTTCAAAAAATCCGGCCAAGGCCAAATTCTCCACAGGAAATAAAGATCAGGGATTTCAAGGTTATACAAATTCTCCACAAGAATTAGAGCTTGGGGAATTCAAGGTAGGAGGGAATCTTTGAAAATCACACTGCACATGAGAATTTCAAGTTGCAAACTTTATCTTTTCATGATCACTTGATGACACTTCATCTGAGGATCGATTCAATTTTTCAAGTCTTAGGGTGTCTTGAAGGTCCAAGAGAGATTGCGGAAAATTTGAGCGGAATAGGATTCTCTGAACAGATTAGGGCTCATAAATTTTGAGCTAGGACAGAATTTCCAAAAGGTCCTCCCTAGCATGCGTTCAAGTCTTGACTTCCACTTCATGCTACTTTCAGAGTTTCCTCACCCTCGCAGATTCAGAGAATTCGAGGTCGGGTGAATTCTTCGAAGGAGATTCCTTCAGAAATTTCATGGTGAGGAGAAATATCTGAGTTCAAAGACGTCCTTCAAATTGCTCCTTAGTCAAAATCAAATCACCTCAATTCTAGCTCAAGATCAAATTCAGACACAAAGGGGCTGAATTAGTTTTTGAGGATCAACTCGGTGGATGGATTTGGGGAATCCAAGGGGCTCTGAAATCTTCGAAGGATTAACCTTCAAAAATTTTGGGGTTCCTTGGATTTCCCAAGGTGATCATGACTTAAATTTTTTCCCATGGTTTTCATATCTCCTATGCAAATCTATGTGTCACTCTCTTCACAAGTCAGCCTAGATTTTCAAGATCATGCTCCCACCTATGGATTAAGGTTGCTTACACTACTCAATGGAACAAACTAAGGCTTGCATTTGAGAACCGTGGCTTCCCCCTATCGATTTCAAGATTCGAACAAACTAGGTAAAATAAGCTAGGGCATGGGTAAGGTTAACATCTTATCAAATTGTCATATGATCTGAGCCACCATATACATGGGACTTCAATACGACTCTTTCTCTTCAAACCAAATCTCATGGGAAACAAAAAACCTAACAGTTGAGAAGGACAACAAAGAAGGAGGTAACCCTAGTGTGTATGATGACCATCAAATCCCAAAGGAACCAGCAAACGGCTTTAACCCTCCCACAAGACACATAAAAATGATTATAACCAAAGAACGAGCTCATTCATCAACACATCTCATCATTAAAATTAGATGGATTGTGTGAATCATTTTTAAATTGCTACACATAGCTAAGCTAGGGCATAATCATGAAATGAAGAGGGGATAAACCCTACCTTCGATGTGCAAAAACCAAGAAACAAGCGACCAAGTACACCTTTGAATGGAAGCCAAAAATCACGAGCCAGGCCACAATCAACAAACACAATCACCAACACAAGATAAAAGATCGACTAATCACACTCCACAAGCCCAAAGAATTCAAAATGACAAGAGTGACATTCAAATAGTCTCCTTTTAAAACCACCAAGACCATATTAATGACGCCCAACAACCCCCCATAAATGAATGGCACAACATCTAAGGACTCGAGGAAACGATTTGAGGATGCATTTGGAGAATTTCGAGCAAGGCCAGATTCTCTAAAGGATTTGATTGTGGGAATTTTGAGCCACCTCAGATTTTCTGAGATGATTCATCACTCGAGAAATCCAAGCCTAGGTGAAATCCTTGAACACTTCCTAGACTTGGCCAATTTTTCTTGCAAGTTGAATCTTAGGTGAAGGAAAGAGATTCTAAGGATGCCTTGAGATCGAGAAGAGTTTCAAATAATGTTGTAAATAGGTTTCCATTCAATTGCAAATCCTAAACATTAATTATTTCATGTATCTCCTAGATTCTTGGAATGTGTTCAAAAACACTAAGATTAGGATGAGATTAATATTTGATGAAATAATCATGATTATTGAAATTTGTAATTAATTTGAAATGTAAGAAGCATGCGAGGGCATCCATAGTGAGTTCCTAAATAATAGGGGCACATGGGACACCCACATGGTAAGGTGACATTCACCTTGTGTTCAGTTAACTATACAGAGTAATAGTTAACACTTTTGAATGCATGTAAAGATCTTAGGAGTTAGGATTTGATGTTTGCATGCTTGAAGTTCAGTTCAGTTCAGTTCAGATCAGTTTAGTTTAGTTTAGTTTAGTTCAATTCAGTTCAGTTTAGTTTAGTTTAGTTTAGTTCATTTTAGTTTAGTTTAGTTCAGTTCAGTTCAGTTCAGTTTAGTTTAGTTATCTTTAGTTGCATGCATGTTGGTTATTTTGAGTTGCATGTAGTTATCTTTAGTTAACTCGGAATGCATGGCTAATAACTTGAGTTGTATGATAGATAGCAAGGACTACCTCTAGTTAACAGGGGTTGACCATTCTTGCATGAATGGTGTTGAGTAAATGTTTCAGTTAACTAGAAATCACCTAGATCCAACTTAGGCACCCAAGATGCTTTCTTGGATTTACCTATCATGCATGATAAGATATTTCTAAAGGCTCGGTTAAGTAGGATTACTTAACGACACCAACTTTGAGGAAGAGCTTTGGAATTATCACCGAAGTGAAGAGAGAAGTTGATAGAAGAACTAGACAAGATATTAGAAAGATCACACAAAATATAATGTGGAGAAACCCTTTTGGGATAAAACTCCACCAAGAATTATTCTATTATTGAATCTCTGAATTACAATAGCTCCAATTCTTTCTTGAGAATGCTTCTTCTATCTTTACCAATCTTCTTCACACCTGCAATAACAATTATGAAAACTCTCTTCAACTTGAATGAGATATAGAGACAATATGCAACCTTGTAATCTCCAAATGGTGATAATTACAATGCACAAGCTCAAGCCCTTGAAAAGGTACGCCATATTCCTTCAAGTTGAGTTATTCTATGAAGACTAAATCTTACAACATGTGCTTCATGCATTTGGGCGTCCCAAACTGAAGCTACAACTTCTCCTTCACTTCGGTGATAATTCGAAAGCTCTTCCTCAAAGTGGCACCCTTAAGTAATCCTACTTAACGGAGCCTTCATAAATATCTTATCATGCATGAGAGGTAAACCCAAGAAAGCATCTTGGGCGCCCAAGTTGGCTTCAAGTGATTTCTAGTTAACTGAAACATTTACTCAACACCATTCATGCAGGAATGGTCAACCCCTGTTAATTGGAGGTAGTCCCTATTATCTGTCATACAACTCAAGTTATTAGCCATGCATTCCAAGTTAATTGAAGCTAATTACATGCAACTAAAAATAACCAACATGCATGGAACATGCACTTGCATGCAACTGAATATAACTGAACCATAACTGAACTGAACTGAACTGAACTGAACTGAACTAAACTAAACTAAACTAAACTGATTCTAAATTGAACTAAACTAAATTGAACTAATCTAAACTGAACTGAACTGAACTTCAAGCATGCAAACATCAAATCCTAACTCCTAGGATCTTTGCATGCATTCAGAAGTGTTAACTGTTACTCTATATAGTTAACTAAACACAAGGTGAGTGTCACTTTACCATGTGGGTGTCCCATGTGCCCCTATTATTTAGGAACTCACTATAGACGCCCTCACATGTTTCTTACATTTAGAATTAATTACAAATTTCAATAATCATGATTATTTCATCAAATATTAATCTTATCCTAATCTTAGTATTGTTGAACACATTCCAAGAATCTAGGAGATACATGAAATAATTAATGTTTAGGATTTGCAATTGAATGACAACCTATTTCCAACATTCTCCCACTTGAAATTATACATTGCATTTATTCTAAACAAGGAATAATAAATTTAAATCAAGTACAGGACTCAAGGCCAATGGCCTTCCTACACCATGAGAACTTATTTGTAGGAACTGGATTCGTAAGATAATTTGCAACATTAATCAAAGTGTCAACTTTTTCAATTAATACTTTCCCACTCTCAACCATTTCTCGCACAAAGTGATACTGAACATCTACATGTTTAGTAAGAACATGATACATAGGATTTTTGGCTAAAAAAATAGCACTTTGACTATCACATTCAAGCCTAACTTGCTTGCAATTAAAACCAATACCTGACCCAAGTCTCTATAACCAAATTGCCTCTTTAGAGGCGTGTGTGGCAGCCATGTATTCTACTTCTGTGGTGGAAAAAACAACTGTGGGCTACCTCTTACTCATCCAACTAACCGCAACTCCAAACAAAGTGTACACATAACCACTTGTCGACCTCTGGCTGTCCAAAAATCCTACCCAATCTGAATCAACAAACCCCTGTATGTCCAATGATCTATTCATAATACCAATATTATTTGAACCATGATAAACTAAACAATAATCTGAAGTTCCTCATAAATATCTAAATACCCTCTTAACATAAGTCCAATGTTCTTTATCAGGGTTAGACATAAACCTACTAAGAACTCCCACTACTTGTGCTATATCTCATCTCATACAGACCATTGCATACATTAAACTACCAATTGCACTAGCATACATAATTTCAAACATTTCCTCAAAATAAAAATCAGATTTAGGACTCATATCTAAACTTAACTTCGTGCCAACTGGTAAAGGAATATTAATTGGTTTACTATCCTACATGTTAAATCTTTTCAAAATAGTATCAACATAATTACTCTGACTTAAGCAAAGCTTTTTGTTACCTCTATCTCTACTGATCTCCATACCGAGGATATATTTTGCAGCCCCTAGATCTTTCATCTCAAATGTGCTCGATATTTGTGCTTTCAATTCTCTAATTATTACCTTGTTGTTACCAATAAACAACATGTCATCAACATACGAGATAATAATTAAAATCTAATCATCAATAATTTTTATATAAACACAATGATCTTCCTCACTCCTAACATAACCAAATTTTTAATGCGAAAGCACCAAACTTCTGGTACCACATTTTGGGTGATTGTTTCAATCCATATAAAGATCTCTTTAACCTACAAACCAATTCTTCTTTTCCTTTTACAACAAAACCTTCAGGTTGCTTCATATAAATCTCCTCATCAAGATTCCCATGCAAAAAAGCAGTTTTCACATCCACTTGCTTAATTTCAAAATCATAAGTAGCAGCAATAGATAAGAAGAATCTAATAGAAGTTAGTTTAGCAACAGGAGAGAAGATTTCATTAAAGTCAACTCCCTCTCTCTGGGAGTAGCCCTTGGCTACTAATCTAGCCTTATACCTTTCGAGATTACCATTTGTACTAATCTTCTTTTTAAAGATCCATTTACAACCAATGGCCTTTCTATCTTTGGGAAAACTCTCAAGATCCCATGTGTCACAAGTATGCAAAGATTCCATTTCCTCATACATAGCTTGTGACCAAAGCTTGTTCTCGTATGAGGACAAAGCTTCCCTATAAGAACTGGGTTCAACATTAGTACTTCATTAAACAAAAAATACAATGGAAATTAGGTGGGCTATACCTATCAACGGGATTTCGTTGTCTTGTGGATCTCCTTAAAGGATTTTCTTTTGGTTCCTCAATATGCTCATCTAGAGCCTCTATTTCAGAAGAACTCTTTGAACTCTCTTCTTGTGATTCATCCACTTGTTCTTCAACATGTGCATCTTGTTGCTTCTCAGTATTTGTCTCAAAATGCACTGTTCGAGAAGTCTCCTTTTCCCTTGTTTGTTCTTCTCCTGAATAAGCTCTAAATTCCCTGAAAAATAACATCTCTTTTCTTGAGGCACATGAACAATAGCCTCGCAACCAAAGATCCTTAAATGTGCAACACTAGGTTTCTTACCTAACCACATCTCATAAGGAGTTTTATCTTCAATAGATGAACTAGGGGATTTATTGATTAAATAACAAGAAGTACATACTACTTCAGCCCATAAGGACCATTCAAGCTTAGAACTACTTAACATACTCCTAGCTCTTTCCATTAAGGTTTGGTTCATCCTTTCTACTACTCCATTTTGTTGAGGTGTATATGGAGTAGTTTTCTATCTCACTATTCCTGCATGCTTACAATAATCATAAAATTCCTTAGAACAATACTCACCAGCATTATCTAATCTCAACACTTTTATCTTATGATCTGATTGTTTCTCAACCAAAGCCTTAAATTCCTTAAACTTATTAAACACATCATATTTGTTATGCATAAAATATATCCAAGTGTATCTTGAGACATCATCAATAAATGTGACATAGTATCTAGATTTTCCAATAGAGTCAATATCCACAGGACCCATTACATCTGAGTGAATAATCTCTAATAATCTTTTAGCTCTATTTGTACCACTAGGAAATTTAGATCTAGATTGCTTTCCAAACACACAGTGCTCAAAAAAGTCATTTTTTCCAATATTATAATTAGGAATTCCATCAACCAATTTTTTATTAAGAATGGTCCTAAGACCTTTTTCACCTATATGGCCCAATCTATGGTGCCATAGCATACATGTATTTCCAACTTCAGTTACATTTGATAAAATATTTACATTGGAGGTATTCAACTTAAACAAAGTCCCAATTTGAGATCCTTTAGCAACCACCATATTCCCTTTCACCAATCTACAACCACCTTTGTCAAATGTCACATGCATTCCAAAATCATTAAACTTAGAGACATAAAGTAGATTCCTTGCAAGTCCTGGAATATGTAAAACATCATTAAGGGTATTAATACTACCATCACTAAAACACAATTTTACCTCTCCTTTGCCAACAACTTTTGTTGTGTTGTTGTCTCCAAATAAGACATCTCCTCCATCATATGTAGTATACTTAGAGAACCACTTTTTTCTAGGAGCCATATGATATGAGAAACCTAAATCAAGAAGCCAAGAGTTATCAACAACAGTATTAGAAGAAATTACTAATGCATCATTACTGTCATCGTATTTTTCTATAGAAGCATCAGTCTCTTCTTCTTGCTCTTATAATCATTTTTAATATGTCCAGGTTTTCCAAAATTCCAGCACTTTACCTTACTCTTACCAAGGGTTTTTGATCATCCTTTAGACTTACCCTTTCCTTTCTTGTATGCTTTAGATTCCTTCTCTTTAGGCCTACCTCTTACAAACAAGGCATCTTGGGAGCCAGTTTTAGATTTCCTCCTCATCTCCTTTGATAGGAGAGTAGGAATGATGTTGTCCATCTTTGGATCTGCACCATTACCACTAATTGCAACTATTATATTTTCCCAAGAATCTGGTAAAGAGCAAAGCAATAAAATGCACTTATCCTCATCCTCAATCTTTACATCTATGAATGCTAACTGGCTGAGAATTAAATTGAAATAATTTAAATGTTGTGCTACTGAATCACCATCTTTCATTTTCAATGAATATAATTTCCTTTTCAGATACAACTTATTTGTTAGACTCTTTGTTTGATAAATTTTTCCTATTTTGTTCCACAATTTATATGCATTGGTTTCCACTGAAACATTTAAAAGAATAGCATCAACAAGACACAATCTAATTGTTCCTCTTGCCTTTTTATCTAACTTAGCCCAATCTTCATTTGACATAGTTGTAGGTGTCTTTGTCTCATTATTAACCGCTAACCATTGATCTCTTTCTTCAAGAAGATCTTCTATTTTTAATTTCCACATTTCATAGTTAGAACCATTGAACTTTTCAATATCTAACCTTGGATTCATTGTAAAAAAAACTTAATTCCAAAATAAGAAAATTACTAAAACAATAAGAGTTCCCACTAAGCCAATAAATCCTTCAAACTTTAAGAGAATGGCGTCCCATTACTCTACCCAACCTTAGCTCTGATACCAAATGTTGAAAAATGAGGTGTTTTCTTAGCTTAATACTCTGTAAAACTTTAATATTGCTGATCTAAGTAAGCTCTTTCTTTGTTACATATATTCTTTGTGGGTGATTATCTTGATTAATTTATTTTACTATTGTAGAATGAAGAGACAAGTTGATAGAAGAACTAGACAGGATATTAGAAAGATCACACAAGATATAACGTGGAGAAACCCTTTCGGGAAGAAACTCCACCAAGAATTATTCTATTATTCAATCTCTGAATTACAATAGCTCTAATTCTTGCTTGATAATGCTTGTTCTTCCTTCAACTTGAATAAGATATAGAGACAATATGCAACCTTGTAATCTCCCTCTGGTGGGGTGTGTGTGCAAAAGTGCACAACAGCTCTATAGCAACTACATAATAGATTCTCTAGGCTAATATTGCTACATAATTTACACTAGTATCATTTGGGGATTCTATTTAATGAGATGGGTTGCAGTTCCATAGTTAGAAAAAACCATCACTATGACAATTATGCTAACCTTAGAAGGATTTAGAGGGTAATGGGTGTTATAGGTTAGGATTTTTATCCTTCTTATGAGAAGGTATATATCAATTGATTTATAATTTATAAGTGTACTTTTTTAAAATTATTAATATTTATATACATTAAGTGTATAACTGGTTTGAATTTTAGCTAAACATATTAGTACAACATAAAGTAGTTCATGTTCTAACTCAATAAGTCCTATATTACATGACAATAATTTTATGGTTGAAAATTTCTAGTAGTCTAGCTTAGGATATTTGGGGCATGTTGGTGATCGTGTACATCATTAATATAAATTCCAAGGTTAAATATAGTATAAATTTATATTTATACAATTTTTTACATTCATAATAGAATGAACACTTTCTAGCGTAGAAAATATTTTATTTTTACATGCATTTAGGTTTTAGTATTAGGTCATGAGTATACTTATAGTCATATTCAAAATCTCATAGATGATGTAGGTGTACAAGTAAAAGTCTTATATTATAATTTATAGCACATGTACGTGCATAAATTTAATAATTATTGTATTTAAAAATATAATCATACATGTAGACATGAGCTTTTATATATTATTATACATGTACATAATTGTGTATGGTTCTACACATGAGTCATAGGGTGATATTGATGGGTGGATGAGATTTAGATTAGCATAGGGTCTTGGACATGAATTTAGTATGCAAAATGATGTTTGATCCACCCATAGGTGAACTCGTAATTCCTTTTGAATCATTTGATATTTATCATAGATTGTTTGGACATGTTTATCAAATAATTTTATTTATTTAAGTATTTATTTATGGGTTTAGTTAAAAAGGTGAGTTTTGAAAGGCCCCAAATACTTTAATAGAGAATTTCTCATTAGATTAAACATAGGAAAGGTCTTAGACCCATAAAAATACAACCATGAAGGCTAGGGATTCCAACCTCACCAAGAGTGATACAAAACATAACAAACTAAAGAAAAAGAGGGAGAATTGGAAAAAAAAGAAAAACCCAATAGACAACTAGTAGAACCTAGCTACAAGTTGCCCAACAATTTTAGGCCTTTGATGGCCTTCCATTATTTATTCAAAAAATCTAGCTTATCCTTAAAGGACAATTCTTTGGGACTCGTGCTCTCATTTTTAGTATGACCTACAAGGATAGCACTCTAAGTGGCAGATTTCCTTTACTTTTCTTCTTTTTGTTGCTAGAGATGTTAACAGAGTTTGAGGGAAGAATACAACTAGTCTCTTCCATTTTGTGCTTTGATCTCATCTTCTCCAACTCATGCTGGAAAACTTGGAGAATAGTAGTAGTGTTTTTAGTTCAGACACTTTGTAGAAAGCAGTAATTTCCAACAAATTCCTATAAATATTTTCTTGGTTGGTTTTTATAATTCCAACCTCTTTTCCAATCTTTTTCTGGTCTTCAAGGGCAGGTTTATAACCTAATGTATGCTCTCTACATCCTTATCCAAATACTCCCTTTTTTAAAAGGTAGTAGAAATACTTTTGGCAAAGTCCCACACATTGTGATCAATATTCTCCTCTAGCCACTTCATATATTTAGCTAGTGAAAGTTTTTCTAACTTCTAAATCTTTCTTTTGGTAGAATGACATTAAGAAAGTTTCCACATCTAAATATCATTATGAATATTATTAAACTTGCAAATGTTATTAAATTTTTCTCCAAGTTGGATACACAAGTTGCAAGGTTGTGATTTCTCATGTAGGTTAAAAGGATTGGGGGTGTTAGAGCTTTGAAACTAGGATTCAGACAACTCCTAAGGAGATGGATTGGCATTGGAAGGGGGGAATGTGGAGTAGAATCTTTACTTGGTAAGATTGGAGGGGTATACTCATCATCATAAACAAATATACAACAACCTTCTAGGGGTTCCTCAAAGGAAATTTTTTTATCTTTGGATGGGGAAGGGGAAGGGTCGACTATGGGGTTAGGGTCCACAAGGGGAGAGATATGGTCCACTAAAGGTAATAGGCTATTTGGTTTTTATTTATTTTGAGAATGATCATCCCCCTTTTGGATTAGGGATGGATTATAGATCTTGGGAAAAATAGGGTGGACTGGGGTTAGGCTGGAATTATACTAGTATAGTTGATAGAAAAACCCTTGGTAAAGGGGAATTGATTTATCAGTGATTAATAATTTTTGAACTGATTCTTCCAATGAAGAAAACAACTAGAAGACTAAGTTCATATTGTAATTGTGAAAAAAATTATTCAAATTTGGAAAGAGATAGGAATTGAACTAATTATAGCATCCCTTAAGAGTTATGTACCTCATTAACACCTCTCATATCTTCTTCTAGAATCTAGGTAGGTCATCCCTATTGAAGCCATTTTGTAGCATGTTCACTTTGTCTTTGAGTTTCACAAAATATCTCATAGCCTCCTAGTAGTTTCCTTTGACCTTTTTTAGAATCCTAACACCCTCCATAGGAAGACCCATTATAGTGGCAATTAGCTTAGTAGAAAATTGGAAGGAGATGCCCTGAACATAGACTATTCAAGACATAATAATTGGGTAAGTGCAAGAAGTTGGGTCCACAAAATGTTCAAAAATTGGAAGGGTTTTCCCTAATTTTTAAGAATTTTTCATAATTGAACTAAAAATTTGAAGTACTTACACATTGAATCTTAAAAAAAGTCCAGTAATATGAAATTTAGTATTTTGAGTCTAATTTTCAAAAATGTAATTTATTCTAATACCCAAATGATACAAAATAATTTTTAATAGGAATGTATAAAAACCATTTTCAAAAGTCACTTTTTTAGAACCCTACCATGCATGTCTACAGACAACATAATTTGGCCTAAATAAAATTATTTGTATAATTACTTTTGGGGAAAGATGTGTATTATATTGAAGATTGACAAGGGTATTCTTTTATAATATTTTTCTAAATATGTTTTTTTATTAATTTTTTATTGGCCCTAAATGCTATTTTTGAAAACCCTTATGTAAGGACACCATAATTTGACCTAAACTAAGCATTTTTTGAATTTATTTTTTCATTGTGTAAAGAATTGTTTGCAGATTGATGTCATATCATTTTTTTACAATAAAATTAATAAATTCAAATTTATTAAAATAATACAAAACTTGACATTTCAAGTTTATGGACTAGTTTCCTTAGAAATTAATTAAAAATAGAAAAAATAATTCAATCTAAAAATATATATTTGAAAACCATGCATCTATTGAACACAAGGATGTGTTAAGAGGGGGTGAGTCAGCATTTATTAAAACTTAACTAATTTCATTTGTAGATTAACAACTCACCACGTTAACTGAAAGGAACAAAAGAGAACACATGCATCACATAAAGACACTAGGATTTTATGTGGAAAACTCAAAGAGGGAAAAACCATGGTGAGGATTAACTCACATTATATGTAGGTTTCTGCTAACAAGAAATTTCAATGTTTGAGGCTCATTGCCTATGGACTTGCAGACTAAGGTAAACTGCCTTAGAGCAATATACAATGGAATTGATGAGACTCACTGTCTCAGAGTAGGATACATGAATTTTAGAGCAAGAAAATGATTATTAACTAATTTGAAGAAGCATCTAACACATGCTAAGGATGCAATCACTATTTTGCATAATTATCCCTTTACACTAATTTCAAAAAGTTCATCTTTTTCATTCTACTCTTTCACTATACACTAGCAATCATCATCTTCACAAATGAATTTGATCTTCTATATATTTCCTCTATAATAACACAAAACTCCAATGAAGTCGGCTCCAAGATGATTGTTGGATGAAACAATTGATATTGCAAGGGTCGGCTTCAAAACACATCTAAAATAAAAGAGAATTAGTTGTGGATCATCATACACTATGTTGGGGCCCAAATGCATCACACCACATTCTTCAAGACAAGATTAATTGATCAGGATCAACTACAAAGAATGAAAAAAGTCATGTCGGCTCAAGTAGTATCAATACCATTGACACTCTCACTGTTTGACTTCACACAACTAGGGAGATACCAAAATCATTATGTGGACCAAGGTGTAGGCATTGTAGACCATGCACAATATTATTCAACCTTTTCCTTAAGTATCTAGTCATAAAATGTTGGCATGAGAGGATAAACCTATTTAAAGTATAGGAATAGAGTATTTCAGACAGAATCTAGCTAACTATCATTCAGAAATAATACTTACAAACCAATACATCACTTGATACTATTAAGTAGTATGCTTTTATCATTGTAGAACATAATTACAAAACTGCAAGAACATCCCTTCTGTAATGACCCTCCATTTGTGTTGTCCTTGAGTTGCTTACCGACCCGCTGTGAAGTTGAGTATTGATTGGTATGTTGTGTGATCTTGTTGTTTATTTAGTCGGATTATGTGGTTAAAGGGAAATTTAAATGGCCTTGTTAAGCCAGTTAGTTGGATTAAATAGAGTACCAAATAATTTATGCAAATGTGGGACTTAACCAATAGTTCAATGAATCAATTTTGTGAGACATAAGTAAATAGTTTATTAGTTAATTAAATAAATGCCTAGATATATGTTATAATTATATAAACAAATATACACACATATATAAATAATTGTGTTGACATTTACTACACCTTCCTAATTAAACGTTGTGGCAAACTATTAATTTTTCTTGTAAATAGATTCCTACAACGGATTTGCAGGGTAGGGACGACTTTAATTGTTTACCAAATTTAGTAGTGCATGTGCATGAAGTAAGGGGTGTAGAAGCTTACTCCGAAGAGTTCTATATGAAAAGTGTAAAGGACATGCATGAGAATGGGGATTTTTCTTAACTCCTCCAAAAAAAAAAAAGGCGGGGAGTGGGAGTTCAACGGGGGAGAGAAGTGAACAAGGTTTATGCTACTACCAAGGGGGTCGATGCAGGATTCATTGAGTATGATTCGAAGGATTAATCCTATGGTTACTAAGAACACTAAACCCATTCCTGCTCTCAATTAGGAGGAGATCGATTATGAGCCATTCAATAAGGGTTTTTATGAGGAAGTGCCTTCCATTCCAGGCAGAGTAGATGATGGCGAAGGTTGAGGAATCTGGTGTGTTGCATGCGTAACACAGTTTGTGCGGAGTTTTGAGTGTCTCTGTGGGACATGGAAAAAAGATAGATTGAGGCATAATTGTTACCAATCACTTTCAGACTGAGAGAGAGATAGAGCAATGAGAGATAAACTGTAACCTCATCATTTTAGAGTAGACCAGCGTGCAAAATTGGCTTTCTCTTCTTTCAAAAGGTGCGCTTTGTTAATTGATTTGAGTCTTCATTGCACCCTGATGCGTGTAAATATTCTTCAATATTTTGGATTGTGTCCCATATCTATGCTTTCGCATTCTACCTTTATGCCTATTCCACCACTCTCATTTAGGCACTAAGACATCAATGTGAGCCTGATTTATTTTACATTATTTTTTAAGAATTTGCCAAGCAGATTTCTCGACTAGTGCTTAGATCTCTTGTGTTTCTGAACGTGGTTTTTCTCACACATATGAAGTATGTACCATTTTATGGTCTTCTATCTGTCTACACGTGGGTGTCTTTTAAATTCTCTATCAGTCGTCATTCTCCTTACCAACTAAACCTCATCATGCCTACCACATTTGCATAAATGTTTATCAAAATAATACCTGATGCAACGTTGTTTAAGATCTAAATAAGGATATGGCTTCTTTCAGCATAATGGATTTTTCTTTGTTGTTGCTAACCTTTCACAATAGAGTTAGATAAATGATTATTTTTCCTCTACAATGAAATTATGACTTGAATCTGGAAATACCCTGCTGCCTTTGCTAGCTAAGCCAACTCCTTTGCATACAAATAGCCTTGACGAGCTCTTTTCTATTTGCAAGTCAGAACAATATCTTGAACCCACTCATTCTAGCTTACCAACGCCGCCCCTACGTGACATTTAATCATCAGATTAGTTCCTCTCTATAGTTTCGGTGATTTTTAGACCGGAGGATCTTGCAGTCGATGGTGGTTTGTACTCATTTCAATCGATGCTTTATTTCTCCCTGATTCATTGGGAATCTCTCACAGATGCAACACTTGAACATAGAAGATTGTAGAGGTTTAAAATACCTTTTTGATTTCATTTGGAACTTATCACATATTCTGTACTCAAAAAAAAATATATAGAATGTTGTAGATGTTTAAATAATCTCTATGATTTCATTGTCAACCTGTCTCAGCCGTCGCTATTTCTTAGTGCATACCTGGTTCAAATTGTTTCATTTAACATCGTCACTAACCCCCTCTGAAACTCATCACTGTGTAAAATGACATTAATGTTCCTTCTCACTAAGTGATTACCTGATTTTGTATTGCTTTAAGGGTTGTAGTTGTGTGAGGGGATGTGTTGTAGGTTCCAAACAGCGTGACTGCGTACCAAGCTTCCAATTTTTAAGAGACTTTTTCCCCTATGCATTTATTCGTCCTTGATACTAAGAGCTTCCTTGCATAGGCCAAAATCCTTTCTTGAATTCGATCAATCTTATCTCTTTCTAATCATTCATCCTACTTGTATTCAAGCAAGATCTTCTTGAGAACGGAATGCAATCATTCTAAAACCGACTCATCTCACCTTATATTTACCATTATGCCCTCTGTAGATTCGATGGCTTTGAATGTCTATCTACAACCGATAGGTGCATGCTCATTGAATTAGAACCTTTAGTGTGGAAAGTATAGGAATTTGTGTTTCAATCTGAATCTTTTTTAATTTATATATATAATCTGTTTATATGCATTATATGTGTATGGCGGTAGACGATTTACATATCTATGTTGTGGTCTTGTAAAAGTAGACCCATACTTTAATAAATTGATTGTAGACGATTAACTAGGAACGAAAGGAAAACGGTATTTACATATCTAGATGAATAAAGAGTTTATTTAGATAGGTAAATTCGGTGTTTAGATAATGAGCTATAAGAAATGTGTAAAGAATTATAAGAGGAAGTTTAATCTATTCTATAAGGGTTGTTTTGAACTATGAAGCTCTACTATAAAAGTTAGTTAGATATACGCAAGGAAAAATAGTTATATTTATTTATTTTGAGTTATGTGAGTATTTCTAAAAGTATAAAATGTAAATTGAGTGTCTATTAGTAATTCTCATGTAGTACATGCACTATAATGAATATTTTAGAACATTATTATGAAGATCTTATCCTTCTATAAGAATCATTAAACTCTAGAATAGTAGACAATAATAGATGCCTTTTTATTTGTAATATAACGCTTCATCATATAAGCGTTTACTTATCAAGATATTGGCATAAGATGGTGAGTGAGAGGTTGTAAAAGTCGTCACCTTGACGAAGTCTTTAGGTTAATAAACCTTAAACTCTATCCATTATTTATTTTAATGATTTCTTAGAGCTATACTTGAACATAAGAGGAATTTTGAGGATGAATAGGATGATGCTTCTATAATAGTTGTGCATTATGATTCGTTATATAAGTAGATATTGTTGGAAGTTGCGAAGGTTTGATTTTTGCGATTGATATTGAAGTGGGTGGATTTTGTTAATCTTGATTGAGTTTGAAGAATATGATGCGATGTTTTTCACTATTTGTTCTACTGTTGTCACCTTGATGGAAACCATTGTGTTGATAATTTGTTGTCTTCCAGAGGATAGAGGGGATATGATTTTTATTTTATATTTTTGCAAGGGTTGGTATGGGGGCCGACGACCTAGGAGGATCACCTTGGGTAACCCATATCAAGCCCAGTATATTTATTGAGTTTAATGTTGTTTCACCTGAAAGCAGGTGGTTTTATGATTCTGTCTAGTACTTTGATGATGGTTGATCTTGCACTTGGATTGTTTTTTATGTGCCTTGAGCCTTGCATTTGAATTTGGTTTTCGTTACTTTGAAGTTCTAGCGCGAGATGGTGCATGCCTCTCTTGGTGCAGCTATTTTATTGGATTGCGTTTCTTGAGCAAGTTGGCTTTCCATTTGAGTTTTTGAGATATGTTGTTAGTAGGGGAGTGGTTCTTCATGGGGGCTGGCACACAAAGTGGTGCTTGGGTAACTCATGTGGAATTAGTCTAATAAGTGAAAACTAAATTAGTGTATTAGGGAAATGGGTAGCTTAAAATATTTAACTTAATAATTATGCCTCGCTCATGGACTCAACGGCTAGTTCAGACTTGGGGATGAGTTGAGAAGGCCTAGAATGGCAAGATCATTATCTTGTCTTTATGAAAGATAATCGATTCCGCATTGGATTGCATGTGGGGCCAGGTTTCGTAAGAGGTCACCAGGGTAACCCAAGTTGGGGGCCGGGGCCTAGGAAGATTCGCTAGGGTAACCCATGCAACATTACGACGACACTCTTCCTTTAACAACCATGTATGCTTTGTTTCCCTCTATGTTATTCTTGGGCCTCTGGAAGCACATGTTGGAATTTTTATGTTGATGCTTTATTGGTTATTCCTTATGTTAGGCACATCTTGTGTTGGTTATATCTTGTACTGGAGATTGCCTTATGTTATTGTGGATCTTGTTGTGAAGTCTTGTATCCTTGTTTTGTTTGATGGTTATTGTTGGGGTCCTTCTTGTCATCTCTTAGCATGGGGGGTGGGCCTTTGGGTCCATGTGGTTGGGTGGAACGTGCTATGCACCCCATTGGGTCCCCATTCATCGATCGAGAAGTGCAAAATTGTACCTTGCAGTGACTCCTGAGTTGAACCAGAGTTGGATCTAGTATTGCAGCTTCGTACTCCTTCATTTCAAATGTATCATTCCATTTTATTGTATCTTCCCCATTCATGTTGGGAAGCGGCATTGTAATATTGTAATCCTTGATTAATGTGTTGTCCATGTTCATGTTATCTTATGGTTACTGGTGTATACTTACCTTTCATGTGATGTAATAATGTTGTGAAAAGTAATGCAATCATGTAAACCTGAGGGATTTGTTATATGTAGTTCATGTTTAGTTTCATTTCATGTGATAAATGATTATTATGATGTATGTTAGTACTTTTAAAAAAAATTAGTGCCATAAATGTTAGATGTATTAGTATCCTTTGGGGTTGCTTAGTGGGGCATTACAGCTTGGTATGAGAGCGTAGGTTCATACACTGGGGCACTATGAGCCCATTGTGTTGACCTAGCTGCTCGTACTCATAAGGGTGTGTCAGTCTATTTGTGTAGTCTTTACTTGGTTGCCCTAGTTTGTCTCTGGGTGATGTAGGTTCAATGGTGCAAAAATTTGGTGGAATGGATAGGACCCTCGGTGTAGTGCGCAATGCATCGATATCCTTCCTACTGGAAATGCATTTTGGAACTCTTGTGTTACCCTTGAGTTGCTTTGTGGTGTCTCTGGTGTGAAGTGAATTTGAGTGTGTATGCGGTGTATGTGTGCTAAAACTGAAATTATGTGTGTTTTGAAGTGATAATTATGTTTATGTTCTGAAAAGGCCATAAATTATGATCTTGTGACACATATATTGTGAGATTTTGCATTGAGTAATGAATAGAATGTAGTACATGATGTTTAAATGATGAAGTTTAACCAGAAATGTGTATCTTGGCAATGAATTAGCATGAATAACTGGTGCTAATGTGTTATGTTTCCATCTTAGTTTATGATTTTCAGGTAGTCGGCTTCAAATCTTGATGATGAAGGTAATTAATTGGTTATGTTTAACATGTGGATTTAATACTATGGTTGCATCTGATTAGTAATTTTTATTGATGATCGTTTATGATGTCTCACTAATTGTAGAGTGTTAGAAGGATGATGTCATATCACTCATTTGAGAGAGGCATACGACATGACGATTCCCTCTAACACTAGGTTTATTTGATATATATATATGGTGTACACAATCTTTGATTTTATGCAAGATTGCAGGTAGTAAGCCTCGATTCCACCTGCTCTGGCAGGACTGGGCGAGCCTCATGAAACCCAATGGGAATAATGTGGAAAAATAGAGTTGACAAGAAAGTTTCCCCAACCTTGCCATCATCCTTGACAAGGATGAGTACCTTCAACTTGTAACCCTGTCGGTATGGTTTTTATGTTTTGAAAGTTGTTTTTTTTTTTTTTTTGGGTGTCTTCAATTATTTGATGATGTCGTAATGCTATTGTTGGAGTTGATGTTGTTTTCAATTGTGTGCATTTTCCTTAGCCTTGTGACTTCCAGGAGTAAGTCGAAGCCAAGGGGGGGAGGATGTAATGACCCTCCATTTGTGTTGTCCTTGAGTTGCTTACCGACCCGCTGTGAAGTTGAGTATTGATTGGTATGTTGTGTGATCTTGTTGTTTATTTAGTCGGATTATGTGGTTAAAGGGAAATTTAAATGGCCCTGTTAAGCCAGTTAGTTGGATTAAATAGAGTACCAAATAATTTATGCAAATGTGGGACTTAACCAATAGTTCAATGAATCAATTTTGTGAGACATAAGTAAATAGTTTATTAGTTAATTAAATAAATGCCTAGATATATGTTATAATTATATAAACAAATATACATACATATATAAATAATTGTGTTGACATTTATTACACCTTCCTAATTAAACGTTGTGGCAAACTATTAATTTTTCTTGTAAATAGATTCCTGCAACGGATTTGCAGGGTAGGGATGACTTTAATTGTTTACCAAATTTAGTAGTGCATGTGCATGAAGTAAGGGGTGTAGAAGCTTACTCCAAAGAGTTCTACATGAAAAGTGTAACGGACATGCATGAGAATGGGAATTTTTCTTAACTCCTCCAAAAAAAAAGGCGGGGAGTGGGAGTTCAGGGGGGGAGAGAAGTGAACAAGGTTTATGCTACCACCAAGGGGGTCGATGCAGGATTCATTGAGTATGATTCGAAGGATTAATCCTATGGTTACTAAGAACACTAAACCCATTCCTGCTCTCAATCAGGAGGAGATCGATTATGAGCCATTCAATAAGGGTTTTTATGAGGAAGTGCCTTCCATTCCAGGTAGAGTAGATGATGGCGAAGTTTGAGGAATCTGGTGTGTTGCATGCGTAACACAGTTTGTGCGGAGTTTTGAGTGTCTCTGTGGGACATGGAAAAAAGATAGATTGAGGCATAATTGTTACCAATCACTTTCCGACTAAGAGAGAGATAGAGCAATGAGAGATAAACTGTAATCCCGTCATTTTAGAGTAGACCAGCGTGCAAAATTGGCTTTCTCTTCTTTCAAAAGGTGCGCTTTGTTAATTGATTTGAGTCTTCATTGCACCCTGATGCGTGTAAATATTCTTCAATATTTTGGATTGTGTCCCATATCTATGCTTTCGCATTCTACCTTTATGCCTATTCCACCACTCTCATTTAGGCACTAAGACATCAATGTGAGCCTGATTTATTTTACATTGTTTTTTAAGAATTTTCCAAGCAGATTTCTCGACTAGTGCTTAGATCTCTTGTGTTTGTGAGCGTGGTTTGTCTCACACATATGAAGTATGTACCATTTTATGGTCTTCTATCTGTCTACACGTGGGTGTCTTTTAAATTCTCTATCAGTCATCATTCTCCTTACCAACTAAACCTCATCACGCCTACCACATCTGCATAAATGTTTATCAAAATAATACCTGATGCAACATTGTTTAAGATCTAAATAAGGATACGACTTCTTTCAGCATAATGTATTTTTCTTTGTTGTTGCTAACCTTTCACAATAGAGTTAGATAAATGATTATTTTTCCTCTACAATGAAATTATGACTTGAATCTGGAAATACCCTGCTGCCTTTGCTAGCTAAGCCAACTCCTTTGCATACACATAGCCTTGATGAACTCTTTTCTATTTGCAAGTCAGAACAATATCTTGAACCCACTCGTTCTAGCTTACCAACGCCGCCCCTACGTGACATTTAATCTTCAGATTATTTCCTCTCTGTAGTTTCGGTGATTTTTAGACTGGAGGATCTTGCAGTCGATGGCGGTTTGTACTCGTTTCAATCGATGCTTTATTTCTCCCTAATTCGTTGGGAATCTCTCACAGATGCAACACTTGAACATAGAAGATTGTAGAGGTTTAAAATACCTTTCTGATTTCATTTGGAACTTATCACATATTTTGTACTCAAAAAAATATATATAGAATGTTGTAGACATTTAAATAATCTCTATGATTTCATTGTCAACCTGTCTCAGTCATCACTATTTCTTAGTGCATACCTGGTTCATATTGTTTCATTTAACATCGTCACTAACCCCCTCTGAAACTCATCACTGTGTAAAATGACATTAATGTTCCTTCTCACTAAGTGATTACCTGATTTTGTATTGCTTTAAGGGTTGTAGTTGTGTGAGGGGATGCGTAGGTTCCAAACAGCGTGACTGCGTACCAAGCTTCCAATTTTTAAGAGACTTTTTCCCCTGTGCATTTATTCGTCCTTGATACCAAGGGCTTCCTTGCGTAGGCCAAAATCCTTTCTTGAATTCGATCAATCTTATCTCTTTCTAATCATTCATCCTACTTGTATTCAGGCAAGATCTTCTTGAGAACGGAATGCAATTGTTCTAAAACCGACTCATCTCACCTTATATTTACCGTTATACCCTCTCTAGATTCGATGGCTTTGAATGTCTATCTACAACTGATAGGTGCATGCTCATTGAATTAGAACCTTTAGTGTGGAAAGTATAGGAATTTGTGTTTCAATCTAAATCTTTTTTAATTTATATATATAATATGTTTATATGCATTATATGCGTATGGTGGCAGATGATTTACATATCTATGTTGTGGTCTTGTAAAAGTAGACCCATACTTTAATAAATTGATTGTAGATGATTAACTAGGAACGAAAGGAAAACGGTATTTACATATCTAGATGAATAAAGAGTTTATTTAGATAGGTAAATTCGGTGTTTAGATAATGAGCTATAAGAAATGTGTAAAGAATTATAAGAGGAAGTTTAATCTATTCTATAAGGGTTGTTTTGAACTATGAAGCTCTACTATAAAAGTTAGTTAGATATACGCGAGGAAAAATAGTTATATTTATTTATTTTGAGTTATGTGAGTATTTCTAAAAGTATAAAATGTAAATTGAGTGTCTATTAGTAATTCTCATGTAGTACATGCACTATAAATAATATTTTAGAACATTATTATGAAGATCTTATCCTTCTATAAGAATCACTAAACTCTAGAATAGTAGACAATAATAGATTCCTTTTTATTTGTAATATAACGCTTCATCATATAAGCGTTTACTTATCAAGATATTGGCATAAGATGGTGAGTGAGAGGTTGTAAAAGTCGTCACCTTGACAAAGTCTTTAGGTTAATAAACCTTAAGCTCTATCCATTATTTCTTTTAATGATTTCTTAGAGCTATACTTGAACATAAGAGGAATTTTGAGGATGAATAGGATGATGCTTCTATAATAGTTGTGCATTATGATTCGTTATATAAGTAGATATTGTTGGAAGTTGCGAAGGTTTGATTTTTGCGATTGATATTGAAGTGGGTGGATTTTGTTAATCTTGATTGAGTTTGAAGAATTTGATGCGATGTTTTTCACTATTTGTTCTATTGTTGTCACCTTGATGGAAACCATTGTGTTGATAATTTGTTGTCTTCCAGAGGATAGAGGGGATATGATTTTTATTTTATATTTTTTCAAGGGTTGGTATGGGGGCCGACGACCTAGGAGGATCGCCTTGGGTAACCCATATCAAGCCTAGTGTATTTATTGAGTTTAATGTTGTTTCACCTGAAAGAAGGTGGTTTTATGATTCTGTCTAGTACTTTGATGATGGTTGATCTTGCACTTGGATTGTTTTTTATGTGCCTTGATCCTTGCATTTGAATGTGGTTTTCGTTACTTTGAAGTTCTAGCGCGAGATGGTGCATGCCTCTCTTGGTGCAGCTATTTAATTGGATTACGTTTCTTGAGCATGTTGGCTTTCCATTTGAGTTTTTGAGATATGTTGTTAGTAGGGGAGTGGTTCTTCATGGGGGCCGGCACACAAAGTGGTGCTTGGGTAAGTCATGTGTAATTAGTCTAATAAGTGAAAACTAAATTAGTGTATTAGGGAAATGGGTAGTTTAAAATATTTAACTTGATAATTATGCCTCGCTCATGGACTCAACGGCTAGTTCAGACTTGGGGATGAGTTGAGAAGGCTTGGAATGGCAAGATCATTATCTTGTCTTTATGAAAGATAATCGATTCCGCATTGGATTGCATGTGGGGCCGGGTTTCGTAAGAGGTCACCAGGGTAACCCAAGTTGGGGGACGGGGCCTAGGAAGATTCGCTAGGGTAACCCATGCAACATTGCGATGACACTCTTCCTTTAACAACCATGTATGCTTTGTTTCCCTCTATGTTGTTCTTGGGCCTCTGGAAGCACATGTTGGCATTTGTATGTTGATGCTTCATTGGTTATTCCTTATGTTAGGCACATCTTGTGTTGGTTATATCTTGTACCAGAGATTGCCTTATGTTATTGTGGATCTTGTTGTGAAGTCTTGTATTCTTGTTTTGTTTGATGGTTATTGTTGGGGTCCTTCTTGTCATCTCTTAGCATGGGGGGTGAGCCTTCAGGTCCACATGGTTGGGTGAAACATGCTATGCACCCCATTGAGTCCGCAGTCGTCGATCGAGAAGTGTGAAATTGTACCTTGCAGTGACTCCTGAGTTGAGCCAGAGTTGGATCCAGTATTGCAGCTTTGTACTCCTTCATTTCAAATGTATCATTCCATTTTATTGTATCTTCCCCATTCATGTTGGGAAGCGGCATTGTAATATTGTAATCCTTGATTAATGTGTTGTCCATGTTCATGTTATCTTATGGTTACTGGTGTATACTTACCTTTCATGTGATGTAATAATGTTGTTGTGAAAAGTAATGCAGTCATGTAAACCGGAGGGATTTGTTATATGTAGTTCATGTTTAGTTTCATTTCATGTGATAAATGATTATTATGATGTATGTTAGTACTTTTAAAAAAAAATTGGTGCCATAAATGTTAGATGTATTAGTATCCTTTTGGGTTGCTTGGCGGGGCATTACACCTTCACTTTTGGAAGAATGCAAAGAATTCCATGAGGCTTACATAGTTGCTTTCCTCTGTCAGGGTTCATATTGGAACACTGTTGCTTGTAAATTTTACTGTAGAAACTATGATGACATGATTCCTTAAATGTGACATCTTTACAACACAATCATCTTTCCTTCATAACTGTAAGAAAAAATACTTCTCTTCCAAAGAATGTGGATTATCATATCATGACTCTTCCATGTGAGTTCTTTAGCACAACTTCTGAAACATATGTTTGTGTGTGGTACAGTAGCCTATGATTTTATCAATGTACACATATTATGGACACATCAGGATATGAGTATCATCCTCTACAACATACATAGCATACTGATCATTATTCTTTCTTGTACAACCCTACATACTTGCTCCAACTGATATCACAATATGGCAACTATCTCTGGAGAGTGTTTGGACTTCAACATCATATTTGACATTAATGACAACCCATATTTTGTTGACATCAATGAAAACACCTAATTCCAACAATCTCCCCCTTTTTCATTAATGGAAACACCCATAGTTCCTCTACCCCTTTGAAATCAAGGGAAAAGGGCATTATATCTTTTATTTACAACATCCCAAAAATATGACCTCACCCTTACTATATGAATCCTAAAACCAAAACTCCCCTTGAGATGGAGATGCTTTGAAAACTAGTGCTATGTATAGGAAAAAAACCAAAAGGATACTACAGTACTCCACAAATACAAAAGTTGACTAGATCATACCTTTGTACCTTCCTTAGAAGGTAGGATTTTCTTATGAATTTCTCTGAGTTGCACCAAGGTTGTAACCCAGTTTGATTTTGTTGAAGAAAGAATGTTATTTTGGAATTCACACTACATGAACAAATCCTCAAATTCCTCCATATTACCTAGATTCTTCATTTTCTTATCAACACTTTCTACATTTAGAAGCAACCTTAATAGAGAAACAAGTTTCAGGTTGACTACTTCTCTCAACTAACCAAACGGTTTCCTTAACTACTCTCTCTAGTCCTAAAGAAAAGTTACCTACAAATGCATATTTTTTGTTTGAGCTCTTATTGATCCATTCACATCTCTTGATTTAAATCATATACTTCATCCAATTTAGTAACTTGTGACTCAATGGAATCAATCTAATCTTTGATATTTTTGGTGGAGCTTGGTTGTCTTGGGAAAAATTAAAATAGAGCACACTTCATTTATGCATTCTTTAATCATCTTCAAGTTTTCGTGTAGTTTATTATGTGTGTTAGCACATCGATCAGATGCTTTTTCCATTCTTTTGTCACTCAATTTTCTTATGGCCTCTTGTTCTTCCTTTTTCTCCTGGTGAAAGGAATGATCCTTAAATAAATCCATCAAAATCCTTAACAACTATTCTGGAGGTAGGGAAACATCAATGTTTACTTCTGGTAAACCTTCCTAAATGATCTTTATAACATCATCAATCAATTTACTTTTATTTATATGTTCTTGTAATATTTCCTTCCTTATGGAGGTATGTATAATACCACCAAGATGTAAATTGTGAAGCCTGGATACATAATAGATAGATCTACCTAGCCTTCATGAGTGGGGATATGAAGAAGTTAGGGAGTTATTACCTATTGGAACTTCATTTTCAAAGACAATAGGTCTTTGAGCAAGACTGAAGATGAGGAACTTTTATCTTTACCCCTAGAAGCATCTTGCTTCTCCACAACCTTCTCCTTTGTATCCTAAATAATCTTAGGATTATCTTCATTCATTTGTTCATTAATTCCAAAGTTATCCGAAGAAGCAACATTATGTTCTAGAGGAGGGACAACAACCTTAATTTTTCTAGTGCCTTGTGTACCAATTTTCACTAGAGGAGAAATCTCTTCATTCTTTTTTTCATCACCAATAGCCATATTACCTTCACAAATTGATAGATCAATTTCTTGAGTGGGCATATAAGGAATATCATGTAGGATAGTGTTATTCAAAGAATCGTGATCCATGCTCATCTTTAATTCCTCAAGGATCTCGGTTGTCTTATCTTCATATACTTTTTCTTCCTTTTCTATCTCCATTTCGGAGAAAATTTGCACTTTTTTGTACACCTGAGGTGCCTTCTTCTTTATGTTATCTGGAGGGTCCTTGCATATCTTTCTAATTAGATGTATCTTCTATAATTGTATTTTCCAAAGGATCTTGTGATGCACCACCAACATTACCTTGCATCTCATCATTTATTTTCTTTGTAGTAACTTCAGTTTCATTTTGAATTTTCTTTTGTCTATCCTCATCTAGGCTCATTAAAAGATCTATTCTTCTCTTGTTTTGGAGCTCTTTCTATTTTCTTCTAACAATCTTTTTTTTCTCTTCCTGGGAGATAGAATCCTGGACATATCAATTACATGTTGTTTCATTTATTCATCAACCTTGATGGCTTCATTTCGTCTTTGTCTTTGTGCCTTAGCAAGACTATCCAGAGCTTTATTGACAATGTCATTGAAAAAAAATAAAATTGATTCAACATATACTGAAAGACAACATTTTCAATTGTCCTTTTATCTCTCAAAGGAACATCCAAATGTAGCATCATTTTTTCATTCAGTAAATCATTCTCCACAATTCCATTTAGAATTGCATCGAAGTATAGGTGGTCATGTGTGACCAAAGGAGCCTTCTCATTCTTTTCTTTAGTAATTCCTTTTCCTTTATTTTTATTTAGAGAGATCTCTTCTTCTTTTCTTTGACTTGCACTTTTCTCTCTTTTTCTTGAGATAGGAGATTTTACTTCTTCTCCAATTTCCTCAATATCATCTAACTCTTCCTCATTTGATTTTCTCTTTTTTCCTTTCTTTTAGGCCTGGCCTTTTTCTGTAGAGTGATTTGAGATGTGTATTTTCTTTTATTGTTGATTGTTTGAGTGGATTCAAAAGGTAGTGGAGAAAATGGGACAACAAGAGAGGTTCTACCTGATCTTCTTGGACTAGAACTAGCTTTTGGTAGAGAAAATTTGACATTGGAAGCCATCGTAAGAGTATCAAATGTACCCAACATCTTATAAAGCTCCTCTTTTCTTTTAATTTTTGAGTAACGTGGAGTACCAATTTCCTTCAACACTTTTTCAACTTTCTTTTCACTAGTTTCTTCTCTCTCCTTTTGGTAGATTTCATCCATGATCTCTCTATATGTATCTCGTGGTGTATGAAATATCGATCAATTTAAATGAAATCAAACACATATTAATAAGACATTAAATCAAAAGTCAAAAAGGAAACAAAATATGCAACCAGAATAAAGAAATTAAACCGGCTCTTATCTTCCTCTAACTTCAACATTTTGTTGGTTTGCAGATAGCTCTCAGATCAGCAGATCAAGCTCACCAAAATGACAGCTAAAGAACAAGATTTAAAATGCAAACTATGCTAAATGCAAAAGCTATACTAAGATGAGAAGATTGTTGTGATATTGAAACTGATATGAATGCATACCGGATGTGCGCTTTCATATGTAAATGTGTATGAATGTGTAGGTGTATACGCAAGGTGTGTAAGGAGTGTGTGTAAATGTGGATGATTATTCGTAGTGTAACCAAAAGCTTGGATTTGTGCCAGAATTTATAGAGTTTTCGAACGGATTTGATTGGCTGAATCGATCGACGGTCCGGATTAAGCTTGTTCGAATGGACGGTGGGAGATTTTCGAAAGTGGAAGAGAAGGATGGAAGGTTTCCCTTTTCTTTCAATTTTTGTCATTGAGTTTCGAAGGGAAACTTCCATTTTGAAGAGTGAGATGCGAATTTGGAAGGGTGAGTTAGCACGAGTTAGAAATTAAATAAAATATATTTATTTAATTTGGAAGTGGAGATGAAAATGGAAACCTACATAATTAAATAACTCATATTTAATTATGTTTAAAAAAAATGAAATTAGGGTGAGAAAATATTAAATAAAATATTTAATATTTAAATTGAATATGGGATGGAGAATATTCCATTATTCAAATATTCAAAAATATTCAAACTTTAGAACCAAATGATGATTAAATATAAATAGATTATGACAATTTATTTAATTTAATCAAGCGAAAGATAAAAGGTGAGATGAAGAAGATATTCCATTATTTAAATATTCAAAATATTTAAACTCTAGAATAGGATAATAATTAAATATAAATAAATTATAAAAATTTATTTAATTTAATCAAGCGAAAGGTGGAAATGTTAGTAATTAAATAAAATTATTTATTTAATTTAAGGTAGAAGAATTTAGAAGATGAACGATATAAATAAATAATTAAATTTATTTATATGTAGATGATTCTAGGGGAATTAATTAAATAAATCATATTTAATTAATTAGCAAGCTTAATCATGACCATTTTTAGACGTATACATTTTGCCCCTCTTTGAAGTGATGTGTAAAACACATTGTTTCAAAGAAAAATAAGATTTTTGCCCCGATGTTTTGATATTTCTCACGATGATGCCCCCTCGGGAGGTAAATCACAGATGAGAGAGAGAGTGGTTTAGCTTGCGACAGATGATGAAAAAGAAATGTCCATTTTGAAAATAAAGTCAAATTTACCCTTGTTTAACCTTTAAAAGGTAAAAAGGTTGAAAAAGACAAGTCATTTGCACTTTTGAATTTAGTGAAAACTGTAGCTGTGAGAGTGACATCGCGATATGGAGATTCCCTATCATCGCCACCGATTCAAGAGATCCCGTAGATGTCAAAGGCCAGTTGTGTATGGACCACCGGTGAGTCGATCTATCCTCCTATGCTTTGAAATTTTTTGATTTGAATCAAAAATTTTCATTTTTCCGCGGTTTTAGTTTTAGAAAATGTTGTTTGCGCGCATATAGAATAGTTTAGGCACTTTCAAAAAAAATAGGTGTGCTTAGAGTATAAACTGACGCGCATATAGGATAGGGTTTCAAACTTTAGGAAAATAAGTTTAGCACTTAGAGTGAAAACAAATGCACATATAGGGCATGATAGGAAATATTAGGGATAAAGCGCATAGAGTAGAAATAGGCGCGCATATAGGGAAAATAGGTGCGCATAGAGAAAAAACACACATCTAGTAAAAAGATCGGTGCATAGGATGAGTAAAGTGGCACATACGGGAAAACATGCATAGGGAATTTGTTTTAGCGCATCCTGTAAAAAGAACGGCACATACGAGATTTAGCGCATCCCATAAAAAGAATGGCACATATGGTAAAATAGGCAGAATTGATGTTTTGATGATAGTAATGTGAAAATGATGATTTGTATTGCTTCCTTGGTCAATAAATAGGTAAATTGTTGTGTCATCATGCTGGTATGGATAAAAATGATCAAATGATTGATTGATAACTTTGCTTCCTAAGGTAGAAAACAAAGAGTAAATGATTGATAACTTTGCTTTCCATGAAGGAAAAACAAAGAGTAGAGTGAACTAATAACTTTGCTTCCTAGAGTAGAAAACAAAGAGTAAATGATTGATACGATTTCTGATAAATTTTCTTTCTGCGATAGAAAACAAATAGTGATTGATTGTAGAACATATTTGATATGATATCCAGCTAGATAGATTTGATTTGATTTGATTGATAAGACTGATTATGTGATATGGGTCGTTGATTTGATGTATTGATATGGGTCATTGATATGAGGTCACTGATAGATATGAGTCTGATTGATATTGTTTAAATGGTTGATATGATTTCTGATAAATTTATCATTGTGATGAAAATAAGAGGTTTTTAGAAACCTTCAGATTAGAGAGCGACACTCAGCAGGATGGGATAGGATCTCTGAGTTGACACTGGCTGACAGAGCCTTGATAGATACGTGTGGTTTGAGATCCTTATTCATGATGCCACCGATTCGGGTCAATAGAGGATTGTTGACAACACTTGTAGAGTGATGGCATTTGGAGCACAACACCTTTCACATGTCGATTGATGAGGTGACAGTGACTCCTGAGGACGTGTACAGGATCTTAGGTATCCCCGTGGTTGGAGCCCTTGTGTATTATGATCACAAGGAGCTGGGGGTACAAATGCGTTGAGGAGGGTGTACGGAGATGCACATATAGCTGGGTACTAGGTACTGTGGGCTGATTTTCGCAGATATCCAGCCTTGCCGACAGTTTTGGGTGCATTCATTGGAGGTCTCCTTTGTCCAGATCACCAAACAAAGGGATTATCAGTGGGTTGGGGCAGGATTCTAGAGCAAATGTTGCTACAGCCGAGGAGATACGGATGGGGTAGCTGCATGTTAGCACATCTCTATCATGATTTGCACCAGGTAGTATACAGAGGTTCGTCCAGTTTGTCGTGTGGGGTGACAGTGCTACAGATTTGGGCATGGGAGCATTTTGCTATGATGAGACCGGCATGCCCCAGAGTTAGGCCACCAGGTATGTCTTATATCTATATGTATGTGATGTTCCTTACCCAGCCCAAGCTAGGCAAGGTAGATTACTAGAGGCAATTTCCAGATGACATGGATATGGTGATATGGCGACCGTATCTTGATTGTGAGCCATGGGCGACAAATGACATAGAGATGCCATATGTATGCATTCCTCGGTTCCTGATAGGGAGGACTCCCTTTATTCTAGAGAGATTTATGGCATTACGGGTACAAAGGTAGTTTGGGTTTACACAGGGGATGTTGCAGGGGGTTGCACATTATGCCTGAAGCAAAGATGAGGCCGGAAGGGGGTCGTGTATTTCTTATCAGGCTGCATATACAGAGTTTATTGCATTAGCACCTAAGGTATGGGCGGATAGGCGGGACATTGTGGATGCGGGCATGTCTGATGAGTAATCTGCATATTTTCACACACATCCCTTTCCTCGGTTCACCAATCCTGATGAGCCAGCACCGATTTTGGTAGTACCACAGCTAGGGGCAATGAGACAGGAGGACGTGGCCGACAGTGAGCAGGGAGTAGTTGGAGGAGAGGAGGTAGAGAGCAGAGATGAGGGGAGCTCAGATGATGATGATGATGGAGATGATGGAGATGATGGCGGGGAGGAGGGACATGTGTTGGGGAGGTCAGGGCTGGATATTCTGAGGGGTGTCCAGATTATGCGATGGTCGAGGACAGGGATAGGACGACAGACAGTGATCCGGATGGCATCCTCCTCTCAGGAGGGATAGATTGCTACACTTCAGGCCGGGTGGCGGGCATTACGAGGTGCGCGAGGGATGAAGCCTGAGTCGGCTAACCGGGCGCAGGGATTGTTAATGTGGTTAGGCCTGAAGCTGGCTGTGCGGGCCGGGCCGGAGCGCAAATCTGCGGGGCTTCATTAACCCAAGTGATAGCAGAGAGAGAGAGAGTTACATTGAACTAATGAGTAGCGAAAGTAGAAATTTGTGATGGCTCGAAATTGATAAGGCACACTATAAAGTATAAAATATTGGATCAAAGATTAAATGAAAATCAAACACATATAATAGAACAATCAAAAGTAGAATATTGCAAAGCTACTTTAGGCTTTAGGCAATCTTATCAACTTTACTCTAACTATCATTTGTTGGTTTTAGATAGCTCACCGGTCATGGGCCAGAATTCAACAAAATAATGACTAAACGAATTTAAAATACAAGCCATATTCAATGCAAAAGCTAATACTTCAGACTGAGGAAATTTGCCCCAGTCATTAGAAAGCCCGATAGATGCCCTTGGCTAAATTTATGCATGACGTGTCATTGCTTATGTAAAGTGATGGTGCATGTCTGAGCTGATTCATGTAATGACCAAGCGGTTTGGAATTCTGGGTTTGAGTTTGATTAGTTGAATCGATCAACGGTCCAGATTAAGCTTGTTCGAACAGACGGCGGGAGATCTTCGAAAGTGGAAGAGAAGGATGGAAGGTTTCCATTTTCTTTCAATTTTCGTCATTGAGTTCGAAGGGAAACTTCCATTTCAAAGGATGAGTCAAGAATTTGGAAGGGTGAGTTAGCACGAGTTAGAAATTAAATAAAATATATTTATTTAATTTAGAAGTGGAGATGAAAATGGAAACCTACATAATTAAATAAATTATTTAAATTATAAATAGTGGGGTGAGGAAAATGTTAGTAAAATGTTGTCATTTGATTTCATTCCTTGGTTGAGGAGAATATTCCATTATTTGAATATTCAAAATATTCCATTTAGAATGAAATGATAATTAAATATAAATAAATTATGAAAATTTATTTAATTTAATCAAGATAAAGGTGGATAGAAGAGATATTCCATTATTTAAATATTCAAAATAATATTTAAACTCAGAATAGGATGATGATAAAATATGATAGTGTGAAAATTTATTTAATTTAAATTAAATTTGATAAATGTATTCAAATGAAATTGTTTATTTGAAACAAAATTTGAAGATTTGAAGATGAGCGTGTAAATAAATAATTAAATTTATTTATGTGGAGATGAACACAAAATTAAATTAGTAAATCATATTTAAAGAACCCAATTAACAAAACTGTCCATGTTGTTTTGGTACGTGTAGAATGTTGTGAAAAGCAATTAGGTTGGTGATACATGCTAATTCTTAGATTACATATGATTTATCAAGATTGAAGAAGAATGTGGCAACATTTGAGATAGCATCGTTGTTTTCTAGGAGCAAGTTGCTAGTGGTCGAAAAACAATGCTCATGGCCGCCTTAGATGAAATTTTAATTGTTCTAAAATCAACGGCCCATATTCAAAGCTAAATTGTTAAGTTATCAATTTTCTCATGCAAGGAGCTCTTGAATCATTAATTCTACATGCTCCAATTATCTATTTAATGCAAGTTGATCACTGCTCACTCATTTTCACCATCTTTCCAGTCTGTAGTGTATGTAAGGTGAAGTGTGAGGAGGAGTGCGAGGTTGTTCATTTATCTTGATTTGAGTATTCTTGTCCTAAGTAGGTTGGTTTCAAATTAGGTTCTCTAGTCTGGTTAGGAATTTCTCTGATAGGTTGGAACTATAATTTTCTAGGTTGTAAGTGTCTCCCTGTAGATTTGTTTTAAATTGTTAAAGTCTATTTTGTTTGAAAATGGGGAAAACTAGTGTGACAATTTATCCTATTAGAAGGTCTATCCAACTCAATGTATTTGAGTGTCATGAGAAAATAACTATGCAGGAAGCCCATGCTTCTCTTGAGGTTGAAAGGGTAAAAGAAGGGCTAGAGGTCATAAGAAGAAGTCAATTCTACAGAGTACTTATAGCTTGAGAAAAATAACCCTTCCAGGAGAAGTGGTCAAGGTCAAAGGCAAGGAACTGGCTCAACTAGTGAAGAGGGCCAGGAAAAGAGAGAAAATTCATAGGGCCTGCCTGGGAAAACACATTTCTCCTTTTGTGCTTTCTGATACTCCTCTAGACATAGAAGGTGATACTGATTTAGAATATGGCTAGTACCTCCATTCTCTGGTGCCATATGAGAGCTTCAACGATGATGTGGTGATGATCCCTCCAATTTCATCAATGACAAGGAGTGGTCGGGCATTCTCTAATGATGATGACTTTGAATAGGGTCACCGCCTTGTTTTTGTTTTTGATGACACCATGGTCTTTGCATAGGAGATATTTGTTCTCATGTGTCCATGGTTTGAATTTTGCTCTTCCATGCTAATGTGGAAGTCCTCGGGCTGATATGATATGAAATCTTTTTTGTTTCAACAATGAACACTATGACAACGACTAATGGTATCTTGCACATGTCTTTTGCATTTTGTCCTCCCCCATTCCCAAATGATTGCGTAAGAAACTTCCTGGGGAGTTCTTTGAGGAATCAGTTGAAATTAGGTTTTTGAAATGAACTAAAATGAAAAAAAAATTGTAATTCATCTGGGTGCTTGTTGCTCCCCTATTTATAAAGGGGATTTCATGGCTGAAGTTAAGGGAGATCAAAATTTTGAGTCCAAAATAGGTCAAAAGTGAATACTATGCTCTTAGAGAAAATAGAATGTAAATAGATATTTTAGTGAATATATCAGAAGCAAATCTAGGGTGAAAGTTATAATATATACAAATCTTAAATATGGTTTTACAAAGCAATATTAGAAATGAAGGAGAATATTTGTTCTAAAATGTTGCTCTCCTATTTATTTTCTTCCAAGTTATGAATGAAGCTATTAATTATGATTTCATTTGTCTTCTATCATTTGCACTGAATGAATGGGCTTGTTTTATGCTTCAATTCAATGAGTTGATTAAATAATAAAATAAGTCCATTAGTTTGTGAGAAAAGGATATAGGGTTTAGTAAGGAAGTGGTATTTTGAAACATGGTGAGTTATATGTTGCAAAGTGGCATTCTAATAGTCCACTAATTTCTGGCGTTCAATCAAAATTGTATTACTAATTTACTACAAGTTATGGCTCTGCTTCTCCCTTAGATAAGGCATTGATTGTTTTATTAGTTTATCTTATGTCCAGTTGATCTAGTAATGAATTTTGTCTAGGATTCAAAATGAAGATAGATTCATAAATTACTCTAAACTACACTATTCCAACTTTAAGTATATAAATGCATTCCCTGAAAGGAGTAACACTTCCACCAGAGGTTTTCCAAGCCTTTGATGAGGTGAGTTTCTTGAGCTAGTTCATCTGTGTGAGGAAATTCTCTTGACCATATTAGAGATACTATGAGCATGCGTAGGATTACCCTCTTGGGTCTCACAGATCCTAAAGAGAAGTGAGGTACTAGGTACTTTACTTAAGTGTTGGCCAATCCTCAACCTTTCCGATGATTGAGTTGTGGAAAATTCATAGGTAGGGATTGATTTTAAGTTTGGTTTTAAAAAAAAATCAACTGGGTGCTCTCCATTGAAAGTAGTATGGTTATTCAAAGGTGTGAGTGTACATGGTTTGTTGTGAGTTTGTTAATGGCACCATAAGATTCTGCTAGTTGAAGGGCTCTATATAAAGGGTAATTTTTCCTTTTCCCATGTTCCTTGGAAACTATTTTCTACTTCCTCATTTTTCTTGGTTCATTGTTTAAGTTTGGTTTTCATAACTAAAATTCTAGAGGGGGCTTTTGGTTTTCACTATGGTAATTCAGTTTGGGTTCTTTTAGTTCTAGGTGGAAGTTGTTTAAGTTCCAAAGGTCTTAGGTTCACTATGTGTCAATATAGGATGGAATATTTGCACAAAAACTTTAGGATTGAAGTGCAAATTAGAGAGGGTAAACTTCCATTTTCAGAAGAGGTAATAAAGTTTCAAATGTCAAAAGTTTTTAGAATGTCATGTCCAAGTCTTTTAGATAGTATTAAAACTATTCTAGGCCATTAAATTCCATGTCTACATTCTCTAAGGGTTTTATTCCCCACACAAGTTCTCTCTATCTTCTTGTTGTTCAAATGCAATAGACCTGGTGCAATCCTTTGATTTCCTTTCAATTATGGTTTAAGAGTCAATTTCTTCAAATTACCTCAATGATGATGAGCTCCTTCAGGCTACTCAAGCTTATAAATTGGAGAAAGGAAAGGCTTACATTGGAGGTCTCTTTCCAAAGTATTATCTGAAAAAAAAAATGGTATACAAAGAGGTTTATGGAGCCATTAGAAAAGATCTCCTCAATGATGACCCTTGGACACTGTATAGGGTTCTCAACACCCATGCTCAAGAGCTTAGTCCTTTGATGGTGGAAAATGTAAGGAGAAATACTTCGCGGTTTCTTTTCTCCTCTCTCACCACATTCGACATGATCCTAGATTTATTGCTTTAGAGAGGGACATTCTAGATTCTCCAATGGGTGCAAAAATGGGAGAAGGACATGGTCAAAATGCTTTTGATCACAACATATGTAGGGAGGATGCTTCAGTGAACATTGGAGAAGAGCAAGGAAGTAATGGCCTCAATCTTAACATTGGCAGGGTGGATACTTCTGCTAATACAAGTTCAATGGAGGAATGATGTTCAAATTCCCCATCTATCTCATATATAAATCGATGTATTACCTAGTTTTCTTCGGTTTACATGTTCCTAGGGTTTTTTGATATATATGTCTTTGTGCAAGCCCAAATACTACAAAGAATATCAATTAATGGGGTTTATTTTGATACAAGCCTGTGAATGTCAATTTGGTTGGTGGAGCTTTTGGTTTTATGTTTCTGAAATCCTAATGCTAGTACTATAATTATGGCATCTATGTTATCATTTAGTTTCAATAATATATATATAACTATAGGCTCTAGCCTTTTATCCAAAAAAAAATGATTGAATAATTGATTTCATTATTTCTAATTTCATAATGTCTTACTTTTAATAAATTATATATGACATTTCATAATTTATAATTAATTATTTTAATTATTAAAACTAGTAGTTTAAAATCATAATAATTAAGTATTAAATTAAGATTTTGTTTATTACTATAATTATGATTATATAGATTAAGTTACAATTATAACTATATAATTTATAATAAATATGATTAATTAGAATGCATTAAATTATTTAATATAATATTTAATTTTTAATTAGAATTTAAATTATATAGATTATTCTTTTCTATAATTATTCAAAAAAAATTCGATACATTAACGTGGTGTTGTGGGGCCACACCTATATATTGAATATAAAAAAACGTTCACATCAAGAGCCTCTTAATAGGCATGTATACAAGCTTATCTTTAGCTACACCAAATAAAGTCTTGAAATCTCATACAAAAAGCTCATTCCCCACATCTAGACTCTCCAAAACCCATAAAAACTCATGAATGAGATACAAGATGGTAGCATGGAGCAGAAATGAGGATGCCATAGGCACTACAATTTTGCTCATCTAGTATGGGAGCGGATCTGCATGTTGAAGAAGACCTCATTTTTCATCCTTTTCCTTTGCACTATTGTCCAGTTGCCCTCTAGATCCCCAACACTTTCAGCCTTGACCAAATTTTCTGGGGTTTTCTCCCCTCCCCACTAGATGAAATTATTGCACATTTTCCCTTATGTACTAGCTCCACACTTGATTTTGCAACCTTAACCAGGGTTAAATTTAAGAACCCCCCATTGGAAAAGGTGTAAATACTTGGAAAATCTTGTATACTTCCCAAAAAAAAATATTTTATTGGTAATTTTTTTTTTAAGGGAAAAATAATAATCTCAATTGGTGAATCTTTTGTAATCGCTATCTAAGTATGTAGAAAATCTTGGCGAATTATATATTTTTTGAAACCAATAAAATATTTTGATTGGTGATTAAAATATATTTTCAAACCAATAAAATATTTTCAATGGCGAATAAAATCTATTTTGAAACCAAAAAATATTTTTGTGGGCAAATTAAACCTCTCTTCAAACCTAAATTTTTTTTTGGATTTGGCATTTAAAACCTGTTTTCAAACCCAAAACAAATATTTTCAATGGCGAATTAAACCTATTTTTAAACCAATAAAAAAATTCATTAGCTAATTCAACCTAATTTCAAACCAATAAAAAAATTCATTAGCGAATTAAACTGGTATGCAAATAAAAAATAATAGTATGGGTGGAAAAACTATCAAATGCTATATATTGTTCTATTTTGAGACAAATTTTCTACACGTGCCCAAATTCCTTCATAAAGTGTTTGGAGTGGAGAAAAGTTTCAACATATTATAAGTTCTTATTAGAAGTGAGCCACTGAGCGAAGTACAATGTCTTAAGCTAGATGCCAATACAATTTAATGACTAGTAACTATGAATTATATTATTTGGGTATGTGCAGGATCATGATAAGCCAAAAAGTGGTGATATGGTGGGTATGTGTAAGGTATGTGGCTGATGACTTTTTCTTTACCCAAAATTGATGAAACGAAAAGGGTTTTTAAAGGAGATTCTTAGCTTTCCACCAATATAAATAATGCTTTACTTTGAATTTAATAAATAATTATTATTCATTTTCTATAAGAATTACGACTAAAGTCCTCATTGATAGGTTGATTAAAACATCTATAGCTTTCAAAGCGGTATCACATTTTGAATCACGAAACATGCATCACATTCGATGCTTCACATACTATAGGATTAAAAAAAATGAATTTCATGATGTTTTTGTGGGTTAAAGAACATTGAACCATCCGGGTTTTTATATTTTTAAAAGTTGTAATAAAATTCATAATTAATCATTTACTTGGAAAAAATTACAAAAATGCATCACACATCTAGACGCCAAGGTCCTCTACTTATATCCTAAGTCTTATAAAAAATATTATCTAGAACTTGTTTGGGTGGGATGACCTGCTTCTTATTTTTTCCTAAAATTTAAAATACTACTTGCATTGGAATTTCAAATTTTTACAAAATGAGTTTGTTTTTGAATAGGCTAAGTAGTTTAGAATTTACATTCAATTTGCTATAGATTCTATTCTTACGTATTTTTGAAATAATATAGATAACTTATTCAAATTTTTACGTGAAGTTTCCTAACTCTGATTTTTATGAATTTTTTGCCACTTAAGGGCCTATTTTTTCCATGATGATCTTGCACATACCCATTTAATAAGTTAATATAACATTAATATACTCATAAAATTAAATTGTACTGATAAAAACTACTAGTTGTATTATTGTACAACTTAACCATTCGATGGACGATTGTAGTCGCATTCCAAAAGCAAATGTTTGAAGCACTAGAATTATGAATTCAAACCTCTACAATAACAATAAAACTATTAGATTTGTAAATATCAATGGTTGGAATTTTATTACTTATTAAATCACTTAAAGTCATGACTCATCTTTTGCTAAATAATATTCATATCAACATGTGTGTTCATTTTGTAGAGGTGGAGGTTACGTTCATAAGTGTTAGATATGATATCAACAAAGGTTACTCCAAATTATGGTTGGAAGGT
>VDFB02281492.1:557160224-557197406 GCA_007258455.2 Sequoia sempervirens
TGGCCATGACTCTTCCTTTTGGGCCCACTATTATTCTCTTGTCAGCATCATAGTGCCTCACACATTCTAACACTAGTTGTGGACACAACAATGTGGGTGGAAACCCTCCTTCCTGAGCCAGGCCTGTATGTGTGATGATTTGTGCACATTGTGTAGTTGCAATTCCAAAAATCCTCTACTAGAAATCATCATAGTCAACATGTCCCATATTGGTGTCAACTATCTTTCACCACTTGGAAGAGATTCTTGACTCTGGTCATATCCCTTTGAAATCATACTTCATTATGTCTATTCTTCTTTTGACTTCCTCTTGAGCATGTGGAGCCTTTGACTTGGAAGTCTTCCCTGAACTCAGCTCTTCCTACATCTGTTAGAAACATGACAATCACCATGATGCTAATCATTAATAAACTCATTAAAAAAAAATAGATATAAAGCTCTTAATTAACATCAATTTTTTTTAATTCATCTTAAAACCCAAGACAATTTCTCATACATCAATGCATTTCAAGATTTTGAGGTGTTGGAGGATTTTCAAAAAATCCGGCCAAGGCCAAATTCTCCACAGGAAATAAAGATCAGGGATTTCAAGGTTATACAAATTCTCCACAAGAATTAGAGCTTGGGGAATTCAAGGTAGGAGGGAATCTTTGAAAATCACACTGCACATGAGAATTTCAAGTTGCAAACTTTATCTTTTCATGATCACTTGATGACACTTCATCTGAGGATCGATTCAATTTTTCAAGTCTTAGGGTGTCTTGAAGGTCCAAGAGAGATTGCGGAAAATTTGAGCGGAATAGGATTCTCTGAACAGATTAGGGCTCATAAATTTTGAGCTAGGACAGAATTTCCAAAAGGTCCTCCCTAGCATGCGTTCAAGTCTTGACTTCCACTTCATGCTACTTTCAGAGTTTCCTCACCCTCGCAGATTCAGAGAATTCGAGGTCGGGTGAATTCTTCGAAGGAGATTCCTTCAGAAATTTCATGGTGAGGAGAAATATCTGAGTTCAAAGACGTCCTTCAAATTGCTCCTTAGTCAAAATCAAATCACCTCAATTCTAGCTCAAGATCAAATTCAGACACAAAGGGGCTGAATTAGTTTTTGAGGATCAACTCGGTGGATGGATTTGGGGAATCCAAGGGGCTCTGAAATCTTCGAAGGATTAACCTTCAAAAATTTTGGGGTTCCTTGGATTTCCCAAGGTGATCATGACTTAAATTTTTTCCCATGGTTTTCATATCTCCTATGCAAATCTATGTGTCACTCTCTTCACAAGTCAGCCTAGATTTTCAAGATCATGCTCCCACCTATGGATTAAGGTTGCTTACACTACTCAATGGAACAAACTAAGGCTTGCATTTGAGAACCGTGGCTTCCCCCTATCGATTTCAAGATTCGAACAAACTAGGTAAAATAAGCTAGGGCATGGGTAAGGTTAACATCTTATCAAATTGTCATATGATCTGAGCCACCATATACATGGGACTTCAATACGACTCTTTCTCTTCAAACCAAATCTCATGGGAAACAAAAAACCTAACAGTTGAGAAGGACAACAAAGAAGGAGGTAACCCTAGTGTGTATGATGACCATCAAATCCCAAAGGAACCAGCAAACGGCTTTAACCCTCCCACAAGACACATAAAAATGATTATAACCAAAGAACGAGCTCATTCATCAACACATCTCATCATTAAAATTGGATGGATTGTGTGAATCATTTTTAAATTGCTACACATAGATAAGCTAGGGAATAATCATGAAATGAAGAGGGGATAAACCCTACCTTCGATGTGCAAAAACCAAGAAACAAGCGACCAAGTACACCTTTGAATGGAAGCCAAAAATCACGAGCCAGGCCACAATCAACAAACACAATCACCAACACAAGAGAAAAGATCGACTAATCACACTCCACAAGCCCAAAGAATTCAAAATGACAAGAGTGACATTCAAATAGTCTCCTTTTAAAACCACCAAGACCATATTAATGACGCCCAACAACCCCCCATAAATGAATGGCACAACATCTAAGGACTCGAGGAAACGACTTGAGGATGCATTTGGAGAATTTCGAGCAAGGCCAGATTCTCTGAAGGATTTGATTGTGGGAATTTTGAGCCACCTCAGATTTTCTGAGATGACTCATCACTCGAGAAATCCAAGCCTAGGTGAAATCCTTGAACACTTCCTAGACTTGGCCAATTTTTCTTGCAAGTTGAATCTCAGGTGAAAGAAAGAGATTCTAAGGATGCCTTGAGATCGAGAAGAGTTTCAAATAATGTTGTAAATAGGTTTCCATTCAATTGCAAATCCTAAACATTAATTATTTCATGTATCTCCTAGATTCTTGGAATGTGTTCAAAAACACTAAGATTAGGATGAGATTAATATTTGATGAAATAATCATGATTATTGAAATTTGTAATTAATTCTAAATGTAAGAAGCATGTGAGGGCATCCATAGTGAGTTCCTAAATAATAGGGGCACATGGGACACCCACATGGTAAGGTGACATTCACCTTGTGTTCAGTTAACTATACAGAGTAATAGTTAACACTTTTGAATGCATGTAAAGATCTTAGGAGTTAGGATTTGATGTTTGCATGCTTGAAGTTCAGTTCAGTTCCATATAGGTTTAAGATTTTAGGCTTGGTTTGGTTTGGATTTAGTTGAGTTTAGTTTAGTTTGAATTCGGTTCAGTTTAGTTTAGTTCAGTTCAGTTCAGTTCAGTTCAGTTCAGTTCAATTATGGTTTAGTTATCTTTAGTTGCATGCAAGTGCATGTTGCATGCATGTTGGTTATTTTGAGTTGCATGTAGTTAGCTTTAGTTAACTTGGAATGGATGGCTAATAACTTGAGTTGTATGATAGATAGCAAGGACTACCTCTAGTTAACAGGGGTTGACCATTCTTGCATGAATGGTGTTGAGCAAATGTTTCAGTTAACTAGAAATCACTTGGATCCAAATTAGGCACCCAAGATGCTTTCTTGGATTTACCTATCATGCATGATAAGATATTTCTAAAGGCTCGGTTAAGTAGGATTACTTAAGGGCACCAACTTTGAGGAAGATCTTTGGAATTATCACTGAAGTGAAGAGAGAAGTTGATAGAAGAACTAGACAGGATATTAGAAAGATCACACAAAATATAATGTGGAGAAACCCTTTTGGGATAAAACTCCACCAAGAATTATTCTATTATTGAATCTCTGAATTACAATAGCTCCAATTCTTTCTTGAGAATGCTTCTTCTGTCTTTACCAATCTTCTTCACACCTGCAATAACAATTATGAAAACTCTCTTCAACTTGAATGAGATATAGAGACAATATGCAACCTTGTAATCTCCAAATGGTGATAATTATAATACCAGCTCAAGCCCTTGAAAAGAGTGCATCCATATTCCCATTATACATTTTGGGCATCCCAAAGCTGACTTCTAACTTCCTTCACTTGGTGATAATTTTAGCTCTTCCTCAAAGTTGGGACATAAGTAATCCTACTTAAGCTGGGCCTTCATAATATCTTATCATGTGAGTAAACCCAAGCTTGGGCGCCCAAGTTGGCTTCAAGTGATTTCTAGTTAACTGAAACATTTACTCAACACCATTCATGCAAGAATGGTCAACCCCTGTTAATTGGAGGTAGTCCCTATTATCTGTCATACAACTCAAGTTATTAGCCATGCATTCCAAGTTAATTGAAGCTAATTACATGCAACTAAAAATAACCAACATGCATGGAACATGCACTTGCATGCAACTGAAGATAACTGAACCATAACTGAACTGAACTGAACTGAACTAAACTAAACTAAACTGATTCTAAATTGAACTAAACTAAATTGAACTAATCTAAACTGAACTGAACTGAACTTCAAGCATGCAGAGCATCAAGTCCTAACTCCTGGATCTTTGCATGCATTCGAGTGTTGGTGGCCTCTGTAGTTAACTAAACTTGGATTAATCACTTACCGTAATGGGTGTCTGCTCTTTGTAGGAACTCTATAAACGCTCTCACGTGTTCTTACATTGGAAATGATAAAATTTCAATAATCATAATTGACTTCATCAAATAATCTTACCTAATATCTTGGTGTTGGTGGTACATTCCAAAATCGGGAAGACCATGAAACAGTGTGTTGGGATTACAGTGAGTAACAACCTGTTCTTTGTTCTCCCCACCAGTGGGTGCATTTTATTCTAAACAAGGAATAATAAATTTAAATCAAGTACAAGACTCAAGGCCAATGGCCTTCCTACACCATGAGAACTTATCTGTAGGAATTGGCTTCGTAAGATAATTTGCAGCATTAATCAAAGTGCCAACTTTTTCAATTAATACTTTCCCACTCTCAACCACTTCTCGCACAAAGTGATACTGAACATCTACATGTTTAGTATGAGCATGATACATAGGATTTTTGGCTAAACAAATAGCACTCTGACTATCACATTCAAGCCTAACTTGCTTGCAATTAAAACCAATACCTGACCCAAGCCTCTGTAACCAAATTGCCTCTTTAGAGGCATGTGTGGCAACCATGTACTCTACTTCTGTGGTGGACAAAGCAACTGTGGGTTGCCTCTTACTCATCCAACTAACCGCAACTCCAAACAAAGTGTACACATAACCACTTGTCGACCTCCGACTGTCCAAATCTTCAGCCCAATCTGAATCAACAAACCCCTGTATGTCCAATGATCTATTCATAATATCAATATTATTTGAACCATGATAAACTAAACAGTAATCTGAAGTCCCTCGTAAATATCTAAATACCCTCTTAACATAAGTCCAATGTTCTTTACCAGGGTTAGACATAAACCTACTAAGAACTCCCACTGCTTGTGCTATATCTGGTCTCGTACAGACCATTGCATACATTAAACTACCAATTGCACTAGCATACAGAATTTCAGACATTTCCTCAAAATCAAAATCAGATTTAGGACTCATATCTAAACTTAACTTCGTGCCAACTGGTAAAGGAATATTAACCAGTTTACTGTCCTACATGTTAAATCTTTTCAAAATAGTATCAACATAATTACTCTGACTTAAGAAAAGCTTTATGTTACCTCTATCTCTATTGATCTCCATACCGAGGATATATTTTTCAGCCCCTAGATCTTTCATCTCAAATGTGCTTGAGAGTTGTGCTTTCAATTCTCTGATCATTACCTTGTTGTTACCAATAAACAACATGTCATCAACATACAAGATAATAATTAAAAGCTGATCATCAATAATTTTTATATAAACTTCAATGTCTTCTCACTCCTACTTACTGTAATTTTAATGCTGACATCAAAGTTCTGGTACCACATTCTAGGTGACTATTTCAATCCATATAAAGATCTCTTTAACCTACAAACCAATTCTTCTTTTCCTTTTACAACAAAACCTTCAGGTTGCTTCATATAAATCTCCTCATCAAGATTCCCATGCAAAAAAGCAGTTTTCACATCCACTTGCTTAATTTCAAAATCATAAGTAGCAGCAATAGATAAGAAGAATCTAATAGAAGTTAGTTTAGCAACAGGAGAGAAGATTTCATTAAAGTCAACTCCCTCTCTCTGGGAGTAGCCCTTGGCTACTAATCTAGCCTTATACCTTTCGAGATTACCATTTGTACTAATCTTCTTTTTAAAGATCCATTTACAACCAATGGCCTTTCTATCTTTGGGAAAACTCTCAAGATCCCATGTGTCACAAGTATGCAAAGATTCCATTTCCTCATACATAGCTTGTGACCAAAGCTTGTTCTCGTATGAGGACAAAGCTTCCCTATAAGAACTGGGTTCAACATTAGTACTTCATTAAACAAAAAATACAATGGAAATTAGGTGGGCTATACCTATCAACGGGATTTCGTTGTCTTGTGGATCTCCTTAAAGGATTTTCTTTTGGTTCCTCAATATGCTCATCTAGAGCCTCTATTTCAGAAGAACTCTTTGAACTCTCTTCTTGTGATTCATCCACTTGTTCTTCAACATGTGCATCTTGTTGCTTCTCAGTATTTGTCTCAAAATGCACTGTTCGAGAAGTCTCCTTTTCCCTTGTTTGTTCTTCTCCTGAATAAGCTCTAAATTCCCTGAAAAATAACATCTCTAGATAAAGAAAGTTTTCTTGTTAGTGGATTCCAAAGCTTATATCCTTTTACATTTTCATCATAACCTATGAATATGCATTTTTGTGCTTTAGGATCCAATTTAGATTTCTTTTCTTGAGGCACATGAACAAAATCCTCGCAACCAAAGATCCTTAAATGTGCAACACTAGGTTTCTTACCTAACCACATCTCATAAGGAGTTTTATCTTCAATAGATGAACTAGGGGATTTATTGATTAAATAACAAGAAGTACATACTACTTCAGCCCATAAGGACCGTTCAAGCTTAGAACTACTTAACATACTACTAGCTCTTTCCATTAAGGTTTGGTTCATCCTTTCTACTACTCCATTTTGTTGAGGTGTATATGGAGTAGTTTTCTATCTCACTATTCCTGCATGCTTACAATAATCATAAAATTCCTTAGAACAATACTCACTAGCATTATCTAATCTCAACACTTTTATCTTATGATCTGATTGTTTCTCAACCAAAGCCTTAAATTCCTTAAACTTATTAAACACATTATATTTGTTATGCATAAAATATATCCAAGTGTATCTTGAGACATCATCAATAAATGTGACATAGTATCTAGATTTTCCAATAGAGTCAATATCCACAGGACCCGTTGCATTTGAGTGAATAATCTCTAATAATCTTTTAGCTCTATTTGTACCACTAGGAAATTTAGATCTAGATTGCTTTCCAAACACACAGTGCTCAAAAAAGTCATTTTTTCCAATATTATAATTAGGAATTCCATCAACCAATTTTTTATTAAGAATGGTCCTAAGACCTTTTTCACCTATATGGCCCCATCTATGGTGCCATAGCATACATGTATTTCCAACTTCAGTTACATTTGATAAAATATTTACATTGGAGGTATTCAGCTTAAACAAAGTCCCAATTTGAGATCCTTTAGCAACCACCATATTCCCTTTCGCCAATCTACAACCACCTTTGTCAAATGTCACATGCATTCCAAAATCATTAAACTTAGAGACAGAAAGTAGATTCCTTGCAAGTCCTAGAATATGTAAAACATCATTAAGGGTATTAATACTACCATCACTAAAACATAATTTTACCTCTCCTTTGCCAACAACTTTTGTTGTGTTGTTTTCTCCAAATAAGATATCTCCTCCATCATATGTAGTATACTTAGAGAACCACTTTTTTCTAGGAGCCATATGATAGGAGAAACCTAAATCAAGAAGCCAAGAGCTATCAACAACAGTATTAGAAGAAATTACTAATGCATCATTACTGTCATCGTATTTTTCTATAGAAGCATCAGTCTCTTCTTCTTTCTCTTATAATCATTTTTAATATGTCCAGGTTTTCCAAAATTCCAGCACTTTACCTTACTCTTACCAAGGGTTTTTGATCATCCTTTAGACTTACCCTTTCCTTTCTTGTATGCTTTAGATTCCTTCTCTTTAGGCCTACCTCTTACAAACAAGGCATCTTGGGAGCCAGTTTTAGATTTCCTCCTCATCTCCTTTGATAGGAGAGTAGGAATGATGTTGTCCATCTTTGTATCTACACCATTACCACTAATTGCAACTATTATATTTTCCCAAGAATCTGGTAAAGAGCAAAGCAATAAAATGCACTTATCCTCATCCTCAAGCTTTACATCTATGAATGCTAACTGGCTGAGAATTAAATTGAAAGAATTTAAATGTTGTGCTACTGAATCACCATCTTTCATTTTCAATGAATATAATTTCCTTTTCAGATACAACTTATTTCTTAGACTCTTTGTTTGATAAATTTTTCCTATTTTGTTCCACAATTTATATGCATTGGTTTCCACTGAAACATTTAAAAGAATAGCATCAATAAGACACAATCTAATTGTTCCTCTTGCATTTTTATCTAACTTAGCCCAATCTTCATTTGACATAGTTGTAGGTGTCTTTGTCTCATTATTAACCGCTAACCATTGATCTCTTTCTTCAAGAAGATCTTCTATTTTTAATTTCCACACTTCATAGTTAGAACCATTGAACTTTTCAATATCTAACCTTGGATTCATTGTAAAAAAAACTTAATTCCAAAATAAGAAAATTACTAAAACAATAAGAGTTCCCACTAAGCCAATAAATCCTTCAAACTTTAAGAGAATGGCATCCCATTACTCTACCCAACCTTAGCTCTGATACCAAATGTTGAAAAATGAGGTGTTTTCTTAGCTTAATACTCTGTAAAAATTTAATATTGCTGATCTAAGTAAGCTCTTTCTTTGTTACATATATTCTTTGTGGGTGATTATCTTGATTAATTTATTTTACTATTGTAGAATGAAGAGACAAGTTGATAGAAGAACTAGATAGGATATTAGAAAGATCACACAAGATATAACGTGGAGAAACCCTATCGGGAAAAAACTCCACCAAGAATTATTCTATTATTCAATCTCTGAATTACAATAGCTCTAATTCTTGCTTGATAATGCTTCTTCTTCCTTCAACTTGAATAAGATATAGAGACAATATGCAACCTTGTGATCTCCCTCTGGTGGGGCGTGTGTGCAAAAGTGCACAACAACTCTATAGCAACTACATAATAGATTCTCTAGGCTAATATTGCTACATAATTTACACTAGTATCATTTGGGGATTCTATTTAATGAGATGGGTTGCAGTTCCATAGTTAGAAAAAACCATCACTATGACAATTATGCTAACCTTAGTAGGATTTAGAGGGTAATGGGTGTTATAGGTTAGGCTTTTTATCCTTCTTATGAGAAGGTATATATCAATTGATTTATAATTTATAAGTGTACTTTTTTAAAATTATTAATATTTATATACATTAAGTGTATAACTGGTTTGAATTTTAGCTAAACATATTAGTACAACATAAAGTAGTTCATGTTCTAACTCAATAAGTCCTATATTACATGACAATAATTTTATGGTTGAAAATTTCTAGTAGTCTAGCTTAGGATATTTGGGGCATGTTGGTGATCGTGTACATCATTAATATAAATTCTAAGGTTAAATATAGTATAAATTTATATTTATACAATTTTTTACATTCATAATAGAATGAACACTTTCTAGCCTAGAAAATATTTTATTTTTACATGCATTTAGGTTTTAGTATTAGGTCATGAGTATACTTATAGTCATATTCAAAATCTCATAGATGATGTAGGTGTACAAGTAAAAGTCTTATATTATAATTTATAGCACATGTACGTGCATAAATTTAATAATTATTGTATTTATAAATATAATCATACATGTAGACATGAGCTTTTATATATTATTATACATGTACATAATTGTGTATGGTTCTACACATGAGTCATAGGGTGATATTGATGGGTGGATGAGATTTAGATTAGCATAGGGTCTTGGACATGAATTTAGTATGCAAAATGATGTTTGATCCACCCATAGGTGAACTCGTAATTCCTTTTGAATCATTTGATATTTATCATAGATTGTTTGGACATGTTTATCAAATAATTTTATTTATTTAAGTATTTATTTATGGGTTTAGTTAAAAAGGTGAGTTTTGAAAGGCCCCAAATACTTTAATAGAGAATTTCTCATTAGATTAAACATAGGAAAGGTCTTAGACCCATAAAAATACAACCATGAAGGCTAGGGATTCCAACCTCACCAAGAGTGATACAAAACATAACAAACTAAAGAAAAAGAGGGAGAATTGGAAACAAAAGAAAAACCCAATAGACAACTAGTAGAACCTAGCTACAAGTTGCCCAACAATTTTAGGCCTTTGATGGCCTTCCATTATTTATTCAAAAAATCTAGCTTATCCTTAAAGGACAATTCTTTGGGACTCGTGCTCTCATTTTTAGTATGACCTACAAGGATAGCACTCTAAGTGGCAGATTTCCTTTACTTTTCTTCTTTTTGTTGCTAGAGATGTTAACAGAGTTTGAGGGAAGAATACAACTAGTCTCTTCCATTTTGTGCTTTGATCTCATCTTCTCCAACTCATGCTGGAAAACTTGGAGAATAGTAGTAGTGTTTTTAGTTCAGACACTTTGTAGAAAGCAGTAATTTCCAACAAATTCCTATAAATATTTTCTTGGTTGGTTTTTATAATTCCAACCTCTTTTCCAATCTTTTTCTGGTCTTCAAGGGCAGGTTTATAACCTAATGTATGCTCTCTACATCCTTATCCAAATACTCCCTTTTTTAAAAGGTAGTAGAAATACTTTTGGCAAAGTCCCACACATTGTGATCAATATTCTCCTCTAGCCACTTCATATATTTAGCTAGTGAAAGTTTTTCTAACTTCTAAATCTTTCTTTTGGTAGAATGACATTAAGAAAGTTTCCACATCTAAATATCATTATGAATATTATTAAACTTGCAAATGTTATTAAATTTTTCTCCAAGTTGGATACACAAGTTGCAAGGTTGTGATTTCTCATGTAGGTTAAAAGGATTGGGGGTGTTAGAGCTTTGAAACTAGGATTCAGACAACTCCTAAGGAGATGGATTGGCATTGGAAGGGGGGAATGTGGAGTAGAATCTTTACTTGGTAAGATTGGAGGGGTATACTCATCATCATAAACAAATATACAACAACCTTCTAGGGGTTCCTCAAAGGAAATTTTTTTATCTTTGGATGGGGAAGGGGAAGGGTCGACTATGGGGTTAGGGTCCACAAGGGGAGAGATATGGTCCACTAAAGGTAATAGGCTATTTGGTTTTTATTTATTTTGAGAATGATCATCCCCCTTTTGGATTAGGGATGGATTATAGATCTTGGGAAAAATAGGGTGGACTGGGGTTAGGCTCGAATTATACTAGTATAGTTGATAGAAAAACCCTTGGTAAAGGGGAATTGATTTATCAGTGATTAATAATTTTTGAACTGATTCTTCCAATGAAGAAAACAACTAGAAGACTAAGTTCATATTGTAATTATGAAAAAAATTATTCAAATTTGGAAAGAGATAGGAATTGAACTAATTATAGCATCCCTTAAGAGTTATGTACCTCATTAACACCTCTCATATCTTCTTCTAGAATCTAGGTAGGTCATCCCTATTGAAGCCATTTTGTAGCATGTTCACTTTGTCTTTGAGTTTCACAAAATATCTCATAGCCTCCTAGTAGTTTCCTTTGACCTTTTTTAGAATCCTAACACCCTCCATAGGAAGACCCATTATAGTGGCAATTAGCTTAGTAGAAAATTGGAAGGAGATGCCCTGAACATAGACTATTCAAGACATAATAATTGGGTAAGTGCAAGAAGTTGGGTCCACAAAATGTTCAAAAATTGGAAGGGTTTTCCCTAATTTTTAAGAATTTTTCATAATTGAACTAAAAATTTGAAGTACTTACACATTGAATCTTAAAAAAAGTCCAGTAATATGAAATTTAGTATTTTGAGTCTAATTTTCAAAAATGTAATTTATTCTAATACCCAAATGATACAAAATAATTTTTAATAGGAATGTATAAAAACCATTTTCAAAAGTCACTTTTTTAGAACCCTACCATGCATGTCTACAGACAACATAATTTGGCCTAAATAAAATTATTTGTATAATTACTTTTGGGGAAAGATGTGTATTATATTGAAGATTGACAAGGGTATTCTTTTATAATATTTTTCTAAATATGTTTTTTTATTAATTTTTTATTGGCCCTAAATGCTATTTTTGAAAACCCTTATGTAAGGACACCATAATTTGACCTAAACTAAGCATTTTTTGAATTTATTTTTTCATTGTGTAAAGAATTGTTTGCAGATTGATGTCATATCATTTTTTTACAATAAAATTAATAAATTCAAATTTATTAAAATAATACAAAACTTGACATTTCAAGTTTATGGACTAGTTTCCTTAGAAATTAATTAAAAATAGAAAAAATAATTCAATCTAAAAATATATATTTGAAAACCATGCATCTATTGAACACAAGGATGTGTTAAGAGGGGGTGAGTCAGCATTTATTAAAACTTAACTAATTTCATTTGTAGATTAACAACTCACCACGTTAACTGAAAGGAACAAAAGAGAACACATGCATCACATAAAGACACTAGGATTTTATGTGGAAAACTCAAAGAGGGAAAAACCATGGTGAGGATTAACTCACATTATATGTAGGTTTCTGCTAACAAGAAATTTCAATGTTTGAGGCTCATTGCCTATGGACTTGCAGACTAAGGTAAACTGCCTTAGAGCAATATACAATGGAATTGATGAGACTCACTGTCTCAGAGTAGGATACATGAATTTTAGAGCAAGAAAATGATTATTAACTAATTTGAAGAAGCATCTAACACATGCTAAGGATGCAATCACTATTTTGCATAATTATCCCTTTACACTAATTTCAAAAAGTTCATCTTTTTCATTCTACTCTTTCACTATACACTAGCAATCATCATCTTCACAAATGAATTTGATCTTCTATATATTTCCTCTATAATAACACAAAACTCCAATGAAGTCGGCTCCAAGATGATTGTTGGATGAAACAATTGATATTGCAAGGGTCGGCTTCAAAACACATCTAAAATAAAAGAGAATTAGTTGTGGATCATCATACACTATGTTGGGGCCCAAATGCATCACACCACATTCTTCAAGACAAGATTAATTGATCAGGATCAACTACAAAGAATGAAAAAAGTCATGTCGGCTCAAGTAGTATCAATACCATTGACACTCTCACTGTTTGACTTCACACAACTAGGGAGATACCAAAATCATTATGTGGACCAAGGTGTAGGCATTGTAGACCATGCACAATATTATTCAACCTTTTCCTTAAGTATCTAGTCATAAAATGTTGGCATGAGAGGATAAACCTATTTAAAGTATAGGAATAGAGTATTTCAGACAGAATCTAGCTAACTATCATTCAGAAATAATACTTACAAACCAATACATCACTTGATACTATTAAGTAGTATGCTTTTATCATTGTAGAACATAATTACAAAACTGCAAGAACATCCCTTCACTTTTGGAAGAATGCAAAGAATTCCATGAGGCTTACATAGTTGCTTTCCTCTGTCAGGGTTCATATTGGAACACTGTTGCTTGTAAATTTTACTGTAGAAACTATGATGACATGATTCCTTAAATGTGACATCTTTACAACACAATCATCTTTCCTTCATAACTGTAAGAAAAAATACTTCTCTTCCAAAGAATGTGGATTATCATATCATGACTCTTCCATGTGAGTTCTTTAGCACAACTTCTGAAACATATGTTTGTGTGTGGTACATTAGCCTATGATTTTATCAATGTACACATATTATGGACACATCAGGATATGAGTATCATCCTCTACAACATACATAGCATACTGATCATTATTCTTTCTTGTACAACCCTACATACTTGCTCCAACTGATATCACAATATGGCAACTATCTCTGGAGAGTGTTTGGACTTCAACATCATATTTGACATTAATGACAACCCATATTTTGTTGACATCAATGAAAACACCTAATTCCAACAATCTCCCCCTTTTTCATTAATGGAAACACCCATAGTTCCTCTACCCCTTTGAAATCAAGGGAAAAGGGCATTATATCTTTTATTTACAACATCCCAAAAATATGACCTCACCCTTACTATATGAATCCTAAAACCAAAACTCCCCTTGAGATGGAGATGCTTTGAAAACTAGTGCTATGTATAGGAAAAAAACCAAAAGGATACTACAGTACTCCACAAATACAAAAGTTGACTAGATCATACCTTTGTACCTTCCTTAGAAGGTAGGATTTTCTTATGAATTTCTCTGAGTTGCACCAAGGTTGTAACCCAGTTTGATTTTGTTGAAGAAAGAATGTTATTTTGGAATTCACACTACATGAACAAATCCTCAAATTCCTCCATATTACCTAGATTCTTCATTTTCTTATCAACACTTTCTACATTTAGAAGCAACCTTAATAGAGAAACAAGTTTCAGGTTGACTACTTCTCTCAACTAACCAAACGGTTTCCTTAACTACTCTCTCTAGTCCTAAAGAAAAGTTACCTACAAATGCATATTTTTTGTTTGAGCTCTTATTGATCCATTCACATCTCTTGATTTAAATCATATACTTCATCCAATTTAGTAACTTGTGACTCAATGGAATCAATCTAATCTTTGATATTTTTGGTGGAGCTTGGTTGTCTTGGGAAAAATTAAAATAGAGCACACTTCATTTATGCATTCTTTAATCATCTTCAAGTTTTCGTGTAGTTTATTATGTGTGTTAGCACATCGATCAGATGCTTTTTCCATTCTTTTGTCACTCAATTTTCTTATGGCCTCTTGTTCTTCCTTTTTCTCCTGGTGAAAGGAATGATCCTTAAATAAATCCATCAAAATCCTTAACAACTATTCTGGAGGTAGGGAAACATCAATGTTTACTTCTGGTAAACCTTCCTAAATGATCTTTATAACATCATCAATCAATTTACTTTTATTTATATGTTCTTGTAATATTTCCTTCCTTATGGAGGTATGTATAATACCACCAAGATGTAAATTGTGAAGCCTGGATACATAATAGATAGATCTACCTAGCCTTCATGAGTGGGGATATGAAGAAGTTAGGGAGTTATTACCTATTGGAACTTCATTTTCAAAGACAATAGGTCTTTGAGCAAGACTGAAGATGAGGAACTTTTATCTTTACCCCTAGAAGCATCTTGCTTCTCCACAACCTTCTCCTTTGTATCCTAAATAATCTTAGGATTATCTTCATTCATTTGTTCATTAATTCCAAAGTTATCCGAAGAAGCAACATTATGTTCTAGAGGAGGGACAACAACCTTAATTTTTCTAGTGCCTTGTGTACCAATTTTCACTAGAGGAGAAATCTCTTCATTCTTTTTTTCATCACCAATAGCCATATTACCTTCACAAATTGATAGATCAATTTCTTGAGTGGGCATATAAGGAATATCATGTAGGATAGTGTTATTCAAAGAATCGTGATCCATGCTCATCTTTAATTCCTCAAGGATCTCGGTTGTCTTATCTTCATATACTTTTTCTTCCTTTTCTATCTCCATTTCGGAGAAAATTTGCACTTTTTTGTACACCTGAGGTGCCTTCTTCTTTATGTTATCTGGAGGGTCCTTGCATATCTTTCTAATTAGATGTATCTTCTATAATTGTATTTTCCAAAGGATCTTGTGATGCACCACCAACATTACCTTGCATCTCATCATTTATTTTCTTTGTAGTAACTTCAGTTTCATTTTGAATTTTCTTTTGTATATCCTCATCTAGGCTCATTAAAAGATCTATTCTTCTCTTGTTTTGGAGCTCTTTCTATTTTCTTCTAACAATCTTTTTTTTCTCTTCCTGGGAGATAGAATCCTAGACATATCAATTACATGTTGTTTCATTTATTCATCAACATTGATGGCTTCATTTCGTCTTTGTCTTTGTGCCTTAGCAAGACTATCCAGAGATTTATTGATAATGTCATTGAAAAAAAAAAATTGATTCAGCATATACTGAAAGACAACATTTTCAATTGTCCTTTTATCTCTCAAAGGAACATCCAAATGTAGCATCATTTTTTCATTCAGTAAATCATTCTCCACAATTCCATTTAGAATTGCATCGAAGTATAGGTGGTCATGTGTGACCAAAGGAGCCTTCTCATTCTTTTCTTTAGTAATTCCTTTTCCTTTATTTTTATTTAGAGAGATCTCTTCTTTTCTTTGACTTGCACTTTTCTCTCTTTTTTTTGAGATAGGAGATTTTACTTCTCCAATTTCCTCAATATCATCTAACTCTTCCTCATTTTATTTTCTCTTTTTTCCTTTCTTTTAGGCCTGGCCTTTTTCTCTAGAGTGATTTGAGATGTGTCTTTTCTTTTATTGTTGATTGTTTGAGTGGATTCAAAAGGTAGTGGAGAAAATGGGACAACAAGAGAGGTTCTACCTGATCTTCTTGGACTAGAACTAGCTTTTGGTAGAGAAAATTTGACATTGGAAGCCATCGTAAGAGTATCAAATGTACCCAACATCTTATAAAGCTCCTCTTTGCTTTTAATTTTTGAGTAACGTGGAGTACCAATTTCCTTCAACACTTTTTCAACTTTCTTTTCACTAGTTTCTTCTCTCTCCTTTTGGTAGATTTCATCCATGATCTCTCTATATGTATCAAATCTTTTTATTTTAGGATCTCTATGTTTTTACAACAAAATATCTATGTAAATTTGCACAAAACCATCCTCAACTTCATAAGGGTGAAATCACGAAACTATGTCTCACTTGTGGCAAGAGGGAATTTTTTAGCATGAATGCAAGTTTTAAAAACACACCTTCGATTGAAGGTATTTCATTTTGTACCTTCAATAGAAGGCCAAGGACCAAATAAAAAATCATTTACTCAATGGCCTTCAATTGAAGATCCTTTCATACCTTTGATCGAAGGTATCAAAAATGAAATTTTTTGCATTTGCATCAAAATCTCCTCAAAATTTTCAATTTCAAACCCTGGGTTGTACCTTCAGATAAGCTTAACTTGACAAGATATTTTGCAAGATTGTAGCCCTCAAAATGAGCTTTCCAACAAGTATAGTTTTGATATGTTTTCATTTTATCATGTATTTAATTTTCAATTTTTACTGAACATAGGTTTTTCTCTGAACATCAATCTCTTCATTCTACTGAGGTTGAAAAAAAGTAAAACTATGAAAAAAATTCAAAAAATATCCTTTCCCTCCATATTGATGTTCTTGTTTTACAAAAAAAAATGGATTTTGATATATACAAGTTATGTTGGACGACACACACATATGTCCAAATTATAGTTACAGTGACTTCATAAATTAAATAAAAAAAATATGTAATAAAAAATTATGAAAAAATATCATTTCCCTTCATATTCATGTTGAGAACCTATATTTAAAAAATTATAATTTTATCCTTTATAAAAAAAAAATTATGTTGGATGATGCAAACATTACTTATTGAAAATGTTGTTTTTTGTTTAAAACTATTATTAAAGGAGATGTTGAAAGAGTCATGATTTATTTTAGAATTTTTTAAATATATATATATATAGAATCTACACATAAATTTCCACAAATTACTAGTTCGCATCATCTTGAAATTCTTAATAGTCTAGTTTCTATAGGTCTCAAAAGATGAAGATTCAGTTAAAAATATTGATGTAAATGTTCATCTTGGGAAAAAAGTGAGACACAGTATTGCAGGATCACACATAAGGTAGTTCATATATCCATACATTCTAGGTTCAATTGCCTCCATTAAAAAATTATCCTTATTTACCATAAATCTAATCTCATTTTCATATTTTTGAATCAAACTAGCTGGTATCATGTATCTCCCCTACAACTCTTGTTGCGTTTTTTTAAAGAAACCATAGTACATTGTAGTATATGATTATTCATCTAGAAACCCATCCATATGCTTGTTGATTTTTGTATCTACCAAAGTGAATTTATCTCACATTTTCCTTTGAAGCTAGGTAATTCATTTAGGAAGAAAACAATAAAACATATGATCAAGGAACCAAACCTGAAGTTGTACTTGGTCTCCTTTGTTCTTTTCAAGTTTCCCAATAGTTGTTCTCTCAACAACTCACATAGGCCAACATTGGTATTTTCTTTCACCATTTGATGAGCGGTATGAATTGTTGTGACATTAGCAAACCCTTCCCTATTTGTGAAATAAATTTTGTATGCAATACCCATTGCAACATACCAGACACTAAGATCTATTATATCTTTTACCATTAGGGCTCTCTTATCACACTAGTGAGTTCCATAATAGTTTCATTCTTTACAAATTTCTATATAGGGGTTGGTCAGTGTCATGCCCATAATTTTTCTCCAGAAAACCCCAAATAATTTTTTTTTTAAAAACAAACATTAATTAAGCTAACTAACACTCTAAGAATTTGGGATACATCAAAAGCAAGATAAAAGTTGTACACCTACATGAAGACACTTTGTAAATAAAATGTAAAGTTATCTATCCAACTAAATAGTCATGCTCTCCTTAGGTTTCCTTAGTATCTTGAGTCCACGAAAGGATAGGGCAAGACCTGAAAGATTAATTAGAATGACGACACTACAAGTCATTGCAATTTTAATGAAACTATCATCAAAGGATAAAACGAGGATAAAATGGTTATCTACAAGTCATAATTATATATATGCCTAAATAAGTTATCGCCCCATATTTAAGGTTAACATTTCTATTTAAACATTTTTACACTATTTCTATCATTTAATGCTAATGTTAATATTATCTTAAATAAGAATATCACCCTTAAAATTAATATTTCTATCTCCACCTACAATTAGTAATAGAAGTGACAACATTGATATTATTTCCCATGTAAAAGAAGGTAACCTAGTACTGGCCCATAGACGATGTAGATATTAACATTTCAGTTAGTATTATGATTAGTATAATTTAGAATTGTTTAGAATACTAATACCAACATTAACAATGATATTGGTGTCAATCTTAATTTCATTAATATTCATGTGGGCTACAAACATAATAGTAATATTAGAGATATTATTGCCTTCCGATATAAATCTTAACATGGTGCTTATTACAATATTAATATTTCACCCAACAACAATAGTACTAATGTGGCATATATAATTTCTTTGTCTTTTTCTTTTATTTTTAACTAATGAAACTATTAAATATCAATACTCTCTCTCTCTCGCCTCTATTAACTTTAATATCCTTTTCATTTATTTATTTATTATGTTATCTATAAAATTTATATATACTTTCTTTTATTCCATGATAGTTGTAAATCTAGTTGATTCCCTATAATGATAATTTCTGCCATAATATTGTGTTATTATTTATATTATTATTATCTTCTAATAACGAATTCATGAAATTAGTCATAATGAAATATTACAATAATTTAGGTAGACTTATTTAATTTACCTCATTTAAGTTTCTTTATCTTTTAATTAATAATATCAAAATTAATCTAATATGAATACGTGCATTTAGTCAGATTTAAAATTTGAGAAAGTGTTTTAAGCACTAGAGATTACTGTTATTTTAATATTATAATTTATTAATTGAAAGGGAAAGTTTAAAAAGGCAATTACAGAAACAAAGCTTATTTCAAAACGGGAATAACTCTACACAAGAAATAGGCTGTATCAAGAGTAGCTACAGGCATTAAAGAGCAGCAACTACAGATATTAAAGAGCAGCAACTACAGACATTAAAAAAAAGCAGCAATTACATGCATTAAATAGGAGCAACTACAGGCTTTAAAGAGCAGCAACTACAGAAATTAAAAAAAATAGCAATTACATGCATTAAATAGCAGCAACTATAGGCTTTAAAGAGCAGCAATTATAGACTAAAATCAGTTGTAGTAAACTTTGGTTCCATAGACATTAATTTAGAACTTGCCTGATACAACTATCCCAGTTAAACCTGTCTCTTCCACTACTACCAGCAAGTGCATTGTTATTAATAGACGACCTTACCAATGCTACTCTATTTACTTAATTATCATTATTATTCTTCTTATTCAAAACATTTATTTAATAAACAAAACCATATATTATCATTCTCACAAAAAAATAAATATTAAAAAAACAAATAGAAATAATAATATCAAAATTCCCAGTATAATGAATACATCATGCAATTAAATCAGCAATAAAATAAATAAACAAAAATTTCCTTAACCTCCCATTTATTTCATCTCTTATCAATCCATCTCCATTCTAATAAATATATTTTGTTCTACATCGTTGTATTTTATTATTATTATCTTTTTTGTTTTTTCTAACTGCACAGAATATATCCCACAGGTTGGAATTTATTTACACTAATAGATTTCCCCAGTAAGACATGGCAAAAATCCTCTACGAATGAATCCAATAATTTGGGGAAGTTGGAAATATAGATTTGTCTATCGGACAGTGTGGAGGGTCGGCAACAATCCATTTCTCCCCAATTGTCCACCTAAAGAAGAGTTATCCAAACGTGTCTCCTTCACATGCTTTATTGTGTATTTACCTATAGAAGACTTATGGTAAAATTGTGACTAATCTTAAATTTGCTTAAGCACTCTCTAGCTAACACACCCTCCAAAATCTTTTGGATGTGATGAAATGTCAGTGGATGTCTGCAAGAGTCAAGGAGTGTCTTGTCTACCATACACGCCTACTGACATAGGATCTAGGAATGAGTTTAAATTTAAATCTATTATAATATCACAAATGCCGGCAACTATCTTTTTTTTTATTGGATTTGACATTATTGTTACCCTAGTGCCCTAGCTAGCATTCAATTTTGCCAGGAGGTAGACTTGCAGCCATGATAAACTTTAGCAATAAGAAAATAAATCAGTAACACCAACCATACTCAGAGTAGGTGGGTTTTAAATTTAGATATAGACTAAACTATCCTTGGATTAGACCGAGCAATACAACATGGCTCACATATATAGTTTCAACCATCATTCACGCTCGTACATGCTTTTATTTCTTGGGAGTTTGTAATCCATCTCCACGTTTCCCTTATTTTTTTTCTCTCTTGCAACAAGATTTTCTGAATCTTATATTTACTGCAACCATTTATTATTATTCAATTAGTTGGTACAGTTACGTAGCCTAGATCGATCATTTAACTATCAGCTCAAGTGAGGAAAAAGATTAGCATGAACTACGCCTTAATGTAGTTTATTTTATATGGAGATTGAACAGTCTACAGGTATAGCAATCTCTAGCGCTATTTTGCTGACAGGGTAACCTGCCCTACACTTCACCCATCAATTGACCTTCCCCACATTAATTCAAATTTAGGCTTTCTTAACCATGTTGCCAGCAATAAATACCTTTCTCGAATAGTAGCATTATTCACAAGGATCAAATTTAAGGATTATATGCTTCCGTCTTGTTTACTAACTCTGCGGTATGAGTGAAACATGAAAGAATCCTAATGAAGGATAACTAATCCTACGCTTGCCTTCACAAGTATAACACAATAAGGATAGCTTAGTGAGGAGACTGCATCGGTGTCTCTCAATGAGGAATATGTTGGGAGATATACATGCTCCAGATGAACCTGAGCACAACCATGTTTCAGCACGTTTTATTTTATATTTATTATTTTAATGAGCTTGAGATTACCAGGAAATACTTACGACAGTGGTTGTTTGCTATACTAGTGTGATGAATAGATATTTTTTCTTTCAGTTTATTTTTTTCTTTTAGAGCACCTTTTGTGTTTAATGAAATGCAATGATTTTAGAATATGTAGAAAATAAAGCAACTTAGACTGGTTGAACAACTTTCAGGAAAATGTACTAATATAAATTGTGTCTAAACCCAAGGTCAAAATCACAGTGCATGATCATATTTCCCAATCCAACCCATGTTCCAAACCCCATGATCAACAATGACTGAAGATACAATATTTGAAAGCGCTTTTTTGAAAGTGTAGACAAGCATTTTAGAATGTAGATGCATATAGAAGTAGACATGCACACTCTCTTTTTTTTTTTTTACCAAGATCACATATTATACGATGAACACCACTTCAACAATATCTTCTACCATTTTCAATACAAGGCCTATCAAATTCCTTTCATCTAATCAATAGAACTTTAAGTAGAAATAACAAGGGAACAACATCTTTGCTTCCACATTTTTGTAAGAATACATCGCAATGAGCAAGGCTTCAGTTTTAAGATTGCAAACTAGATTTGTAGTTCACACTTTGGAGGCTTAATGCATACATGTTCATGTTTAAAACTAGATCAAGATGATACAAAATTTTCATCAGAATCAAAAACATATCAATGGGACTTGCTCTCCACCCTACCGTAATGGTGTCATGGAGCCTCGTGGGCTCTAGCCATACCCCCGAGCAGGAAATACATTATACACCATTGTAATTCAATGGTGAGAGCTTAGTGCTATAACAAGCTTGCTCATTATACAACACATTACTCTAATATATCCCTTAAACAATCTTACTTATGATTCAATGCATAGATCAAGCTATCTCTACCAATACTAAGAATAAGAAATGGAAAAAAGACTTATCTCTCTACAAGCTGCTTTCCTTTGAACTCCTATTCTTCCATCCTTGACTCTCTCCTTCTTTTCTTCACTTCACAAGTTCTCCAAAAGGAGAAGTGGGCAATGCCCAAATCTTCCATCTTCTTGAGATATATAGGAATCCTCCAAACCTACACTCTTTCCCACAAGTGCTCACACATGTGTGAGTCTTGTGCCAATTCCAAGAACTTTTGGGGAGTGGGAAGTTGAGAGTGACAAGTCACTTTTCCCAAGCCCCAACACTTTTTGAATTCGTCACATTCATGAATGTGGACTTTTGAGGGGTCTTTTCACACTCCAAGGACAAGTTCACATGTCAAAAAGGTTCCAAACCCATAGGTATAGGTCCTAGGGGTCTATTCTTGTTCAAAAACCAAGGAAATTGACTCAATAATCCCTTTTTAAAACCCACAAAAGAATCCATACGAGTTTTGATCTTGACCAAGGGTTCCAACCCCAACCAAACTCACATCACATGACCTACAATTGGATTCTACTCAAACATAATCAACCAATCAATAATAAAACCTCAAACCCTTCTAAGTCAAATAGGGCTACACTTAGAACTTCCCAAAGATGTATCTGATTTGATTCCAATATTTATCCATCCTCCTATTTGCATATTTGATTCCTTAGCCCTCCAATACATTTACTCTACTTGCTTTTAGGTCTCGGATGGAGATAAATTTATATCCTCAACAAGAAGTCTTTTGATTTGCACTTGATGGTTATCCCTTCTCATGCTAGCACCGTTATCTTCTCGACCTTTAATGTTAATCCCACATCGACTCATTTAATTTCCTGCACAACATAATCAAGCACAGTTAGACATATTAATAAACAACATTAATTGTAAATCGAATCTTTGTAACTTTATTCATGAATCATTTACATAGCTAATTACACTTCCAATGTAATACGACACAACAATTATCTTATTTCAGATTCATCTTATAAGTTCGAATCTCATACAATAATTGCATGCACATACATCTTCATTAATAATAACAGTGATATAACATAACGTAAAACTATAAGGTTACTGTTAGACAATTCATATCGCTTGCAATATATCTAACCATCTATTTAGGAGGAATATATAACACTTTAAGATTGTATTAGTCACATGCAAAGAGAGGCCTTACATAGAGGCACAAAGACTAGTATTAACAACACTAATAGCATCCTTGGTGATCAAGCAGGGTTTTTCTAACCAAATGAAAATTTCATGAATATGGCTCAAGATGATTCTTACCCATTCCTCATTTTTGTAAAAGTTTGGAAAGTATTTCTAGATGTCCAACCCTTTTGCAGTGATGTTCCCATGCTCCAACTTGTAATCTCCATTCTCATTTAGTAGCTCATGTCAGACCCTTTCAAATGAAGAGGTATGATTAATTTTATTTATCTAAGTATGGATATAAATTCTTACGTCCTCACAATACACAAAATTTACTAGAATATTTGAAAATTCTCCATATTTTTCTACCTCCATTGCTTTGAATAGAGATTTCTTATATTTGGGGCTTGGCCTCTCAATAAAATTAATCATAGTTGGTGTAGACATGATACCGCTTTTTGATACTAGGGTTCGAACAAAGTCAGAGAAATACCTAGAAAACTGTTGCTAGGATTTGCTTGCAACACACACAAAGAGTCTTATTCTCTTATTCCTTAGCACTTGCATACACTTGACACTTTAAAATGAGATTAATTCAGTTCAATTTAGGAACTAAATATGTTTCACATCAACCCTAGTTATTCTACAATAAATGCACATATTTTCTTTTGTCGCTTAGCATTTTTTTATGGTTTGAGATATTATAGAGATTAAGGATCCTTCATGACACTTTCGTAGAAGGTGAGATGTCTCAAAAAGAATGACCAATCAATTTTATATTGCTAATTACCATTATGTTGAAGGTTTTAGTATTTCATACATTTCAGGGGTTTTTCAAAAACTGCAATTGCAACTCCCCCTGAATCAATGCTTTTTTTCCTTAGTTATCAGAGGACTCATTTGCACCATGCTAAGGTATAGAATCATTCTTCATTTCATTTTCTTCCTTCTTTTTCCAAACTTTGTTCATTTCCTTCTCTTGCTAACAAATAACAAGCTTCTTTTGGGGAGTAAAAAATCTTACACTCTTTCTCTTAGAGAATCTAGCAATGTGTCCTAGTTTATTACAATTGTAGCAAATGGTACTAGATTGGAGAGAAAAATTGCATCTTCTCACATTAGATCTGCAATCAACAGCCTTATGACCAAACTTGTTGCATATGTAGTAGTAGCCATAGAAGAATTGAGAGGTCATAACATTATTCCTTATTATCTTACTTATGCATTCATTAGCTTTGTGACCAAATTTGTTACAAGCATAGAACTGATCATGAAATGATTGAGTATTCTTTGAATTGTACCTTAAAGGCTTGAAAGAATTCTAGGTCATTTTTCTTCTACATTCAACTGCCTTATGACCAAACCTATTACAAGAATAGCAGTTACCATTGAACCTGGTAGGAGCGGTTTGTTTGTAAGCAAGATTTCTAAAGTTCTTCATTTTTCTTTGGATGGGAGTGAATCCACCTTCTTTCTTGTTATCATGGTTTATCTTTGTGTCTCCAGAGGATGCTTCTTTAAGATTTTATATTCAATATTTCTCCTCCCTTCTCTTAGATTGTCCTTCTACTTTGAAGTCGTCATACATATTTGTTCATGCATTGACCATGAGACTTTTCCCTTTTCAAAACCAACTATGGATTTCTCTTTTGAGGGTTTTTGAGAGTTAATTAATTTAGTAAGATTTTTAGATCCTCCTCTCAGTTTTAGGCCTTTTTCAATGTTTTATTTGGCCTTTTCAAGTTCTTTTTTTAGGGATACAATCTCTTCCTCTAGATTTAGACATGGTAGTTTTATCATTGAGCTTGATAATCAAGAAATCCTCAATCCTCTTGCCTTGTTCAACTTTGACTTTTAAATTTGAGATCATGTCTTCAGCTTGTTTGGTTTTCATATCATATTAATTGCCACATTTTATTTGATTTTTTAGTTTGCAAATTTCTTCTTTTGATTCTTTAGCTTTTTCCTTCAATTTATCTATTATTTCTTTTTATTTTTCCAACATGCATCATATTTGAATTTTTGCAACCTTTCCTTATCCAGATCTTCAAGAGAAAACCAAAGTTCTCCTTCAAAAACTACTTCGCATTCTTTTAGACTGATATCCCAACCTTCAGGTTCCATTGATTCTAGTTTTGGTTTTGTAATAAATATATCATTGATTTCTATAACAAACCCCATGTGTTCAAGAGTAGGATCAACCTTAGTTGTTATCCTTCTCAAGGCACTTGGCTCTTATACCAATTGTTGAACACAAAGATGTGCTAAGAGGGGGGTGAATCAACATATATTAAAACTTAACTAATTTCATTTATAGATTAACAACTCATCAAATTAATTGAAAGGAATAAAATAAAACGCATGCATCACATAGAGACACCAAGATTTTACATGGAAAAACCAATGTTAGAAAAACCATAGTGAGGATTAACTCACTGCCTATGGACTTGTAAACTAAGGCAAACTTCCTGATGCAATGTAGGAGCAAAACCAACATTAACTCAACCAAATTCTAATTTTTCCTTTCAATTAGGACTCTTTTCCCTTCACAAAACTCATGATTTCAAGACACCAAATTGAGATAAAAGGAAATAAACCACTTGTATATTCTCAAAAACATCTTAGATAACATTAGAAAGGTTGTCTCATTCCAACCTTCAACTCTTTCAACTCACACATAAGGAATTTCCAAGTGACTATCCTAAATTAGCCTTTAGGTCCTTTTAGACCATACAAACAACCAACCATACAAACCCAAGCCCATTTATCTTTATCAAAAGCATCAACATGTGCAAAAATACCTGCACAACCATGTTAGACCATTCCCAATTTTTATTCATGATAATTCAACAAACTCCTATTCAAAACCCTCATTGTTGTCTCCGAAACATTACTATAACAACTATGTCCAGATAGGACAGTCAACCCACATTGGCTTTAAGCATATAAATTCTCCAAAACCAATATATAAATGATTCACAATACACTTAAGCACCATTGAAACACAATATCACCAATATCACTCATGTAAGTCTCAAAAATCACAATCAAAACTCATGGATCCTCACTGTACACTATAACCTTCAAATTTTTACAATTTTCAGAGCTAGGGCTTCATGAAATCAGCCCAAAACTTCAACCATAAACTATGAAACCTTGAAAATATGTTAGATAATTTTCATAACCACCATTACACCAATTTTCAAGATATTAGAACAGTGGAAACTAAAGAAATACAATTTTCTAATGCCACTGCATACCCTAGTTCAAGGTTTAACCCGTCAACACAAATTTGCTCATAAATTTTTTAAATCAAAATGATTTTAAATGAAATAAAAATCATATAAAAGAGTATTCATAGGGATACAATTACCAAAGGAGGAGATGTGGGTTTAAGCACCAATAATGGTCGCACAATGGCCTGAAACCATGAAATTATAAGAAAATTACAGTAAATCTGAGTATTTCATTGAATTTCTTATTCATACATCAACTCCCAACCTTCCTCGAAATTGATAAGGCTTCCGAATTCCTTAAAAAACCCAAAAAAAATCCTAAAACTACCCCCTCAACTACCTAACCTTTCATCTTCCATGATTTTTACATTTTGTGCATTTTTGCAATTTTTTACATTGACGACTTTTGTCATTTTTTTTGCAACTTTTAATATTTAGAACCTATGACTCCAAAATAATCACCAATGACTTAAAAAAAACTTAAAATGGCCAACTATACCTTATTACAACATTAGATGATCAATTCTAAATCAAAATCCTAAAGTTCCCTCATGGAGGCATGATCATGTTTGGGTGCACCTGCACCACTACCTTAGAGCAATCTGATAAAATGGACCTGATGAGACTCATTGTCTCAAAGTAGGATACATGAATTTTAGAGTAAGAAAATTATTATGAACTTATTTGAAGAAGCATCTAACACATGTTGATGATATAGTCACTATTTTTCACAATTATCCCTTTACACTAATTTTGGGCACTTCATCTTTTTCATTCTTCTCTTTCACTATACACTCACAATCATCATCTTCACAAATCAATTTTATCTTCTATATATATCCTCCATAATAACGCAAAAATCCAATCAAGTTGGCTCCAAGATGATTGTTGGATGAAACAATTCATATTGCAAGGGTCGGCTTCCAAACACATCCAAAATAAAAGAGAATTAGTTGTGGATCATCATACACTATGTTAGGGCCCAAATGCATCACAACACATTCTTCAAGACAATATTAATTGATCAAGATCAACTATAAAGAATGAAACAAGTCATGTCGGCCCAAGTGGTATCAATACCATCAACACTCTCACTGTTTGACTTCACATATCCGAGGAGATTCCAAAATCATTATGTGGACCAAGGTGTAGGAATTGTAGACATGCACAATATTCATTCAACCTTTTCCTTAAGTATCAAATCATAAAATGTTGGCACAGGAGGAGAAACCCACTGAAAGTATAGGAACAGAGCATTCCAGATAGACTATAGCTAACTGTCATTCAAAATAGTACTTTTGGACAAATACATCACTTGATACTACTAAGTAGTATGATTTTATCATTGCTAAACATATTTTCAAAACAACAAAAACATCCCTTCACTTTTGAAAGAATGCAGAGAATTCCATGAGGCTTCCATCATTTCTTTCCTCTGTCAAGGTTCATACTAAAACATTGTTTCTTGTAACTTTTACTGGAGAAAGTCTGATGACATGATTCCTTGGATGTGGCTTCTTTACAATACAATCATCTTTCCTTCAGAACCACAAGAAAAAACCTTTTTTATTGAAGAATGCAGATTATCATATCACGACTTTTCCCTGTGAGTGCTTTAGCACAACTTCTATAGCATATATTAGTGTACAGTACATCAACCTATTATTATATCATTGTACACATATTATGGACACAACAGGACATGAGTATCATCCTCCGCAACATACTTAATTAGCATAATGATCATTATTCTTTATTGTACAGCCCTTCAAACTTGCTCCAACTGATATCACAACATGACAACTATCTCCAGAGAGTCTTCACACTTCAACATTATATCTAACATTAATGATAGATCATATTGGTTTGATATAAATTTAAACACCTAATTTTATCAACATCATCATCTATAATGGATTTTAATTTCACAAAACAATTTTGAAAATAACTCATCAACCATATTCCTAAATTATTTTTTTCTCTTGACATTTATATGACCTTGTACTTGCAAGTCCAAGGCTAAGTGTTGGGTTTCCATATATTTTCTAAGGCTAAATCCAAATAAAAAAATGTATTGTAAGTTTCTAATTGTAAAGATGGGATTCACTACTCTCAAGATGACAGGGTCTTAAGGATCAAATAGCCCTCAATTACCTCAAAATACATTTCTCAAGTGACAAGATAAATGATGAAGAATGGTTATACAATTTAATCGATATTGACACTAAGTTTTAAATAATGAGAATATTAAAATTACTTATTATAGGGGTAAATGACATAATTAAATTATTTGATATATAGAAATAAAAAGTACATAACCATAGATTATACCCTCAAGTGGATTAGCTCTCATCCATGGATGTCAGTGCATCGTGTGGACGTCTATGCGTTGCGTTGTCATCTCTGATGAAACGAACAATAAAAGTGCAGAATTCAAAATACCCAACTCACCAAATATATTCATCTATGCACAAATAGAACAAGAAAAATATTGGGGGTTATTCAGGGGTTTGCCTTAGTCAAACCATTGTTTCAATGTTTCCACCTCCATAAACAGTTAGGTAGGATTGAGATAGATAAAATGCATAAAGAAAAGATGTGTAATAGAAACAAACCCCACAAAGGAGGAGAACCCTATCATGAATATAATTGGATATAAATATGAGATTATGTAGATGAGATAATATAATATAAAATGACAAGAGAGTGTTACAAACAACTTGTGGCTCCCCTCTTTAATTGATTGATGTGATAAGCTTGTGAGAAAGGGGAGTCTTGACTATTGTGAAAGAGATAATTTATGTAGATATTTGTTGTGAGAGTGAGAGAGAAAGAGAGAGCCTTTCATTTTTTCAATTCCCCCATATAAATGAGGGTGAAAATGGAGTTTTGTTAAGTTGCATGGGTGGGAGGATTTGTTACACACCCATCCTTGTCACTAGGACATGTGTCATGGGGAAAGAATACAGATTATTTGCATTTGAATCTCACAAAGTATGGCGATACTAGTTTTTCGCATAGACATCTGTGTATCACACTAGTGTCTAACCAAAACTTTACAACAATCAGACACTCAAGTTGTTAGTGCTTCATCCTTGTCACCTATGAATTCAAAATCATGAAATTCCAACTTATAGGTTTTTTCCATAAATAAGGTGGACCTAAATGTGTAAGTGTGAAACTACCACAGGGTGCAATTTTATGACACTACATTTTTCCCCCATTTAGTGAGTTTATTTTTAAGAAAAATCAGCTACACTAAAGTAGCTAGAAAGAGATAAATATTAATTTTGAAATTTCAACAATTTTTTACAAAAAGGATACTATAGAGGCCTTAGAGGTCAAGTAGGTGGATACTGAAAATTCCCCTAGTGTTCAAGCTCAATGAAAAACTATAGCATTTTATGTAAGGTTCAATTCTATAAAACTCAAAAACATGTCATTTTAAAAAATGGAAGAAACTAGCACGACGAGAAGAATGTTTAAGAGAATTTTCAGTAAATTGAAATAAAAATTTCAATAAGAAGTGAGTATATTCCCCTCCTATTTTTTCCCTCGGCCAAGAGAATCTAAATTTATAGAAAGGTAGGGAATTCTAAGGCAAGTTTTCCATGAAAAAAGAGAGTAAAAATTCCTATATACTCCCACTATGGGCCAAAAGAAGGTCAATTTCACTATTGACCATGAGTATTTTGTTGATTTTTCTATAGAGGGCTTGGAAAAATGCCTCGTAGAAACAATCTATGACTACCTAGGATTGAAAAACTATAGTCTACGGTGGAGAGCGACAAGCCACTTGATGAGGTACAAGGAAAATTTCACCCTTCTTTGCCATTTGTTAGTGTTTTTTAGCCTATAATTTCCACAAGCAGCACAGGCATCTAGTTGGTGCATCGAAGTCTAGCAGTCGTGTTGGCATCTGACTGATGCAGTGGAATATGGTGGTTGCACTGGCATCCAGCCAGTGTAGTGGAGTCTAGCGGTCACACTAACATCTATCCTATGCAATGTCGTTTGGTTAGGTCATGGATTCCAATGTGTCGTGCAAATGTCTACGGGACACATAAGTGTCTTAGAGAGAGACTGATAAAATTTTGGTTAAAGAAGTAGAATAAAGAGTATAGAATGAGAGAATAGAATGGATTTGCATGACATAGTTTCTATGTTTTTACAGGACCTTCCTAAGATTCATGAGCATGCTAATAGAGTCATCTTATCACTACTTAGGAGTCACATCAGATAGATATCGACCAACGAGTACTCACTACTATAGTGAGTTAGGTCAAGGATAACTTTAAGAAACCCCCCCATTGGGAAGGGTGTAAAAACATGGAAAATCTTGTATAAATCCCAAAAAAATATTAATTTTATTGGCAACATTTTTCTTTTTTGAGAAAAAATAATAAATTCAATTGGAAAATATTTTGTAATCACTAGATGTTTGTAGAAAATCCTGGTGAATTATAATTTTTTAAAACCAATAAATATTTCCATTGGTGATTAAAACCTATTTTCAAACCAATAAAATACTTTCATTGGTGAATTAAACCTATTTTCAAATCAAAAAAATAAATTTGTTGATGAATTAAACCTATTTTCAAACCAAAAAAATATTTTTTTGGTGAATAAAACCTGTACTCAAACCAATAAAATATTTCCATTGATGAATTAAACCTGTTTTCAAACCAATAAAATATTTTCATTGGTCAATTAAACCTATTTTCAACTAGTTAAAAATTTTCATTAGCGAATTAAACTGGTATGCTAATAAAAATCATAGCGTGGGTGGTGAAAATATCAAATGCTATATATCGTTCTATTCTGGGACAATTTTTCCACACACCCAAATTCCTACATAAAGTCTGTAGAGTGGAGACAAGTGTCAACATATTATAAGTTATAATTAGAAGTGAGGTATTGAGAAAAGTATTGTGTCTGAAGCCAAATATTAGTGTAACTTAATGACTAGTAACTATGAGTTATATTATTTAATAAGTTAATATAACATTAATATACTTAGAAAATTAAAATTGCATTGACAGAAACTACGAGTTATATTATTGTGCAACTTAACCATTTGATGAATGTTTGATGGATGGTTGTAGTTGCATTTTGGAAGGAAATTTCTAAAGCACTAGACTTGCAAATTTAAACCTCTGGAATAACCCTAGAACCGTTAGACTTCAAAATATCAATGGATGAGCTTCTATTTAGGTTTTTTATTAATTATTAAAAATTCATGACTCATTTTTTGTGAAATAATATTGTCACATCAACATGTGTGTCTTGAGGTGAATTAAATGCTCAAGTGTTGAGGATTGATGTCTTTGTTCTATATATATACTTCACTAACTTGATGTTCTTCATATCATTTATAACATATTTACTTTCTCTCTTATCTATTCACAATTTCACTATGATATTATGGAGTCTTCATGGCATGTCATGCTACCCAAATGTTTTTGGGATAAAAGAAGCAACAATGCATACAATAGACAAAAGTTGGGTATGGTTTTCACTATTCCTTGTGTGCCTAATGAGGAGACTATAAGAAAAATTATGGGTAGGGAATGTCTGCAAAAAAACCCCCATGCTCTATTTTCTAAGGTAACTTCTACTTTCTTGTCCAATTTTATGGAAATTTTGTTGGATAAAGAGTTGGTCAAGATGTTGGCAATATGTTATTCTCAGCTTTTCATTTACTCTCTTTCTTCATTGAGTTGGCACTTGAGCATTATAATTTTGAATTTGGGTTAGCCCCTATTGGTAGAATCTTCCCAAATTTGAACTGGCTTCTTCTACAATGCAAGCTCTTGCCCTAGTTGTTATGAGGTATGGTCTAGTCTGTGATATGAAAAATGATTCACTATTGAGTTTAGAGTTTTGGAGGAAGGATTTGGGTGATGCCCTTTTCTTCTCTGCTCTTAATTTTTTCAATTCAATTCACCTCAGGACTACTCAGACACTTGGTTTAAGGCCTCGATGGACCATTAGGATCCTCCACTACCAGTCTCCTCTACTAATGGTAATGAATTGTGTCTATATTTCATTGTACAACTCTTGTAATATGTATTTTATGGCTTCTTTTTTTGTCATGGTTAGTGTCTTTTTGGTTGGCTATGTACTTCAGCTACTTAAATACTTTTTGTAGCTCCATTTAGTGGCTTTTAAGACTGAAAAGAAATTTATAATTTTTGTATGCTTCATTTGTTTACTTTTTTGACATATATATGTAATATTACTCTTAATTTTCAAGAAACTGGTATGTGAATAAAAATCATAGTATACTCTAGAAAAAATATAATTATTTAATAAGTTAATATAATGTTAATATACTAAGAAAATTAAAGTTAATGTAAAAAAATATTTCACTGTTTGATGGATGAATTTTCAACATATTTATAAGTTATGATTAGAAGTAAGCAAAACTTATTGTGACTTATTAGTGGATATTGATAATGATTAAGCTACAACAAGCCATTCAATTCTCTATATTTCCAATGCTTTGAAATACTCTACCTAAAACCAAGATGCCAAATGTCAATCCAAAAAGCATTTGCAATGGCTCTCACATGTGTCGACAAAGTGCAAATGCAATAATTGGAAATTTTTCTCACCTTTTAAATTAAATTAAATTATTCTTCTAAGAAAATTAAATTTAAAACATGTAAATCGAGGTAAGATAACAAGATGAAGATCCTTGATCAAATTGTGCAATATATTTTGTATTAAATGTTTTAACTATTGACTCATGCTTCACCATAGTGGGATGCAAAACCAAGGTCCAAAATTTTCTATAAATTTAGCTGGAATTACTAATGAAGTTCATCATATTATTGATTAAAGCTCTGGTTCAAAAATATTTATTGAATTTGATACACCAATTTGTCTAACCAACCCTTGATAACAATTAGCCTTCCTAAGAGTAATTACTATCCAAAGACTTGCATAGATTTTCAATATACGTGGCAGATGGATTGTAGTCTTTATCAATATGGTGTTGGGCTTCAAATTTTTAGAAGTTGCAAATAGATATTAGGTGAACACCTATATTTCTTCACGGTTTTTGGCTTCTTTACTAGACATTAGAGTTCCACAAGTTTATGTGTTGTTCCTTGTGAGTTTGATGGTTCAACATGATTATCTAGGAGGCCTAGGGGATGTTTTAGTTGTTACACACATTAGAGTGGGAATCTTTGCACCAAGGGATATGCCAAACTTCTTAAATGAAGGATTCTTTGTAACCTGACATCATTTTGTGTCAAATTTCCACAATGCCACTTTAGTGGGACATCGTTAACTAGTCATCGTGGGATATGATTTTCTAAGGAATGAAGTTTTTTCATAATTTTGATAAATGTATGTGAATATTGCATTTTGCTACTAGCAAGATTTTGTTACTTAGTAACTTTCTTATGTACATTTTGCAAGCACCTTTATACATGCTACATTAACAAAGATATAAATGTCAAAGTGTATATATTTATATTATTTCTATTAAAATTAGATTTATATTATTACATATTTATTCTATGTTATTTAATGTAACAATTCAATAATTATCTTGTCGTTTTCCTTTTATTGATTTCCACAATTTTGTGGGATTATTGTTCATTGAAGAAAATGTGGTTACGAAACCGTGGATTAATGCCATATGTACTTGGGAAATATTTAAAATATTCAAAATTAAGTTCATCTTCTAATCTGAAGCAAGCGAAATGATTTATTTGATAACTTGATATTGAAAATGATAGAAAGTATGGCACGTATTTTATTTTTATTGATTTTTTCAATTTCGCAGGATTATTGTTCATTGAAGAAAATGTGGTTGTGGAACCACAAATTAATGCCATATGTACATTTGAAGTGAGTGATTTGATAACTTTATCTTAAAAACTACATGATGATGTCATGAATCCAATTATCAATTGAAATAAGATTTGTAATAGATTTCATATTGTTTGAGTGGTGTGCTTGGAAACTTGAGGTATAGTTTGCATGTAGCCAGATGTCAATCAAAATAAACATTGTAAGTGTAAGTGGATCTCACACAATTAGATTTGGTTACTTGGTTAGCGTAAAAAATCAATTATACCTCACACGACTTATGAGTAAATAGGGATGGTTAGCTCAACTGAAATCATTCTTAAAAGTCCATAAAATGGATTTACTTTTAAGCGCAATGTTCTGAATTCTTATAAGAATTTTCATATTGCAAGGTTAATAAGAAATAAGATGATGTTGTGGAATTATTGGGGATACTCTAAATTCTCTTTCCTCCAGTTATGTAGTTACAGAGTACAAGAGAGACCAATTTCCTTCAAGTTCAAAATGGATGGAATTGGAAAGAAGTTGATCTAGTTCACCTAGCCCTTGAGCCAAGTTTTGAATTTGGATGAAGAGCTCTGATTCAGATAAGTGCTTTCATAGAGAGGCCAACCACATAAGAATTTTAATCTTGTTTTCATTAAAATTTGTCAACTTCCCATACTCCATTTTGACAAAGGCCCTCAATGAGGAACAGTCGACTTTCAAATTCATTTTGTGCTATCCTAGTGCCTTGGAGCTTCCTAAAGAAGGTGGGAACAAATTTACTACCCCTTATCTTCTACGTAATTCTAATTGGTAACTAGGATAGGTACATTTTCTATATTCACTGCTTCCCTTTTCCCAACATTGTAGGTAAGCCCTATGGATTTTTGAAGTCATTTTGGGTAGTTCTTATGGGTCATACTAAGCATATTATGCAATATCTTTTGTATTAATTATTCAACTGTTGGATCATTCTTCACAATAGTGGGATGCAGAACTAGGGTACAATTTTTTCTAGAAATGCACAACCATAGTGGTGGCTTGGAGCCATCATGTGTAATCCCAATATCCCAAGCATGGTTGGAAATCCCCATGGTTTGAGAATACGATATGCATCCCATAGCACCACTACCAACTTAGAATCAATTGTGTTTGATGTAAATTGACATGTGTCATCTATACTAAAGCTTGCATGCTCTACTCAATTATAAAAAGCTATGTAACATTATAATTCAATTGTAATAAAATAAATATTTGTGTTATTCTTCATTATTCATTTACAACAAATAATTATTTTGTGTGTTCAGTGTCTATTCAAATTACAAGTAATTAGAATTAATTTTACTAGCACTTGCACCTAAAGGAGGTTCAAGGATTACGCCAATAGAAAAATATTTGCATATTAATATGTTACAAAGTATGTGTTTGTGCATGGATAGGTTGCAAGTTGAAAGTTCTAGTTGCATGTGGTTAGATTAAACAATTAATAATAAGTGCTAAATAATGGAATGAAATAAACTTAGAAAAATCTAGGATTTTTCTTTAAGAAATTAATTTTTATCTATTTAAGAAATATTTGCATGCATATTTCAAACATAAAGCAATACAAATGAAAAAAGAAAGTTGCCATCAAATTGACAAAAAAAACCTAAAAATGGAAATATAATGTTGTCAATTGAATATTTATTTGGCTTTTATGTGATAAGTGAGATTTTGGAGTCTTTTACCATTAAATGGCAGCATGTTTATGATTAAACAACACTCTTGCTAGGGTTTTCACTTTGCTAAAATGTTAATTTAACTTTATATGTGAATTTAGGTTCAAAATCCCTAAAAAAACTACACTATTTTTAATTTTTCATTGGCATACTCCCCCAATTCCCAATGTCATTAGTCACTTTATTAATTCATTTACAACATTAAGTTACCAGCCCCTTGATCCTCTTCTAGCACTCACTTAAGAAGATTATTTTGTAAGTGCTTAATTAAATGGCTTCAGTGAGCCCACTCTTAATGTATGGTTATCATCGCTTATTATGCCTTTCCACGACACGAAGTATTTTATTAAGGAATGGAACACCCATGAAACTATGGAAAGGTTAACATTTGACTCATTTTTAGTGGTTTCCTTTCAACATGATTTTGTGAGTTTGCAGATAGTTTTATAAAGGTTAAGTTAATTGTCGTGAAACCACGAAAAGGGGACAGGTGTCAATGTCATTCTTTTAAAAGGGATTTTGCAGGTCCATGAGATGATTCAATAAGATCTATATGTGACTCACAGAACCATGGAATAAGGACATGTGGACTCATGTGTGGACTCATATCAATGTCTCCAATGGGTTTTCTATCAAAGGCTAGGAAAGTGAGCAAATGATGACATGTGATAGATTCTACGAGTTAGCAGGATGATTCAAGAAGGTCTACATGTGATTCACAGAACTGTACAATAAGGACACATGGACTTGTCTCAATGTCTCCAATGGGTTTCCTATCAAAGGTTAGGATTGTGAGCAACAAAATGATGACACATGGCACAATCTCATGAGGATTTTGTAGCCTGGTGCACTTAAAAGTTTAAAACAACTTTAAAATGCATGTTTATATCATAAGCTACTCAACCATTTGATGAACATTTCATGGATGGTTGTAGTTGAATTTTGGAATGAAATGCACAAAGTGCTAGGCTTGTGAACTCAAATCTCTAGAATCACCCTATAACCATTAGGTTTACAAAGATCAACAGTTGAGAATTTATTTGAAATGGAACATTTGAATGATGCCACCTCTCGTTGTAAGTGATCAATTAA